>OZ007586.1:227308055-228558055 GCA_963931845.1 Maratus michaelseni
ACAGCAGGGGTGTCCAGAAAACGTTTGTCAATATTATTTCCAAAAGAAAACATTCGACTTATTAAATCGCAAAATTTCTGTCATTAAATAAGGCGAGTTTATTTTATATCAAAATAGTGATAGCTAAATGGTCCATGGGCCGCAGAATGGGTACCCCTACTCTACAGTGTGTATTATAAGCTATACATTGATTTTAAATGTAAGCAATACCTAAATATATTTTAATTTGATACACCATTTTAAAATTAACTTAAAATGAACATTTAAAAATATAATTTAATTTAATTCATCAATGTTTTTTCAACACCAATACTGAAACAAAAAAAATTAATCAATGCATTTTAATGTGATACAACAACACTTCATCAATGCATTTTAATTTCATACACCAATACATTATTAACGCATATATCATAAAAAATGAGGGGTTTGTGTTGAGCTAATTCCGTCGCTGAACAAACACGATCTATACGTACAATACAAATATGGTAATATATAATAAATCGTCAGATAGGAAAACAATGACAGATTCATAAGTGATTTTAACCCATTCATGCATTCTATATATTTACACGCATTCTATATAAGTTATTCTATATACTTAGTGGACAAATGCTCTAATATGATATAGTTTAAGACTAGAAAGCAGCCTTTTGAAAACTAGGCCAATGCACTGACAAAAACAAAAGCAAAAAATATGAAGGCACACAAAGGCAGACTTTTTTCAAGTTTTTTTGCATTTCCTGGAATTTTAGTACCATTAGTTCCGAATATATTCGTATTATACAGGGTTCGTACACTTTTACCACATTTTTAATAGAATTTTTCTAGTTAATATTTAATTAGTAGAAATTGTAGAAACCTCGTTTACTTGCAGGATTTGTAATGCTTTTCTGCATTTAAATAGGGCGAAACATTTTATTAAAAATTGTGGTAAAATCGTACGAACCCTGTTATATTATCGCAGAAAGATAATGCGAGTATTGCTATTCTAAACAAAGTATGAATGCTACTCACTCAATTTTCAGTAGAGACATGCTGTAAAAATAGATTTAGTGCAATCAACTTTATGTTTTTTAACCACTGAGCTCCATAATAGAACGAATAATTAACTCGCCAATACATGTTCTATCGCGACCGCATCAAACTTTTAAATCGCGCAAGTAATGAAGCCTGCATTTAAAAAAAAATTGGGGATACTTTTAATCACTTTTGATTATTTTAATACCTTTTTCATATTTTTATGAGCAATACTTATCAAATTTTTCTTGTTTCTTGTTAAGTGTATATGACATTTTGCTTTATATATGACAACACGAATAATATTCTGGTGCTATTAAATAAAATCTGTAGTTGTTTAAACAAAATATATAATTCAGGGAAACTTATAGCATCTTCGTCATATTTTAAAAAGAAAATAGATTTTGAAAATATCTTCCCCTTAATACTCTATGGGAGTAAATCGATGTATTGCAATATTTTTTCCTCGAAATTATATGGCGGACCGTTGAATTGAATGTAACAGTATAAGGAGTTAGGTCTCCGTCCTACTGTGAATCTCGCTGCTTTCAAATCGTATGAATCAGAAATTTAATTTAACAAATACATTGTCTCAGTACTCCTAGTTACTCTTATTAATGATACTCTGGTAGTCATCTGAATTTTATTTGTGATCGTATTGCCCCATTGTGCATGAATCTGAATCTTATACTGTGTCTTTTAAAATTTCACAAAGTCTGAAAGGTCTATATAAATCGGTTGTCAATTGTATTTTGCGAAGCAGTGCTTAGTAGGTGATTGCTGTTGTGTAGTAACATAAATAGTGTGGATTATTCGAGTACAAGCAGATTTCGAACCAAAGCGATTCTACCTTAAAACTTGCACCCTATGTTATACAGAGGCATAGCGTCAAGGAGGGGGCAGGATCACTTTATAACCAGTATTTTTATATACTATATTTGGCCTTATTTAATTCATACCGTTCAAAGATAAAATAAGGCCAATTGTAATATATAATTATACTGGTAGGAAAATGATCGTGGCCTCTTCCCCTGACGCTATGCCACTGATGTTACGTATAAATTTTGTTCGCATAACATGAGCGCCGCCATCTTCTCCTGGGGCGAGTTGTAAAATCAGACGTTCGTCGCAAAAACCAAGTTACAAGTAATTCATAGGTATCATTATCTGTCGTTTATGCAAAGCTACATCCGAAACCTTTCTTGTCATCGATCCATCCCACTGACATTACAGAAGCGTGGGTGTTTCAATCCATGGTACACATTTTGCTTAGTTATCCATGTTTGTCTCTATTAATATTTTGAAATTTCCCCTTTGTGAGTTTTCTAGTTTTTTTTTTCCTTTTCCAACATAAAAAAACACAAAACACAATCAGTCGTACGATGACGCTGTTTTGAACTCGCTAAATTTCTTCCGCTTATCTGCGCATTATTAATATATGATGGATTTATTTAGAACGGATATCACAGAGCTGTTACAGTGACGGATATAAGTATATTCAGACACCTCACCCTGAATACTAGGCCTGCGCGCTGTTAAAAGGGCGGCTGTCGCAGGCGGATTTTTTTTCAGCGTTAAACGGTCCCTCGAACATCAACACCAATAATTTCTAAAAGCTTTCTTCACCTTGTTTTTCTGAGATCAAATAAGTCAATGGAAACTTTTAGATATTATTGGTGTTAAAGTTTGAGGGACCGTACAAACGCTGAAAAAAAAATCCGCCTGCGACCGCCGCCATTTTTGTCATCACGCAGGCCTAGTATTCAGGGAGCGGTGGTTCAGAGCGATATTACCCAAAATGAACGCATTCTATGATTTGGAGTTTGGAGAAGAATAACCTGAACGCCATCTCATCTGTTATACTTTTTACCTATTTTTAGTTTTTTAGTACTATGCATCTTTGGTTGAAAAGAGAATTGTAAGGACTTGCTTATAAATTTCCTTTAGTACTGAAAGTCAGATTATTATATATACACTGCTCAAAACAATTAAAGGATATTGCAGTTTTAGGTGGATTTTGTATCTGGGAAACTTTTTAGCTGATTGAAATATCTTCCCCTTAATACTCTATGGGAGGAAATCGATGTATTGCAATATTTTTTCCTCGAAATTATATGGCGGACCGTTGAATTGAATGTAACAGTATAAGGAGTTAGGTCTCCGTCCTACTGTGAATCTCGCTGCTTTCAAATCGTATGAATCAGAAATTTAATTTAACAAATACATTGTCTCATTACTCCTAGTTACTCTTATTAATGATACTCTGGTAGTCATCTGAATTTTATTTGTGATCGTATTGCCCCATTGTGCATGAATCTGAATCTTATACTGTGTCTTTTAAAATTTCACAAAGACTGAAAGGTCTATATAAATCGGTTGTCAATTGTATTTTGCGAAGCAGTGCTTAGTAGGTGATTGCTGTTGTGTAGTAACATAAATAGTGTGGATTATTCGAGTACAAGCAGATTTCGAACCAAAGCGATTCTACCTTAAAACTTGCACCCTATGTTATACAGAGGCGTAGCGTCAAGGAGGGGGCAGGATCACTTTATAACCAGTATTTTTATATACTATTTTTGGCCTTATTTAATTCATACCGTTCAAAGATAAAATAAGGCCAATTGTAATATATAATTATACTGGTAGGAAAATGATCGTGCCCTCTTCCCCTGACGCTATGCCACTGATGTTACGTATAAATTTTGTTCGCATAACATGAGCGCCGCCATCTTCTAATGCGGCGAGTTGTAAAATCAGACGTTCGTCGCAAAGACCAAGTTACAAGTAATTCATAGGTATCATTATCTGTCGTTTATGCAAAGCTACATCCGAAACCTTTCTTGTCATCGATCCATCTCACTGACATTACAGAAGCGTGGGTATTTCAATCCATGGTACACATTTTGCTTAGTTATCCATGTTTGTCTCTATTAATATTTTGAAATTTCCCCTTTGTGAGTTTTCTAGTTTTTTTTTCCTTTTCCAACATAAAAAAACACAAAACACAATCAGTCGTACGATGACGCTGTTTTGAACTCGCTAAATTTCTTCCGCTTATCTGCGCATTATTAATATATGATGGATTTATTTAGAACGGATATCACAGAGCTGTTACAGTGACGGATATAAGTATATTCAGACACCTCACCCTGAATACTAGGCCTGCGCGCTGATAAAAATGGCGGCTGTCGCAGGCGGATTTTTTTTCAGCGTTTGAACGGTCCCTCGAACCTCAACACCAATAATTTCTAAAAGCTTTTTTCACCTTGTTTTTCTGAGATCAAATAAGTCAATGGAAACTTTTAGATATTATTGGTGTTAAAGTTTGAGGGACCGTACAAACGCTGAAAAAAAAATCCGCCTGCGACCGCCGCCATTTTTGTCATCACGCAGGCCTAGTATTCAGGGAGCGGTGATTCAGAGCGATAATACCCAAAATGAACGCATTCTATTATTTGGAGTTTGGAGAAGCATAACCTGAACGCCATCTCATCTTTTATACTTTTTACCTATTTTTAGTTTTTTAGTACTATGCATGTTTGGTTGAAAAGAGAATTGTAAGGACTTGCTTATAAATTTCCTTTAGTACTGAAAGTCAGATTATTATATACACACTGCTCAAAACAATTAAAGGATATTGCAGTTTTTGGTGGATTTTGTATCTGGGAAACTTTTTAGCTGATTGAAATATCTTCCCCTTAATACTCTATGGGAGGAAATCGATGTATTGCAATATTTTTTCCTCGAAATTATATGGCGGACCGTTGAATTGAATGTAACAGTATAAGGAGTTAGGTCTCCGTCCTACTGTGAATCTCGCTGCTTTCAAATCGTATGAATCAGTAATTTAATTTAACAAATACATTGTCTCAGTACTCCTAGTTACTCTTATTAATGATACTCTGGTAGTCATCTGAATTTTATTTGTGATCGTATTGCCCCATTGTGCATGAATCTGAATCTTATACTGTGTCTTTTAAAATTTCACAAAGTCTGAAAGGTCTATATAAATCGGTTGTCAATTGTATTTTGCGAAGCAGTGCTTAGTAGGTGATTGCTGTTGTGTAGTAACATAAATAGTGTGGATTATTCGAGTACAAGCAGATTTCGAACCAAAGCGATTCTACCTTAAAACTTGCACCTTATGTTATACAGAGGCGTAGCGTCAAGGAGGGGGCAGGATCACTTTATTACCAGTATTTTTATATACTATTTTTGGCCTTATTTAATTCATACCGTTCAAAGATAAAATAAGGCCAATTGTAATATATAATTATACTGGTAGGAAAATGATCGTGCCCTCTTCCCCTGACGCTATGCCACTGATGTTACGTATAAATTTTGTTCGCATAACATGAGCGCCGCCATCTTCTCCTGGGGCGAGTTGTAAAATCAGACGTTCGTCGCAAAAACCAAGTTACAAGTAATTCATAGGTATCATTATCTGTCGTTTATGCAAAGCTACATCCGAAACCTTTCTTGTCATCGATCCATCCCACTGACATTACAGAAGCGTGGGTGTTTCAATCCATGGTACACATTTTGCTTAGTTATCCATGTTTGTCTCTATTAATATTTTGAAATTTCCCCTTTGTGAGTTTTCTAGTTTTTTTTTTCCTTTTCCAACATAAAAAAACACAAAACACAATCAGTCGTACGATGACGCTGTTTTGAACTCGCTAAATTTCTTCCGCTTATCTGCGCATTATTAATATATGATGGATTTATTTAGAACGGATATCACAGAGCTGTTACAGTGACGGATATAAGTATATTCAGACACCTCACCCTGAATACTAGGCCTGCGCGCTGTTAAAAGGGCGGCTGTCGCAGGCGGATTTTTTTTCAGCGTTAAACGGTCCCTCGAACATCAACACCAATAATTTCTAAAAGCTTTCTTCACCTTGTTTTTCTGAGATCAAATAAGTCAATGGAAACTTTTAGATATTATTGGTGTTAAAGTTTGAGGGACCGTACAAACGCTGAAAAAAAAATCCGCCTGCGACCGCCGCCATTTTTGTCATCACGCAGGCCTAGTATTCAGGGAGCGGTGGTTCAGAGCGATATTACCCAAAATGAACGCATTCTATGATTTGGAGTTTGGAGAAGAATAACCTGAACGCCATCTCATCTGTTATACTTTTTACCTATTTTTAGTTTTTTAGTACTATGCATCTTTGGTTGAAAAGAGAATTGTAAGGACTTGCTTATAAATTTCCTTTAGTACTGAAAGTCAGATTATTATATATACACTGCTCAAAACAATTAAAGGATATTGCAGTTTTAGGTGGATTTTGTATCTGGGAAACTTTTTAGCTGATTGAAATATCTTCCCCTTAATACTCTATGGGAGGAAATCGATGTATTGCAATATTTTTTCCTCGAAATTATATGGCGGACCGTTGAATTGAATGTAACAGTATAAGGAGTTAGGTCTCCGTCCTACTGTGAATCTCGCTGCTTTCAAATCGTATGAATCAGAAATTTAATTTAACAAATACATTGTCTCATTACTCCTAGTTACTCTTATTAATGATACTCTGGTAGTCATCTGAATTTTATTTGTGATCGTATTGCCCCATTGTGCATGAATCTGAATCTTATACTGTGTCTTTTAAAATTTCACAAAGACTGAAAGGTCTATATAAATCGGTTGTCAATTGTATTTTGCGAAGCAGTGCTTAGTAGGTGATTGCTGTTGTGTAGTAACATAAATAGTGTGGATTATTCGAGTACAAGCAGATTTCGAACCAAAGCGATTCTACCTTAAAACTTGCACCCTATGTTATACAGAGGCGTAGCGTCAAGGAGGGGGCAGGATCACTTTATAACCAGTATTTTTATATACTATTTTTGGCCTTATTTAATTCATACCGTTCAAAGATAAAATAAGGCCAATTGTAATATATAATTATACTGGTAGGAAAATGATCGTGCCCTCTTCCCCTGACGCTATGCCACTGATGTTACGTATAAATTTTGTTCGCATAACATGAGCGCCGCCATCTTCTAATGCGGCGAGTTGTAAAATCAGACGTTCGTCGCAAAGACCAAGTTACAAGTAATTCATAGGTATCATTATCTGTCGTTTATGCAAAGCTACATCCGAAACCTTTCTTGTCATCGATCCATCTCACTGACATTACAGAAGCGTGGGTATTTCAATCCATGGTACACATTTTGCTTAGTTATCCATGTTTGTCTCTATTAATATTTTGAAATTTCCCCTTTGTGAGTTTTCTAGTTTTTTTTTCCTTTTCCAACATAAAAAAACACAAAACACAATCAGTCGTACGATGACGCTGTTTTGAACTCGCTAAATTTCTTCCGCTTATCTGCGCATTATTAATATATGATGGATTTATTTAGAACGGATATCACAGAGCTGTTACAGTGACGGATATAAGTATATTCAGACACCTCACCCTGAATACTAGGCCTGCGCGCTGATAAAAATGGCGGCTGTCGCAGGCGGATTTTTTTTCAGCGTTTGAACGGTCCCTCGAACCTCAACACCAATAATTTCTAAAAGCTTTTTTCACCTTGTTTTTCTGAGATCAAATAAGTCAATGGAAACTTTTAGATATTATTGGTGTTAAAGTTTGAGGGACCGTACAAACGCTGAAAAAAAAATCCGCCTGCGACCGCCGCCATTTTTGTCATCACGCAGGCCTAGTATTCAGGGAGCGGTGATTCAGAGCGATAATACCCAAAATGAACGCATTCTATTATTTGGAGTTTGGAGAAGCATAACCTGAACGCCATCTCATCTTTTATACTTTTTACCTATTTTTAGTTTTTTAGTACTATGCATGTTTGGTTGAAAAGAGAATTGTAAGGACTTGCTTATAAATTTCCTTTAGTACTGAAAGTCAGATTATTATATACACACTGCTCAAAACAATTAAAGGATATTGCAGTTTTTGGTGGATTTTGTATCTGGGAAACTTTTTAGCTGATTGAAATATCTTCCCCTTAATACTCTATGGGAGGAAATCGATGTATTGCAATATTTTTTCCTCGAAATTATATGGCGGACCGTTGAATTGAATGTAACAGTATAAGGAGTTAGGTCTCCGTCCTACTGTGAATCTCGCTGCTTTCAAATCGTATGAATCAGTAATTTAATTTAACAAATACATTGTCTCAGTACTCCTAGTTACTCTTATTAATGATACTCTGGTAGTCATCTGAATTTTATTTGTGATCGTATTGCCCCATTGTGCATGAATCTGAATCTTATACTGTGTCTTTTAAAATTTCACAAAGTCTGAAAGGTCTATATAAATCGGTTGTCAATTGTATTTTGCGAAGCAGTGCTTAGTAGGTGATTGCTGTTGTGTAGTAACATAAATAGTGTGGATTATTCGAGTACAAGCAGATTTCGAACCAAAGCGATTCTACCTTAAAACTTGCACCTTATGTTATACAGAGGCGTAGCGTCAAGGAGGGGGCAGGATCACTTTATTACCAGTATTTTTATATACTATTTTTGGCCTTATTTAATTCATACCGTTCAAAGATAAAATAAGGCCAATTGTAATATATAATTATACTGGTAGGAAAATGATCGTGCCCTCTTCCCCTGACGCTATGCCACTGATGTTACGTATAAATTTTGTTCGCATAACATGAGCGCCGCCATCTTCTCCTGGGGCGAGTTGTAAAATCAGACGTTCGTCGCAAAAACCAAGTTACAAGTAATTCATAGGTATCATTATCTGTCGTTTATGCAAAGCTACATCCGAAACCTTTCTTGTCATCGATCCATCCCACTGACATTACAGAAGCGTGGGTGTTTCAATCCATGGTACACATTTTGCTTAGTTATCCATGTTTGTCTCTATTAATATTTTGAAATTTCCCCTTTGTGAGTTTTCTAGTTTTTTTTTTCCTTTTCCAACATAAAAAAACACAAAACACAATCAGTCGTACGATGACGCTGTTTTGAACTCGCTAAATTTCTTCCGCTTATCTGCGCATTATTAATATATGATGGATTTATTTAGAACGGATATCACAGAGCTGTTACAGTGACGGATAGAAGTATATTCAGACACCTCACCCTGAATACTAGGCCTGCGCGCTGATAAAAATGGCGGCTGTCGCAGGCGGATTTTTTTTCAGCGTTTGAACGGTCCCTCGAACATCAACACCAATAATTTCTAAAAGCTTTCTTCACCTTGTTTTTCTGAGATCAAATAAGTCAATGGAAACTTTTAGATATTATTGGTGTTAAAGTTTGAGGGACCGTACAAACGCTGAAAAAAAAATCCGCCTGCGACCGCCTCCATTTTTGTCATCACGCAGGCCTAGTATTCAGGGAGCGGTGATTCAGAGCGATATTACCCAAAATGAACGCATTCTATGATTTGGAGTTTGGAGAAGCATAACCTGAATGCCATCTCATCTGTTATACTTTTTACCTATTTTTAGTTTTTTAGTACTATGCATGTTTGGTTGAAAAGAGAATTGTAAGGACTTGCTTATAAATTTCCTTTAGTACTGAAAGTCAGATTATTATATATACACTGCTCAAAACAATTAAAGGATATTGCAGTTTTAGGTGGATTTTGTATCTGGGAAACTTTTTAGCTGATTGGTACATGGTCGACAGACATAGTAGGTTATATGAGAATAAATTACACATGTTTGGCAGAAAAAAATGCATTTTATTGCGCATTTGTGTACAAAATGAAAAAAAAACAATTTGTGCATATGAGAAAAAAAGTATAAGAAAAGGTGTTTTCTTCAAAGAAAATCATTTTCAGTAGGGGGTATGGTTTCCACGGGCGGCCAGCAACGTTGAACACCTTTGAGGCATGGACTCAATGAGGCTATTAATGACGAGTTGGGGGTATTCTGCCCCACTCTTCCAGAAGAGCTCTTTCCAGTTCTTGGAGAGTTTGTGGAAGTTGTTGGCGGCCAGAAACTCGTCTACCTAGAGCGTCCCAAACGTGCTCGATTGGATTCATGTCTAGAGAACACGCTGGCCTTTCCATTCGAACGATTCCTTCCTCGAAAAGGAAATCCTCCACCAGGTTTGCACGATGTGGCCTGCAGTTATCGTCCATTAAAATGAAGTTATCTCCGATTGCTGCAGCGTAAGGGACTACAATAAGTCTGAGGATCTCATCCCTATATCGGCGACCAGTCAGAGCTCCATCTCGAATGATGTAGAGGTCAGTGCGCCCGTCCATTGAGATGCCACCATACACCAACACTCCTCCACCGCCAAATCTGACTCTTTCGTGCACGAACGCAGGATTATTCCTACTGCCACGGTCCCTCCAGATGAAAATACGCGTATTATCCGGATGCACAGAAAAACGGGACTGGTCAGAAAACAGAATATTGCTCCATTCATTTCTCCTCCAGTTGACATGCTCGGTTGCCCACTCCCTGCGGTCGCGACGATGCCTTGATGTTAATCTAACACATACCATCGGTCGGCGAGCATACAGACCTACAGCATGGAGCTGATTTCGGACAGTCTGAGTTCAAATCGTGGTGCCTGAAGCCGAGCGAAGGTGTTGTTGGAGAAGAGTAGCGTTCATGTTTCGGTGTCTCCAAGCTGTTAACGCTAAATACCGATCTTCATTGGGCGTTGTTGCCCGTCTACGACCTTGCCCTGGTCTTCGGCCTGCACATCCACTCTCCAAAAAACGGTTCCAGATCGTGGAAATGACACTTTGTGACACTCCAATGGCTTGCGCTACTTCGGCTTGAGTTTGGCCCCCTTCTAACCTACCACCAATTCTCCAAGCTTCTGAGTCTGTCAAATGACTTCGCTGAGACATCGTACTCATCGAAACAAAGCAATCACTGAATGCTGATCATCCTTGTCTTCATTCTCTTTTATCCAGTTGAAAGTCAAATTTCATTCGCTGCCGCTGAAGCGACGCTTTTGACGTCGAACTCAAAATTTGCATACTCCACAGTTTGAAAACCAGAAAAATTTGCATTTGTGATTCTCTTCTTCTATTTTCGGCAAAAAAAAATTCGTTTATATCTTTATTTTATATAAAACTTCAAATATCCTTTAATTGCTTTGAGCAGTGTATTTCTATGCACTTGTCTAGCAGCGCTATGAAAAAAACGCCCCTTTCAAAATGCTGCGACAGACAAATTCTGTTTTCCAGCTGTAAGGGCTTGCTTGCAGCAACTTTTTGCATGAGGTCTTGTATTTGTGGCCAGTGGCGTAGCGTCAGGGGGGGCACGATCATTTTACTACCAGTATAATTATATACTACAGTTAGCCTTATTTAATCTTTGAACAGTATGAATTAAATAAGGCCAAATATATTATATAAAAATACTGGTAGTAAAGTGGTCCGTGCCCCCCTTGACGCTACGCCTCAGTTTGTGGCTACTTTTTCTTGAATCTTTCAAAATACTCATTGGAATTGATGTATTATATATTGGATACAAAGTATTTTCTAGGGGATAAATTTGTACTCGATAATGATGAATACAGGAAGTTTGCTAAAATGAAATCAGCTTCATCAGCAATTGAAGCTTTAGGAGAGTATTGTCCTTTAGGTATAATATCTAAGACAAGAAAATCTAAAGTTTACAGGGTAAATAAAAATGTTTTAATAGATTAAAAATAATTGAATTTTTAAAGACTTTTTTGAGCTTTAAGAAGAATAAAGTTCCCGAGAGAAGTTTTAGCATGTGGAATTTAGCTAATTTCTCGATAGAGCTGCGAAAGCCAAGTTACTGGGAGTTTTACAGTATTGAATAAGGAGGTACATCTTTTGTGATAAAATAAAAGAAGTGATGAGATTCACAGAATCTCGTTAGCGTTCAAGTTATCATTTTGTGATTTATGCTTTTGATTAGGGAAATGTTGCATAATGTTGTATGCTGGCATCCTGAAGTCAGCTGTATTTTCCTTTAGATTGAGTTATAAAAGAGAAAATTTGGGAAATATTTTTGGTTATTCTTATTGCCTAAGTTAAATTAGGTAATCTAAATAGTTTGCCTACTTTGCTGCTAACTTCCTTATATTTTGTTGAAACAACTTCATTTTCATTATTAACTTGTGGTCGTGGATCATTTTGAAGAAGACAGCATGCCCTATGCCTACTCTACAGCCTTAAATAATAACGACAAAGAAACAAGAAACGCATCGTTTGATAACGTTTCTTGATCAAATTATATTTTTCTGACTTGAAAAAAATGAAATATTCGTAGCTATATTGCAGTGGATATCTGTCACATATATTAATTTTATGGCAATCCAAATATATTTTTAAAAGTTACAGCTCAGAAAGAAAGAGGGATGAATAAAATAATAATCACTTTTCCACTATCTTGGAAGGTGTTAAAATTGACAAAGAGATTGTGGCGTATCTTCACAGTTTAAGCGAAATCTTCTCTGGTGAAACACATATAAAATTTTTCATGGTGTTTCTTTTTTGTGTTCTTCTTTATTTCACCAATGTTATCACTAATATCTAGCTGCCTGAAAGAAAGACGTCATTTCAGTTTGGTTTGATTTTCTGTCAGTACAATAGATATTCGTTCTTCACAAGTACTGTTGCAAGTTTGAAGGTATTGTGACGTTTAATTAGGTTAGCACTTTTTCAAGCAGAAACACTAGTCTTTTTTAATGACCGATTAAATATGCTGAATATTACATTTCGAAATTCGTGGTAGGATATCGGATAGGAAAAACTCCTCAAACTGGTGGCAATGCTCACAAAAATAAATAATAGTTGCCAATTGATGTTTTTGTCAACAATATTTCCAAACGCCATTCTTTTTCTTTCAGTCGCAGAAAACCGTGAATAAATAAGGCAAAAAAACTATACAGAAAAAAGTTTTGACAAAAATATCACAGCAGTTGGGGGCTATGATTAAATAGAATCAAGTTTTGCACAATATTTTATGCAAGCATGGTGGCAGTAAGGCAAATGTGACTTCACTGTAAGTCACAATAGTGACGTCACATCTGTGGCAAAAATTACACCCCACAGTGAAGTCTTATTGTGACTAAAATGTAAACTTCTCCGAAAACTTAAAAAATACAAGAATACAGGAAAACATGTTATTCATTGTGACATTTAATCATTCCAGCAAATTTTTTAATTTTTGTGACATCACTCTGACGTTATTGCAAATCACGTACGTCGAAAGATGACTGTGACCAAAAAACCTTCGTATTATGAAGTCTCATGGAAAGCAAAACACAACCGTATCGGGAAGTCGCATTTTGACCAAAATGGGAATTTTAAAAACCTTTGAAAATGAAAGGACAATTTTAAAAAGTCTACCTACTGCCAAAGAGAAATATAAAGTCACCAGCCGGTACAAGAAGGCGGATAGGCAGATATGGGTTTCTGGTAAAATGTGGTTGCCCGACCAGATACAGGATCCGAAGCCTGCCTACCTAAAAAAATAGCCGACCGAATCAGGTTGGGGTGGTTTCAGGAAAAATGTACTCCACCGACCCTATGCAGAATCGGCACACTTTTCACAAATTAGTTACACTGTGACTTATAAACATTGTCGCTTTCGTCACGGAATCGTCACAAAGTTAATGGCAAATCGTCACAAATGACACACTGTTCACAAGTTTGTCACACCGTGACTCCAAAAAGTGGTCACAATGTGTCGTCACAAACGAGCTCTAAAACGGCCATAACGTATTTTCATCCATGTCACTGTGACTTCACATCGAGATCTCGTGACTTCACATCCACTGTCAGAATGCCACAATGTGACTTCACGGTGGCATTGTCGTGATGTTACCATGCCTTACGGTTAATGAATGAAATGCAAAATTTTCCACACATAAATACTTAATTAACTTATTTTTTTTTTTTTACAAATAGATCCTGACAGTACAAATATATACGTCTAAAAAGATTGGTTAAATATATTTAAATTTTATACTATATTCAGTGGCGTATCCAAAAAGGACGGTGATGAATACCAGTAATTTATAGAATTTCCCATTATTTAATCACAAAATTCTGCAATTATATAAGGCGAAAAAGTTTATTTAAAATAGTGGTATCCATAACCTATTCCTCGCAATGGGAACGCCAATGTCATTTGTAGCTGTATATTGAAACTATAAATTCATTTTTAGAATATCACGAAAGTGGGATTTTATTATAAATGTATAATGTTACATATTGCATTTATATATTTGCACAAGTATAAGGTACTGATAATTCTGTATTTGCATAATGAAAAACTATTTCAGTCTCTATGTGCATTAAAAAATAAGAAACTCTGAAGAAAAGAGGTTTTTTCCAAAAGTTATAGTAAATAGTAATATATCATACATCTATACATATACATAGATATATGTGTATGTATCTATTAATCTATATCAGCCAAAGTCGCAGAGTAAAACTACTTTTTAGCGACATAAAAACCTATCTAAAACATTTTTGCAAAAAAATCACGCTTTCTCACACATTATGTCAAATCTTCTTTCTTTTTTGCGATTTTGCTTAGATGTTAAACTTGTTTTTGAAGTTCGTATTGCGTATTTCGGAGACTTTGGCGTTTCAAATAGAAATTCAGTCTTTCGTATATTTTCATCTACCAGTCTCACATGACTCAAAGCAGTTTTGAAAAGCTTTACAGGTTTAAAAAACAGCTTTTTACAGAACTGAGCGAGAAGTGTGAAGTTATCATGTATCAAGAGTCATCTGAGACCGGATATATCTTAGCAAGTTTTTTTTTAATTCACAGCTATTCTTAAAAAAAAAAATTAGTTTGCTTTTCAAATATTCTTTTTCTTTTTTTTACATTTCGTTAGGGTGATATGTAAATGATACAAGTTAAATTAATGATTCGAGATTGGTTTTGCAGTTAAAGAAAAATATTAGCATTAGTGAGTATAAAAGATTCTCTGATTTTTTAGTACGTATATAGTAATGTATATACTTTTTTGTTACCTTAATGTATGCTTGAGAACAATTGTTTTGTCTTCTCTTTAAATAATTACAATTAATAACTCTGTTTATTCTATGAAGGTGCATTTACAGGGCTTGATTACCAACGGGGCACATTTCCACCAGTAAAAAATAATAGAAAATTTTTCCTTATTCATGGCAGTAATTTTGCATGAATAGGGCGTTTTGATAAAACGAAAATTTCTATTAAATTTTACTGGTGGAAGTGTGCCCCGTCGGTAATCAGGCACAGGGAGCATACACTCCTTGGAAATTCCAACAAATATCCTATCATTATTTAATATAAAGAAAATTCTATTTAATATTTAAAACGCATAATTAGTAATCGCCAAACTTATTTACATAATTTGTAATATTTTCTGCGATTACATAAGTCGATAATTTCAGCTTAAAAATGTAGTAGCAATACATATTAATAAATGCATAGTTTCCTACTTTTAAGTTTTTTTTAAAACACATGAACATGTTATGAACAGTGGCGTAGCGTCAAGGGATGCTGCATCACTTTACTACCAGTATTATTATATACTAAATTTGGCCTTATACAATCGTAGAACGTTCAAAGATTAAATAAGGACAAATACGTAAACATAATGACAGTACTACTTCTTGACAGTACATAAAAAATTAAACACATATTTAAAAAAATTAAATTATGAACAACAATTTAAAATTCAGGGAAAATTTTTTTTAATTAAAAATATTTTTGAAAAATTTGCAATTTATAATTTTTGTTATTTTATACTCTAATAAAAAATTTTCCCTCTTTACTTAATAATAAGATTTAATAGATCCTTTTATATATACAGGGTGTTCCGTTAAAGGAGTCCAATATTAATAGGGGTAATAGAGGAGATCACATGGAGCATAAATCAGTACATAAAGCCTGGTCGGATCTCAATAGTTTTCAAGTTACAGCAAATAGAATGAAAATTCGGAAAATTGTAAAAGAACCCTCATTGCTAAACTATCGATAACGCTACATAAAAACGAAGCACGTATTTAGAAAGAACAGAAAAAAACCTACAAAATGACATCAATTGTATTAAAATAGCAATATTTATTGACGAGTTACAAGCCCTGAAACAGTGAAAAAAGTACGAAATCCAATATACATCAAAATAGTTAATCGTTAATTACAAAAAGACAACTCTAGCTACAACAAGGAAAATGTAGTAAAATTTGGTCCATTCCGAAAACTTTCGAAAAAGCTTACAATGAACCATATCGGTTTAATTGTGTGAGAGAAATTAATCAGTTTCTTAGTTACAACTCCGCTTTCTTTGACACTAGCAAAGGTTAAACTCCGCCCATCACGATTGGAAACACCGCCTTTTTAATTACTCTCAACTATACATTTTCGATCATGCTTCTTCTGAGATGCAACATTTTTAATTAGTCAAGAGTTGAATGAACCAAAATAACTTTACAATAATAGTCTACATTTTAAAGTGGTCTTTTATTGATATAAAGCTTAAGTTAAATTCCTTAAAATTAAACTGGTGGTGAAAATTCGGAAATAATTAAAAATATTGCGATTTGTAACTATGCAAGAAGTTTCAGTACATGTTTTACATGGACAATTATTGTATGTATGTGTGCATCATAATTTATGATAGGAAATAATAATAACAAATAGCATAATAATTTTATTAATTATAAATTTAAAAAAGACACTAAATTTTAAATTAATTCATACAAACTTTGTAATTTACAATTTGAGTACACCACAGTCTGTGACTTACAAAATACTGTGCCAAAAAGTGTTGAAAATAAAAGAAAAATGACAAATAAAGAATTACATTCCACGTACTTTAAGACATATGTGAAGCATAGTCTTCTGGCCTGCGCTGCACAGTTCAATGTCGGAAGGTAGACGAACGGACATTATTATAATAGGTGTTCGAAGTTGCGCCCATTAACAGAATCGCACAGACGACAGCGACGTCGTAAAGATTGGCGAACACGCCGAAAAACTCCGACGGAGTTGGGAATGTCTCCTGCAGCGACAACGATTCGCGCTAGTAAATCCTCCGGTGTATCCACAGGCGTTTCATACACCAGCGATTTAAGGTGTCCCCAAACAAAAAAGTCTAACGGATTGAGGTCTGGAGAGCGTGCAGGCCAAGCAACAGGTCCACTGCGTCCAATCCATTTCCCAGGATATGTTGAATTGAGGTGATTGCGAACACCTATGAAAAAATGTGCCGGTGCGCCATCGTGCATAAACCACATATTGTGGCGCAATGTTGCTGGCACATTTTGCAGTAACTGCGGTAAGATATCCCGTAGGAAAACCAAGTACGTACTGCCATTGAGTACATCTGGGAGTAAATATGGTCCTATGAGATAATCGCCGAGGACACCTGCCCATATGTTCACACTGAACTTTTGTTGTGCGTTCGACGGGAAAACAGTGTGCGGATTTGTATATGACCATGTGTGCATATTGTGCGTGTTTACCACGCCCTCTCTCGCAAATGTTGCTTCATCAGTAAATAAAATATTTTCCAGAAATTGTGGATTATTTTCTGTTACATTAAGCAACCAGCGTACGAATTCTGTCCGCTGAGCACAATCTGTTACTGATAACAGTTGTACCCGCTGCACATGAAAGGGGTGCATGTTTTCTGCACGCAGAACACGCCACACACTTTGGTGAGAAACACCGACTTCAGACGCAGCAGCTCGTGTACTCGTGGAGGGGTTATCTTTAAAAATATTCAGTACATCTTCTTCCATTGCAGGTGTTCGTACATGTCGAGGTTTCCCTGCATCAATGCTTGCTGTATTAAACGATCCAGTCTCCCGTAATCGTCTATCGATTTTTATGAAGAGTTTCGAACTTGGGCAACGTCTCCTTGGAAATTGCTCACGGTACATGCGCTGTGCTAGACATGCATTTCCATGAGCTTGCCCGTACATCAGATGCATGTCCGCATATTCTTCGTTAGAGTATTCCGGCATAATTATTATACATCAACTTACTACAATCCCACTTACAACAGCCTCCCTTTAACATAACGCCCACTGATGACTGCTGTTTTATTACACTTTTCTTCCTATACACATAGAAAATTTGCATAAAAAGTACTTCTTCTTCATCATCCTGAAAGTTCATGGAGGAAACTCAGCAGTCACGGAGTTTGCTTTAAGACAAGGCGAGAGCTGCACAATATGTCATTCACTTGACCAGACTGAATAATGAAAGGGTATTGATAGAGGTTGATCAGAAATGTATAATTGAAAGATATTAAAACGGGATGTTTACAATCGTCATGGGTGGAGTTTCGCTCTTTCCGAGCGTGCAACAGTACAGAGTTGTAACTAGGGAACTGCTTGATTTCTCCCATACAATTAAACTGATATGGTTTATTGTCAGCTTCTTCGAAAGCTTTCGGAATGGACCAAATTTTATAACATTTTCCTTGATGTAGGTAGAGTTGCATTTTTGGAATTAACGATTAACTATTTTGCTAAATATTTGATTTTGTATTTTTTCACTGTTTCAGAGCTTGTAACTCGCCATTAATTCTCAATATTCTAAAACAACTTATGTCATTTCGTAGGATTTTTTCTGTTCTTTCTAAATATGTGCTTCGTTTTTATGTAGCATTATCGATAGTTTAGCAATGAGGGTTTTTTTTACAAATTTCCGATTTTTCATTCTATTTGCTGTAACTTGAAAATTATTGAGATCCGGCCAGGCATTATATACTGATTTATGCTCCGTGTGATCTCCTCTATTACCCCTATTAATATTGGACCCCTTTAACGGAACACCCTGTATATATGGTCGCAGAATTTTTTTAATTAGTGCAATTACTTAAGCTTCTATATTCACAGAACAGAATAAAATTAATACCTGACACCTTCAGCTCTTTGGTGCGAATTTTTAAAAAATATTATTGATCCATTTAAAACAATAAAAAACACCCTGTAAATGTTCCATTTAATCTTGGAAGATCGATAAAGATGTGATAGTCTATAGTCACCACTGTAAGAACATTTAACACTTTGTTTATAATAGATATCGTAACATTAATTTAGCTCAAAATTTCTGTCATTAACACTTGTTTGCAATTTGCAATCCTCAAAAAACTTACGTTATTGCTGGCGTTTCATCTGAGAGAACACATCATGAAATGTCCATATTTATACACTTTATAAGCGATATTTCGGAAAAGTTTGTAATTGAACTAGAAGTTATGTACTTTTACCTTTAGTCACAAAAGCTAAAAAAAAACTATCAAATTGACGTCTCCAAAGACGGCAAAGGATACTAACCAAGGAACCACGCCGTTAGTGTACTAAGGAAAAATATCTAAATAAGCAGCAATCAAAAGAGTATAGTGAAACGGTTTTTTGACGCATAAATCATTTGCTCTCGTCTTCCCGTTATCGAGATATAATGTCTTAAAATTTGCTAATTTATTTATTTAATAGGAAGAAAGGAGGAGTGAATATTTTTCAACGTAACAACATCATCAAACTCCAGTCACTTGTTCATTTCCAGTTAAGTGCACCGCAATAATCCGACATGATTCGCTATGCTAGGAAGAAGCCTGTGCAACATCGACCACTTCCATTTGAAACGCCATTGCAATTTTATTTTTTGCAAGAAGTTGATCTTTGTAATCATTGCACCAGATTTAAGTTTATGAAATGTTCTTGGTGCCACAATTTTCTATGCTTCAATCATTTTTATGTTCAGTAACATATTTGTCAATAGCATTTTTTTGCGAGCTTCTTTCATTTGTATATTACTATATATAAAACTATGTTTTGTGTTTTATATTAATCTGATTATTAAAATTTCTTAATAAGAATAATGACTTTTCTCCCTAAATTAAATAAATAAATTATCATTAAGACTTTATATCTCGATAACGGGCAGACGAGTTCAAATTATTTATATGTCAAAAATCACATTTCACTATGCTCTTTCGATTGCTGCAGAGGTGCCAAGCTCTCATTAACATTCCGTAATTTGTGGATTAATTTGACCCAGGTTTAACACGTTTCGCACCAGAAATTTTTTAAAGAAATTAAATTAAATAAATTTCATGTAGAAATCTGAAATTAAATCCATAAAGATTCATCCCATAATTTGTCTATTTTAAGCGTTGAAAAAGGAGCGTTGAAAAAGGGCCCCTCTGAGCGTTTTGAAAAAGGGTAAAATTGTAATGTTGTTTTCACTGCATTTTGTTTTAAATGTAAAAAAAAAAATATGATTCTTTCAGCATTATAAATAAAACTTAATTACAAATATGAATGTAACTCTTGAGAGTATTAATCATTCTTCAATGTTTTCAAAATTCATTAAATCTATAGAATTATATTATCTTAAACATTGCATATATTGCAGCGAAACCTGGAGCTTAGTGAACGGAATATTACGTTCCACACGCTTAGAGTGTTAAACTGGGTTAGATTAAACCAAATATTACGGAAGATTAGTGGGAACTTGGCACCTCTTTTGTTGCTTAGTTAGATTTTTTTTCATTATTACACTAAGGCGTTGTTTCATAGTAAAGATAGTGTTAATTAAGGTGAATATCATATTTTGAAAATATCGGTGTCAGAATCTTTTTTAACTAGTTAGTACCATTTTTTAAAGTATATATTAAACAAATTACGGTCGAAACATTTCTGATAATAAAAGATTTATTCCATAGCATAAATTCACGACAGATGTTTCGTTCAAATCATAAATTTTGAAGTCATCTTTAACTTCTTAGCAAGGGGAGTACAATCATTATGACTTCCAAGGACTATAGCAAGGTTCACCACTATTTCAAATCAGAATTTTTCTATTTCATATTTAACTGCGCGAATTTGTCTGTCATATCACTGCGCGAATTTGTCTGTCAGAAGTATGTTTTTTAATAGTAGCATTTAGGATTAGATACCACAAATTTTAAAGAGAAATTTTTTGCAATATGTAATATCAGAGTGCAGTGATTACATGAGGCGAATACATAAAAGCGAATTTTCACGATTGTTTCTTATCGTTCGTATGTGGTAGTAAATTTTCTCTAACTTAATCGCCGAAATTCTAACGATTAAATAAGGCAAAAATTTCTTTTAAATTTTAGTGGTAACAAAACACCGTAGAAGTTGGCAGCTGGCGAATAGTTTTATTTAAATATAGTAATAGCCTCGAACAGAATTTATACCTGCACTCAGGGTTGTCAGTTTGGATTTTTTTATATACAGAAATTCCGAATTCATGCCGAAAATTATGTAAAAATAATTTTGACTCAATGTAATGACAAAATGTCTCTCATTGAATAAAGCAAAAGTTACTATTTTAAATTTCTGGTAGAAATTTGGAATTTTTTAACTAAAATAATATATATATTATTAATATATATATAATATATATTGAAATATGAATAAATGTTTTTTTCGTAACTTTTAAAAATGGGCCGATTGCCACTATTAAATTTTATTTGAATTCTTCTAGTAAAATTACTAATAAAATTTCTGTGAAGAACGGGGTTTCCAGTTTGGACTTTACTTTATTCAGAGGTGCCGAATTCATACCGGAAATTTTAAGAAAAATAATTTACTTTAAAAAATCATGACATGTCTGTCATTATATAAAGCAAAAATTTCTATTTGAAATTTCTGGTATGAATTTGATCAATAAATAAGGAGGGTAAACTAGCAGCCCTGGTGAAGAATACTATTAAAATTTAATGGTGACAATCGGCCCATTTTTAAAAGTAATCAAAAATGCATTTTTTCACATTCGATAGTTTGACAGGGTAGCGACGATATAAGGGATTCTACTGAAACCGTTTTTTAAATACCACTTTTTACAAGGACAAATCTTCTTTTTATATATTGCTCGCAAAATCTACAGAAAGCTACCCGGAAGATTATTTTTGTTGCAGATATAGAAAAAACCTCCATGTAAATGTTTCTTCAGGTAATCAAAAAATGGACTAAAGGGTGCGCTGATATATAAATCAATTACAGGGTTCGAACTCTTTTACCACAATTTTTTAATAGAATTTTCCTATTTAATATTAAATAGCATAAATTGAAGACGCCACGATTAATTGCAGGATTTTTAATACTTTTCTGCAATTAAATATAGAGAACTATTCTATTAAAAAAATGTGGTACGATCCCTGAAATATAATTCAACATTTAATAAATACGTTCCGTTCCATGCAACCACTATATTTAAATAAATACATGGGAACACATACGATGTCTGCTTTAAAATAAGGCAAAGAAATACTCTTTAAAAATTCTGTTATCTAACCCTAAATATAAGTATAAAAAAATTATAATTCTAAATGAAAAATTCGTGCAGTGTAGAGTTAAAGGTTAAATTTTAATTGATTCAGATATACATCAATCGCAGATTTTGTGATAGCGCTTTTTTTTGCAGAATTTGTAATATTTTCTGCTAGCAATTAAATCAAAAAAGTCGACTAGAAAATTGTGGTAGAACTGTACGCACCCTACAGTCGTTTATGAAAAATATTTCTTTAAAAAAAATAAATAAAAATGTATGTAAAATTTTTCATTGAAAGGATCAGTTTTAAATTAATTAAAACTGTTCGATGTATTATTGCCAGTAATTTGAAAAAGTTATTCTAATATTTCATTTTTTAATATGATTTAAGCATTTTTTAACAATTTTGCGACCGCATGTTTTAAGCTTTATATCAGTAAGCCCCGCTTATGGGCGCTACTCTTATATTATTGCATTATATCACAAAAATAGTTTATGTGTTCTTAATTATGATACAAATAAATGCATATAATAGTAGTACATTTTCAAATTATTGTTGAAAACTTTGTGAATATCACCAGAAAAAATAATATACATCAGATCCTTTATCAGAACTAAAGCAAACACGTGGTTGAAAGCAAAAAAAAACATAATGTAACCTACCACGTGATAGCTTTACTTCTGGTAAAGGATAAATTTTATATTATCCAAAACTGCGATATTGTACTTACTGTATTTGTTTATGGAGATATCAAAAGTTTTTTACTTTATTTGCCTTTTGCCATTTCAGGGAGCTTTTTTACTGTACTCTAATCGGTGCATTTATGTACACAGTACATTTATTGTAGAAGTACGAATATTCTGTATATATATGTTTGAGAATTAATGTAACACAGTGATGGAACGGTGGCGCAGCAGTTGGTCGATTCTCACCACTACGTTTTAACCCTTTGAAGGGCACTGGTATATTATATATACCACTTAATTTTAATCTCAAAATGCCCATTGGCAGCAGAATTTTTGAATCAAATTTTGCACTTATAATGTACACGAAGAGAAGCTTTTACTAATTTTCAAATAAATTTGTTCGTAAATGCTAGTGTCAATTAATCATTTCCGTATTTTAGTAGAATAAGTAAATTGCCCCTGAAAGGGTTAATAGTATTCTTCGTCTTAAAAATCTCTGAAACTCTGCCCTTAAATAAGACAAAGCGTATAACTTAAATGTAACGGTGTCAATCGATTCTCTGCTGCGCCACTGTTCCATCACTGTGTAGCATATAAAATGCAAAAGTAACATTCATAGATCGAGTTACAAGTATCCAAACGACATAAATTCATTTCATTGGTTGCGAATGTATTAAACGTATGTGCTTCGTTTAAAACCGCTGGCGTAACCATGGTAGGGGAAACAAATGCTCTAGCTAGATATCACTAATTTCATACAGTTTTCTTCGCCATATTTAATCGCAGAAAATTTTGCCATTAGATAAGGCGAAGAATGATATTTTAACACTAGAACAACCATGAGCCGTTATTTTGACGGTTACCAAATGAATATTTTCCGATTCGAACCAGAAATTTCTTTTAAAAATAAATTAAATATAAAACTCACAGAAATACGTTAAATGAATAAGTTAAGTAGTTTTAAATAAAATTTCTGGTGTGAAAGAGTTTTAAAAAACTTGAGTGAAATAAACCGGTAGTTCTAGTGTTAAAATAGTTGTATCTAGTGCATGTGTACAAACACCCTGACGACGCTACTGGTCGAAACATAATTAGATTTGTCATTAAGAAGCTAAAAAATTAAAAAATATCCTTGCCAGCAATCTGATTGGAAACATTTATTTTTTTAATTAAAACTGATTAAAATATCATACTTTTAGAATGCAAAATACTTCTATACCTTATGCTTAAAAAACATACTCTATTTCCTTATATGTAAGAAGAGTCATTTTAATTCAAATTCTTTCAGCTTATTAAGAAACGTTTTTTTTTTTTTTATCCACTAAACTCAATACCAACTTTTAAGACATATATCTTTTTTTCCCTTAAAGACACCAAGTTTTTTTCTTCACAGAGCATAAGAATATAAAAAAACAGGAATTAAGCATATGCTTTTAATTTTCATCAAAGATTGCGAGAAAAGAGATTAGTATAAAAAAAGTTAGAGAGGATTTTTTTGCTACAATGCTCGAAATAAAAATAACAAGAGCATTTCGAGATGGAAATTACAATTTTAAAAGAGAAAAGGAGAATGTTTGAAAGAAATGTGCCCACTGAGATAAGAGTTTTTCAAGTATTTCTTGAAATAGATTAATCAGAGGTTTTATAAGAAAAATATAATTTAATAACCAATTATTTATGCATTTGAATTAGTTATTAAATAATGAGATATAAATAAATGAGGAATAAAAACTAATAAGTATAAAAAGGGTAAATGTATTTTCTAGTGTCTTTTTCGTTGATCTAAGAAGAAAAAAAATCATTGTTTTTTTTAAATTCCTATTCTATAAACTTATATAGAAAAGTTTTTTTTTTTCAGAGAATAAACTTGACACCAACATATTAAAAGTCGACATAGTCAAAAGTGAGTAATGAAATTTGTTTTGCTTAAATTGGTTCTGAATTTCCTTAATTCGGAAAAAGTATTTTGAAATAACGTAATTTTGCAGTGGCATTAGGCAATAAATTCTCATAGCAGTTAATATTTATATAATATTTTATAGAACCTTAGGAACAACAAATTATAATAGCAGTTGCATGAAACAACTGAGCAGTGCTGCTAGTTGGTTAGTTTATTTTTAATTGACCCCTTGGGTACATTTGACGACTGAGACTCGTCTTCAGTATTGTCCACGGATTTTTTTTTTATTCAGAAATTTCGAATTTATATCAGAAAATTCAAACAGTACTTCTCGCTTCTTTTTAATAAGGGAACATATGTCAACAAATAGAGAAATAAACACTATTCCAAATTTCTGGTGTGTCCGTTCTGTAAGTTTTTTTTTTTTTCAAATAAATCTGTACCCAAAAAGTTAAAATTGTTTGATTCTTACCACTTACTGTGCAGGTCTCCCAAATAGTCCGCTTTTTGAATACCGGTATTTTCTTTAAAAAATTTTATTTTTAGATTTTTCTTGAAAATTTTTCAGACACCACCTTCGGAGGTCAATTTTTGCAGAAATGTTGTAGAAACCTACCATGAAAATTTCTGTTAAACAATATTGGTAATCAGTTTGCGGACTATTTGGGAGCTCTGGCAGTGTAATTGGCCTTATTCGCGTACTATTTAATCTGTCATTAATTAAGGTGAGTATATCTACCGTAATTTCCGGCGTATAATCCGCAGCTCAAAGAATCATTTTTCGACCCAGAAAATTTATTCAATAATTGTACCGTAATTTCCGGCGTATAATCCGCAGCTCAAAGAGTCGTTTTTCGACCCAGAAATATTATTTTATAAAATGTAACTTAAAAGATCGCTGTAAATATTTAACTAAAATTATTGAATAAATTTTCTGGGTCGAAAAATGATTCTCTTAGCTGCGGATTATACGCCGGAAATTACGGTAGTTAAATATTTACAGCGATCTTTTAAGTTACATTTTATAAAATAATATTTCTAGGTTGAAAAACGAGTCTTTGAGCTGCGGATTATACGCCGGAAATTACGGTACTTAAAAAAATGAGGCAATAAAGCAATCTGAATTTTAAAAACAGGAGACTGATGACAACATGCAACTGATATGTCTTCTGCAACAAATAATGATTCATAGAGAACGAATACAGATGTTTTCAGGAATGCATATTTGTTTTTAAATTGTAGAAGTTTTATCTAAATAATGCTGAGTCAGTTTATAATTTCTGGCTTTGAACTGTTGATTTAAAAACGGGATTGCAATATTTTCTTCTATATGCATTATGCACTTTTCTATATATACGGAGTTAGTTTAGGAATATACTTTCATTTCTTATTAAAATGATAAAAACGGGAAAAGGGTGACTTTTACTGCAATCAGCCTGTGCCCCAAAATCAGGCAATCGCTATTAATAGTGAGAAATTGCGGAGCTAGATTATCGGCCGGGTTAGTTCAGTGGTTAGAACAAGAGCACGTTACGCTGCAGACCCAAGTTCGAGTTCTGGCTATAGCTAATTTTTCTCTCGTGTTGGGTTTATTGTATAAATTTGTATGTATTTATGTCTGGAATAGCAAAATTTTCTGTAAGTCTAACTTTTAATAAATTCAGACGTTA
This sequence comes from Maratus michaelseni, assembly GCA_963931845.1. NCBI lineage: Eukaryota > Metazoa > Arthropoda > Arachnida > Araneae > Salticidae > Maratus > Maratus michaelseni. Next base: position 227,334,528 of record OZ007586.1, read on the forward strand.
ATTTATGTGTTTTAAACTATATTGTGTATCGATATAATAGTAATTTATTCATCGTTGTTCCGTCATCCTGTGCTGTATGATTGCTAGTGGGTAACATTCCCTAACACGATTTAATTGTAAGAAATTGCTGAGATAGAATATAGGCAGTGTTAGTTCAATGGTTAGAACAACAGCACGTTACGCTCAGAGGCGTAGCGTCAAGGGGGGCACGATCACTTTACTACCAGTATTTTTATATACTATATTCGGAATTATTTAATTCATACCGTTCAAAGATTAAATAAGGCCAAATGTATTATAAAATTATACTGGTATTAAAATGATCGTGCCCCCCCCCCCCCCCTGACGCTACGCCAGAGGTTACGCTGTCGACCGAGGTTCGAGTCCTGCCATCAGTAAATTTTTCTCTGGTGTTGGGTTTATTGTCTAAATTTCTTATTCAAGTCTGAAATAACAAATTGTTCTTTAAGTGTACCTTTTAATAAATTCAGACGTTAATTTATGTGCTTTATAATAAATTTTAGATTTCCTTAAGCTACTACTTTTTTCTCTCGCAGATAATAAATACTATTTATTCAGAAGTAAAATGTAGAAACAGAAAATATTTTTCATAAATGAAGTGAAATAGTTACGGTGATTCAGCAAGTTACATTAAATTATATTTCTGTGTCTAAATATGTTTGTCTGAGCAGTTCGTTATACACCGGAATACGTATACAGTATATTAAAAAAATGGAATTAAACATGTGCTTTTAATTTTCGTCCAATATTCCGAGAAAGATTATTAGCACAAAAAAAGAGATTTTTTTTTTTTTTTTTTTGCTATAATACCCAAAATAAAAATATCGATAACAGTTCCTGAAAACATTCAGAAATTTAACGAGAGAATAATTTCGAAAACAAAAATTGCAAGTGAAATAACAGAAGGGCTCCTACAGTTTCAGATAAGTACCAGTAGTTCCTTATAGAAAAACTTGCCTTTTGCAATCGCACGACTGTATAAGGTGAGTTTTTCTCTAAGTTGGTATTGCTGACCTAAAGTGAGGGAAATTTCATGACCTGCAGGTAAACTCAGCAATTATTTAACAGTTTCTTCACATGAAGTTTTACAAAATGTTTTATCCTAATTTCTGTCGTTATAATCCGCGGAACAAACAAACGTGCTCAGACAAGTGTTGCCAATTTTACAGATTTATTTCTTCATTTAAAATTTCGACCAAAAATTCCGAAAAGTTATTTTTGCTTTATTTAATGTCATACACTTTGTGATTAAATAAATTAAAATTTTCTATTCGTTATTTTTTATACATATTTTGAATAAAAAAATCGTTAAATTGGCAATACTAGTTTACACCCAGCAGTTGTTATTAGTAAAATATAAATTATTTCTACCTAGTAAATTTATGCAAAATATTTTAAGCTATGTTTCCTCTTCAACACATACTAATTTCACCGCGGTATTAGGCCAAAAATTAGGATGTTTCAATAACCATTAAGTCTTGCATTTACATTATTGTTTAACACTTTAACTACCGGAAATTTTACTCAAGTTTTTTAAAACTATTTCATGCCAGAAATTTTATCTAAAACTGCTTAACTTATTCATTTAACGTATTTCTTGTGAATTTTTTATTTAATTTATTTTAAAAAGAAATTTCTGGTTCGAATCGGAATATATTCATTTGGTAACCGACAAAATGACGGCTCATGGTAGTTGTAGTGTTAACCCTCTATTACCCAAGTAGCATACATGCTACCATGAGTGTTGTCAATTTAGTGGATCGTTTTATTCAGATATTCCGAATTCATACCAGAAAAGTGTATGGATTTTTTTTTATTTAGTGGCAGACATTCCGGGATTTAAACAAAACGAAAAAATTATTTGTAATTTCTTTTATGACTTCGTATTCTATTAATTTTGGAATTTTTAAAACGCATTCTACCGTAGGGTTAAGGAATAAAACATTATCAAATATATTAATTATAAACATATAAAAAAAGTAGTGTAAATTTTTTGTGACATTTTTTTAGGGGGGGGGGTGGGGGGTATAAATAATATGATTAAGTTATTACATTGGACTTGATCGTAAACAACAACTTCACCGTATATGATTAAAACTTTTAAACAGAATGAGGTAATTTCAAAATAAATCGTATTTTAATATATTATAGTTGGACACTGTACATAAGTGATCATAAGTGATTTTTAATTCCATTAAAAAAGGCCATTTGAGTTACGAAGTTGGATTTAATTAATTTCGTTCTGAATTATTTTAAATCAGAATTAATAATTTGGGATAAACGAATTTTTCAAAAAACTGTAATAAATTAAGTGTGGCCGAAAAAGACTGTCCAAATTACAACTTTATGAAACCACTGATGTATTTTTCAATAAAAGATTACCCATAGAGTGTTGATGATTTCATGAATTTATATACGTTTTAAATTTATAGAATTTAAATTTAAGCGATGCTGATTTGTTAGCATATTTTGTGTCTTTAACTATTATTGTCCCTGATTTTTTTTATGCATTATGCACTTTCTTTTAAATATGGAATTAGTTGAAAATGTATTTTGATTTATCATAAAAAAAAGGCTAAAACTAAAAAAAAAAAACTTTCCCAGCAATCAGATGTCAAGAATTACCTTTTTCAAAAATAAAGCTAATTAAAATGTCATACTTATAGAAGGCAAAATACTACTGTACCTGATGCTTAAAAAACATACTCTATTTCTTTATTTCTAAGAAGAGTTACTTTAATTCACATTGTTTCCACTTTCTTACTTTTTTAGACACAAAACGCGACACCAACTTTTAAAACTTTTTTTAAAATCAAATACACATTTTTTTTCAGTGAAAGGAAGTATATAAAAAATAGGAATTAAACAGCTGCTTCTAATTTTCTTCAAAGATTGCCAGAAATGAGATTAGTATAAAATTATTAGAGAGGATTTTTTCTATATTTCTTGAAATAAAAAGAGATAAAGAAAGATACAAAATAAGAATTTCAAGCGAAAAAGGCATCACGAGGAAACAGCCGAATGATATAAAAGATTTTCCACAATTTCTTGAAATTTATTTGCATGTGGTTTTGGAATAGAGTTTCTCAAGTTGTGATCCACTGGCCACCAAGTTAACACTACTTTAGAATAGAAAAATAGAAATTATGTTCCCTCAAATTATTAAAGAAAATTAGTTTTTAAAACACTAAATCAGACACAAAATTTTAAGGTATAATTTTTTGTATTTTATTAAAAACAGTAACTTTTTTCCTAAACAGAGAAAGGTTTGTACGCTCTTTAGAATTTTTAATGCGTATGGAACAACTATTTTTTATTAGAAATCTATGTCTAATATTTGTTTACCTTAGATGAGAAAATTTTCAGTGATTTACTTCAGCATTTGAAGTATTTTTCTGCGATTAAATAAGGCGAAAATATATATTTTTTAAATTGTGGTAGAAATTTACGCCCTCTGATAGGGATTAGTCATTAGGGTATAAAAAAATTAAAATAAAACGCATTTTTTTCATCAAAAATTGCGAGAATGGAGGTTAGTATAAAAAGATTTACAGAAGTTTTCTTCTACAACTAAGTAAAGTTAAAAAAATCATGCAAGATGTAACTAAGGAATTTCTACACATTAGTGACGTCTAGTTTTCGTCTTTTGAGTATGCCCCCCCCAATCCCCCCTATGCACATTCTTCTTTCCTGCCTTGGTGTTTATATTAAAAATTAGTGAATATACTAATAGTACTGTTTCTACTACGACTACGTATATGCAAAGTACACTAATTGTATAAATACAAATATTGTGTTTATTTTGGGGCAATAACGTAACTTAAAAAATCTAAAGTACTACGGTGGAAGAAGTTACACAAAATCAAAATACCGGATTTCGGCTCAACCATCACAAATGTGTTAAGCGAGAATAAGAGGAGGATTATGAGAAAAAAATGTCGAGTGCGATAAAAGCTCGTAAACAATTTCTTGAGTTCGTTTTTTATCAAGCTTTAGAAGAAAATTTAAAAAAAATCGCCATCGCAAGTGTTCCTCATTTTATCGGATGGCTCCGATTATGGACTTTACTCTTAAACTGCCTAAAATTGATCAAGAGAAGGGCAGATACCACTGTGCCACATTGCAGTGTCGTGTTTTGTCCGAAAGATAATCATTTCCCCATCCATTCAAGTTTCGTGACGTCACAGTGTAGGAAATCACGAAAATCAAATGCGCGTTTTAACCGTTCTGTTCTTCGCATTAATGTCCACAAGGTGTCTTTTCGTACTAAATCGATGATGCTTTACAACTTTGTAAATCACTTTTTTCATTATCTTTTTCCGTTTTCGAGATAGAAATGCTAACTTCACAGTTCTCCACCAGGTGGCGCCGTAGGCGGCTTCATTCAGTAGCGCATGGCTACTTTACTATACGTAGACACCACTTTTATGAATATATCAGCAGCCATTCTGAAGTTAGGAGAGTGGAAAGGTACTTTAGTGGGCATACTGTATAATTTTTCACCTTCTTAATCGTAAAAAACTATCATAAAATCTGGAATTAATTGACGCAATCACAAGTTCAGCGAATTAAATTTTAAATAGAAATTTTATAATCTAAGTAGTAGTGCCATACTACTTAGAATTTCTAAGGAGTGCACACACTTTTTTATAGGTTTAACATTAAACATACCGACAACCGTCTATTTGACCAGTATCAAATGAAAATATTTAGATTTGAACCATAAATTTCTTTATAAAATAATTATAAATCACACAAAAAGAGAAGACCTTAAATAAGAAAGCTAAACGGTTTTAAATAAAAATTCTGATGTGAAATAATTGTAGAAAATTTTAATAAAATCCCCGGTACGTTTAGTTTTAAGAAACACAGACAGTTAAAACGTCGTCTAAATCTAATGGGAATTTAAAAGAAATTTTCGGTATGTAGAGATTTTAATAAAATATACCAATTCTTTGGAGCGTAGTAACAAATGAAAACCGTTTACTACGATCGTCATTATTCCATAGAATATCAAACTTTATAGATTTATTTGTAGACCGTGAGATTTATATCAGTTATTTCCGTCTATTTTCTAAAATTGAAGAAAAAAATTCAGTAGCATTTTAGAAAAGCTTAGTTCCTGAAATTTTATTTTACAACTGAAGGATTTTGTAAAGAGACACTGTTTTGTTGATCTTGACGTTAAAGAATAGATAGATCGTGCATAGAAATTTAAATCGCATCAGAAAATATTCATGAAAGGAAAGTCGTGAAATGAATATATTTCACGCACAGATTCGAAACATCATACGATGCCTACTGAAAAAAGCAGATATTGTAAATTCAGCTTCATATCCACTCTTATACACTGGAATTGCTTCTCTTACTCACTGTTTTAAATTTAGGAGCCATAAGAGTCTGAAATTGAAATTTCGGATTCCGTAGATGTCTGAACTTAACTAAGACAAGTGTCTTACTATTAAACAGGGGTGATTGTGTTCCGGTATTTTGTACACCACTAAATATATATAGAAGTTTTTTTCTTTCTTAATCGATAAATTCTGCGATGACATACTAAAAATATTGCTATATAAATTTAGTGGTGTACAAAATACCGGAACGCAATAACCCCTGCTATTATCGTGGTATGAACGAACTGAGAAAATGTCTGAATACTGATATGTCTGATATTAAGACATTGAGAAATTGCAAAACTTAAGTTTCTGAATGTGATTCAATTGTATTTTATGTGTGTTGATTGTGATACAATTGCGTCACTATATATGCTATCTCCATCAGAGAATATTTTCTAATAGATGAAATATATTTAAAATACATTTCCAACCACTAAATGGTATTATTTTATGGATGAAGCAACTTTATTAAACCATAAGATGAGTGTAAAAAATGTACAAGCCTGCTTACCAAGTCTTGAAACTTAGTAATGTTTGTACATTAAGTAATTAAAGATTTGCTTTACACAAAAATATAAAGTTTTCCAAAAATTACTTGCGCTGATGAAGTACGCAAGGAAGTTCAGGAAAGCTCCCGTAAATATTCGAGAATAGTAACATATATATCTTGAAATTCTAAGAGACATGAGCGCTGTCAGAAAGAAATGTAGGGTGGAGCAATATTTTGGAACATATAATGTCTGTGGCCTATAGCTTAGTCTACTTTTTAAAAATGCACATTATAAACATGAAATAAGCTAAACTAGTATTCTTTTGTGAGAACACACAGTGAAGGACACTATTTAAACATATTAACTTAAAAAGGAAAAAAAAATTACAGGTAAAAATATTAAATATTCAAAAATACGTTTCTAACAAATTAAAAATCTGAAGCAGTTTTTTGTATATGTAAGGGGATTCTCCCGTCCCAAAACACCCGTTTAATTTAAATTTATAACACATGAAAATTTAACAGAAAACATAATTTAAAAAAAAAATCTACGAGGGATTCAGGAGGGCTCCCTTGAAGGAAAATTCTTATATCATTTTAAACTTAGCGTTTATTTATTCTATAGTATCTCGAAATAATAAATTTTATAATTGCCTTTATTAATCCGACATTTAGAAAGTTAAATTAATTACATTTCAAAATCTAGGGAGAGGCGCTCCACTGTCCCACACTTTGCGGCAATTATGCTAAAATAATGTACAAATTAGCCATAACACCCTATAAACGTTGCGTGGTGTAGCACTCCCGGGCTAATTCAAAATATCGTGCCACTACCTTAGTGGCTATTATAGCTATTTTACTATAGCTATTTTTATGCTATATTTTTAGGCAATAATTATCTGTCGCCCCTAAAATGCTTACGGTCGGGGAGCTCGCCCCTCTACTCCCATCTCTCGCCTCATATGCTACGCTCGCGATCCTTAACGAAAGACTTGCTTGTGCATTGCTATTGTACAAATAGATAAGAAATAAAAAGAAAATTACCCAGTTAAACTGATGACATTGAGCTCACAGGCTATTCACACTAATTGTATATTATACTCTTATATAAAAGAATTTGAAATAAGTCCTCGAAAAATAAAGAAATCAACAATATATTAAGGGGGTTCATCACCCCCGTCCCCCCATATAATTAACCAATGAACCCCTAAAACTAATCAGGGAAGCGCCTTAGTACAATGAATATATATACAAAATTTGAAGGAAATCGGATAATTCTGCATGAAAAACCCATTTATCTAAATTAAGGGGGAATTAGCCCCTTTTCCCCCTTTATACTTAACCAATGAATCCCAACAATAATCAGGAAAGCGCTTTACCACAGTGAACCTATATACAAAATTCGAAGCAAATCGGATAATTCTGCATGAAAAATCCATTTATCTAAATTAATGGGGGGGATTAGCCTCCCTTTCCCCCTTTATACTTAACCAGATAACCCCCAAAACTAATCAGGAAAGAGCCTTATCACAATGAGCCTATATACAAAATTTGAAGAAAATCGGATAATTCTGCTTGAAAAATTAATTTATTTAAAATAAGGGGGTTCAGCCCCCAATTCCCCCCTTTATACTTAACCAATGAACCCCCAAATTTAATCATAGAAGCGCCTTACCACAATGAATGTATATACAAAATTTGAAGAACATCGGATAATTCTGCATGAAAAATCCATTTATCTAAATTAAGGGGGTTACCCCCCCCCCCTTCCCATCTTTATACTTAACCAATGAACCCCCAAACCTAATAAGGGAAGCGCCTTATCACAATAAACCTATAAACAAAATTTGAAGCAAAACGGTTATTTCTATCAAGAGTTATCGCGTTACGTACATATATACATACGTATATACGTACATACATACATACGTGCATACATACATACGTACATACAGAACCGGTGGGCACATTAGCTCTCAGGCTTTGATAGCCTGTGAGCTAAAAACCATTTTTTGCATTCAAATCGCAAATTAATTTTAAACTAGTATTTTCATAAATGGCGCTTTAATTAATGACGTTATTATATATTGCATATGGAAAGTTCGACATTTTGTTGGGGTTATAATTCTACTTTTATTTAAAGATCAGATTTAAATGTGAAAATTTAATAAAAAACTAATCTTAAAATGTATTATTAAAGTTTTATTACGTATCAGACAACGAAAACACGAGAACAGGTTCACATGTGTTCTTTTGTTTATAACTTATGTCTTTGAGGAGCAACGGCTTTTTTAAACGTCTCGTCGAAGGGGCACTAAAGTACCCCGAAACGTTTTTCGTTGCTTTGCATTTACTGATATGTTCCTAATTGAAATATGAGTTAGAAGCAAAAGATTTTAGAAGCAAAATGAATACTCCGTTATTTATAAATTATAATTATGTTCTGTTATTTATGTATTACATTTAAAATCTGTCCGTTATATATGTGATTTCACAATGCATATTTAATATTTGTTAAATTTATTCGAAGATTTTTTAGTTGTCTACTTCTATATGTAAAACCAGCTATTATTTCCATTGACACTAATGTCTGGTATATAACCCGCGACTCAGATAAATCGGTTTTGAACCAGAAATTTTATTTATTGAAAAAAGCCAAATAAGTACGCTGTACAAACAAGTTCCATTTTCTTAAATAAAATTTCTTGTTCGAAACCGATTTATTTAAGCCACGGGTTACATACGCGGAATTACGGTACCTAATCAGTGAACTTTATTTCATGTTCAAAAGTTGCCATTGTCTCTAAATTATTTCCCATTATTAATTTTACAAACATTACAAAATTTGCACTTTATCTTTACACAGAACACTCATTCACAAAATATAACATCTTGATACACAACACAGCCCTACCATAATTAAGATAAATGTATTCGAATGATAATTTTAACTCATCCTTAGTCGCGTTATTTGAACGACGTCACTGGTCGCGTGTGAGTGTTTCTGTCACACTGCATTCTGACATTGCCCTTACGAAAATAGTTCATACAGCTGTATAGAACTCTATAGAATTCTTTACAAGTTCTATAGAATACTATTTCTATAGAGTTTTGAAGAGTTCTATAGAATACTTTTTCTAAAGAAAATGTTTCTATCGAATTCTTAGAAGTTCTGTCGAATTTTTTTTCTATAGAACAGTTTTCTATACAGTACTATAAACCTTATAGAATTAAGTTCTGTGGTCTAATGATTCTGAAGATTTTTTTTTGTTTTTATAAAAAAAATATTTATTGGTCTTTTAAATGTTATGTGTGTAGTAATTTAAATTATTTTTAAATTTTAATGTATAGTTCTAAATAAATTATATATTAAAACTAAAAATAATAATGAATTTTGTAATACATCACTTTAATATATATTATAGTACTCCATAGATTTAATATTATTATATATATATAATTTAATTCAATTCTAATACACTGTGTTTCAATAGTCAATGTAATAATATATCAGTCGAACTACTGAATTAAATCATGATTAATTCATTTTTTTATAATTCCTCAATTTGCTGGTTAATTTTATAATTATTGTGCATTAATTTGTTGTTAAATTTATAAAATTATCCATCTAATTTAATAAACTTTATTCACTTTAATAGTATTGAAATTTGTATTCAAATATTTTAATCTGAAGTATAAATATTTAAAAATTGTTTCAGTTTTAATAAATAATTTATTAGACTTATAAATATTTTTACAAAACTATATATGATTGGGAATGCAAATCACAAAAGAAATAAAGTTTAAATAATTTAATAAGAGTTTTGGAGCTGTCAATGGTTGTATCATGCTGAAAGTATTGGTTCTTTGTCCGATCAATGAAGTCAAGCAGCATTGAGTGGGGTTATCACTTGGGAGGGTGATCACCTGGATTCTATAGCTTTAGATTTTTTCTATAGATATTTTTATAGAAGCTCTATAGATATTTCTATTGAACTTCTACAGACATTTATATTGAACTTCTACAGATATTTCTATAGCTTTAGATTAAACAAGCTTATAGAAAAACGGGCCATAATTCTATAGGATTCTATAATAATGTATTTTCTATAAATATTTTTATAGAATTCTATAAATTTTTGTAAGGGTGTATAAGCAGTGCATGTAATAAAAAATAAAATCGTTCTTTGTCTAATACAATATACCTTATATTGAAAGAAAAACAAGGGAATTCTAAATCAAGGGAGTTTGAAAGTCATATCCATAATAAATAGAGGCTTTTAAGCCTACTGTGAAAGACATGCTCTTTTTGCGGCCAATGACAGGTTAAAAATATGTTCCGGAACATTAAACTTCCATGTACTGCTTCATTTTAACACTTTCCGGTCCTGCAAAATACAACGATTTTTCTTAGTACGTCTTTTGTATCTACTTGTTCTACTATTCACATTTTTGTCAGAAATTTTAAAATAATAGAAATAGAACTTTTTATATATTTTTTGCATTTTTAAAATACGTATAATACGCCTAGTGCGTTTTTACCTGTTCTAGCAATATCTGTGTTCATAAGCTTTGACAATACTCATATACCATTTATAGTGGCAATGGCCTGATATTGTTAATATAGTGTGATCTACTTAAATAACGGACACTTAAAAACATATTATTCATTATATAAAATATTTTTCCGACAGATTGTTTAATTTACGTGACGTCACAGTGACGTTAATGCAAATCACTTAGGTCGTCAGGTTACAATTGTGACTACGATAGCACGAAGATGTGAAGTGACATTGGAATCATAATGTGATTTTTAAATATCTTTGAAAATGAGAAAGAAAATATTTTGAACAGAGCCGTCATAATGCATATGTGGGAATGGATCCGATTATCGTTTGCGGCCCCCTTGTAAATTAACCTATATTCACTTATTTATTTATCGACCTACAGGAACAATACCTCTAAATAGATAAATTTTATTTAATATGTAATTGCAAATTATTATACAAACCATCTAGCTTATTCAAAATATAAATACAATGATAATAATAATAATAACTTTTAAGAATCCTTCAAATACTATACTTAAAATTAAAATTGTACATGAAAATGAAATGTGACTTACCACTGAATACATAGCAGTACAGCTGTAAACTTTTACACTTTTTTCTTATAACTAAATTTCATTAGTAAATTTTGCTTTATTTAATCGCCGAAATTAATGCAAAAGATTCTATAAAACTTTAGTAGTAATAAAAAGCGCAAAAATGGCAACTATGTAGCAGTGTATAAAACATCGTTTAAAACACAATGAAATCTACTAAATTTCCCAAAGACATTTCGTTAGCATTGAAATTAACGTCATCAGTGAATAATAATTTGTGGAAACTTTCTCAAATGGCGACAAGCCTGCAAAAAAAATTGATTCATTAGATGATTTTAGACAAAAACCTGACTAACCAATGGAGCTATGACTAAAGAGGATGAGACATATTATAGTGTAGTGTCTATCACTTTCGAGTGTATTAACTGACGATGTAGTCACAGGATGGCGGCTGTTGTTTGTTTGCATAGGAAAAAGAGGCCTGATAACCGCGGAGACAAACCTCCATCAATAAATTCATTTGAAATTTTAGCCTTATTTAAACGCCTTATTCTTGCAAAATTTCTGTCAAAAATAATTCAAAATATTCTATTCAGTTTTAATGAAAGAAGTTTGTCTCGGCGGTATTATAATCGCTTATACAGACATTGACAGGAGGATTATTTATGTTTTCAGAATATGGCGGAGCCGCAAGGTTTGAATACCGCCTGGTCAATCTTCCATCAGGATACGAATAGGTATTTTTGCCTTTATCATTACAGAAATTTTTCATGAAAAAGACGTTTAAAAAAGAGAAAATTTCAATTAAAATTTATTGGTGGATATTTCCTCTGGTCCTTTAAAACCATTTAAAGTTGAATCTGCACCATTTTGAGGCTATGCCAATTTATCTTTATCATAGTTCTATGGTCTAGTCTTCCCCGAAAAAAGATTTTACAATAACACATTCACATCGGGAACGATAATTCGTGATTTATTTTTTAAAAAAACATCATTCGATAAAGGCTGGACTTCTACCTTACAGAAAATGCATTTATATCATGTTCCCATACTTTTTTAGATTGTTATATATTTTATAATAAATCCGTATATTGAATGATATTTATTTATGCTTAACCCAAGAAAACTATCTAGGAAACAACTTACGAAAGACTTTCCGAAAAGGGAGAAGCTTCTATTATTTTAAAATCCAGATTTCTGAGAAACATACTTATGTGAATGTGTTAAATAATAAGTATTACAGTTGCCATTAATTTTTTATGGAAAAATAATAAATAGCTAACTGGAACAATTTTCTAATTATAAATTTTTGCTTCTATGGAAGTGAACTGAACGAAATGCAACAGTAGCAGTGTTGAGGTTTATTGTGGCGGGAAAGAAGTTTTGTGACAACCTGTTGCCGTGATAGAATAAAAAAATATTTGTATACACTTAATTATTTTTTTCTCTAAGTGATTATTTTATTTAAATAACTTAGGATAACTAGCATTTTAATGTTTTTAAACTAATCAACGAAAAAAAAATAAAGGTAAAATATCCAAATCTGTTATCGATATGCTCTCATCGTATTTATAATCCCATGACTGCAACGAAAAAAATTTCGAAATTGAACTCATTTTCCTTTTTTGAAATAAGGGCCAGGCTTCGCATTAAACTGGCCCACGCACAAGAAAGTTTTAATGACCCTAAAATGTATAAATTATTACAGATAACACAAAATAACTTATAGTTCCATTGGGCACCCCGTTAACTTTAGGGGACTGGTGTACACCCGGGTGAAAATGTTTTGCGGGCTTTAATTTTTTATAAAATAAAAAGAACAGAAAAAGTGATTATCACGCACAGGTAGTTACCACAACCTGTTTATTCACATATAGTGTACTATCTACAACTTGTGAGTGAAGTAACTGACAATGTAGTCACATATTGGCGGCTATTGTTTGTTTACATAAGATAAACATGGCCTAATAACTGCAGGCACAAACTAAATTTTATTAAAAACTTTCACCTTATTGAAACTTTTTATTCATGTAAAATTTCTGTCAAAAATAAGGCAAAAATTCTATTGGATTTTAAGAAAGGATGTTTACCTCGGCGCGTCGGTATTATAATCGCTTTCACAGCAACTGACAGCAGGAATGTTTATATTTTCAGGAATTCTACCAGTAAATATATACCGTAATTTCAGGCGTATAATCCGCAGCTCAAAGAGTCGTTTTTCGACCCAGAAATATTATTTTATAAAATGTAACTTAAAAGATCGCTGTAAATATTTAACTACAATTATTGAATACATTTACTGAGTCGAAAAACGATTCTTTGAGCTGCGGATTATACGCCGGAAATTACGGTATATATATATATATATATGCCTTAATCATTTCAGAAATTTTTTTATGAATAAGACGTTTAAATTAAGCAGAAATTTCCGTTTCAAATTTACTGGTGTACGTTTGGAACCGGTTACATTTGAAGCTTCATCATTTATAGGAAATATCAATTTCTCTTTATTCATAGTTCTATGGTCTAGCCTACCATGTACTTCCCCCCAAAATGTTTTATTCGCATCGGAAAACGAGAATTCTCGTTTTTATTTAAAAAAAACATCATTGACAAAGGGCGTGTCTTCTACCTTACAGAAAATGCATTTATATCATGTTGCCCATATTTATATAGATTGTAAGACATTTTATAATATATGCATATACTAATAACATTAACTGATGCATCAACTTGAGAAAATTATCTAGGAAATAATTTACGAAAGACTTTCCCAAGAGGGAGGAGCTTTTAACCAGATTTCACAAAAACATATGAATGTGAATACGTTAAATAATCGGTCTTTCAGTTGCGTTTCATTCTTTATGAAAATTTATAACGAGCTAACTGCAACAATTTCTTTAATATAAATTTTTGCTTCTATCGAAGTAGACTGGATGAAATTCCAGATTGGCAGGTGGGTTTTTAGGTGCAATTGTAATTATATAAATACGTAGCTCCTATAGTCGTCGTCTGATCCGTCCGTCTGTCCGCATATAATAACGCAAAATCTACCCAACCGAATGGATTTTAATTTAATATATATAATCGTTGCAGAATTTTGTCGAATCATTTTAAATTTTATGAAAATCGAATCAAAACTTTAAAAAATATTAAGAAAAGTTTTCTCCAGCCTATTAAATGCTATCATACTTAATTAATTCAATGATATCCCATGATAGGTAATGATCCTATGTTGCCATGTTGATTATGTCATATTTAAGAAGGCGTCATATTTTTTCCGTATTACTAAATTTAAAAATTGAATTCGTATACTGAAATTGTTTAATTATAGCAATCATATAATCAACCGACAATTTTTTTAATAGATGTTTCCGGAGAAGTAGATATTAAGCAGGGTTTGTTCGATTTTACCACAATTTTAATAGACTTTTTCTATTTAATATTTAAATAGCAGAAATTACAGACACCCCTCGTTTAATTGCACGATTTGTAATACTTTTCTGCATTTAAATAAGGCGAAAAATTCTATTAAAAATTGTGGTAAAAGCGTACGGACCCTGTTAAATGGAAAACGAGTCTAAATATGGATTTCAAGTTCTGAAATTTGCAAAGCTAAGCTTAAGTTTCCCATTGGAATTTTCAGTAAATATCAACAAAAGATAAAATGTTGTGAACTTAAGATATACTTATTTATTAGGAAACTAAGAATATCATAACAGACGATATATTTCATTTTTTCAGTGAAATAATGACGATGATTTTTTACATTGCCTTGTATTGAATATTTGCGCATAGTAACATTTTAATGTAACAGATTTGTAATTAATTGTTTGTACTGAGTACTGTAAGAGTACTGAAACTTAATTTCATAAAACAAAATTAATATCTATAATAAGAAAATTTTGCACATAAAATAAATTTTCTATTCATGCATTTTTCAATAAGAGTGCAACAGCTATTGTACCAATATCTGAATATTTATAAAACTAGTTATAGAACGAACGCATATGATTCGTCACGTTTGACGTACAATTTCCAACTTGTTTGTACATGTTGCCTTTTGATCCATAACTATTGGTGTGAGTAAAAATCAGCAGCTAATTTAATAATATTATTATTATTAATTAAACAATTATAATAAACAATACTTAACATTTATGATATTATTAAAAAAGTTTAGTATGTATGAAATAATTTTCATTCAGTGATTCCATAAATGTCATTAATTTTAAGAGTGCATATTCTAAAACGAATTATGATTTTTATTAAATTATGTTCAACCGCCATTAGTTATAACAGGCGCTCAGATCTCACCCAGACATCTTTAAGTGGCTGTAAATACTCCCTGGAGACATTTTTGACAATTCAATTTATACACGTTTTATGGGACTTTCAAATAAATGTACTCAAATGCTAAGTGATTTTGTGTGACAGGTGAAAGAAGAGGATGATGCAACTTTCCTGAGAATCACTGAAGCATACCTTCCACTGTGTCCCACGCGGCACTGTTTACAATTCTTGCCAAAGCAGATATTCGGGAACATAGTTTGCTTAATAAGTTCTTCCCATCTTACGAAAAGGGACAGGGCCTAGTAGTGAATTCTCCTTTCTCCTGCGTCCCTCGCGAAAAAAAAAAAAAAACTTTGCCTCCAACATAGAAGTCAGTTATGTTTTCTCTCCAATCTAGTCAGTTATGTTTTTCTGTGCAGCCTAGTCAGTGATGCTTTTATTTTCACCATAGATATTAGAAAGAAATGTTTTGCTCTTGCATCTTTTCTCATCTACCTGTTAAGAGATACGTATATGCATTCATCTTGAAATCAAAGAGATGGAAGAATTACGATTTTCATTTCAACCTAAATAGCGTTAATGATTTTCTCGGAGGAAAAGCAGTTCCGGAAAATTTCGATATATTTTCACCGATCATGACCCCCAGACCCCAAAACCACCCTCCGTTCAAATGTTGATTTATGTATATATATATATATATATATATATATATATATATATATATATATATATATATATATATATATATATATATATATATATATTATTATCATATATATATTATCATATATATATTATCATATATATTATCATATATATATATATATATCTGACCTATGTCATACAATAACGCTCGTATTTATAAATCAATTTCGATGAAACCAATTGTGTGTATTAAGCTCACCAATGTCTCGACCGAGTTCGTTGGCCAGCTTGGTCCGCCATTTTGTTTCAAGATGGTGGCCATTTAAAAATTTAAAACTAAAATAAATATACAAAAAAGTTAAAAATTCAAATTTATTTTTTAATTACGTGTTAGGCCTTGATACAAGGATTCCAGAGCATTTTTTGGTTTACCTCTATCTTAAAATAGGTAGTATTTCTTACGAAATCTACCTAAAATGGCTTAGATAGAGCAGTTTGAAATTCTAGGGTGGCTGACATTTTGAAACAAAACAGCACATTAACGCGATTACTCGCAAATTATTTTCTTTCATTGTTGTAATAATTTTCCCAATCATACGCATAAAACTATATATTCATATCCGTTAGCGCCAAATTCTAGCCAAAATTGGCGACATTTGGCGAAATATCGCCAAATTTGGCGACCAAAATAAGTCTTCATAAATGAAGCAAATTTGGCTATTGCTCAATAATTTGGCGAATTTCTTATTCAAATTCAGTGTTAACGAATCTTTTGTAAAAGTTTCTTTGCATTTTAACTTGCTGTTTTCGTGTAACATTAGCTAAAATTTTAAAACGAAGATATAGGAAAGCTACCTTTTCCTCCCAGTACAGGCCGGAAGGACTTTTTTACTTTTACTGGGGCCCATTCCCTGAAATCTGCTTAACCCTTATTTGCATGAGTTTTTCTTTTACAATTGTGTTTTTGTATACATATATTAAATATTAGACACCAGAAATTTTAAGATAGATTTTTAACTTTGTTCAGCAACATAGTTCACGGGAAAGTTACGGGATTAATATTTCTATATAAATATAGTGGTGGCGAAGAAGTTGATTTATTTATTAAAAGTTAAATAAAAAGTGATGGAAATTTACATCACTATGCAATTAAGGGTTAACAACTAATTAAAAATTAAACAAAGAGCTCTTGAAGGATGGCGTTTATTTTTGTACCACTTATGTTTAATCCCTAAATTCTACATTGGCACCAGAATTTTAGAATGATATTTTTTCCTTTTATTTGGCACGGGAATAATACCTTAACAGTGATGTCAAGCTTCTTCTAATCTTCCGTGGTATGTGGATTAATTTGACCCAGTTTAACAAAGTTTCGAACCAAAAAATTTATTTGATGAATCTTCATTTATTTAACCCCTTAATCGTCGTGCCCGAGACATTCACGGGCAGCGTAGTATGCGCATGTTTTATTCAGATTGTTTGATTCACACAAGTTTTTTTTTTTTTTTTTTTAAATAGTGCTTTATTCCCGCATTATTTTATCTATCTATTAAATAAGACGAACATTTCTACTTAAAAAAACTGGTGGTAATCAAGCAATCTGACTTTTTTAAAAGTAGCCTACACTGAAAGAGCGCGACGATTAAGGGGTTAATTTTAGATTTTCACAGGAAATATATTTAATTTCATTTCTTAAAAAAAAATCTGGTGTGAAATGTATTAAACCTGGGACAAAGTAACCCACATATTACGGAAGATTAGTGAGAGCTTGGCACCTCTACCTTAACTTATTTTCAAAGGGCATGGCCAGATAAGAATGGACAGCATGCCTTTCAGCCAGTTTTACTGTTCTTTTTCCCAGAATTAGCTACCTATCTGACACTAAATTTCCCCTATTACCAGCTTATAAATATTGATAGTTTATGAGACAAAACAATTCTATATATAAAACAAAAAACAAAATTCTCAAAATATTGTTTAGAGATACTAAATAAGCATAAAAAGGATTTTCTATAATTTCCTGTTAATAAAAAATGCGTGAAATAACGATAGAAAAAGTTTGAAAAATAAAAATCATATCTTATATTTATACGAAAATTACCTTTTGGTCTGACAAAAATTCCTCATATGTGACCTTATGTTATTTATAAATTTTGGAATTCCGTGATAAGTATAACATATAAATATTTACAAACATACGTACAAAATACATAAAAATCAAATGTAGGCGGTATTTGGGGCGGAACTACTGAAATTTGACATTCGGAGAATTTTTCTAATAAAGTCAACTAAGAATGTGCTAGCAGCTATATTTTAGACTTAAATAAACATATAGGGTGTCATTTTCAAAGTTTTCAATTCTGCTTCGATATCAGAGATTGGCGTTCGTGTCAGATACAACAATAAATGAGAATATATTTGCAATGGAAACCTACAACATTTTTCTATTACGAAATGTAACGACAGTTATTATGATCAATCTTATTCAAACAGTTTTGTTACTACTTTTACCACAATTTTTCAATAGAAAATTTTTATTTAATATTCAAATAACCGAAATAGTAAACACCTCTTTTAATTGCAGGATTTGTAACACTAGTCTGCATTGTAATAATGCCAAAAATGGTATTAAACATTGTGGTTAAAGAGTACGAACCCTATTTTAATGAACAGTAATTAGAGTATTTGGTTGTTTCATAATTTTTCATGTAATTAAATAAGTATATTGTATACCAAGCATAATTGGTACAATTAAGTCCATTTGTTTCTGAGATGTTGTCAGGTTTGTGTAAATATGGCAAATTACTTTGCATCTACAACTCGCAATTGTTGCTTTATTTAATCGTTGATTTTTATGGTTAATAAAGGCTAAGAAATTTTTAAGGTAAAATTGGTAGATATTTTGAATAACACTAATTCTCCAATCTGGCAACGCAGGATCAATGCTCTGTAGTTAACAATACATTTCCTCAATTTTGAGATTAATTATATATATATATTTATTCCATGTTTTTAAGTAATATCTGAGTGCGCATATTGATAATGTGAAGAATAAATATTAAATATACAGACATAAGTAATTGAATACATTTTTAAAGCAGCAGCTATTTTTATTCTGATTATTCAATTTTTTACGATCGTATTTCGATTACATATCTGTTAAATTTATATTTTATTAATATTATTTTAATTAGTTATTTAATTGATGATTAAGTGTGAATGACATCATGAAATACTAGCTCACCGCCTCCTGAATACTAGGCTAAAAATGGCGGCTGTCGCAAGCGAATATTTTTTCAGCGTTTGAACGAGCCCTCGAACTTCAACACTAATAATTTCTAAAAGTTTTCTTTGCCTTTTTTTTCTGAGACCAAATAAGTCAAAGAACACTTTCAGATATTATTGGTGTTGAAGTTGGAAGGACCGTACAAACGCTGAAAAAAAAAATCCGCCTGCTACAGCCGCGCAGGCCTAGTATTCAGGGGGTGGTGCAAAAATAGTGGATGACGTAGGCGGATGTTTTCAATTTTTGTACAGTTTAATTGAATTTGTACACCATTAATTTCTAAAAGTTTTCTCGGCCTTATTTTTCTGAGAATAAATACTTCAAAGAAAACTTTTGTAAGATACTGGAGTCTAAATTCAGGGGATCTCCTTAATTTAGTATTCCAGGGTTCGTACTTTTTTACCACGATTTTTTAATAGAATTTTTCGCCTGATTT
Organism: Maratus michaelseni; assembly: GCA_963931845.1. Classification (NCBI taxonomy): domain Eukaryota; kingdom Metazoa; phylum Arthropoda; class Arachnida; order Araneae; family Salticidae; genus Maratus; species Maratus michaelseni. The sequence goes on from OZ007586.1 coordinate 227,354,199, forward strand.
AGATGCAGAAAAATATTACAAATCCTGCAATTAAACTATCACTTAAAAACTATCACTACAAAATATCACTGCATCGTTTTAGAATTCTTGTATATTAAGTTCCTTGAATTAGTAATAATATATATTAACAATGTAATTTTTTTATAAAATTCAGATTAGTTCACGTTTTTTTAAATTTCTGTAACAAACTTTCTTCAGATAAACAAGTGGATGCACAGACTTTTAGCAAAGAACTTTAACGTAATAAAATTATTAAAAAAAATTTAGAAAATATTTTAAAATCTTTTCGAAAAACTATATAACATATTTAGAAATTTTCGGTAAATTGATATTTTTTTTTCAAATATTTGTTGAATTTATGGTACAGAATACTTTCAAGAATATCCTGTTGGAAAAAGATAAATAATGAAAATATACTTAAAGTCTACCGTCCCTGTCACCTTTATGAAAAAGTGTGTTTTAAATTATTACTTACTACACCTTAATTTAGTATTACAGGGTTCGTACGCTTTTACCACAATTTTTAACAGAATATTTCGCAATGATTTGAATGCAGAAAAATATTACAAATCCTGCACTTAAACGAGACGTCTTCAATTTAAATTTTAAATATAAAATCCTATTAAAAAAATGTGGTAGCAGCCTACGCACCCTGTATTAAGTATGGGAACTTTCCAAGTTTGAATCTCACAAGGAAGGTGCCTTTAAAGCGCATACTCAGAAAATTTTGAAAAGAACAGTGAAATTTAGCTGCGGAATCCCAGTAGAAAATCCGCAAAAAAAAAAAAATACTTTCGAGTATTTGGCGCAAAAATACACGATTTGGCTAGCAACAGTTTTCCTTCGCCAAACGCAAACGATTTTAATGCATTTTAAATTGCTTCTAAAATGAGTATTCGAATGCGCAATATTTAATGAATTTAAATATAAACAATGAAATATTTGTTATTTTTCGTATAATAAATACAAGCTGCTTGTTGTTGCAGTTATTTATTTTTACTGAAAAAATATGTTCTATTTTTGGAAGCTGCAAATATCTATTTTATGTTATAGCGAAGCTGACATTTAAGTTATGTGCATTATTGAATTATTGAATCTGTTTGTTTATTTTCACTTTTATTTATCAATCGAAATTTTAAAAATATATGAATCTGAAAGGCATATTAAAGTAAGCAAACAATTTGAAGAAATTCTTGTTATGAGACCTGTCTATGAGATTTTTGTAAAATTTGAAAGCGTAAAAATTTCATAAGTTTAAAAAATTATTCGAATGGGTTAATTCTATGGCTCATGATACAATATCCTCATGTTCAGAATCGGCTGCATTTTGCGTTCAACATTTTCAACTCTCTGTACGTTTGCATTAATTCTAATTTAAAATATTTTTAAAATCAGATTAAATAAATCACTCACTTTTTTTTCTCTATTTATCACCGATTGAATGAAATTTTGCCTATTGTTTTATCCTCCATTCCACGATTTTCTTCTAATTTAAATTACTTCAACGGTTGTACAAGTAATATTTAAATGCATTTTAAAAGGGAAAATTCCAATGACAAACGGATTTGTTAAACATTTCTATATCGAAGAAGTCGTTGTTTCCATAGCAACAAAAACTTTCTTGAATTCACAATGTTCAGATTCGGGCTTATTTTTGAACTTGAAACAATTTTAATCAATTTAAATTTTGTTTTAAATCGTAAAATACAATCCTTAAATTCCATTATATATACATATAAATGTGTACACAAAATTGTAGTTATAAAAATGTATTATGTAAGTTAAACATGCATAAACAAGTTCAGTATGAAAAAGTTTTTCCTTAAAGAGTATTTGTCATAAAAGCGTATTTTTTTAACCCCTTGAAGGGCGGTGGAATATAATATATCCCACTTAATTTTAATTCCCAAATGCCACAGTGACACCGGAATTTTGGAATCAAATTTTACTTTTATAATGTACTTGAAGAAAATCTTTTACTTATTTGAAAATGAATTTGTTGTTAAATCCCGGTGTGACGCAATGATTTCAACATTTTAGAAACATAAGTACTTTGCCTCTGAAAGGGTTAATTTCATTCCGTCGCCAACCGGTGATAAATCGCCAAATAAACGAAATTTATTCTTAATATTTTGTCTTATGCTATTTAATAAATATTAAACTATAACAGGGTTTCTACACTTTCAAGAGAACTACCGGCATTTTCTTATAGAAATATTCGAGTTATGTAAACGAACGATTGCATAAAGGGAATTTTTCTCCAAGTAAATATTCGTAGAATTCTGGCATAATATCTGGGAAATTCCCTGATCTGTAGGTACCCTGTATAAGTTAAACAAAGAAAAAAAACTTTAATTTTTTATATTGTTAAGTTATATACAGAATTTCAGTAAGATTTGTTTTCAAAAAATGGGAGAAACAATGTTATTTTATAACATTTTATAGAAACAAATGTGACATTTTTCATGAGTAGGGCAACTACATTTTATACAAAACCGACCCTACATTATTGAGTCGGCTGGTATTTTCTCACACTTGTTTTTGACACAAATGTCACCGCTTTTCACAAATAAGTCAAACTCTGACTTCACAAAGTGATCACAGTGTGGCAAAGTCTTAAAAACTGTCATAAGAACTTAATATCAATGCCACTGTCATTTCGTATCCAAGTCACGTGAGGTCAAATCGACTGTCACGAAGTCAGAATGCTATAAGGGAACAAATGATCGCACTCGTACAGAAATGTCAAAACAGACACCTGTTTTGACAATTACGCGTTTGTAGCAATTGTATTGCGGAAATACATGGAATGACACACTTCTGAAATTTTCAGAACTAAATTTAGTACTAATAATTTTTCAAATTTTGCAATCATTTATAGTAGCTTTCTCGATGAAATGCGGATATTAATATTCAGAAAAAGCATTGTGAGTCGTGGTGTCATGTGGCATTTATTTTGTGAAAATGTTGTTCAATGTTTACGCTGGCAAAATTTTGTTCTCGTTATGAATATGACTTTACGCGCTACCTCAATTTTCCGAATTTCGCACGCTAAGTGCTAAAAATAACTGAATTGTGAGGCTGCAGTCTTGAGAGCGGTCTTATTAAGAGAGAGAGTGCACTTTTTATGTATTCAGATTTATGGTATTTTTCATAATTGTCACCTGTTTGACATTTTTTATTGATTTTTTTTATTTTTGATACCAGTATCATCAAAAAATACTCTTCAGGGTAAATGTCTATTACAATGCCACCGTAATTAGGGCATCTGTAAAAAAACCATGGGCTTCTCGGATTGAAAAAAATAATTTAGCAAAAGCCTTTTCTCAAGTAACCTCGATAAAAATGTTTGAAAAACGGTGGTGCATTGTTAAAACCACTTAATTTTGAAGCAGCAGTGATCCATAATTTTAAAATAAAATTTCGCCGTTTTAATGTACGTTAAAAAAACTTCTACTTATTGTTAAATAAAATATTTCGTAAAATGTGATGTAATAAAATAATGCTAAAAGAAGCACTATGTCCCTGAAACTATTATGCAAGGGACAATAAACACTTTACAAACTACAGTCTTTGTAAAAAAAACCGCACTTCTTGAACCATACTTCGAAGAAACCGATATCATAACACATACGTCGAATATTTATAATTATCTTTAAATTGCTAATCAGACTTTGTGGTATGAATCTCATTTAAAAATCATAATATTTAGACAGAGAGAAAACTGCTGTGCGCGACACACTTACAGTGGAGTACCCAGAACGGAGTCAGGGAGAACAGAGTACAGCTATTTTGGAATGGTAATACGTAAACGATTTAATTAATCGAAAAATTCTGAGAAATATTAAGGCAAAATTACTATTCGAAAATATTGATATTTGCTTTCTCTTCCAAGCTTCATTCCAAGTACGCCACTATTCTTACATCAAAAGTAAATAAATTGTGTAACAAATTATTATTATTTGTATTATATACTATTTAACATCTATCAAAAAATATTAAACATAATAATGCTAACCAATATATGATTTTTTAAGAACCATAGTAGACGAACCTCCATAAGATGCGATTTCGAGAAACGTGCTTTCAAAATTTGTTAAATTATTTTCAAATTCTTTTAGACCAGTTTTGCCAGTGCCAGGTGAACCAAACTTTTTCAGCAACCATATGGAAATTACGTGCTGAATAGTGGATCCAGTGGCAATTCCAAAGTGGACCAAGCCACTGGATCCACTATTGCGCTGGAAACCACATCCAAGTCACGTTATACCATCAATTTAACTGGCTCTATCATTTGAATAGTTACGATATTTGTAAAATTCATTACACAGCCAATGAATGGCTTGACATACAATGCTTTGACATTTCAAACTCATTTTCTACAAAAATGTGGGATAGTCCACTCTGGTTTTAAACGCCTCATATACGTATCACTTGCAGGGGATGGCGCATTACTTTTGTCACAGATTTACCATATACTAAATTTGGTATTATTTAATATTGCAACGCTATACGATTAAATAAGGCCAAATTCGACTAAAAATAATACTGGTAGTAAAGTGATGCAGCATACCCATACTCTACGTTACTGATATATCAACAGGGTGGACATAATTAAAGTGCATGTGTTTGAAGGGCTGTACAAGCTAAACTATTTGGAATATTTTTAAAGGTTTTGGGTGTTTATACTGTTTACAGCATGCGAAAACAAGCTCTGCAGAAAAAAAAAACTAAAATGGTATGTCATTATAAAAACGTTGTATATCATTAAAATTAAAAAAAAAAGAAAATAAAAATAGAAAATTTACTACCAGATAACAGTTAAAACTTTTCTATCACAAATGTCACATGAGTTTAGCCATGAAAAGCCTTATGAGAATTAAAATTTTAGCCAAAAACAGCCGCGCTATGTTAATAAAGTGTCTTTTATCAAAATGGTAGTAATTAAAGCACTACTGTGAAAGAATATCGTCGTCTCAAAATATATCGATTTAAAATGAATTATTTTTGTGAATAATTGCAAATAAAACATCCTTAAATTGTAAGTGATATCTAGTGATAAAATTTCGAACTAATCATTTTTTTGCATAACTCATTTCCGCATACTCTAAATAGTATGAATACCAAAGCTTTCAAAAATATTACAAATAGTTTAAGTTGTAGTGCCCTTCAAACACTGTAATTATGGCCACCATGTATATAACGAATTTCTAAAAATTGGGACCAATTTAACTGGATGCGTTTTACAATAGAATGGGAAGAAAATCCGCAATACTGGAACACCATGATCGTGGAATTGGAATATATTAGAAAGATTTTTTATCGCTAACTGTTTCTCGTGCGGATAATACATATAGTGGTTTTGCTTAGAGGAATGACTTCCCAGTTTCAACTGCTCGATGTATGCATAATTAAAAACTTTTAAATCAATAATTAGTTCATCTTATCAAAAAACTTATGTCGGGATACAGAAAATGGACAAAAACTTGGCGTATTGAAATAATGTACTCTATATAGTGGCATCGTGGTTTTAGTAGATGCATTTAATTTCATTTTTAGTGATTCAGTTAAACGGTCTTTTGTGAATTGCGGCAAGTCCCGTAGTGGCTCGGACGAATAAGCCCGGTTACCGTAAGATCACCGAAAGTGAAGCAGCATCGACCGTGGTCAATGTTTGGGAGGGTGACTACCTCTCTCAACTGCGACTGCTGTGGGACCGTGTACCGTAATTTCCGGCGTATAAGCCGCAGCTCAAAGTGTCGTTTTTCGACCCAGAAATTTTATTCAATAATTGTAGTTAAATATTTACAGCGATCTTTTAAGTTACATTTTATAAAATAATATTTCTGGGTCGAAAAACGACTCTTTGAGCTGCGGCTTATACGCCGGAAATTACGGTACATTAATGGGAGTTGGTGCACGTAAAATTTGTTCGTGGGTCCAATGTCCTCCAAGTTTAGAATAAGCATTCCCTCTGGGGGTGCCAATCCATGTGCAGGTTGTTCATCTGGAATTGGTTTAAAATTAATAGACCAACTCTTCTGGACAAGTATTGTGAGTGCTTAAACCATTTGGTAGGCCTCCCCATGCAGCTGACTCTAACCCTTGTCAATTGTGGCATTTGTAATTTGATGGATTCGAATTCAAAACATCCCCGAAAAAAGCCTGCATTCAAAATCAGTATTGAAGTTCCATAAATTGAATCACCTGATGACGTAGACGATGAAATTTCTATTATTATTGATTACTAATTTGGAAACCGTGGCGAATAAATAAAATTAGAACTTACTAAATTTATTTTTTCAAATTTTCTTTTGTGTTTACGAGTTAAAAATAAATCTTTACTTTGGCGGATAAAAAATAAGGTACAGTCGTGGAAAAAAAAACTGAACACCCCCCCACTAACTCTGCAACAAATTATAGTAGAAGGAAGTGACTGGTACCAAACGATTGGAAATAAAGTCTACTTTTAAATGATGTATATAAAATTTGCTTAGGGGGGCATCTACATATAAAAACACACCCAAACGTTGTTTTTTTCAATAGCAAGACTCAAATTTGACAACATATTTGAAATCTGCAGTTCAAACTATGCCTAGATACCAAATTTCATTAAATTCCTACGATTAGTTTCTGAGAAATTAATTACTTTATAATGAGCATATTTAAGGGGCTGTATCCAAATTGAAGTTCGGTTTTCGATTGTTGAAATGCTGCAGAATGTCACTTCTTTTAATGTATTATGTTTTACCGATATGACCATTTTACTCACTTAATAAGTTTCGGTTATTGTTATATGCGGTAAAATAATGTTTACAACTGTTGAATTATCCGATTTTAACCCCTTGGGGACAAGTGACACGTATACGAGACGCATAAGATGCTCAGAATCCTCGATTTTTCCCACCAGTTATTTTTTACTGTAAGCTTTGCCTTACTATATCTTAGCATTTCCACGATTCAATCAGACGAAAATGTCTGTTTTAAAAAACCGGTGGCAAATTATTAAAAATTCTGTAATAGACGCACTTCACGAAGAGGTTAAAAAACCATAAGATTATTTGTAATTAAAATAGTTTTAGAATATGTAAATGTTATTGGAATTTTACAGCTGCTTTTATAATGCTGTTTCTCAGATTTTGCATCTATTTAACTCGCCTTTTTTTTAGTTTATTGTCAGAAACGTGAATAATAGTGACAAATACAAAATGTAGAATTTTAAAAAAATAGTATAAAGCAGCGTAAGGAATCAAAGTAAAAAAAAAAAAAAAAAAAAAACGCAGATAAATTGTTTTTTAGTCTGAAAATAAATCCAGACATTGCTTTTTTTTTTAGTAGCGAGGGGGGGGGGGCGGGGGTGTCGCAGGTTTTATATTCCGATTTATTTGAAGACCTAAATCTAAATCTATGTTATAAAGACATCTGAATAACTTTACATTCGTTATTCTCCTTCGGAATAGGGTTAATAATTCTATGATTAAACCTATTCTGGTACATCATTTGAAATTTTACAATTAACTAATTAATGCCTCTTGGCAATAAAACTTACCGTTTGCCATTTATTATTATTATTATTATTATTATTATATTTTTTTGCACACTGCTAGCGATTGGGAAATAATCTTGCCTATCAGAAAACCATAAAAATAACTTGTATTTTTTTTCAATTAGCCTGTTTAATCGAATAGATCTAAATACGAAAGTTATAGAAGAAAAAGTTTAATTATTTTAAGTTCGTTATTAATGGAATAAAAACTGAACATCCATACATATTTGTAAAGATTACAATTTTTGATTGATATACAAAAGTTAATAAAAGTTTAAATTAGCATTTTTAAGTAACAAATACTTTCGCGTTAATACTTTATCTAACAACCATTTAGTGTAATATTGCAAACAATTTAACAAGATTTGAGAAAATCTTGTTTTAATCCCAGCCTATGAGTATAATATTTTCTCAAACAGGGATGAGCGCGCTCCGACCCGAATATCGATTCTTACCACTAAATTTTAATAGTATTCTCCAACGTAAAGAATTTCAGAAATTTTGTTCTTGAATAAGGTAACAAATACTATTAAAATTTAGTGGTGTCAATCGGGATTTCGAGTCGGAGCGCTCCCATCCCTGTTCAAACTATGCTTTAATGCACATCATAGACGGCCCGGCCCCTTAAAGCAGCATCTTGCCGTTTTTTAAGCGTAATTTGAAAACTACTTGGTAGAAAAATTTAAAATTTTGAATACACATAAAGCAGGACATAATAAATATAAATCCATCAAAAAAAATGTAGGTTGCAGTTCATAATTTTTTCGAATATTAATTTCATAATTCATATTATAAAATTATAAAAATTACAAATTTGACATATTTATGTTTGGGCTTTTTTGTATTATAACCAAAAAAAAAAATTAACACATTAGAATTATAATCTCAGAAGATATTAATAAAAATATGAAAATGTAATTTAACACTAGAGGCTCTAAAATTTGAATGTTTATAACTCGAAATCTTATCATCCAAATGACTTAAAATTTTGTATCTAGGCATAGTTTGAACCGAAGATTTAAAATATCATGTCAAAAGTGGGTGTTGCTATTGAAAAAAATTAATTTTAGCCATTTTTTTAATATGTAGATGGCCCCTTAGGCAAATTTTAGATATATAATTTAAAAGTAGACTTTATTTCCAATCGTTTGGAACCAGTCACTTCCTTCTACTACAATTTGTTGCAGAGTTAGTGGGGGGTGTGCAGTTTTTTTTCCACGACTGTACATCTTCATTTCTGAAAATACGATAGATATATCATTGCTGACAACTCCCTTATACTTTTAAGTCAAATTTACGCACTTTGAAATAGAATTTTTTATTGATAAATGAAATCGAATAAGTAGCACATAGTAACAAGTCACTCTATTAAATAGTGTCAGGTATATAATTTGACTTGATGAAAAACGAAGTTTAATAGCTATGATATACATTCCGGGTGTCCCAAAAATGACTGATGAATTTCAAAATTCAATAACTTCCAAAAGGTGACAGATATTAAAAAAATTCTTGAAGGAGGGTTATGTATGATATCAGGAGTTTTATTACTGTGATTATGGATTTTATTTCGAATTTCAAACAATAGGAGGCGCTGACAAAGATTGGCGTTTACTCAAGGCATAAACTGACGCCACTCTGTATTGATGCACCGCCCCCTGATAAAAACGGCGGCTCTCGCAGTAGGATTTTTTTCAGCATTTGAACGGTCCCTCGAACTTCAACACAAATAATTTCTAAAAGTTTTCTTCGTCCAGTATTCAGGGGGCGAAGCATCAATGCTGAGGGGAGTCAGTTTCGTCCTCGACTGTGCGCCAATCGTTGTCAGTGCCATCTATTGTTTGAAATTCGAACTAAAATCAAGAATCACAGTAAGAAAACTTCTGACATCATACATAACCGTCTTTCAAGAATTTTTTAATATCTGTCACCGTTCGCAAGTTATTGAATTTTAAAATCTATCAGTTATTTTTGGGACACCCGAATATACATACTTGGAGTATATGTATAAAGGACTCGCACTGGGCTGATTTTTGTATACCAATATTTTCAAATAAACATTTTCGTGGTATGTTTCTACAACGTTTACAATACAAAAATGCTACGAAGATTTTGTTGGTAAATAGTGGTATTCATACGAGAAACTACTGGGACCCCTGTGAATAGTATATTATTTGCATTAATAACGAATATTGCGGATATTTCTGAGGAAGATTGTAACCTGAGAAATGATGTAATTCAAAATGTTCCGCCCATGTATTGAGTTAAACATATTCAGAAAACGCAAATTCACAGCAACTGTCAGGAATGTGTGAATTATTGAAGGTATGTATTTTCTTACTTAACCTTCGTAGTACCATTGGAGTCTTTTTTACAATCCTTTTTTAAACTTTTATGTTTCGAACGACAAAAAGTAATTTAAACTTAATTAATAAAATCAAATAAGCACCAAGTAGGAATAAACTGCATTTAATACACTTATTTTTCTGGCTCAAACCATGCACAACTAAGAATGCTCAAGGAAATTTAAAACTTGGTACAAAGAGAGTTATTAGGTTGTTTACACCCGTATAATTAGTAAAATGGCGGTGTTCACCTCTTAGTTAGACATTAATCAATGTAGTATTACTAAAAGGGTTTTTACGTTTCTGCTTTTGACCTTCTTTGTCCATGAAGGAAAGGTTGGTGCTTTAGGCACGTGAATCAAGACTGCGTCACAGCCCCCTAAATAATAGGCCTACGTCACTTCCTCAAAATGGCGGTAGTCGTAGGCTGAAATTTAAAGCGTTTAAGTAACTCTATTTTCCAATAGTAAACTTCGGAATCTTTTTTGTGTTTACATAAGGCAAATATTACTGTTTGAAAATAGTGGTAATTGAATTTAAGTGATCATATGAACGTCAAGAAATGTTGGCCTGAGGCAACCGCCATTTTCTGTTACCCGCGTAGTATCGATGAAAAGTGTTGCAATTTTTTGTCACCACTAATTAAAAATAGTAATAGTAACCTTATTAAATATCAGATTACTGCAATTTAGAAAGTGGAAGTTTGCTATTTTTTTAAAAGATGTGACAAAACGCATAGCAGTTGGAAGCTCTGGCTCGTAAACCTACAGGATGAGCAGACATTTGTGGAAAATAAATTATCTTCCACCACAGTAAAAAGACGGTTTTCTCTTTATCACCTGAACAAGTAGCAAAAATATGATTAGCGAAAAATGACCAGAAACTTAAAAAAATCAATTTACGTTTGTGTTAAAGTACAGATTATCTTTTTCAAAATGACCCGGTACCAATTTTAATATTTTCATGCGGGTTTTTTTTTCGATTCGCAATTGTATAATTTGTTTTGGCTAATTCCATTTGTGGATGTAGTATCAGTCACAGAGATGTAAATGGCTGCGGTGTTTGACTACCAGTTTTATTGTAAAGGAAAAATTTGACTTGATCAATCCCATATATCTACAATTAAATACAGTGAAAATTTGTTAAAAATTAATACCGGTGGTCAAGAACGGTACACCTTTGCGGCTATGTGACTTACACTACATACACGCATGGAATTAGCCTTTTAAAATATGAAAAATAAAAAATCTTTTTTTTAATGTTTTAAAGGTGATGAATCGTCTGAAGACAGTTAAATATTTGGTAAGCATAAAAATATTTAATTTAAAAGTGTAGGCTTTAACAATTTCAAATACAAAACTAATTTATGTGTTAACGTATCATACACGCATGGGCTGGGCGATCAGTAGAAAGATAAATTCTTCTACATCTGTATAACTGCACAATACTTTAATTTTGATAGATGGAATTAGTGATTCACGGATTTATTCCTATTAGAGTATAAGGAAATAACCTTTACATTGAATTATATTTTCAAATATAACACACTATCTGTCATGTAAATAAAATAATAAGCTTTATTTACCCTGAGTTTCCATGTTTTCCTCGAAAGCACCATAAATAATAGCATTTAATTATTATGCTGACAGAAATTCATTTAGAATAAAGAGAATATTATAAACACAATTTTTTTATAATATATAAAATTGTTACAAATTTTGTAGCAACATATTTTTTTAACGGCAGTGTGCATTTCTAATCTGATTTAATTTGACATTCTTTTAAAAACATTAAAAGGGAAAATATTTTAAATTGCATGTCCAAAAATACATTTTCAAAGGAAAAACTGTTATATTGAAATGGTTGAAACAATATTCCCCTTAACGAAAAAACATTAGCGTCTTGTACATTTGCCAAGAAATGTAGAAAATCAATTATTTTGTCGTAAGAGGGAAAGAATAAAAGTTTCAAATGTATGTCGTATTACTTAATATAAAATTGACAAGGAAATTTTCAGCTGTGTGTTTTTTTAAATTATGAAACAAATATTCTTTGAAAGTGAAAATTTACATTTTAAATATAATTTTTGATAATTACATTTTTAAAATGTCTTTTTAATTTGAACGTAATATTTTCGTTTAAATGTAAATTTTTAGGACCCTCTGTAATTTAAAATATAGCGATATTTTGTTAAATTTACTATAAAAGCTATATTTTAAACGGCGTTTGAGAGAGATGTTTAACAAACAAAATCTCTCATACGGATAAAATTTCATACCGTTTCTAAAAGACTGATTTTTTGAGATTAAAACAGTGCAAAAAAGCCTATTTTTAAATTCTTTTTGATTTAAATTATTCTATATAATTTTACCAAATAATATTCGTACTTTTTCAATTTGATAATACAGAAATATTTGTATCATTTATAAAAACTTAAATCATTGCTGAAAAGGATTATCCATGTTTGGGAGCGGCGATCAGATCACCGTGATCAGATTACTTTATATAGTTTTCTTTCTCAATGGATATTTTTTTTTCTACCGTCCTAAAGTCATATACTACTAGGGTAAATAGTTTTCTGATATTTCCAACACGAATTGGAGCAGAAAATAGTTTTTTGTCATGGCGTAAAAGAATATGTGATGTGAGATTTATTGAGAAAAAAATGCGTCCACAATAATGCATTTTCCAGACAATGCATGTCGCAGGGTTCATACGAGGTCCTGGAATTTTCAGGTGGAATTACCAGTATTTTCTTATAGAAGACTCTTCTTATATAATCGCGCGATTGCGTAAGGCAATTTTTTCTATAAGGAAATACTGGCAAGATCCCTGAAAATTCCAGTACTCCGTACGAAACCTTCTAGTATTTCGTAATCGTTAAAAGCATAAATAACGTTTAATGAAAACTCTCTGAATATCAAATTGTAATTAATTTATATTCCAAGTTATTCTAATTATATACAGATTTATCATGTTAAATTTTCCAATTATATGTCATTTTAACAGGAAATGTGAAGATTAAGAATATGAAATTATTATAATACTTGCAGTGATGGGTTTTACATAATTGTAAATTTCATTTATTTTCATATTTTGAAACTTAAATATATAAGAATGTATTAGTTAGGCTCATTTTATTGCTTTTATTTCAAAATATGTTTAAATTTCAAAACAAAGCTTTTTACAATGAAAGGAAAATTTCTTACACTCAGTAGCACCGGGGATAATAAAACTCACAAAAGAGCAACCCCACAACCGCGGAAATTATCTTAAGGCCACATGGTCCAACTGCGGTACACGTTTGTTGTGCCGATTTCTGCACTACACATTACGTGGGTGAAAGGAAGGTGGTAGTACATTAAAGAGTGCTCAAATGAATGTCACTCCGTGGAGTTGTACATCATGGAAAACAATGAGACAGAGCCAAAATATTTTGACGTTTGCTTCAGTTGAGTGCTAGCCGCAATTTTAAGTTAACATCTTGACCACCGTATGAATCAAATACCATACATACTATATTTGTTTGCTGTGTAATCTACCGCCAGTTTTTTATTATAGAAATGACGGCTTATTTAATTGCATACTTTTTGTTTAAATAAGAATAGATCTTCTAATACAAAACACTGGTTCAAGTTTTCCTCTGAGGTAATCAGGCTCTGTATAGAGGCGTAGCGTCAAGGGGGGGGGCGATCACTTTACTACCGATATTTTTACATACTATATTTGGCCTTAATTAATTCATACCGTTCAAAGATTAAATAAAGCCAAATGTAGTTTATAATTATACTGGTAGTAAAATGATTGTATCCCCCCCTGACGCTACGCCACTGGCTCTGTATACTAGTAAAAATCTGGAGTAATATTAGCTTTATTTAATCTCAAATTTAACTCAAGAACTTCGATTAAGCAATAAGAAGATTAATAAAAAAAGTACTGATATGTATGCGGCTCACGGTAGAGATTTCGGAAACCGTTGTTCGAAAGCATTTAATTACATGAGCAGTAGAACACTCAAACACAATCGATTGAAAGTGAAAAAAAATCAATTTTAATACTTCGATGATCTTTGACGAATACAGTCATCAATAATTTTGCTAGGTGTATTCTTAAGAGTTTCTGCCAGAAAATTTAAGAAGTAATCTTTGATTTATTTCGTAACGGAATGGTATGTTCATTAACTTAGGCAAAAAAAAAATATGTTGAAAATTTCTGGTACATATTTTGAATTACAAATCACGCTAACTTTAAGACACTGCCAATAAATAATATGTTAATAAAAATGGAATCGATAAAGATTCAACAATTTGAGTACCGTAATTTCGCGCGTATACGCCGCACCTCAGACAATTCGATTTCCTACCAGAATTTATTTTAAATAAAATGTGACTCGCTTCTGCTTAGCACTTATTTGACTTCTTATTTTCAATAAAAATTCCGGTTTGAAAAAGACTCAACTGAGGTGCGGCGCATTCGCGCGAAATTACGGTATTCTTAATTTTGTCTTTTTTTTACATCAATGGAATAACACAATTACCACAAATATAGAAATATCAGGGTGCCTATTGTCTTAACTTTTAAGCAGCAGTATTTCTAAATAGCAGGGCTGACAAATGGTCCGCGTTTTGAATACCTGTATATTCTAACAAAAACTTCCGTGGTAGGTTTCTACAACTTTTGTAATATAAATAACCTTCAGGGTAAATTTCTACGAAATTTGCAAGAGAAATCTAAAAAGAAATTTTTCTTCAGACAATACTCGTTTTCAAAAAGCGGGCAATTTGGGAGCCCTGGAACGAATTCCAGAATAGAATTCGTTTAATTTTTTTTTCAAAAATTGCACAAATACCCTTAGCCTCCAACAGCTACAAATTTTTCTCACCATTATTTTTTAATATTAATCATCGCCATGAATAATCGCATGTTTCTCAGATTAAATAAGCCAAAGATTACTATTCAAACAAAACAGCGACAAAAAATCCTAACAGTTCGCAGTTATGGGAATCGTACACATTCTGCGATTAAATAAATCGTTAATAGTTGTGGCAAAACTTAAGGAACGTATGCGGCCTAAATTTATACAAAATCTCATATTTCTCAAACAAGAAATTTTTAATTCCAACACCTATTATGATATTCTGTGATGATTGAGAATATGTGGTGTTGGAAGCATCTGGCAATTATTCGTATTCAAGAAAATATCGATTTGATATACGTACATATATTAAGTTTTTAATGCATATGATTACTGAAGAATCTATCAAAAACACATTTAAAATTTAATAATAATCAGCTTATTTAATAGTTGAATTGCATCATTAAGGCGGTATTAAAAAAAAAAATATTTTTCCCCGCTCAACAATTTAAAATTTTGAGACACATTTTCAGACTCATTTTTAAAAGTAAAAAAAAAAACAAACTTGGCAGCGTGATTTATGAAGAGATTTATAAGGGACCTTTGTTTTTATTTTTCGTTCAATTAATCAGAAATTGATTTACAAACAATTATTTTCACAGTACGATATTTTTTTTTTGGTTTCCAGCGCTATCGCTTCGGGAAATTCGGGAAATTTAAAACTTCCACTTTGACAGCATTTTTTGAAATATATTCTGCCTTTATCAATAAATCGAGAAAATACGGACATTATAAAGTTTCGGAATAAGAGAGCCTGCTTATTGGATGCATTTTAGAGCAAAAAATGAATTTAAAAATGTGTCTCAAAATAAGCGGTTTGGATTTGATAACACCCTTAAATAAGGCAATAATTACTATTCGGATCTAAATGTATCCAATTTCTCTAATCAGTTGGCACAGTGATATCGTCGTTACCATGTCAAACTATCGAAAGTGAAAAAAATGCATTTTTCATTACTTTTAAAAATGAGCCGATTGTCACCACTAAATTTTAATAGGGTTTCAGGGTTGCAACATCACCTGGGTTGCCAGTTTGGCCTCCTTTTCCGTTCAGAAAATTCGAATCCATACCAGAAGGTTAAAATAGAAATTTTTGCTTTATAAAATGACAGCATATTTTGCGATTGCTTAAAGTAAAAAATTTTCTCTCAAAATTTTCGATATGAATTCGGCATCTCAAAAAAAAGTGAGTCCAAACTGGTAACCCTGTTCTCCACAGGAATTTATTAGCATTTTTATTAGTCGAAGAATTCTAATAAAATTTTGTGGTGACCATCGGCCCATTTTTAAAAGTAATGAAAAATGCATTTTTTCATATTCGATAGCTTGACATGGTAGTGACGATATATACTTAATGCGATCAAAAAAGTTCCCTTAATGCATTTAGTATAATCTTCCGATTAAATAAATCTGTCTACTCCAGGTTTCCATTTGCATTTAATATTTGTTCAGGTATATCCGTATCATAATTTTTGCCTTAAATAATCAAATAATTTCTCTCATTCTCTTACGAAAGCGAATATCACTATCTAGAAATATTGAAACGACTACTGCACCAGAATTTCTGCGTAGTAATTTTTATTTTATTTTATCCAAAAATATCTGTCATTATATAAAAAAAAAATACTGTGCAATAATTCTAATACGGGGTTAATTTTGTTTAAAAGAAAAACGTTGATTAAATGGTAATACTCTTAACTCATGGTTCAAAGAGAAACACTTAGAAACAGGAATTATTTTTACTATTTAAAGTGAAATAAGGTGTACACCCAAGCAATAAGTTCCATTTTATTAAATAAAATTTGTTTGTATTATCCACGTGTTACTCTAAATAATATATATATACATCATAGTATATGTGTAATACCGCGTCCCGCTTTATGATTTTACATACACGGCAATTAGGCACGATGAAAGGTTTGTATAGGACTCAAGTAAATCTACCGAATGAAATAATTTACGTGACATCATTAATTATGAAGCGTTCGTTGAAATATTCATTAACCAGGTTGAGTAGTCATTACATCATTAGAATTCCTGTCAGTCGTTTACATTGTTACATTTTATCTTTAAATACTTGCTTGACGCTGTGACTTAATTAACTCTACCATGGCCTAAAGTACAGAAGGAAATATTTATGATTTTATGGACATTGTGAGCAGGAAAAAAACTTTAAATATTTCCTGAAGATGAAGAATTACTGTTAGAGTGAAATGAACGCATTACTCTATAATTTGGTGTGTAATGGACTTGGTGTTTATCGATGAGTGTGTGAAGGGAATAAGAATTTTATAGATCATTCTAGTGTTAAAGTGAACTATGAAAAATGGTCAGAAGGAAAGGAGTATTTATCAGAGATTTTTAATTTTAAGAATTAGTAATATTTGCATATTTGCCGTCTTTTAAGCTTTAAAGTTAACACTAATAATTAACAGTAATTTTTACCTGATTATTCCAAAATTTAAGCGATTTAAGGCAAAACTAAATTACTGTTAAATTAAGAGGTATGATAATAGAGTAAAAGTTAAGAGCTATGTGTTTTTACTATAACTATCAAGATGACAAGGTGCGTACCAGGGTGGTTCAAAATTTTAATTAGATTAACTATTGAAAACTAACGATTAGATGTTTTATCATGACAAAAGATTGACGATAAAGTTCAATGGTCGATCTTTAGTCATGATTAAACATTTAATCGTTAGTTTTCAATAGTTAATCTAATTAAAATTTTGCACCACCCTCTTGCGTACACACTTTAGAATTTCCAAAGAGTATGGTACCACAGTTTCAGATTACAATTTTTTACGTAATGCTTCTTCATCAGATTAATAAATATTCCGTCCTCAATCATAGCATTTGTAACATTTTTCAGCGATTAAATGAGACGAAAATCTATATTCAAATATTTTTGTGAAATGTAATTACCTTGATTTATATGCTATCTGTTCTATTACTTGTTTGTATTATATTTTGCAGCTATATTGACTGCAAAGAAAATAATATTTACTAGTTAAAATTTTGGAAAAAGCTTACAATTATTTTAATTTACTTACGTTTACAGTATTGCAAGACAGACTGAGAAATCTTGTTATTATTTTAATTGAGTCAGATATTTTCGACCAATTTCATATGAATAATATTCGAGAATTTTCATTATTGAAACAAGAAATGTTCCATTAAAAAGATGATTTTTCATTGTATTTTTAAATATGTATGTACATATTAATTTATCATAAAATTTCCAATAGCTAATAGTTTATATACTTGTCTCATATCCTTATCAGTTTCTTATGTATACTTGCAATTCTACAGTATAAAAATTTCAAAAGGTATTTTCTCGCCAAATAAAATAGCGTTTAAATGCATATAAAAATATTGAATGGTTTCGTTTTAGTAAAATGGCTAATTTATATGAAGTCTCATAAGGTGCAATTGGCAAAGGAATTTTTTCAACACATAACAAATTACATTAATTTTTATGTTATTTTTATGATTTTTTTGTACTTTTTATTATTATTATTACAGGGCTGCCATTGACGACTATGTCTATGTTTTATCCGCACCATTATTTTTAAGAAATAAATTTTGTAGTATATTTCTCTTGCATAAGTTACCAAATTGCTTATGAAAGATTTTTGTTTCAAGAAAGTGGTACGAGATTAAAATTAAAAAATAGTCCATGTGATTATAGGTCTATATATTTTTTTAATTCTGGTTTATATTATTTTGTTTTCTAATATTTTAAATTTTTGGTATTTAATTTTGTCAATTTTTAATTTCTATTTTACTTTCATTGATTTTGCATTTTTTAAATTTTTTATTATGATTTTATACAATTTGTTTTTAATTCTTTCTTTCTTTCTTTCTTTCTTTTTCTTTTACTTTATTTATTTATCTATTGTTGTTGTTGTTTGTCTATTATATATATTATATATATATATATATATATATATATATATATATTTTACTCTGTTTTTATCCCAATTTCTTCATAATGTTTCCTTCTGTTCTCTATCCAGTTGATTAGGTAATTCTCTTCTGTGATTGGCTGATGCCTTCTGCTTTCCTTTTGGCTATTTCCTTAACTTGTTTCCTATTGGTTGTTATTTAACTTGTCTTAGCAGTTCTTTCGAAAGGCCCAGCGCATTCCTTATTTTATGGTGTTTTTAAGAAGTTTCTATGATTTTATTGTTTCTCACACCAGTTTTTTAGTACTTTAATGTGTATTTTTCTTATATTTTTGCATGTGATAAAGTAAATAAATTTGCTCGCCAACTTATGCGGTAGGACGCAAAGTCGTGCGTCTGGATCAAAACATATTAGCAATTGCATTCGTATGGCGGCATTTAGAAGTGTTATGTCCTACAAGGACAGGGCTAAACTTGGTAAACACAGATGTTAATTATCTTAATATATGTTGCATGTTAGAAGTTCCTTATGCCCGTATTCACCATCTACCTCAACCTAAAAAACATCGGTAGAATGCTCAAATGAAATTCACGATAAATCTGATTGGACCTGATAGTGTCCAAAGTGCAATCAGATTAATGATGCATTGCCATTTGAGCGTTTGACCAAGGTTTTCTAGGTTGAGGTAGACGGTGAATACGAGCAATAGACTCAGGTTCAACGGATTTTATACAACGTTCCTTAGTTCTTGAGAAATAGGGGGTTTCTAGTATTATAACACAACTAAAATACCGCAATTTCCGGTCTATAATGCGCGGATCAAACAGTCAAGTTTTATAAAACGTAACTTACTAAATCGCAGTAAATATCTGACTTCAATTAATAAATAAACTTTCTGGGTCGAAACATGATTCTGTGATCCGTGGATTATAGGCAAGAAATTACGGTATTTAAGTTGAGTTATAATATTAGACCCCTGTTTCTCGAGAACTAAGAAGCGTTGTATAAAATCCAATGAACTTGAGAATAAGGGAACCTTACAACATATATAAAAATAACCAAAATCTGTGATTACCAAGCTTGGCCCTCTCCTTGTTAGTATGGAAGAATTATTGTTTCTAATGAACACAGCTTTGAATAGTAATTAGTTGTGTAAAGCTCTTCATTTGTATTTTAAAATATAGTTCTATTTAACAAATACTGATGGTTTCCCTGAAGTTATACATTTTAAATGCAATCTGTAGTTGATAAAAAACATGAAGGAAAAAAATGTGTTTACGCAACTTAATTTTGTTTTTGTAATCTCGAATCTATTTAGGTATACGATTATTCTGCGTATTCTAATGTAAAATACTACTGAATTCGTATGATTAGAGATAAATACAGCATGAAACAGTTTATTCGAAAACAGTGTTTCTTACTCTTAAATACACTACTTCCCAATGGTGATATTCCCCTTATTTAATTATAGACATTTCTTGATTAAATAAGATGAATGTTACAATTCGAATATTGTGGTATCCAAAGTAAGCACCAATGGGAAATTCTTTTTTTAAATAAAAGAATATTGATTATAATTACCTGTACAGAAGCAAGAAATTTTTTTAAATATATTTTTTCTGAGCGTAATTTTATTTATTTGACCTTGAAAAGTTTCAGAACATTTGCAACTATGCATACTGTACCATGCTTTGATTCATTACATTATGATCATATTTTGATGGAGTACTGCGTTATTACTCACTTGTGTGGAAAATTCGAGGTAGAGATCCGTAAATTATACTTTTTTTCTGTTTTTAAAATATTTTAATCTTATTGGATGCGCCGTGAATAGCACACAATTTGGAATGGAATTATTATTTTGTAATCAGAAATAAATTTTTAATTAGAGTTTACAAACGCTTGTAAATATAAATTCACAATTTGATCATTTATAGTTGGATTAAAATTCCTTTAATATTTTCTTGTAGTTTTTTTGTTTTGTTTTGTTTTGATTTGTTACGATATTAAATATGTTACAAACATGTGTGCATATGAAAAATGGTTATAAACATATACAATGATGTATGAATAAAACGACCGTTTAAATAATTTTTGTTATATTTTCCTTCATAATATCAAATTTAAGGCACGTAGAACGAAGAATAATTCTAGAAGATTGACGGATGATCAGTGACAGGTTTCTCAGGCAGAAATGAAGGATATGCAAAATAATATGGAAAAAATTCTTTTCGAATTTTTTTTTTTTTTTAACTTTGTAAATGCCCGTATTCTAAATTTCATTCACTCTTTTTAACCTTTGAAGGGAGTGATTATTATTTTTTTTTAAACTTAAATTTTATTCAAATTTTATACCTCATTTTTTAAAATAAAATTGTTATTTTATAGTTGAAGTAGAAGATAAATAAAAATTGCATTTATTTACTATCAAATGAAAATTTTCGCAAATTCTGATGAGTTTGGAACATTACAGCAATAAAAGTACTTACCCTTTAAACCTTTGAAGGGCGCCGGTGTGTTATATATACCACTAAATTTTAGTCCCAAAATGCCACAATTACACAAGAATTTTAAAATCAAATTTTGAATTTATAATGTACATAAAGAACATTTTTACTTATTTTCAAATACATTTGTTCATAAATTCTGGTGTCATTCAATCATTTTAATATTTTAGCAACAGAATTACGTTGCCCCCGAAAAGTTTAAAGAGTTAAATTAGAGCATCTATGTATTAAACAAATATGTAAATACGGGGAAAAGCCGATGATTAATATAATTTCTCATTCTGATTTAATCAAAATACAAAATATTTTCTAATCAAATAAACACGTTACCTAAATATTTGAAGCACTCAAAACAACTTTTATTAATATATTTATACAAAAAGGAAAATATATGTTTTATCAAGACTTTCGGGGAAACGATATTGAAGAAATATTTTGGGCAAATTAAATAAAACTGGGGGGCTTGTGGTAAGGGAACATGAGCACCACTTTTTTCTAAAAGTAATCTCCCGCTCAATTAATCGCAGAAGAATATATCTGTTAAAAAAATGTTATTCAAGTTCCTTGACCTCTAGCCAACCTGTAACTGAATGAAACTCATGCTTGAAATCACAGTGATCGAGCACCATACTTTAGAGGGACAGTAAATCTTTATGACGTTAAAAGTTATAAATATTTTAAATGTTGATATCTTAAAAATGTTTAGATCAACTAGAGCAAAATATTAAAAAAATACTTCAACTTACTTTTAATCTTTGGAGTTTTGTTTTTTTGAAAATAAATATTGTATAATCCGGCGTATAACGAGTGGCTGAAACAAAAAATATAAAACCAGAAAATATATTTTTATAACTGAAGGGAAATAATTGTTACACATTCAAGACGATATATTTTGTTGAATACTATTTAGATCTCTAATTGCGATTCTTTGATCCAGATGTTTTATGCAGTCATGTACGGTATTTTTAGTTATTTTTATAGTTTTAAAGTCATAAGTATATATTTTCCATATATACCATCATAATGTACATAATATGCATTTCCATCATATATATTATATAAGTATATATTTTCCACTGCACTTAGTCTAACTGTTACATTATTTAACCAGATACGTTCAATGTGATAACAATGTGCGTACATGTGGGAAAGTCATTATACCTAAACACGTATGGCTAGAATCGTGTGTAATAAAAATGTGACATAATCAAATACTCGTGTTGCAGGAACAAAAAACAAAATATGTTATTGCATTTAAAGTTTTTCTTCTCCCATTACATTATAAATTGGTAATTATCAAACTCTCTTAACATTACCTAGATCAGTGGTACTCATTACTATTTGCGAAAAGTGTTTTCAAACCACTATTTGTGAAAAGAATTAACCGTGTCGTTGAATGAAAATAAATCCCCTTTAATTCTGTCAAATATTTCTATTTAATGGAAATGTATGTGAAAGATTAATATTATCTGCGCGTCTGAAAGCAGACAGAAAAAAATATTCATGAAACTACGCTAGTTATGATTAGAAACATGGCAGGAGGGCCCTATATGAACAAAACTTAACCCATTCTCTGCTAATGGTGCGTTGTCGCTGTTGAAGGGCCAACGAGGTAAGCGCGTAACATCAGAATATTAAATTCTTGAAATTAAATTAACTCTGGTCTTCAACATGCAGAAAGAAAAGGAATTGCTTACCTTTTCTATGGTCTATCCAATTTATGAAATATCCACTGGTTTATATATTTCAACTATTTGAGAATTTACTATAAACACGTCTTGAATAATCCTGTTTTGCACCACCGCTGAAATAAGACTTGTAAAAAATTACATTAATGCACAATTCACACTGAATAAATAGGTTCACGTTTGGATTGATTTTAAAAATTATATTCTACATTATTTAAAATTTTAAAAGGTTTACATTTAGATTAATTTTAACTATAGCATCAGGAAACATTTTTTCCTGTGCTTTACAGAATGAAGGATAGTAATACGCTGACTCATTTTCACAAAGTTTGGAAAGTTACGAGTAAAGTTGCATCATTTCTTTGAAACAAATTGACGTTGAATAATTGTCCTTTTAAATGTTTTAGTTCTGTAATAAGTTTATAATGGCATAATCACAAATAACAAATTATAAACATACTTCACATTATTAGAAGAGAACGATTATAACGAGGTAATAAATATCTATTGCTTGATAAACTTGAAACTTAAGAGTCATAAATTAGGTCACTTGTTTTGAAGAGATGAGAGAAAAATTATCGTTGGTTTTTTTGTGTGTTTCAACATTTTCCTTCTTTCTTTATTTTACTTTGAGTGGAAAATATTAAGTTGATTGAAATGAATGGATTAGTTTTCTACAATTTCCCCCTTAATCCGTTCATGGGGATTAACTAATATTTTCATTGAATTTCTGTGTTCGATGAATCGAGGCTTGGGTAAATGTTTGGTAAGTGCATCAGCTATCATTTTTTCTGTTGGAAGATATCTTAAATCAATTATGCCTTCTTCGCTATATTGTTTAATGGCATTAAATTTGACGTCGATGTGCTTTGATCTTTTCGTGAATTTTTCTGATTCAACCATTTTTATGGTACTTTGATTGTCTTCATATAAAGTGATTGGTTTTTGCTGTGGAAAGCCTAGATCGTCAAGTAACTTCAATAACCAAATTATTTCTTGGCTAGCATGTGCTGCGGCCACATATTCAGCCTCTGCTGAAGATAAGGCAATGCAACTTTGCCTTTTCGTCGTCCACTGAATTGGGTTGTTGCCCAACATATATAATATTCCCGATGTTGATCTACGGGTTTTGGTATCACCTGCCCAATCGGCATCAGCGAATACCTTTAATATTGGTTCTTCATTAGTGTTAATTATTAATTTTAGTTCTTTAGTATGATATAGATATCTTATTATTCTTTTTACGGCTTGCCAGTCTTTTTCGCGAGGATTCTCATTTCTTCTGCTTAAAATGTTTACTGCTGCTGAAATGTCAGGTCTAGTTATTGTTGTTATATAAAGCAATGAACCAAGTGCCTGGCGATATTTAATATTTTTTGGCATTAAATTATCATCATCATTTAATTTGTTATATCCTGGTTCCATTGGAGTTTTGCACGGTTTGGAGTTTTCAAGATTTAACTTTTTCGCTAAATTTTCAATCTTAATTTTTTGATCAAGAGAATAACCGTTAGGTAATTTCTGAATTTGAGTACCTAAATAGTTACTAATATTGCCTAGATCCTTTAATTCGTATTCTTGTTTTAGAGAATTTACGATTTCTTCTATTATTTCATCTTTGCTGGCAATGAGTATATCATCAACATATATTATTATGTACGATGTATGATCTTTTTCTTTTCTAGTGAAAAGACATGTGTCTGCTGTACTTTGGATAAAGTTCAAGTTGTCTAGTGTTTCAGCGATTTTAATATGCCAAGCTCTGGCGGCCTGTTTGAGGCCATAGATCGCCTTTTTGAGCTTGCAAACTTTTTCAGGAAATTGTTCGTTTACATAGCCTTCAGGTTGATTTATATATATTTCTTCATTTAAGTTCCCATGAAGAAAAGCGGTGTCAATATCTACATGTCGCACATTCAAATTATTATAAGCTGCTGCTAAAAGAAGTGTTTTGATGGTACAATGTTGTGCTACTGGTGAAAATGTTTCTTGATAATCTTCCCCATATTTTTGACTGAAACCTTTGGCAACAAAACGTGCTTTATATTTTTGTGTATTTCCTGAACTATCAATTTTTCGTTTGAAAATCCATCTACTTCCTATGATTCTTTTATTAAGAGGAGGATCGACTAGATCCCATGTATTATTTTTCATTAACGATTGTATTTCGTTTTCAGTGGCTTTAAGCCAGTTTTTCTTTTCTAGTGGATTGTTTATTTTGATAAGCTGTTTCCAGTTTTCAGGTTCTGTTGTATCGCAATCATTTGCTAAAGCAATAAAATTGTCGGAAGTATATCTTTGAGGTGGTACTCCTGTGTTTTGTCTTTCAGATCTACGAGGTTGATGTGTTTCTGATTGTTTGGGCGCGTCAGGTGTACAGGGTGTGTCACCTATTTCTATTTCAATGTATTTTTTATCTTCAATTAATTGTTCGTGTTCATTAATTTTCTCGTTTAAATTGTTCAGTTTTTCTTCCAGAAATTTTACAGATGTGGAAATTATTATTTCACCATTTTTAGTGAATACGCGGTATCCCTTTGTATTATTATCATAGCCCATGAAGATACCCTCTTCTGCTGTGTCATCTAGTTTAGATCTTTTGTGTTTGTTTATGTAAGTGTATGCTTTACAGCCAAATACACGTAAATAATAGAGGTTTGGTTTTCTTTTGAACCAAATTTCATATGGCGTTTTATTTGTCAATTTAGTGCGGAGCCTATTTTGGAGATGATTAGCAGTATTTATCGCTTCACCCCAGAACCTATGAGGTAAATTTGCTTCGGATAATAGGCTTCGTGTCATTTCAATTAAGCTTCTGTTTTTTCTCTCAGCAATGCCATTCTAGCTAGGACAAAATGGAACTGTGTATTCATGTTTTATACCATGTTCCCTTAGAAAGGCTTCTGTATTATTTCCTATGTATTCCCCACCGTTATCCGATCTAATCGCCGTCGGATATTTCCCTTGTCTGGTTTTGACCATTTGTACATAGTCTTTTATTATTTCATAAACTTCATCTTTACCTTTTAATAAGTATATAACTGTGAATCTAGAACTGTCATCTATGAATGTAAGGAAGTAATTTTTTCCTCCTATTGTGGGTGTTTTAAAGGGCCCACATAAATCAGTATGTACTAAATCTAATACTTTTGTTGTTTTATTTTCGATAGATTTAGAGTACGGTGCATTTGTTGACTTTGTTTTTATACAGGTTTCACAGTTTGTTTTATGATTACAGTTATTTATTTTTATCCCACTGGCCAAGTCATTTTTGACTAATTCTTTTATACTTTCATTATTTCTGTGGCCAAGGCGTTTATGCCAAATTTCGAGGCAATCTTTATTTCTGCAATCATGTGCAATGTTTATTTTATTTTGAGAACTTTCTTCTAGTGTTTCAACTTGATATAAGTTATGTTTCTTAAATGCTTCTAAGTATATATTTCCATTGCACGATAGTATGCATTTTTCATTTTCGAAAAATACTTTGTAGCCATTTTCTGTGGCTTTACTTACGGAAATTAAATTTGATTCCAATTGTGGAACAAATAACACATTTTTAAGTGTAATTCTATTTATACATCCATCAGATGTTTTTGTCATTATTTGTGTTTCGCCGGTTCCGTAAGAATTTAATGTATTCCCATTAGCAATTGTTACTGTAGTTTTTTCAGTATCGTTGAATTTTGTAAATATATCCCTGTCGTTCGCTATATGCGAAGACGCTCCTGAGTCAATTAACCAGGTTTTATTAGCGGGATTGACAATTATGTATGCTGCATCTTTATGTTCACTTCTATTTGTTTGTACCTTTTCATCTGTTTTTGATTGATTCATTTTATTTTTACTATCACCTTTTGTATTTTCAAAACACAACGATGTGTACTTTTTGTATTTGTATTGTGTTTTAGGTGTAGTGGTCTGTGTGTTTCTGTTCTTGAGATGCCAGCATTGTTTGTAAGTGTGATTTGATTGTTTACAATAGGTACAATATTTGTTTTGCCCTTTATAATCTTGAGTGTATTTCTTTTGTGTTTTAAACACCTTTTGTGAGTTTTCAACTTGCTCACTATTTTCTACCCGTTTATTAAATTCATCAGTAAGTTTGCTCTTGATGAATTCGGGAGTTAATTCAATTTCATTTCGGGCTTCGAGAGCTGTTATTAGTGTATTATAACTCGCAGGTAACGAGCACAATAGAAGTGCAGATAAATGCGAGTCGGTTATGTTCTCTCCTATTGCGGAGAGCTTATCTTTTATTTCCAGTATATTAGTAATGTGTTTGTGCATGTTCCCATTTTCGGGAAGTTTTCCACTATACAATTTTCTTAACAAATACAATTTACTGGACAAATTGGCTCCCTCGTGAATATTTTTTAAACTATCCCATGTCTGTTTTGCTGTTTCTAAATGTTTTACATGAACTATTTGCGTATCGTCTATACTCAGGTTTATTAAAGCGCGAGCTTTTGCATCCTTTTTTCTCCAATCTTCCTTAATTGGTGTAGGGGGTTCCTGAGTTACGAGTTCGTACAAATCTTCCTTAATTAACAACATATTAATTTTAAACTTCCATATAGAATAGTTATTATTGTTTAATTTATCTACTAATTGCATTTCCTTTATTGTCGCCATCTCGGAGAACTTGTTTATACAGTTTTTAAAGTTTTATTAGTTTAAATAGTTTATTAAATTCAATTATGTTTTCTTGAATTTTTAATCTAGCATAAGAGCTGAGTATTATTTTTATTAATTAGAATCAGTTATTAATCCTTAAGAATAAATTCTGAGTTCATATATTCATCAGGCTCATGATCACTGTTGAAGGGGCGAGGCCAACGAGGTAAGCGCGTAACATCAGAATATTAAATTCTTCAAATTAAAATTAACTCTGGTCTTCAACATGCAGAAAGAAAAGGAATTGCTTACCTTTTCTATGGTCTATCCAATTTATGAAATATCCACTGGTTTATATATTTCAACTATTTGAGAATTTATTATAAACACGTCTTGAATAATCCTGTTTTGCACCACCGCTGAAATAAGACTTGTAAAAAATTATATTAATGCACAATTCACACTGAATAAATAGGTTCACGTTTGGATTGATTTTAAAAATTATATTCTACATTATTTAAAATTTTAAAAGGTTCACATTTAGATTAATTTTAACTATAGCATCAGGAAACATTTTTTCCTGTGACTTTACAGAATGAAGGATAGTAATACACTGACTCATTTTCACAAAGTTTGGAAAGTTACGAGTAAAGTTGCATCATTTCTTTTAAACAAATTGACGTTGAATAATTGTCCTTTTAAATGTTTTAGTTCTGTAATAAGTTTATAATGGCATAATCGCAAATAACAAATTATAAACATACTTCACATTATTAGAAGAGAACGATTATAACGAGGTAATAAATATCTATTGCTTGATAAACTTGAAACTTAAGAGTCATAAATTAGGTCACTTGTTTTGAAGAGATGAGAGAAAAATTATCGTTGGTTTTTTTGTGTGTTTCAACATTTTCCTTCTTTCTTTATTTTACTTTGAGTGGAAAATATTAAGTTGATTGAAATGAATGGATTAGTTTTCCACAGTCGCAACATTCAAAATAAAAGTGTATGAAAAAAAAAACCTGCCGAGCTACCACTATTTTAATACGTTAAAAATAATTTATTTCATGACAAAAACTTTGCTATTAAAGATACCGAATATTATCTTTCAGAATTTGGTGGCAAACAATTTTCAGTAAAAAACATAGTTTCGGCAGTTAATGGGTTAAAAGGATGCATTAAAATCTTTTATTTGAAAATGTGCTTTTTTGAACAGGGTTCGTACGGATCAGGGGATTTTCCAGGATTATCACCAGGTTTTCTTTATAGAAAAAGAAACCTGGATTAAACTCGCGAAACTTCGCCTTTTTTTAAGCGCGATTTTCTGTAAAAAAAATACTGGTACAGAAGAATTTCCTGGTAGCAAAATTCCAGGATCCGTACGAACCCTGTTTTAAAAATGCGCTCAAGATTTTTCTCGAATCATTTAACATTTGTATATGCAATCTTCACGTATTTATAGATTACATCTATATGTTAAGACTGAACTTAAACATGTGTATATTTTAGATTTTTTTAAAAACAATGTAGAAGATATTGCATATTGTTCTATCGGAGTTTATCTATGCATATTGTATTTAGTAGATGATAAAAAATACGCCCATTTAGGTTCAGTCTACACATATAATTTATACCGTCCAATTATATCTTCTAAAAAATATCGATTATTTCCAGACATATCTAAGGAGCAATTCAGAAATATATTCTCTTCAAGATAAAACACTAAAATACATTTTATTAACATTTTTCATATCGAGTGCTCTAGTATACATGCACTGTATTATTTTCGAGACAACAATAAATATATACTCTATAAAACATATTTAAAATATATATTGATAAATTCCACGTATATCTCACATAAATTATGGTTGACTGGCGATTTTCTATCAAGATAATAGAATACACACCCTCATCTTTATGTGTTATGAGCTTAAATAAGCTTTCTAAGGTTCAGACATCAGTAAAAATATCACAATAATAATATTCAATGAAGAAGGTGCTACGATAAAAATTGTCAAACATATGATATTATAATTGCATATATTTTCTGTCGAAAGCTTATAGTAGTTTTTGCAAGAAAAATTACATATTGGGAACTAAGGCTCCACATTTGTGGATGGCGTTTGCCTATAAAAGGGTAAACAATTATTGTAGTAGAAACCAACGTCTCACTTCAATGTCGAAATGTAACAATTGGGTTCCGATTCTGGACCTAATGAAAGATCAACTGTACGCTTACGTTCTGAGACCTATAAGTAGTCGTGGCAATGACTATTTAACCCTTTCAGGGGCAAAGCACTTCCATTCCTAAAATGTTGAAATGAATGAGTGGTACCGGGATTTAGGTACAAATTTATTTGGAAATAAGAAAAATCTATATTTCCCATACATAATAAACAGAAAATTTTATACAACATTTGTGGTGCCATTGTGGCATTTGGGAATTAAAATTAAGTGGTTTCATAAACATACCACCGCCCTTGAAAGGGTTAATTATTGTTTGGTGAGAATAAATGCCACAAATATTTTTGTCATATCTAGCGCAATTTTAGGAATTTTCCTATGTGGTTTGTTTTAAATTGCGCAGAAATGTAGTTGCTCCTCGAAGAATAGATTTTTTTTAATTTAAGAGTAGTATGCCCCTAAATAACGTAATAACTCTGGAGCCCGCGGGACGCGTAGCGCCCTAAAAACAGGAAAATAGTCCTGAAATCCAGATGACCATTTCGTTTTTTATCTTTCAATGTCTAATAACCCTATCCTCATAATAGCATTCAAAATCGGTTTCATGTGAAAACGGGAAAAGACGACTTGATCTGAACTTGAGATGTTCTAAAAATTTTAACACACATTGGTGTCTAATATTTTAATAGATCTGTCAGCGACAAATTGTATCCTTTAAATGCCGAGAGGCTTTCAGCAGATGTATTAAGGTACACTATGAGATAGTTTTATATATTAAATTAAAATTATGCCTAAAAGCTGCAATTGTGAATAGTTGAACGCTGTTGAAATAATATATTTTGAAATTACCACATAGGGATATATTACACTTTGTCTTCGGTTGATTACTTAATTTCTTATTTTCAATGGTGAAAATGGGAAAATTCATGCATTTACAGAGCTTTCACTGGTCCGTTTTTTTAATACCAGTAATTCTAATGAATAATTTTAGTAGTAAGGTTTTACAACATTTGCACTATAAATAACATTTGGGGAATGTCCCTACATAAATAAAAGAAAAAATTGACTATAAAACCTTTTCTTAAATAGTGATGTTCAAAACACAAACCAAATGGTTCCTCCACATTTGTAAACATTTAATGAAAAATTCGCGTATTAGTACCGGTTTATATTTAAGAAGTTAATAATAAAATATGATAAATTTAACACTGGATCAACCCAAAAGTAGGTTACCCTTACGAAAATAGTTCACAGAGCTGCATAGAACTCGTTAGAATTCTTTACAAGTTCTATAGAATCAGTGTTGGCAGTGGGCTACTTTTTTTAAATTCAGTTTTCTTGATTGCCACGAGTTTTTTGAGAAATTAAATTCTTCTTATTTAATGACAGATTAAATAAAGCGACAACAACGCGAATTATACCATTTGAAAAAAGTGGCGTCAATCGAGCAATCTGAATTTTAAAAAAGTAGCCCACTGGCAACACTGTATGGAATAGCCTACGTCTTATAGAATTAAATTGTATAGACTAATGATTCTATAGATTTTTTTTAATTAAAAATGTATTTCTTTGTCTTTTAAAATTTGTGGTTGTAGTAATTTATTTATAACTATATATTAAAATGTAAAGATAATAATTAATTTTGTAATACATCAGTTTAGTATATAATTGTATTTAGTATTTAATATGATTATAATTTAATTCAATTCTAATACACTGTAATTAAATTGTCAATGTAATATTATATCAGTTAAACTACTGAATTAATTTATGCTTAATTAATATGTTTATAATTCGGTAATTTGTTGGTTAATTTTATAATTATTTATTAATTTGCTGTTAAATTTATAAAACCATCCATCTAATTTAATAAATTTTATTCACTAATAGTATTGTAATTTTTATTCAAATATTTTAATCTGAAATATAAATATTTAAACGATTGTTTCAGCTTTAACAATTAATAATTTATTAGACTTTAAATATTTTTACAACACTTTTATAATTGGGAATGCAAAACACAAAACAATAATGTTGAAATAGTGTAATAAGAGTTCAGAGATTGTCAATGGTTGTGTCATATTGAAAGTACTCGTTCTTCATCCGATCATTGAAGTCTAGCAGCATGGAGAGTGATTAGTATTTGGGAGGGTGACCACCTGAGTTCTTTATAAAATTCTATACATATTTATATAGAATCCGTATATTTTTTCTATAGATATTTTTATAGAAGCTCTATAGACATTTCTATTGAACTTCTACAGATATTTCTGTAGCTTTCGGTTAAACAAACTTATAGAAAAACCGGCTATAATTCTATAGGATTCTATAATGCGTTTTCTATTATTAATTTTTATAGAATTCTATAAGAAATTTTTGTAAGGGTATAATCTAAAAATGACTTTCCCAAAATGTCCTAGGAACATGACACACAAAGTAAATTGTCACAATTTTATATTTCGTTATATTTCATTTACATTTTTAAAGATTTTTTTAATTGTTGAATAAACATGGTTTCTTTTAATAAAATTCCATTACTATTTTTACCATTATTATCAGATGCATTCTAGCTAACAAATGATCAAGGAAACTTTTAAAAATACCTAGAAATGATGCAAGATGTCGAAGATTTTATACCAGTTTGACCGACATCATGACAGACCCATAGGAAATATAATATTCCTTACTCAATAATTCGTGGTCAAGTAAAAGGATGTACATTTGCAAACAGACACTCTAAGCCTAGGTCAATACTTTCGCTGTCCCATGAGCTACCAAGATACCTCTATTTTTACACTGAATAATTTGCCTTATTTAATGAAAGAAACTTCGCTATTAAATAATTCGTAGATTACATTCAGTAAATTGAGGTTGCACATGGCTTTAGGAAAAAGTTGTGTAGCACTACTCTAGCCTATCTGATAAAATTCTAATTGAATGCTAATATAAAGATTAGAAGCTGTGTAATTGTTGAGTATCGTGGAGAATTTCACCAGGTACTATTTTACTATTATGATAGATATAGAAGTCGAAGTAAGCACACTGGTAATGAGTTGTAATAAAAATTGAAAGTGACCAGATTGGCGAGCTAAAACATTTTATAAACTGAATAAAATACATACATACCTTTCTGTTTTTCTTCAAATAAACTAAAAACAGAAATTATGTGAAATAACATAACTGCCAAATTTTATGCTTTTCTACTACCACGAATTGTTAATGAAAATTCTTTACTTCACTGATCATTGGAATTTATGATTAGATCAGTCAAAATTTTCTATTTAAATTTGCTGGTAACAAAAACCCGTAAAAGTAGGCAGCTATGAAATGAATAATAAACACCAGAAACAATAAACAAAAAAAAACACTAAGTGATATTTCTGGTTCAAATTATGTTTTTTTTTTTTTTTTACTAACTAAAATAACGGACGGCTGATATTAACACAAATGTTAAATTCCATCAAAAACTACAACCTTTAGGGAATTTATGTGTATAAAATATTTATTTAATGATATTTCTGAGTGAAACATAGTAATAATCATTGTTTTGGTAAAGTTTGTATTGGTCATTTATTCGGTACTTCTTGTTTAATAAATGAAAATTTTTAAAACGCTTAAAGTATGAATGGCTAATTATTCATTAATTTATTATAATGCAGTATTAAGTATTTAAAAAAAACTTATTACAATTAAATTCATAAAATTAAGGTTAACTAACATGTATGACATCCATATGCATATTTTGGTACTATGGCCAAATTGAGATTTTAAGTACAGAAAATGTGACAGATGTGTGATATATTTCTTCTAAAACCTTTGGTTAAATAAAGAATTCTGCAAAACAAAATTGTTTTTAACTAAAAGCATGATAGTTGCTTCTTTGTTGTGTATATTTGACATATTTTATTTAATAAAATGCGAAATATACTCTAAAAGTGACAAAAGTATGAGACATTGCATTGCATTTAGGCACAATGATCTTAAGCTAGGTTCTTTTTAGCATTTAAAAAGTAATGACTAATTAAAATGAACTAAACTCGAAACAGCACTTGCATTCTTTCAATGATAAAATGTAAATATTTCATTTAAGTCGGAAATTCGTAAATATTTTAATAACATAAACAAGTATAATTTTATGAACAATTACCCATTTGCATCGTTAGCGCATAAATGCGTGTATTTTAGGAATTTATTTTTTATTCAGAAATTACGAATCGATACCGAAAATGCCAAAAGGAGAATTTTTACATTATGTAATAAAAAAAAAGTCTGTCCTTAAATAAAGCTAAAATTACTATTCATAATTTCTTGCATGAATTGTGAATTTCTTAATAAAAAAAGAAATTGTTAAATGCAAGCATATGTGCTTATGATGCAAATGGGTTAATTGAAGGATCAACATTTTAATTCATTTCAAATACATTCATTTACAGTACACGATGTTAAAAAGTCATGAAAATCTGACGCCATTTTCGCAAAATCATGAGAGCAATCTGCAAATTAACGTTTTGAATAAAATTATTTTAAAAACGGGCATTCGTTGTGCCGTATATACGGATAGCTGCAATTATTTTATTATAACATTTTCTTCTAAGGCAAAATTTGGAACTGATTAAAATGTTAAAAATTAACTAAATTTATTATGACTGAAAAAAATGTTTTAAATTTTTATCACGTTAAAAGTGTACAGAAATGTTTAATGTACTCGTTATTATTTTAAAGCGAAAATGATTACTAATTATGGGAAGCGAAACTCAAAGGGATTTCAATTTAAGAATAAAAGAACATACATGATTTTAAAAAGTTTTTATTTTTTATTTTTATGCCACTGAGTGACCACTTTCGATGTTGCCAGCAGGCTACTTTTTTAAAATTCAGATTGTCTAATTCCCACCACTTTTTTAGCATAGTGTAATTGGTCTTATTCTCACATTATTTAACCCGTCCTTTAATAAGGTGAATATTTCTACTTTAAAAATGTGGTGGAAATCAAGCAATCTGAATTTAGGAAAGCGTAAACTACTCGCAACACTGATCAGTTTTTATAATTGAATTCTTTGCCTTAATTTATTGCATATTTTCTATAATTAAATAAGAGAAATATAACTTTCTGCAAATAGTAGTCTGATAATATCTTTCAGAAAATATTATAAATACAACTGCTTTAATTTATACAGTGAGCAGAACTCCCAAATTGTCCGCTTTTTGAATACTGGTATTTTCTTAGAAAAATCTTACTTTTAGATTTTTCTTGCAAATTTTGCAGAAAACACCTTCAGAGGTAAATTTTTGCGGAAATGTTGTAGTAACCTATCATGAAGTTTTCTGTTAAAAATATTGGTATTCAGTTGGCGGACCATTTGGGAGCCCTGAGTATGTGTACCGATTTTAATCGCAGAAAAATATTACAAATTCTGCTATTTATGTATTAACCCGAGAGAAGGCGCGCATACACTGGGCATGAATGGTTTTTACTTTGTCACCAATAAATACAAATAATACTCGTCACCTTTTTCAGCTGCAGATAACTTCCACAAATTCTGCGATAAAGTAAGTGGAAGATTACTTTCAGAAAAATATTATTGACAATTGTAAAAACCGTACGCAGCCTGGGCGTGTCATACCTGATGGGACTTCTCCCTGGTTAACCCATTAGCGGGCGTTGTCCACAAAAAAGGACACCTAATTTTAATTCCAAAACTGACAAAAGGCACCAAGATTATTGAATTAAATTTTTCCTTTTATAAACTGCGGGAAAATAAGCAAGTTTTTATTTTGTAAATTCTAGTGTCAGTCGATAATTTCCTTATTTTAAAAACCGACTTACTCCGCACCGGAAAGGGTTAAATAGCGATTTTTTAATTTAATAAAAATGTGACATACTCCCTTCCTGGAAATTCAAAGGAGTGTACCCACTTTACTTATAGAATAATGTATAATGAAAATTTGATAAGAACTGTAACATTTTTTCAAATACAGGGTGATTAATTTAAAAGAGTACACGTTTGTTTTTTGTGTTACTCACATCTATAATAATCGTCGGTACCATGTAAAACTATCAAAAATGAAAAAATGTATTTTTTGTTATTTTTTAAAATGGAACGTCTGTCACCACTAAAGTGTATTAGAATTCTTCGCATAATAAAAATACTAATAAAATTTCTGGGAAGAACAGGGTTACCAGTTTGGCCTTTCTTTTTATTCAGAGATGCCGAATTCATACCGGAAATTTGGAGAGAATTTTTTTTAATTTAAGTAATCACAAAATATGCTGTCATTTTATAAAGCAAAAAATTCCACTTTAAATTTCTGGTATGGATTCGAAATTTCTGAACGGAAAAGGAGGCCAAACTGGCTAACCTGGTAATGTTGCAAAACTGAAACCCTATTAAAATTTAGTGGTGACAATCGGCTCATTTTTAAATGTAATGTAAAATGCATTTTTGCACATTCGATAGTTTGACATGGTAGCGACGAATGTAGCAAGACTTTCAACATCATTACTTATTTAATATGTCTATATTTAATGTGCGGATATCGTTTTTTTCACTTTCTAAATGCCAAATTCGTTTTTGAAACATACATTCGCGTGAACATCATTAGTAATTTTAAATCCAATTCTGCGCAAATGATTTCAGTATATCGTCTACTTCTTTCAATGTTTTTCCTTTTTTTATTTTAGAAAACTCATTTCGTAAGATTATGAATGGTGACAATAAAAATTGTCTGCATGAACTAATTATTTGACTTTAATGAAAATGGCTCGTTATTCTTTGGGAGAACGTGTTTTTCTTTACGATATTTTGTGTAAACGTACTTTTGAATTATGCTATGTCTAAATCATTTTAAAAAACCCGAGAGAAATTGGGTGGTGAATGGTGGTGAATGGTCGTGAATGATGGCGCACATTTTCACCATTTGGTCTAAGGAATGATATTGTAAAAAATTTGAATTAAATTATAACTTTCAAAAATAAAATTGTCATAGGATTAAGTAACATTGTGCGTCTCCATTTCTGTTTTACCTTATAAATAAAGTTGTAACAGTCCAACAGTGTTGGAAATTGTCTCCCACACTTAAATAAGGTTCAAACAATTATATTTCAGTCTTCGAATAGTTGCCACATCCGTCAGATTTAAGGATGGTAAGAAAAACCAACGGGTACTTTTTAAATTGATCATCCTGTGTATAACATATTAGACGAAGAAAGAGCTTTCAGTGGTTATTTTTATTTAAAAAAAAATTATATGTCTCGTTTATTTTATCTCAATATAAGTAATTAGCTTAGCTCATTTTAATAAACAAGTGTTTACTTGGTTTTATATTGGTTTTAATGTTAGAAAGAATATTTTGTTATATATTTAAGTAGTTATTATCATAAAATTTAAATAGGCCTTTTTGATATTCCTCATAGTATACGATTTTGTAAAACGTTTCCTTAAATCTTAGAGTATTCAAAAATTTTCTACTGAGATGTTTAGCATTAACTTACTTCATTTACATAGCAAACATGACACATTTCTATGCAACTTCTTTTCCTGAGAGTTTTACTCTTTGGTCCTGTTTCAAATTTCCGGAATTTACTTGGAGTGACATGTCAGAGACATTTCTAGGATATTGTATAGAATTCAGAATCTTTTTCTGCAATCTCTTTCATACAATGATATTACAAACTATTTTGACAAAAATAGCAAAAATGAAATTTTAAAAAAAGCAAAATTCTATGAAAAATAATTTTAACTTAATGTTTCTAATAATTTCAAAACAGTGATATTTTTTCAGAATATTATGTAAATAACATTTTTCTTTGAGCATTATGTTTTACATTACTTTCATTTATTATTATTTTTTACTTTGTTTTGTTTTTAACTCAATGTGGCATTAATAGATACTTTTAATGGAATTCTGTTTTTGGAAATGAAAACTCACAATGTAGATAACACATTCCAAATTTTTCTTCAGTGCACATTTCATTTTTAATAAATCAAAAACACATGCCTTTTGAGCATTCAATCAATATTTTAAAGTCACGCCCTAATTTCATGACTGCAATTCACGATGTTCCAAAATCTGTCCATTGCAATACATGAAGTTGTATTTGCCCCAAATATGGAAAAATCACCGAGTTTACTCATGCACGAACTAGTGAGTGTATTTAAAAATAAAAGTTTTGTTCAGTTTTTTTTTTAGTTAGGGAAGAATGCACAGGCGCCGACTTAATGGGGGTGGCGGGGGTAAATATGGCAAATTCCCAACACTAATGTTTAAATACAATATTGTTTTCATTAATCACAGTAATTAAGTAGGAATACTTTTTTAAATTAGTGGTAGAATTATGCCTTATTTCCTATTTAGCCAAAGTGAAGTCAGCACATTTGGCAGCAGGAAAGAAAGCAAAGCATCATTTAAAGTGTCTATCCAGGACTTCTAAGTTGTTTTCTTAAAATAGAATAATACTTTAAATATTAATCTGTTAAGTGATAATTAAAATATAAAAATATTGTAATGTCATCGGAAACAAGCAACTGTACACAATTTCTAGAACTCTGTTACCTGCGGAAGCTGCAACTGCCGACTTTTTAAAATTATTTGTGGCGGGAAATAACTTCCAGGTAAAGAAATTGGAAGACCCCCTAGTCTAAGTAAGTTCAATAACACTTGATGTATGTTTATTAAAAATATCATATATGTGCCACTATTTCCCAACGAAACTAATCTACTTTGGTGATTAGCAGAAATCTGCCATAATGATTATTGCTTGAAAATTGTGGTGGACAAAAAAGTAATAATAAAATATTCGCCAATGGCAGTCCTGCGTTTATGAATGAAATATATTAATTAATTTTAAGAGCATGCTGCGATTTTTTTTTTTAAATTATGAAATACAATGTTTCCATCTCCAGAACTAATAATTAGTTTTGGATTTTTATTTTCCTAATTTCTTTTAAATTAATGATATCTGAGAAAACAATATCACAGTGACAATTATATTTTCAAATAACATATTTTGTTATTTTACATTCAAAGAGCTGCAATTATTATTATTTTTTTACTTGGCGGTTTTCAGCGTACAATAATTTTAGATAAAAATTGTTTCCTTTTTTTAAAGAGAAAAAAATTCTTCTTATTTAATCCGAAGCTTAAATTTATCTTGCAAAAATATATACTTTTGAAAAAAAAAACCTTTCTCTAAAAAACTAAATAAAACTGTTCATCAAACTTTTTAAAACATTTTAATCACAAAGACATGTTTAAATCCCTTTTACGATCAAATTTTGTTACTTCTAACTTTTTCAGAATAATTTCCAACGGTTCAATTGTTCTTTTTTTATAATTTATACTTTCATTAATAGTTAATCTGCTATTTTAAGTCACCGAAAGTTTAGTTCACGTAATGTAAAAGCACATTTTCTTTCTCTGACATCTTATTTACTGTTTGTCCAAAGGAAATCATTTATATTTTTTATGATGTTTTTAAGCAGTGCTGTCCAATCTTCATGACTTAAACACGTTTTTACCTCTATTTCGGAATAAGAATATTCAGTTAACAACTTAGAAAAAAATCTGTCATTAAACTTTTGAAGGCCGCTGGTATATTATTTAAACTACATAATTTTAATTAATATTTGTACCAGATTATTTTAAAAATAATTTGCTTTTATAATTAACGAGATTTCGTTTAAATTGCATTTATATATTTTCAAATGAACTTATTTGTAAATTCTGGGGGATATGCATTATTACGGCAGCAGAATTACTTGCTCTAGGTAGGGTTGAAAAGGCAAATTATTCTATACCAAAATACTGGTAGCACTGCAGTTTGCGAGGCGCATGCTTGACACTCCTCCTTTAAAATTTATATCAATGGTTTCTAACAACTCAACTGCCAGCCACAGATGAACCGATGAAGTTTTATTAACTTTTTGCGATTAAATAAGACGAATGTTACTCTACAAAACTACTTTTATGTCTGAAATATTCGGTGGAACTGTTAGAAACCCGTGTGTTATAACTTCATTTACTCTTCTCTTTTTATTCTGCTTACTATTTTAGCTTTTTACACTATCGAAAATTTTACTTTTAAATACAGTATCAGGTTGCACACAGTTCTACCTCACATTTTTAACCAGTCGTTGGGGGCCACCGTAATACTTACGCATCATGGATATGCATAATATAAAATATGAAAATAAAACTTGTGTAAACTATTTGTAAAATGCTTTGCAATTCGAATAAAATCGTGCCTTGATGACGTCATACACTTTAAATGCTGTATTACTGAATTGTGTAAAACATTCTTATAACTCCAAAATTCATAATCATATTAAGCGTCTCATTTCCAATTAAAATATATCTTTGAATTGAAATTTGAATGAAATACAGGGTCATGAAAAATCGAAGAGTGCGGACAATGTGATTACAAATATCTCCGCAACTCATTATCCGATCGACTTCATTCTTTATGCAAAATTTATGGTTTTTTTTGTCTTTTATATTCACTCCTTAAATTAAGCAATTTCAAAACATTTTATATACCTTTTATCATTTCGAATACTTCGAGGGTCTGAAAAAATAGTTCCGGATAATCGAGGTTACTGAAATTCAATAAGCTTTTTCCCATGATTACATACTAAGTACATACCAAATTTCAAATCTCTATCTCCATTTGTTTGGGAGATAGAGTGTTTACAGACAGACACGCAGACAGACACACAGACAAGTTTACACACAGACAGACGGACTGAAATTTTCTTTCTAAAAATATGTTTTTCGGAATCTCCAGTGTCTGAAACGTGTAAATCCGTCAATTTTTTTTTCGTATTTCAAAACGATTACAAGACTTATCCTATACTACGTATGATGGATAAGAAATAAAATGTTTCGTCTTATTTAATACCAGAAAAAATATTACAAATTCTGCTCTTACAGGAGATGGTAAAAGAATTCCGAGGTTTAAATTTTAAATAGAAAATTTCTGATATGAAAACACGGTGCCAGACTCAGTGCCCAATTACAGCGCGGACAATCTTTCACCAGCATATTTTATAAGTAATCGTTGCCT
The DNA here is from genome assembly GCA_963931845.1 of Maratus michaelseni. NCBI lineage: Eukaryota > Metazoa > Arthropoda > Arachnida > Araneae > Salticidae > Maratus > Maratus michaelseni. Next base: position 227,394,972 of record OZ007586.1, read on the forward strand.
TATGTAAACTCGGAATTTCTATCAGATATAGGCAAACATTCCTGTTAAGATTTACTGGTGAAAATTCACCCCTACGGTAATCAGGCTGCGGACAGACTACTTGGAAATTCTAAAGAGCAGTGATTGAACAGCTGATTGCAAATAGTTACATTTAAATTTAAATAGAGTCCTTTGCTTTAGATAGTTTCAGAATTAATTAAGATTTAATAAGACGAAAACAACTATTAAAATTTAGTCGTGGCAATCGGTTCACTTGTTCCATCACTACAAGGATTGTACGGGCCATGCAGTCTAGAACAGACAGGTGCTAAATTTACAAACCACAATTTCCGTTAGCTTTATTTAATTACAAAAAATCCTGCAATTCAGTAAGTCAAAAATTACAATAATCTTCAAATGATACGTGATGTGCGGTAATTATTTTTTGGTACCACATTTTCTCAACAGTAATTAAGTAATACTCCAATGTTACTGTAAAGAAATAGCGGTACTAAGAAAATTACATTGCATTGCATATAAGGGGAAGGTCACATTGCTTTTCGGAAATAATAGTATTCAAAGGTTAACGTAAGTGACAAATCCTCTTTCCACCTAAACGGTTCCCTAATTTACAACAGGTGTGTCAAACGGAGTCCCACGGGAAAACTAAATTTTTTAATAGTGGATTATTCTATTTTATTTAATTTTTTTTTTTAATTATTCAATTTATTTTATCGCCTAAATTCTACGATTGAATATGTCAACATTATTATTAATAATAGTGGTATACCACAGGCCGTAGTTTGACACCAATTCTGTACATGACAAGTACCGTAATTTCCGGCGTATAATCCGCGGGTCAAACAATTATGTTTCAACCCAGAAATTTTATTCAATAATTGAAGTCAAATGTTTACAGCTATCTAGTAAGTTACATTTCATACAATGAATTTTCTGGCTCGAAACATGATTGTTTGATCCGCGGATTATACGCCGGAAATTACGGTATTCTTAATTTTCGTTTTACTAAGAGACAATGTCTTAAAAATTATTATATAAGTTTATAGAGAATTGTTTTATACACCTTCATTGGCCGTTATAAAGTGTTATTCTTTCATTAAATTAGATATTTATTGATACGTAAAAATAAATAGGTTGTATGCAGTTGTTTTCTAAATTGATTTTAGCTTTCAAACGCAAAGTTTATTATTTCAAGTATTTTGCTTTAACGTTTGTATAATTTACATATGTAATACGCACTACAAAAGCACCTTCCATGAACTATATTGAATTTCTTAAAAATAAAATTATATATTTCTACAACTACACAAAAAACAATATCTGCAAATTGACATTTTGCATTATTTTATCAATGTTACTCAATTAAGGGTTGCCAATTTGACCTCCCTTTTTATACAGAAATTCCGAAAGATAAATTTTTACTTTATGTAATCACGGAATATCTGTCCTTAAATAAAGAAAAAAAATATTAATTTTAATTTCTTAAATGAATTCAGAATTACTGAATAAAAAAAGGGTCAAACCGACAACACTAATTCAACTTGACTACAGTAGAGAAAGGCCGGGCAAAGGGGTCACCCTAAGGTTTTGTGATTTTTCGTTATCCCTTAAAATACATATACATAACTGACAATTTGCATAGAACTAGAGTGACTACTTAGAAGTGTAAGGGTGTTTATAATTTTTACGAAATAATAAAGGGAAGTGAAAATTTGTTTTTTTTTTCAAAAAAAGTCAAAATGACCACTTTGCCCGTCTAGGTCGGGCAAAGTGTTCACTCCATGGCCACTTTGCCCCTACATGAGTAAAAAGATTGAAATCACTATTTAAATTATTAGAACATTTTTATTGTCATAACAAATCGTATGAAACATAATGAAAGATTGAAAATGGTATCAAAATCTAATAAGAGTTTAACAAACCCAAGTAACAAAATTATAAATCAGAATCAAACACTGCATTTTTCGCAAATGATCTCCACGCTTCGCGAAGTGAACATGTGTCATGAGCCCAGAAGTGACAATCATTGCACCTGATCCAATCTTCATCACAATCCGTTTGATCCAATCAAACGGACACTACATTGACCACAGGGTTGCCAGTTTGACCTTTTTTAATTTTGAAATTTCGCATTCATACCAGAAATTATCTACAATATTATTTTCTTTATTCAATGACAGACATTTCCTGAATACTTAAAGTAAACATTTTCCTTTCAAAATTTGCGGTAAGAATTCGAAATTTTTGATTTAAAAAAAGGTCAACTTGGCAACCCTTCCTGACCATTTTGCCCGTTTGGGAGCCATGACAGAAAATACGTTCTACAGTGGAAACTAATGAACAGTCAGCGACCACTTACCCACCAATGTGAAGCTGAAAACATGCCTTTTCCTTACACATTCAATAAATAAATGGAAGTACAACAGGGTATTGTTAATTGTATGTAATATAAGTCACTTACCTTAGATCACAAACTTCAAAAACTAGAAAATGCGCTCTAAAATTATAAAACATGAAACCACCTTGTTCAAAGATTGTCTGGTTACTCATTACCATCAAACGAAATAGTTTGACCACAAACCACGCAAAGCCAGAGCTCCGGTGACGTCATTATATGGGGTGACAACTTTGTGCACCCTGGCCACTTTGCCCGGCCTTCCCGTACACCAATACACAATAGGGCTCGTGCGGGGTTTTGGAATTTTCAGAGAAAGTACCAATATTTAATTATATAAAAACTCACTTTACATAATAACGCGATTACATAACCTTCCTACCCTGTTGGGATTTTACTCAATCTTGATTAAAAACATTTCGCGCCACAAATTTATTCAAAACTTTTAAACTTACTCTTTTAACTTTGTTTCTCTTTGGGTTTTATTTAACTTACTTTATGAAAAAAATTCTGGTTCAAATAGAATGAAATAAATTATAGGAACGGGTCGATTCGACCCATTCAGGGTAGGAAGGTTAAGGCGAGTTTTTCTATAATAAAATATTGGTAAATTCCTGTAAATTTCAGGACCCCGTAGAGACATTGACACAGTTTTGAGGGGGTTTAGAGTGACAGTGGAGTAAGTCAATAGTTAGTAGTTTGCAAAATGAAGGGTTTTGTGAAACTTGTATTGCCGTTGCATTGAATTGTCCAACTTGTTTTCTCCTATAGCGAGTCCCTAAGGGACCGATGACTTATTTGACTCTCACTGAACATAAATTAATATACGTTCAGTAAAAATATGGTTTTCTAGATTTTTCAAATTTTGGACTTACTCCATTGTCACATTAACCCCTTCATTTATTACAAATTTAAAATATTTTTCTACCGTTTAAGAATGAAATAAAAAACTTCAAGAACATGCAACAAATTTCCGTTTAAATAATGAAATAAATTTTTCCATTCTCGGAAACAAATATATTTTTTGTTCTAATTTTCTTTTATTTTTCTTCTTTTTATTTATCTAATGATATCTGAGAAAATAACCGGAAACATATCGCAGTGCTAATTATAGTTCCAAAGAACATACTTTGATATTTTACTTTCAATAAGCAATATGTTTTTTACGTGGCGGCTTTAATTCTACAAAGATTTTAGATAAAAATTCTTTTCTTTTGTTAAAGTTTTTTTTAAACTTTTCTTCTGCTTTGATCCGAAACTGGAATTTATCATTCAAAAAAACAACGAAAAATTTTCTTTTGAAAAAAAAAAAAAATAAATCAATCTTTTTCTATAAAGTGCAATACAACTGTTGATTACAAGTTTTAAAACTTTTTACTCCCAAAGTATTCTTGAAATCTTTTTTTCCGATCGTGTTTTGTTTCTTTTACTGTTTTTAGAGTCATTTTCAAAAGGGTTTTTTTTTTGTTAATTATACTTTGTTGAACAGTTAATTTGTTATTATTAACCCCTTTGCCATGAGTGTCCTTTAGACTTATTTTAAATTATGGGTTGGGTTGGGTTGATTATTGACAGCCAATTATCTACACTTGGGATATAGGCCCGGGGGGGAGTGCCCTTCGTGGGGGTCTTTCTAAGGGTTTCTATTTTTCGATATAATACGAAATCTTAATTGAAATTAGCATTAAAACATATTCCCTTATACCGTACACGAAAATTGTTTCGGTAATTTTTATGATATCCTGCACTTGAGTTCAAAACCTATGAAAAACAGAAAGATGAATGCCGTTGGAAATGTTGTCATTGGCTTCAAGTTTACTGTTTCATATTTCTGCGATGTAGGAATTCCGTTATTTTCAAAGACCGCGTACAGTGATGGAACAATGATGCACCAATGAACCAATTGACACCGCTAAATTTAAATAATGATTATTTCAGGTATATTAATTTAATAAATACTTCGTCTTAATTAAGAACAGAATTTTTGAGATATTTTAAGGAGAATAATAAATATTTACCGTAATTTCCGGCGTATAATCCGCAGCTCAAAGAGTCGTTTTTCAACCCAGAATTATTATTTTATAAAATGTAACTTAAAAGATCGCTGTAAATATTTAACTACAATTATTGAATAAAATTTCTGGATCGAAAAACGACTCTTTGAGCTGCGGATTATACGCCGGAAATTACGGTATATACAGTATTTCTATTAAATATTTAAATTGAAGAAATTGAAGACACCTCGTTTAGCAGGATTTGTAATATTTTTCGGAATTTAAACAAGGAGAAAAACTCTATTAAAAACTGCGGTAAAAGCGTATGAACCCTGTCAAATAACCATGCTCAAATGAAAGCATTTATTACTTAATAAAATTCAAAGTAAGCTTCTGATTTATTTATTTCAATTCATGTACAAAGAATACTTTCTGGTTTGAAACATAATAAATTTGACACGAGAAATATTGCATGGATGAGAACGCTCCGAACTGAATGTCCGTCAGGTACCACTAAATTTTAATAGTATTCTCCATCGTATTGAATTTCAGAAGTTTTGGTAGTAAATAAGGTGACAAATGCTATTCCAACTTAGTGATTACAATCGGGCATTTGGGTCGGAGCGCTCCCACCCTTGAAATAGGCTGGAGAGTACTGTAAATGATTTCATAGGTATAAATTACTCAAAATTCCCGGTTCTGGGTTAAAACATCCGCAATGTTCGAATATATACAATGAGCCCTAAAGTGGGAATATTCCCTTTACAATTCGACCCAGCTAAAAATGAACTGCAGTGAAACTACAAAAAAATGCAGTTGGAAAACTGCGGTGATTTGGCACAAATCCCTGCAGTTTTTTTGAAGTCGACATAACTACAAATTGACTGCAGTAAATTTGTAGTTATGTTGACTTCAAAAAAACTGCAGGGATTTGTGCCAAATCACCGCAGTCTTCCAATTGCATTTTAACTACACACTTACTGCAGTAAATTTGTAGTTATGTCGACTTCAAAAAAACTGTAGGGATTTGTGCCAAATCACCGCAGACTTCCAACTGCATTTTAACTACACATTTACTGCAGTAAATGTGTAGTTATGTCGACTTAAAAAAAACTGCAATGTTTTGTGCCAAATCACTGCAGTCTTTCAACTGCATTTTTTTTGCAGTTTCACTGCAGCCTTTTAGAGATTTATTACAAAATATGTATACATATAAAATATTAATTTTTCTGTATGAAAAAATCAGCACTAAAATCTAATTAAATATTTTTTTTCCTATCTCAATTTATATGCAATCTGTGCATAAAATATATCATGCATGAAACGATTAATCATCACTGAAAAATATTTTTTGATCATGGCTGACTTATTCAATTATTATGGTTACATTTTGAAAAATGAAAGAATTCAAGAAATTGAATGAACGACTTTACTCAAAATAATAATATTGAAAGATGAGTGAAGTATTCATAATAATCATAGTACAGTAGAACTCCAATTAACCGAATCAATTGGGACCAGACCCTATTCGGATAATCAAAGATTCGGATAATTGGATTTTTTCCAAAAAAAAGGGGTATATGTTAATTTCTGTATGTATGTTGAAAAAGGGAGAAAAAAATTATTTTTAAAGAAAAAGAATTTTAATTAATTAAATGAAAAGGCAACACTATTACATGTTAAGCGTACTTACAAGTGCTGTACATTAGTACAGTATGTACGTACCTAACTGTATATGAAAGTCATTACTTGCTGAACATCTCGGTCAAAGTAAGCTGTTTGACAGTCTTCATCCGTTTTCGGGGAGCCAAGTCGCGCATCCGCTTGACTCAGAAGTTGCATTCCGGTTGCAATTGTTCCACTCGGGCTGACGCTCCATCTACTTCAACACAGTTTCAAGGCCGGCAAATGCTTCACTAGCTGATGGTTCCGTGTATGCTTCAACTTCGACATTAAAGTCATTTTCTTCCTCGGCACTTTCTTCTCTCATACTTTCAATAAGTTCATCATCATTTAGAATTTGAAACTCAGGGTCTTCGCGGCGGGAAAGACAATAGTGCGCATAGACAGAATTATTATTTGAGGAATCGCAGTACGTTTCCGTCTTCATTTGTTTTTCTAAAATTCTGAAAGCGATTCGGATAATCAGCGATTCGGATAGTTGGAGTTCGGATAATTGGAGTTATACTGTACTTCAATCTTCAAGCTATGATTTTTTTATGGTATTGAATTGTTTTTATTTTTTCAATAATTTCATTACTGGGCAATTTCTTTGAAATCAAGGATACATGGTTATTGGCAAAAAATTAAAATCTTACTTTTAAAATTTTGTAATAAAAAGTGCAATTTTATAAATAAATTCAATGTGAAGAAGAAAATTGATAATTTAAATGTGTGTATTTTGTAATTCCATTGCAACAATAAAAATTGCAATTAAAAATAATTGTATATGAAATTTAAAAATTAAATTATAATTCTTTATATAATGGCATATCTTTTCAATCCGCAACAGAAATTTTAAATTGATAAAGCAAATAGATGCACAAGAATTTAAATCAGAGTGGACATAACTTTTTCTTTGTCCATTGTAATTTTGTTACCCAAGCATTTAAACATTTTTATAAAATGTCCTTGTTTTTTTAATTGCTGTAACTGTTTTGATTATTCAATATGTACTTACTGCCTCCCCCCCCCCCACAAAAAAATTATTTTCTTTGTAGCTTGTGAGAATATATATTACGAAGCTTGTGAGAATACATATATTGTGCGAAAGGGATTACAAATTTTTAATCTCATAAGCAATTCATAATGAAGTCTATTGTGGCAGATTCAGATGATAATTTTAAATATTAAATGTAGGGGAGACTGGTACACAGTGGACCACTTTTTCAGTTAAATTTTTTTTTATCTTTAATGGACAAACCGATCTGCATAAAAATATTTTTGAATATTCCTTAAACCTTTATACATTTATAATAATTTTCTCATAACATAGTTTTCAATATATTAAAAAATATATATATATATATATGCATCCGTAAAGTGGACCACAGTGCCCCATTTCTTGGGCACAGTGGACCGCTATTAGGTATTATCTGAAATACAATATAAGTCTATTTTTCATTAATCCAAGTCTTTTTTATTTTTCCTTTACCCGCAAAATAACATAGTAATATAAATTTACGAATAACATTTTGAAACAAAAACAAAATGAATTATATTTTGAAAATAATAACAGATTAATACAGGAACAATTGCAATTTAGTTGAAGTTATTACTTAAGTACAAAACAATCAGCGCACATTAAAATTTGCAAATGAAATTCCAAAATACTTATGAGTAAGATTGAACCTGGAACTTTCCTGAAATACTTTTGGGTCTGGGAGCAATATTATGAAATCATTGACATCAACAATAGATTTATCTACAGTTTCGGGAAAAATAAACTGATTTCCATTCAATTTGCATCTCATGAATCTTACTTGAATAGAATAATCACCAATTTAAACTACAGTTATATTTATCAAAGGCAGTAAATACAAAACAAAATATTTCTTACTATATTAAATAAATTGACATTTTTCTTTGTTTACTTTATTTTACAGTTAAATAACTACTTTTAAACAATATTTCTTTATAGTAAATAAGCAATTATTAAATATTTTGAACATTCTGCATTACAGGAGCAGAGTGGATTGTGGACCACTGTGCCCCAGGAGTGGGTGGTCCACTGTGACCCATGTTGAAGTTCAATAAATAATCGTGTATTAATATTGTTTATAGCTTCTTTTTAAACATATTAACTTTAAAGTTAAATAAAAACAAGTATCTTAGCTTTACAAAAAAGCTGTTTTATCTTATTTATCTACAACCTTCTTTAATTACTAAAAAAACTGAAATATGATGATGAAAAATTTTACTTTTAGAAGCTCAAAACAACCAATCAGGATAAAATAGTTCAATCTGAGCTAAACATATTTTCTGAAGGCTATAAATAATCAGTGCAGTGCTGTTGTCTATTAGGATATAAGAGAAGCTTTAAAAAAGTTTAAATAAATAAAATATTAGGGGGCGGTCCACTGTGCCCATAGGTCCAGTGTGTAGCGGTCTCCCCTACACGAAATTTAAATGCAAAAATTAATTTTAATTGCAACTAATTTTTCCACAATGTGAATTTCAAATTTGAATATTTTTTCATCTCTTATGTAAATTTCTAAATTATATACCATTTACTACGAAATAAAATGTATTACATATGTTACAGCAAATTAAAAAAAACTACATAAAATTCATATTAAAAGCAAAACAAATATATGCTTTTCTGTTTTTCTAAAAAAATGCTAAAATTTACAAAAATTACTCTTATCTGCATCCTTATTTGTCCTTCCAATTTTATCTTGTATACAATTATGAAGCAAATAAGGTTTACATTTAAAAAAAACCATTTTATTAACATTTGATGTTTATGCTTTATAATTTACATCGTATTTAAATACCAAATGTATTTACAAATTGTTCACACACTTCACAGCCTTTGCTGCAGAATTTAGCTTGTTTCGAATGGTGGCACGTACAAGTGATACATTTACACCAAACTTGCAGGCAACATGGCCCTGAATATCCATTATCCTGGATCCCATTGTCAGAGGAGACCGCGAAAACACTTATATAAGCGGGATATGCAATTATCCGTTACCGGATTAAGCAGGCACATTAACTGAACATTAATTGAAAAAAAAAACCCTGGATGCAAGAAACTCCCCATGCAGCAATCTCTAGAATGCATAAAATTCATTCAAACAGCAGTTAGTAACATATATATGTACGCTTCGCATACATTAACTGAAGAAAAAACATGGATGTATGAAACTCACCATGCAGCAATCTCAAGAATGCATGAAATTCTTTCAAACAGCAGTTAGTAACATATATATATGTACGCTTCGCCTACATTTCGTCGATTGGCTACGTAAAAATCGAATTTTGTCATTCGAGAGAGTAAAAATCTTGAATTTCATCGATCGTATGCGTAAAAATAAAGAATTTCGTCGATCGGCCGGAGAGAAATAAAAATTTCGTCATTCGGCAGTGTAAAAATCCTGAATTTCATCGATCAAACGCGTAAAAATCATGAATTTTATCGATTATGCACAGAAAATTGTAATTTTCTTCAAACGGGCGAAGAAAAGCCATGAATTTCTTCGAACGGGCGCATAAAAATTATGAATTTCGTCAAACGGACGCTGAAAAATCTTGAAATTTATGGGAAAATGGTAATTGGGAAATCCTGCATTTAGCCAGTGCTTTCCACATTTTTAATCGCCAGTTTTTAAAGTTTAATCAACAACTGGCGACTGCTTATTTTCACCTTTAGGGGGGGGGAATCATGAAATTCTTCACACTTTTGCAGGGAATTTTATAGATCGGCGTGTAAATATCATGAATTTCATCGGTTATGCAAAAAAAATCATAATTTTCTTCAAACGGGCGCGTAAAAGCCATGAATTTCTTCGAACGGGCGCATAAAAATTATGAATTTCGTCGAATGGACGCTGAAAAATCTTGAAATTTATGAGAAAATGGTAATTGGGAAATCCTGCATTTAGCCAGGGCTTTCCACATTTTTAATCGCCAGTTTTTAAAGTTTAATCGACAACTGGCGACTGCTTATTTTCACCTTTAGGGGGGGGGGGGATCATAAAATTCTTCACATGTTTGCGGGGAGAAAAAAATCGCAAAATTAGTCGCTCAAGGATTGCCATGGAATATGTTACCTGAAAGCAGAGGTGGTAAACAATGACAATTTTTTAATTGCTGTTTTACAGCTTTAATCGCTATGTGGTGAATAGCCACTGCTAATTTTCACCTATAACTAAAGTCTGACCCTGTTTACGTTTTACATGCGACTCTCGGCATTGAGCAATAAGTGAGAGCGTTCGTCCATTATTTTCCGTAATTCGCTAACTTTGTTAATATAATAATTAACACCTTAATTCATTTTTTAAATGTTTATACATAGCCATAAGATAGCTAAAAATATGTACCCACAGACACTTCTTCAAAACTGGTTTCTCTTAAAAAAATTAGATAGATTGAACGTATTTATAAAAGCCTTACTAGAAAAAATATTTCATAGGATATTTGTATTTTCAAAATTTTGTTCATATTATCTTATTTTAAACTTTTCTTTAATAGTGATGGAGTTAATTTAGAGTTTGTTATTGTGAATTCAAATAACTCATATTTATTACAAAATTAAATTAAATATTTGAGCCTTTTATCGTTACAATGAAATTTATAATATTGTTTGGGTTAATCTTGACTGTACTTAGCCTGTGTGTCAATATTAGTGTCAATACAATTAATGATTTCTCAAGGTTTTTACATATATTTTCAATTGCTTTTAATCAAAGTTTATAAATAATATACCAATAGGAAAATAACTTTATAAAAATTATGTTTTAAAGTAATGCTATTTTAAATATTGTCCTCTTGAATGATATGTTACATGAAATGTGATTAAAAGCTTTTTCTTCTTTTTCAACAAACTTTAAATTAACTCATCGCTATTACAGTATTAAAAAAAAAAAGTCTAAAATAAGATAATATGACCGACACATTGACAATACAAATCTGCTCCGAAATAATTTTTTTTGCAAAACCTGGTGGTACTTTATAAATACGTTGAATAGATCTAATTTTTTAATCTATCTAGATTTGTAGACGTGTCTGTCGGTACATATTTTTAGCCATCTTATGGCTATATAGAAACATCTAAAAAATTACGGCATTAATTATTATATTAACAAAGCTAGCGAATTACAGAAAATAATATACGAACGCTTGCACTTACCGCTTACCGCCCTCGCCGTCAAAATGTAAACAGAACAGAATCGGAGTTGAGTTGAGGAGTAGCGTTCCTTTACATCTGGAGTCGGAAATGCCGGATCAGTTATGAAAAAAAAAATCAAATGTTCGAAAGGAGATTTACATTTTTCATTTGTTTTTTGAAGAAAAATTTTCTTAAAAATTAGAAGTCATGCCTGTAGTTAATAAGTGGAAAGGCCATTTCCTCTCCCTCGATTTTGAAATTTAAATAACTAAATAATTAAAATAACTAAAATAAATAATAAAATAAAAACAAAAAATAACTTAAAATAAAAGAAATAAGAATTTTTCGTTGTGTGTAGGGTGTGTGTGTGGGGGAGGGGGGGGTGTTCAATTACTACTTTCTTCCTGAATTTTAAAGTTTAAGTAACTAAAATTACGTTTTATCCGATTTTGAGAGGAACTAAGAATTTTCCGTTGGAGGAGGGGGGGGGCGTCATTAACCCTCCCTGGATTTTGAAATTTTATTTAATTTTTTTTGACCGATTTTGTAAAACAGTAAATTTATTCTTTTTTCGAGTAATTTAAAGTAATTAAACACTAAGAGAAAGTACAAATTTCCCGTTGGGGGGAATGGCGGACTTTCCCCTTTAAATTCCCCATGAAAGTTATTTATTTATTATTTTTTATATTTATGTGTTAAACATTTATCTCAAAAGGGGTGGTTCAAAGCAGTGTCCGCTGCTTAACTCGCTGTTCCTCGCTTAACTTAAAAGAGCGGAACTAAGAATTTTCCGTTGGAGGGGGGGGGGCATCATTAACCCTCCCTGGATTTTGAAATTTAATTTAATTTTTTATTTTGACCGATTTTGTAAAACAGTAAATTTATTATTTTTTCGAGTAATTTAAAGTAATTAAACACTAAGAGAAAGTACAAATTTCCCGTTGGGGGGAAGGGCGGACTTTCCCCCTTAAATTCCCCATGAAAGTTATTTATTTATTATTTTTTATATTTATGTGTTAAAAATTTATCTCAAAAGGGGTGGTTCAAAGTAGTGTCCGCTGCTTAACTCGCTGTTCCTCGCTTAACTTAAAAGAGCGGAACTAAGAATTTTCCGTTGGAGGGGGGGGGGGCATCATTAACCCTCCCTGGATTTTGAAATTTAATTTAATTTTTTATTTTGACCGATTTTGTAAAACAGTAAATTTATTCTTTTTTCGAGTAATTTAAAGTAATTAAACACTAAGAGAAAAGTACAAATTTCCCGTTGGGGGGAAGGGCGGACTTTCCCCTTCAATTCCCCATGAAAGTTATTTATTTATTATTTTTTATATTTATGTGTTAAAAATTTATCTCAAAATGGGTGGTTCAAAGCAGTGTTCGCCCCCTGTTCAATTTAGTCCATTAAACTAAAAGTCTCGAAAACAGTGTTAATTATCAATAACAAAGTAAATACGCAATATTATCAAAAACTAAAAAACTTTAATATTGCTTAGCTTTTAAAACTGCAGATAAATTGCAGAAAATATCTCACAAACTTACTAAAATTAAGTTCTGTAAAATTACCTTAGAGTAACTGCACTTATACTGCAGATACATCTGAAAATATAATACTGAATTAATGACTGTAAAATTACTTCAAATTTACTACAGTTTCACTACAGATGTAAAGTCTCATTATTTTTTTAATTTATGCTTATAACACAACTTCACGTAAACTGCAGTATTTTTGCAGATAAAAGCTCACAGTATTTTTGAAAAAAATTACTGCAAAATTACTTCACATTAACTGCAAAATAACTGACGTATTTTTACAGTCGAGATTGCATTACAGAAAATCTACAGTTGACTGTAGAAAAACTTTAAAAATACTTCACTTCTGTAGAAAAACTGCAGTTCATTTTTAGCTGGGGAGTTCTGCACGAGTAAAAACTTCTTTTTTGATTTTTCTTGAACCTCTCAAAAGCTATGGTTTTCCATTACCACTTTTTTCATTGAAAAATATTCTTTGTAGATGTTTTTAGTAAATTTTGCAGAAACCTACATTGAAAATTAATTCTATTACACACGTTGTAGGATCCTCCAACAAACACTTAGGAAATACTGGTATTTAAAGACGAACCATTTTGGCCAGCATTTCACGAACTAAGAAAATTGGTCATAATAATCGGTGCTCTTCACTGTCGATTTTGTTTCTTTGACAATTAATTTGTAGCTCATCCACAGTTAATCTTTTATGTAATTCAGCATGTTGCAATTTTTTAAATGTTACATATTTTACTCAACTTAGCCTTTTTTTAAGTGTTCGATTTCTTAATATTGTATGCAGTGCCAACTTTTATTTTAAGCAGAAGAATATGTTTTCATAAGTCTTCATTTTTTTTAATTAAAGACATTCTTAATTTTTTATCAAGGGTTTTCTGCAATTAACCCCTTAACAGGTTCTTTTTTTTGATACAATAAACTAAAAATATGGACGAAAAAACCACTTTTCCCAAACTAAATATTTGCCTTGTATAATCGAAAATTTTCTAACAAAAAATTTTCTAAAAATAAATCGAATTTTGTGTTTAAAAATTAGTGGTGGACAAATGATTTGGATAACAGAACAAGCAAACTCTTTTTGCACGTACGGTGTACGGGCAAACCACTTAAGGAGTTAACCCTTTCAGACAGTGTTGCCAGTTCGCTACTTTTTTAAATTCAAATTGCTTGAACGCCACCACTTTTTGAAGTAGAAATATATGCCTTATTTAATGACAAATTAAATAATGCGATAACAGGGCCAATTATACCCTTTTAAAAAATTGGTGGGAATGAAACAATCTTAATTTTTAAAAAGTAGCCTACTGGCAACACTGCTTTCAGGGAGAAAGTAATTATGCTGCTGAAATGCTAAAATGATTCACTGTCACCAGAATTTACAAGCAGATTGATTTAAATGTCGCTTTCTTGACGCGTATCGTAGGCGATAAATATTATCCAAATATTCTTGTACGAGTTTGGAATTTGTGCAATAAAATTAAGCGGCCTAAATAATAGTAACGGATGGGGACAGCTTAACTCGGGAGAAGTCGCGAATACCCAGATAATGAATGGTTTTTACATTGTCACCAATAAATACAATTAATAATCGTCACCTTATTCAGTCTGAGACAATTGTTACACATTCTATGATAATGTAAATTTTAGATTACTTTTCGAAAATTAGTGGTGACAATTGTAAAAACCGTACGCACCTTGGGGTATGTCATAACCCATGCGACTGTTCCCGGGTTAATGCAACAAAGTTTAATAAGTGCAAGCGAAATAGAAGAAGGGAATCTCGCAAGAATTTCTTTAAACATGGTTCGAAGCAAGGGGAAAAAACCATTTGCATTTGTAATAGCGCCACCTATCAAAAATCTTTTTTGTAAATTGTCACAAAACAGAATAAAATCAATGTTTACTTCGTGAAAGAAATTCTCGTAGGAACTGTGTAAGTAGTGAGTTTTCCGCCACAAAGCACAGAGGTTATGAATGCGAAGAAGCTCGAGATTTCGGATTGTTCGAATGCACGAAACTCATTCAAGAAGCGGATAGTAAAATATGTATGTACGTTTCGCGTACATTAACTAAAAAAAACCCTGGATGCATGAAACTCGCTGTGCAGAATGCTCTAGAATGCATGATCTTCTTTCAAGCTGCGGTTAGTAATTTATACATATGTACGCTTCGCGTACAGTAACCGAATAAAACCTCTTCTGGATGCATAAAATTCGCTGTGCAGCTGTCTCTAGAATGCATTAAATCCATTCAAGCTGCGGTCAGTAATGTGCGCACTAAAATTGGTTTACAGCAATTTCTAAAATGCATAAAAGACATCTTATCAAATAAAATAAACAAAAATGCACTTACCTTTATTTCCCTTCTTCCGTTTTACTTAAATATTTCACAGGAATTAGCCTTCTATGATATACGACAAAACGTCAAACCATTAAACTTCACAAAACACATTCCACAAACGTAATTCAACAAATCCGACTATACGATAATACACAATAAACCAACCCACAGACAATAGAACCCTAAGGAAAGGAACATCAACAGAACAACGTCCCGATATCGGCTAGAGATTTTTTATTTGTTTATCATATCGTTACCCAGCTAAAAATGAACTGCAGTGAAACTACAAAAAAAATGCAGTTGGAAAACTGTGGTGATTTGGCATAAATGCCTGCAGTTTTTTTGAAGTCGACATAACTACAAATTTACTGCAGTAAATTTGTAGTTATGTCGACTTCAAAAAAACTGCAGAGATTTGTGCCAAATCACCGCAGTTTTCCAACTGCATTTTAACTGCACACTTACTGCAGTAAATTTGTAGTTATGTCGACTTCAAAAAAACTGTAGGGATTTGTGCCAAATCACCGCAGACTTCCAACTGCATTTTAACTACACACTTACTGCAGTAAATGTGTAGTTATGTCGACTTAAAAAAAACTGCAATGATTTGTGACAAATCACTGCGGTCTTTCAACTGCATTTTTTTGCAGTTTCACTGCAGCCTTTTAGAAATTTATTACAAAATATGTATATATATATAATAATATTAATTTTTCTGTATGAAAAAATCAGCACTAAAATCTAATTAAATATTTTTTTTCATATCTCAATTTATATGCAATCTGTGCATAAAATATATCATGCATACAACGATTAATCATCACTGAAAAATATTTTTTGATCATGGCTGACTTATTCAATTATTATGGTTACATTTTGAAAAATGAAAGAATTCAAGAAATTGTATGAACGACTTTACTCAAAATAATAATATTGAAAGATGAGTGAAGTATTCATAATAATCATAGTACTTCAATCTTCAAGCAATGATTTTTTCATGGCATTGAATTGTTTTTATTTTTTCAATAGTTTCATTACTGGGCAATTTCTTTGAAATCAAGGACACATGGTTATTGGCTAAAAATTAAAATCTTACTTTTAAAATTTTGTAATAAAAAGTGCAATTTTATAAATAAATTCAATGTGAAGAAGAAAATTGATAATTTAAATGTGTGTATTTTGTAATTCCATTGCAACAATAAAAATTGCAATTAAAAATAATTGTATATGAATTTTAAAAAAATAAATTATAATTCTATATATAATGGCATATCTTTTCAATCCTCTACAGAAATTTAAAATTGATAAAGCAAATAGATGCACAAGAATTTAAATCAGAGTGGACATAACTTTTTCTTTGTCCATTGTAATTTTGTTACCCAAGCATTTAAACATTTTTATAAAATATCCTTGTTTTTTTAATTGCTGTAACTGTTTTGATTATTCAATATGTACTTACTGCCTCCCCCCCCCCTCCACAAAAAAAAATGATTTTCTTTGTAGCTTGTGAGAATATATATTACGAAGCTTGTGAGAATATATATATTGTGCGAAAGGGATTACAAATTTTTAATCTCATAAGCAATTCATAATGAAGTCTATTGTGGCAGATTTAGATGATAATTTTAAATATTAAATGTAGGGGAGACTGGTACACAGTGGATCACTTTTTCAGTTAAACTTTTTTTTTTCTCTTTAATGGACAAACCGATCTGCATAAAAAATATTTTTGAATATTCCTTAAACCTTTATACATTTATCATAACATAGTTTTCAATATATTTTTCAAAAGAAATTTTTTTATATGCATCCGTAAAGTGGACCGCTATTAGGTATTATCTGAAATATACAATATAAGTATATTTTTCATTAATCTAAGTCTTTTTTATTTTCCCTTTACCCACGAAATATCATAGTAATATAAATTTACGAGTAACATTTTGAAACAAAAACAAAATGAATTATATTTTGAAAATAATAACAGATTAATACAGGAACAATTGCAATTTAGTTGAAGTTATTACTTAAGTACAAAACAATCAGCGCACATTACAATTTGCAAGTGAAATTCCAAAATACTTATGAGTATGATTGAGCCTGGAACTTTCCTGAAATACTTTTGGGTCTGAGAGCAATATTATGAAATCATTGACATCAACAATAGATTCATCTACAGTTCCGGGAAAAATAAACTGATTTCCATTCAATTTGCATCTCACGAATCTTACTTGAATAGAATAATCACCAATTTAGACTACAGTTATATTTATCAAAGGCAGTAAATACAAAACAAAATATTTCTTACTATATTAAATAAATTGTCATTTTTCTTTGTTTACTTTATTTTACAGTTAAATAACTACTTTTAAACAATATTTCTTTATAGTAAATAAGCAATTATTAAATATTTTGAACATTCTGCATTACAGGAGCAGAGTGGATTGTGGACCACTGTGCCCAGGAGTGGGTGGTCCACTGTGACCCATGTTGAAGTTCAATAAATAATCGTATTAATATTGTTTATAGCTTCCTTTTAAACATATTAACTTTAAAGTTAAATAAAAACAAGTATCTTAGCTTTACAAAAAAGCTGTTTTATCTTATTTATCTACAACCTTTAATTACTAAAAAAATTCGAATATGATAAAAAATTTTACTTTTAGAAGCTCAAAACAACCAATCAGGATAAAATAGTTCAATCTGAGCTAAACATATTTTCTGAAGGCTATAAATAATCAGTGCAGTGCTGTTGTCTATTAGGATATAAGAGAAGCTTTTAAAAAGTTTAAATAAATAAAATATTAGGGGGTGGTCCACTGTGCCCATAGGTCCAGTGTGTACCGGTCTCCCCTGCACGAAATTTAAATGCAAAAATTAATTTTAATTGCAACTAATTTTTCCACAATGTAAATTTCAAATTTGAATATTTTTGCATCTCTTAAAGAAATTATCTATATGTGCATTGAATATTTATATAATTTTGAATGTATAAAATAAATTATATGAAAGGATACATACATATATGTAAATTTCTAAATTATATACCATTTACTATGAAATAAAATGTATTACATATATTACAGCTAATAAAAAATAACTGTATAAAATTCATATTAAAAGCAAAACAAATATATGCTTTTCTGTTTTTCTAAAAAAATGCTAAAATTTACAAAAATTACTCTTACCTGCGTCCTGATTTGTCCTTCCAATTATATCTTGTATACAATTATGGTGCAAATAAGGTGTAAATTAAAAAAAAAACATTTTATTAACATTTGATGTTTATGCTTTATAATTTACATTGTATTTAAATACCAAATGTATTTACAAATTCTTCTCACATTTCACAGCCTTTGCTGCCGAATTTAGCTTGTTTCGAATAGTGGCACGTACAAGTGATACATTTACAACAAACTTGCAGGCAACATGGTCCTGAATATCCATTATCCTGGATCCTATTACCAGAGTAGACCGCGAAAACACTTATATAAATGCAAATATATGCAATTATCCGTTACCTGATTAAGCAGGTACATTAACCGAACATTAACTCCGCATACATTAACTGAAAAAAAAACCCTGGATGCATGAAACTCACCATGCAGCAATCTCTAGAATGCATAAAATTCATTCAAACAGCAGTTAGCAACATATATATGTATGCTTAGCATAAATTAACTGAAAAGCCCCACCAGTGGCTGAGAGGTTCTGCTCTCGAAGCTGGTAGACGGGAGGTGCTGGGTTTGATCCCAATCGTGCCCGTCGGCCTAATCGTTCGGAGTTTTCATGTTTTTCTTCGAGTCGTGGATTTATCCATGCGTAAATACGGGTTAGGTTCCCTTAGAAAGACCCCCACGAAGGGCACTCCCCCCGGGACTATATCCCTAGTGTGGATAACTGGCCGGCAATAATCAACCCAACCCAACCCATTAACTGAAAAAAAAAAAACGTGGATGTATGAAACTCACCATGCAGCAATCTTGAGAATGCATGAAATTCATTCAAACAGCAGTTAGTAACATATATATATATATATATGTACGCTTCGCCTACAATAACTCCCCCCCCCCACCAACAAAAAAAAACACTCCTGGATGCACGAAACTCACAATGCAGCAATCTCTAGAATGCATGAAATTCCTTCAAACAGCGGTTAGTAACTTATATATATATATATGTGCACTTCACGCACATTAACCGAAAAAAAAAAACCCCACAAATTGAATTTCGGAAGAAAAATTACAAATTTCACCATTCAAGAGTGCAAAAATCCTGAATTTCATCCATAGTGCGTGTAAAATCATGAATTTTCTCAATCGTGTGCGTAAAAATAATGAAGTTTGTCGATCATGCTCAGAAAAAGTAATGAATTTTGTCGATCGGCTACGTAAAAAAACTTCGCCATTCGGGAGTGTAAAAATCCTGAATTTCATCGATCAAATGCATAAAAATCACGAATCTCGTCGATCGGGCATGTAAAAATCATGATTTTTAGCGACCGAGTGCATAAAAATCATGAATTTTATCGATCGGCGTGTAAAAATCATGTATTTTGTCGATTGGCTACGTAAAAATCAAATTTCGTCATTCGGCAGTGTAAAAATCTTGAATTTTGTCGATCGTGTGCATAAAAATAATGAATTTCTTCGATCGGCCGGAGAGAAATAATGAATTTTGTCGATTGGCTACGTAAAAATCAAATTTCGTCATTCGGCAGTATAAAAATTCTGAATTTCGTCGTTCAAACGCATAAAAATCATGAATTTTATGGATCGCCACGTAAAAGTCATGAATTTCTTCGATTATGCACGGAGAATCGTAAATTTCTTCAAACGGGCGCGTAAAAACCATGAATTTCTTCGAACGGACGCATAAAAATATGAATTTCGTCGAATGGACGCTGAAAAATCTTGAAATTTGGGAGAAAATGGTAATTGGGAAATCCTGCATTTGGCTTGTGCTTTCCACATTTTTAATCCCCAGTTTTTAAAGTTTAATCAACAACTGGCGACTGCTTATTTTCACCTTTAGCGGGGGGGGGGGGAAATCGCAAAATTAGTCGCTCAAGGATTGCCATGGAATGTGTTACCTGAAAGCAGAGGTGGTAAACAATGACAATGTTTTAATTGCCGTTTTACAACTTTAATCGCTATGTGGTGAATAGCTACTGCTAATTTTCACCTATAGCTAAATTCTAAACCTGTTTACATTTTACATGCGACTCTCGGCATTGAGCAATAAGTGACAGCGTTCGTCCATTATTTTCTGTAATTCGCTAACTTTGTTAATATAATAATTAACACCTTAATTCATTTTTTAAATGTTTATACATAGCCATAAGATAGCTAAAAATATGTACCGACAGACACTTCTTCAAAACTGGTTTCTCTTTAAAAAAAAAATTAGATAGATTCAACGTATTTATAAAAGCCTTACTAGAAAAAATATTTCATAGGATATTTGTATTTTCAAAATTTTGTTCATATTATCTTATTTTAAACTTTTCTTTAATAGTGATGGAGTTAATTTAGAGTTTGTTATTGTGAATTCAAATAACTCATATTTATTACAAAATTAAATTAAATATTTGAGCCTTTTATCGTTACAATGAAATTTATAATATTGTTTGGGTTGTTCTTGACTGTACTTAGCCTGTGTGTCAATACAATTAATGGCTTCTCAAGGTTTTTACATATATTTTCAATTGCTTTTAATCAAAGTTTACAAATAATATACCAGGAGGAAAATAACTTTATAAAAATTATAATTTAATTTAAAGTAATGCTATTTTAAATATTGTCCTCCTGAATGATGATATATTACATGAAATGTGATTAAAAGCTTTTTCTTCTTTTTCCAAGATAGTTTGCCAAATTGGTATGTTACAGGTGTCAGTTAACATTTTTCAATTAATAACAAAATATTTGTTGCTATATTTTTATACCGTAATTTCCGGCGTATAATCCGCAGCTCAAAGAGTCGTTTTTCGAACCAGAAATTTTATTCAATAATTGTAGTTAAATAATTACAGCGATCTTTTAAGTTACATTTTACAAAATAATATTTCTGGGTCGAAAAACGACTGTTTGAGCTGCGGATTATACGCCGGAAATTACGGTACTTGATAGCAGGGGTGTAAAAATCTAGTCGCCAATGGGTAGATTACTACCACTAAATTTTTAATATTCTTCGACTAATAAGAATACTGATAAAATTTAGGTGAAGTATAATAATAAAATTTAGCTGAAGAATACTAATAAAATTTAGTGGTGAGAATTGGCCCATTGACTCCTAGATTTTTACACCCCAGCTTGATAGCTTATTTCAAAATTTTGGATGCTGTTACTTGTTAGTAATAATAAAAACTTTGGATTTAAAGAAAATAATTTTTTTTTAGCTTATTTATCCATTGAACACCATAAAACACATTTCAGGATTCATTTTTTGCATTTTGTATTACAAAATAATGTAAAATTAATATAAGAAAAAACATCTAGTGACCAAAATTTATCAAATTATAAAGCATATATGACATTATAATAATACTATATGTGTTCAACATTTCGTGATTTATGTGGCCGAAAGTTATAGTCATATGATGCAAATAATATATATATAATGACGTATTAATTACGCATAATATGAGTGTTTGGTGTGTAATATATATATATTCATATATACGATGCATATGTAAGCTTGGCGATGATTTTGATAAAATCATAGCTGCAACCTTGGCATAATCGTAATTGTAGGGGCAACAAACTTTAAATTAACTCCATCGCTATTACAGTATTAAAAAAAAAAAAAGTCTAAAATAAGACAATATGGACGACACATTGACAATACAAATCTCCTCCGAAATAATTTTTTTTGGCAAGACAACGTGGTACTTTATAAATACGTTGAATGTATCTAATTTTTTAATCTATCTAGATTTGTAGAGGTGTCTGTCGGTACATATATTTAGCCATCTTATGGCTATATATAAACATTTAAAAAATTACGGCATTAATTATTATATTAACAAAGCTAGCGAATAAGAAAAATAATATACAAACGCTTGCACTTACCGCTTAACGTCGTGCCGTCGCCGTCAAAATGTAAACAGAACGATCAGAATCTCAGTTGAGTTGAGATGTAGCGTTTCTTCACATAGTCAGTTACGAAAAAAAAAAATCAAATGTTCAAAAGGAGATTTACATTTTTCACTTGTTTTTTGAAGTAAAATTTTCTTAAAAACTGGAAGTCATCATGCCTGTAGTTAATAAGTGGAAAGGCAATTTCCCCCTCCCTCGATTTTGAAATTTAAATAACTAAATAATTAAAATAACTAAAATAAATAATAATAATAATAATAATAAACTTAAAATAAAAGAACTAAGAAATTTTCGTTGTGTGTAGGGTGTATATATGTGTGTGTGTGTGGGGGGGGTGTTCAATTACTACTTTCTTCCTGAATTTTAAAGTTTAAGTAACTAAAATTACGTTTTCTCCGTTTTTGAACAGCATAATAAAATTGGTTCTTTTGAGTAAATTAAAAGAGGAACTAAAAATTTTCCGTTGGAGGGGGGGGGGCGTCATTAACCCTCCCTGGATTTTGAAATTTTATTTAATTTTTTATTTTGACCGATTTTGTAAAACAGTAAATTTATTCTTTTTTCGAGTAATTTAAAGTACAGAGACTAAGACTTTTAAACACTAAGAGAAAGTACAAATTTCCCGTTGGGCGGAAGGGCGGACTTTCCCCCTTAAATTCCCCATGAAAGTTATTTTTATTATATATATATTTATGTGTTAAAAATTTATCTCAAAATGGGTGGTTCAAAGCAGTGTCCCCCCCCCCACCCCCGCCTGAGGATTTTGATTTTTGTTCAATTTAGTCCCATTAAACTAAAAGTCTTGAAAACAGTGTTAATTATTAATAACAGAGTAAATACGCAATATTGTCAAAAACTAAAAGACTTTAATATTGCTTAGCTTTTAAAACTGCAGATAAATTGCAGAAAATATCTCACAAACTTACTAAAATTAAGTTCTGTAAAATTACCTTAAAGTAACTGCAGTTATACTGCAGATACATCAGAAAATATAATACTGAAATAATGACTGTAAAAATACTTCAAATTTACTACAGTTTTACTACAGATGTAAAGTCTCATTATTTTTTTAATTTATGAATATAATATAAATTCACGTAAACTGCAGTATTTTTGCAGATAAAAGCTCACAGTATTTTTGAAATAAATTACTGCAAAATTACTTCACATTAACTGCAAAATAACTGAAGTATTTTTACAGTCAAGATTGCACTACAGAAAATCTACAGTTGCCTGTAGAAAAACTTTAAAAATACTTCACTTCTGTAGAAAAACTGCAGTTCATTTTTAGCTGGGTATGCTACACTCTAGTTCAAGCATGTGCATTGAATTCGCAAAAGGAAGTCAAATATTTAACATTATTGTATTAAGCTTCCCTTAACCGCTAGTCTAAATCAAGGTCTCCTTATCATAGTATCAGGCCTCACAATCAGCAAGTTTCCTTTGACCGCTATATTCTCCTGCTACTAGCGCCATCAATCGTCAGTAATAGGAGTATTTTCGACATGAAATTTTTTCACAGCTCCATTTGTTCTATGCATTTGCTTATGAACTAGTATCGGTGGGTAGCAGAGCTGCTAGATTTTTCTATTCTCTTTTTGGATACCAGTTTTTTAGTACAGACAATTTTGTTTTGTTTGATCGGAGAATTCTGGAATTTAAAAGAACAACATTTTCTCTAAAAATATACTGGTGTTCAAAAAGCCGGAGACTTGGCAACTCTGCGGTAGTATCCACCAGGCGGCGATACTTTCCGGAGAAAGTCAATTAATAAGTGGCAATTACCGCGGACATTTTCTCCCATAGACTTTCTCCGGATTGTCAAGTCTTATCTATTAACCCATTAACGTCGACTTATTTTACACTTCTTTTAATACTTAGATACCAGTTGATACCAGTTTTCCCATACTGTCATTTTAACTGATTGAATCCTCTGATAGTTTCACATTAGGTAATATGAATTTTTTTTTACTAAGATACCGGTGTTCACATTTAAAAGTTTCGTATCACTGAAATGGTAAGTTTTCGTACCAACCGGCATTAATGAGTTAAGGGAGTCTTGGTCTAAATAATACGCTGCCCCTCTTCAAATGATTAAATAAAGCATATATTATTAATAAAAATAGTGGTATCAGTCGTACAAAGTTTGACAGCTCCCGGTTTCCAGAGAAAATTGCAAAGAAATTTATTAAATGTTATAAAATGCGTTTCTTTTAATAAATCAGACATAGAATAATAGTTCCAAAACATATTTAATACTTCAATTTCAAAAACTATTTTTTCTCAAAGATAGCATCTACATTAAAATAATTTTAGTTAAAAAACTATTTTATTTTGTTAAAGTTAAAAAAATCTTTCTTTTACTTTGATCTGAAACTGTATTTATCATGCAAAAAAAAGTGTACGATTCAAAAAATGTGACTTATTCTAGTAGACGCAATAAAACTGTTGATTACACTTGTTTTAAACTTTTTAGTCAGAAAGAACTCCCAAAGTACTTTTTTTAATAAGATTTAGTTTCTTTTATTTTCTTTAGAGTAATTTTTAGCGGTTCCGTTGTATTTTTTTTTAAATACATTTTGTTTAAAAGTTAATTTGTTATTATTAATTCACTGGAATTTTATTTTTTCTCGTAATGATGAAGAACATTTTGTTCCTCTGATAATTAATTCTCGGCTTATCCATGATTTATCTTTTATGTATTCAGGATGTTGCAATTTTTTAAAACTTTCTTTATCTTACTCTTAATCTTTTTTATACTGTTTGTTTTCTTCGCAATTCGAACTTTTATTTTTAAATACAAGAATATTTTCAGAAGTCTTATTTTTTAAATTAAACTAATGTCTTATAATTTATATATTTTTTTATAGTAGGAGTCCAAGATTCGTACGCTTTTACCACATTTTTAATAGACTGTTCTGCCCTATTTAAAAGCAGAAAAGTGTTACCAATCTGTCTAAAATGTCTGCTATTTAAATTTTAAATAGACAAATTCTATTAAAAAAATATAGTAAAAGCGTAAGAACCCTTTTTTTATTCATGCAAATTACATAAGGAAAATATTACTATTAACAGGATTGCTAAGATTCAGGGAATTTTTCAAGAAGAGATCTGTAATTTTTTTTTATAGAAATTCTCATCTTAAAACAAAGGCGAGGATTCGAGTGATTAAAATAAACATATTTTTCTATAAGAAAATTCTGTTACATACCTTGAAAATTTTCCTGACCCATAGCAACCCTGTATGAAAATAATAATAAGTAGATTACTGAAATAGGTATCACGCAGGCCAGAGATTGAGACTCCCGGTTTAGAGAGACACGCTTTTAAAATCCTTTATTGGATAACCAAATGTAGGAGTTTCCAATCTCTGGTCATTGATACACCAAGCTATCACTATATTAGAAACAGAAACGGTTTCCTTATTTAATGAGGGAACCTCTGCAATATAATAAAGCGAAGATTACCTTTCGAAATCTCCAGTGGCAAAGTAGTTTAAAGCAAAACATTTGAAGAATCTTATTATGAAACGTATTTTATCATTAAATCAGACCTTGATTTATATATTTAAAATAAATAAATTGGCTGAAAAATTTTATGTAAATTGATTATGAATAAAATAAATGAATTAATTTCGAAACCATGCAAAATCAGTTTTTTTAAATAATATGAAAAAAAAATTTCGTAGTCGGAAACATTTAATTATTTTTTGGAAAATACTATATACCCTTTTTTAACGACATTCAAGAAAACAATCGCAAAACATACATTGCAGTGATAATTACATTTCCAAAGAACATATTTTGGTATTTTACTTTCAAAAAGCTACTTTTTTCTCAAATGGCGGCTTTTATCATACAATAATTTTAGATAAAAAAAATTCTGTTGTTAAAGTCTAAAAACTACAAATTTTCTGCTTCTTTGATATAAAACTGGAATTTATCATTAAAAAAATATATGTATATACTTTTGAAAGAATTTTTTTTGTGTTTTTAGAAGACAGAATACAACTGTTGATTAAATATGTGTTAAGCTCTTTAGTCATAAAGAACTCGAAAAATCTTTTATGCCGTTCGGATTTCTTTATTTTGTTTTCTTTCGAGTAAGCTTCAAAGAGATGTTTGTTAACTTTTTTTATTATACTTTGTATAATAGTTCCATTACTATTATTGATCAGCTGTAATCTGTTTTTCTAGTAAACAAAATCACGTAACATAAAGTACATTTTTAATCATTTTATTTCTCACAACCACTATTTAAAGGCAATCATCGTAATACATTTCTTTAAAGCGTGCAAAAAACATCTGATGTACTATCAAAATTTCTACATGAGAAAGTGGTGACAAGAAATACAAAGTTTCTTTTGCTACTGCCCACACTGCGAAATATTCACAATCTAGTGGAACATAATTAATTTTTATAAAGTTAAAATTTACACATTATACGACTAATTTGGATTGAAAACTATCAAAATTAATCTAGTATATGAGTAGTTTTGTAAGTTACTGCTCCTAAAATTAGCAGACTCTGTAAGCGACCAAGAGTTTCAATACTTTCCCTAAGAAATCGCTTAGTGAATCGTAAAACAACGTTGCACTAACAATTTTAATCCACATTTAGAAGAATGGTGGTGACATGTCATTATCCAGAGCTCCGACTGGGATTTGTAGTACTTTTCTTTATTTAAATAAGGAAAATAATTCTATTAAAAATTATGGTAAAAGCTGACAAACCCTAGAAAGACTGTTTGTTAGAAAATATCATTAGGGTAGACAGGAAAAAAAATTTAATTGAAAATGATCAAAGCATTTCAACAACCCAACCAATCGTTACCCTAATGATATTTTCTATCAAACAGTCTTGCTAGGATTTGTACGCTTTTACCATGATTTTTAATAGAATTATTTTCCTTATTTAAATAAAGAAAAGTACTACAAATCCTGCAATTAAACGTGACGTCTGCAATTTCTGCTATTTAAATATTAAATAGAACAATTCTGTTAAAAAATTGTGGTAAAACGTGTACTTATAGGAAATAAATTAAACTTGAAGCCTAATGCAAAATTTTACTACACACGTTTATTTGGACAACAAAAAATGAAGTTATGAATATAGAAAAAGAATACAAATCAAAGTATTATTGTTATTATCGTTTTACCCAGTCATTCGCTTGCTACATAAAAAAATCAACCAGTCACAAAAGACACATATGAAATTATCCTCCCCTTCTTCAGAAATTGAACAACCTTCATGTTTCTAACCTCTACAGCTTCTAAACAGAATCCAACCTGCCTTGTTCTTTGAGTTTACGTATAGTTCATTACAGAATATGTAAGCATCATCATCATTCTTTTCTTCTTCATCAGATGATATGGTCTCCAGCCATCATTTTTTCCATGTTAAAGACATGAAGAATTTTTTTGCGGCTAATTCGGATGAAACACTTCTTAAATCTGACTGTGTACGCCAAATAACCTCTCTTCTAAATAAAATAAATGATCAACCAATTTCTTCTACTGGGCTACGGAAAAAACTGCATTCTAATTTTTTTTTTCTAAACACTTTTTAACCCTTAAATGCATGAATCTTTCATTTAGAATGTGTTTTTTGTACTTATATTAAGTATTGGGCACCAGAAATTTTGCGATAGATGTTTAAATTTATAAAGTAGCATATTCATGTGAATTTTTTTTTACAGGATTAATTTTTCTATATAAATATAGTAGTTACAAAGAATTTGATTTATTTATTAAATGTTAAATAAAAACTATTGCCAATTTGATACACTATGCATTTAAGGTTAACACGGTCACTGCTTGGATAAAAATTATTGGTATTTTATTTTATTTAGAAAGTTCCAATTCATACCAGAAAATACTAATAGCAATAGTTACTTTATTTAATTACAGACATTTCGTGAATACATAAAATAAAAATTCTTCTTTCGAAATTTCCGGTACGAATTCGTAATTTTAGATTGAGAAACCACGAGTATACTTGTGGATGACAGTGAATGGGTTAAACATTTACACTCGAGCATTATACACAAATAAATGTTTATACGTCATTAAAGAACATATTATAAAACATAATTCCACTAATGTCCCCAGTTTAGCAGACAATAACGTAATCTAAAAAACATGGCGTCACCTTGTTTAGGTGTAAGATAATTTATCAAGTAATATGTCAAAATGTAAATTATGTCTAGAAGGATCATTGCTTTACTTACCAAAACCAAATGTTCAAAGATGACTTGATAAATAACAACATTGTCCACGACGAAAATCAAAAAGAAAAATAGCAAAATTTGGAAACATTGTGGAAAACAACATACCCGTGCAAATTGTCAATGGAACAATTATAAATGGCATATAAGTAGCCATGAATGGTAGCAACATGTTAGATTTTAATATTGCAGCGCTTATCAGTTAGAAAACTAACGTCCCCATTTGACCAGCACATTTCCGCTTTAGACGACTTTCCCCTGTATTATAATATTACTGTATGTTTGTATATCACATCTCTCTTTCTAGAATATGATGAATTAGGAGTTGAAAAGAATATTAATTATTCGTAATGATCCGAATTTTCAGATTTAAACAACTTTCTGAAATATTATTTAAATAATAATAATAATTCAGTGCAATTTCTCAAACAATAGCATCTTAATTAATCTATAGATGAGAAAAACAGAAAAGGGATTATCAGGTGTGTTCATGCCATTTTTATTAAAATTTAAACAAAATTAATTTTTAATAATATTTCTATTATAAAAATTGCATTACATAGCTGCCAACTTTTACGTTTTTTTCGTAGCACTAACATTTAAAAGACACTTTTGACTTACATAATCGCAGATTTGTACGAATAAATAATGCTGAATTTATTATTTAATTTTAAAATTACTTTAAGAAAAAAACATAAAAATTGGAATCTATGTACTTAAGAGAGGGGTATTCCACCAGTGGCCCTTGGGCCTCAGATATTTTTGTTGATAGTTTCGTATAGAGTAATTAACCTTATTTTATGACAAAAGTTTTGCGATTTAAAGAGTCAAAGATTTTTACTCCACAATACTGGTGACAAACAGTTTTCAAGCAAAAAGATTGAACATCCATCATTTAATACTTTTTTCAATGTCTCCGAAAGTGGAATTCTCCAGCAGACGACAAATACGTCTGTTAAAATAGAAAGCATATATATAAATAGCTAGAAATATTTTATTGCACTATATACAGTTTCAAATATAGAATAAAATTTTACGTTTTTGTAAAAATATACAAATTTCATTCAATTTAATCTATGATTTTGATAAAATGCGTTCGATCCATCTAGAGTAATTTTTCACCAAGACAAATAAAATAACACATGCCGATGTGACAAAGAGATTTCAAGCAAAAAGCTTGAACATCCCTCATTTAATATTTTTTTCAATGTCTCCGAAAGTGGAATTCTCCAGCAGACGACAAAAACGTCAGTTATTAATAAATTTTGTAGGCAATTTTATGTGAATCGAATTATTCCTTCATATTCGAGAGCTACCAACTCTTCGAATTTAAGACTGCCACTGTTTCCTAATATTAAATTTTAACCTATATGCGCAGAATTTCTGCATTAAATGTACGGTAACTACACGGGCCGCGCAGCAAGTACCACTAGCAGTGGCCGCTCGTGACCACCTCTTTTTGGGGCACTAAATGCATGGCAGAAACTTTTATTATTTTCATACCATTATTTATTAAAATAATTTTTTTTTCTTATTTTAATGGAAGAACTTACTACCAATGAATGATGCAAATATTTATTTTACAAAATAGTGGGGAGAAATTAATAAATTTTTTAACCATGCATTTAGTGCCGATCACGAGTGCCGGTCACGAGCCGTCACTGATCATTAGTACCGTAATTTCCGGCGTATAATCCGCGTATCAAACAATTCTCTTTCAACCCAGAAATTTTATTCAATAATTTAAATCAAATAAGTTACATTTTATACAATAAAATTTCTGGGTCGAGACATGATTGTTTGATTCGCGAATTATACGCCGGAAATTTCGTTATATAATGATTTCTCTTATTTAAAAGACAAACTTTGCGATTAAATAAGACAAAGCTTAATTTAATAAAAAAGCGCTAACAATCACTTTTAAGAAAAAATATTTTAACACACCAGGGCTAAAAAGTAAAATATTTTCTTTAATTATTAAGATCCATGTAATCTCCGTGATTTTCGCGGTGGGTTTCATTTTTGGATTCATTTTATATTTAATATAAGATAACCCAAAACTATTAAAATGTTATAACTGTCGTTAGGGATGCGGTCGAGCATTTTGTTTGCAGAATCGATTTAAATGTCAAATTTTTAACATAAATGCGGTATCCCCTAGCCTATATAGGAATATTGTTATACAAAATACAGTTCGGTTCCGAAAAGTATCATTGGATGAACTGGTTAAAGACATTTTAGTTACTAAAAAGTCTGTTTAGTCATAGAATTATACCGTTAACGCTTTGATTACATACCAGGACTGGCGACTAGTTTTAAATTCAATTGCACCACACTTTACAAAAAATATTCCTTTGTGGTATATTTCAGTTGAAAATAACCGAATAAGTGCATGGTAGAGTTTCAGAGATGCCAAGGCTCGACTAATATTTCGCAATATGTTGTGGATTAACCCTTTGAGTACTGATTTATTTGAAAAAAACCTATAGAACAGACACACCTGAAATTTGGAATAGTGTTTTTCCTGTATTTGTTGACAGATATGCACCGATTAAAAAGAAGCGGGAAGTACTGTGTGAATATTCTGATATAAATTCGAAATTTCTGAATTCACCCCTTGGGTACATTTGACGACTGAGACTCGTCATCAGTATTGTCCACGATTTTTTTTAAATTCAGAAATTTCGAATTTATATCAGAAAATTCAAACAGTACTTCTCGCTTCTTTTTCATCAGGGAATATCTGTCAACAAATACAGAAAAAAAAACTATTCTAAATTTCTGGTGGGTCTGTTCTGTATGTTTTTTTTTTCAAATAAATCAGTACCCAACGGGTTAAAAAAAATCCGTGGACAATACTGATGACGAGTCTCAGTCGTCAAATGTACCCAAGTGGTTAATTAAACCCACTTTAACAAAGTTTCAAACCAGAAAAAACATTTGATGAATCTTTATTTAATTTCAGATGACTATTGGAAATATATTTAATTCATTTATTTAAAAAAATTCTGGTGCAAAAGTATTAAACCTAGGTCAAATTAACCGACATATTACGGAAGATTAGTGAGAGCTTGGCACCACTGTAGATTACTTTTCAAAAAGATGTATAAATGGAATAAAAAAATAGTCTACTGGGACGTATATGCCACGATCTCTATTCAAAGGATTAAGTTGTTATAGAATTACAATTATATGCTTTACTAGCTGACAAGTATTACGGATTTCGAATACTAGTATTTCAGGTTAGTAATAATCGCCTTTTCTAATCACAGAATTTTACGATTGAATAAAGCGAAGAATATTATTCGTAAATGGTGAAAATAATAATTCCCTCCCCCCCCCCTTTTCTCTTGTTCCACACTGGGGACACCACTGAATCTTTAATACGTAAAAACCTCAAAGTTTTAATTTATTATCTTAGAAAATATATAGAGAGACTCTTCAAAGCACTTACTGGCTTTATAGACTACATTCTTAGAAAAGTTAATTTTTGTACACTTAACAAGAGCGAATGTTTCCGAAATCTTAGCCAAATTGAATCATTTTTTGCTTTTCCGACATTTCTCCAAATAAAGCAAATTGTCAGAAAGGAGAATTGCTATGGTTCAATATACAGTGAAGCATAGATCTTGTGGATGAAATTGTACCAAACTCAGTATAAAATTTTAGCAGTTTGGTTCATTTATTGAGAGATATAATTAAATCAGGGTTCGTATGGTTTTTTAATAGCAGTATGCAATATTTAATAGAATTTTTCTATTTAATATTTATATAGCAGACATTGCAGACACCTCGTTTAATTATAGGATTTGCAATGCTTTGCTGCATTTAAATAAGGCGAAAAATTCCATTAAAAATTGTGGGAAAAGCGTACGAAACCTGTTAAATGATAAAACTGCATTATATTAAAAATAAAATCTCTCCAAAGTAGATAACACAAATACATTTTTTTAAATTAATATTACAGTTTCTATTACACATTCATTGTATCATTGTTTCTCCGGATTACGTTGAATAATGGAAAAAAAAATTGGGAGATAGATGTACTTAAATCTGAACTTACTCAGTATTGAAATGGCTTCTCGTATAATCTTTATAGAACTTAGAATTAAAATACAGTGACACGGTCGTTATGTAACGCAGTCCATCTTTAAAAAAAATTATTTTAGAAATGTAATTTTTAGATTATGACTTGAAACAGGGTTCGCACGTTTTTACCACAATTTTTAATAGAACGTTCTATTTAATATTTAAATAGCAGTAAATTCAGACGCCTCGTTTAATTGTAAGATTTGTATTACTTTTCTGCATTTAAATAAGACGAAAAATTCTATTAAAAATTTTGGTGAAAACAGCGAAAATAGCAGGGCACTCAAATGGTCCATTATACCAACGAGCAGAGAAGACCGAGCTATGCTCGGTCAAAATTAGTTTTGAGTTCAAATATCACGACCCATGATAAAAAAAAAACCTATTAATCAAATTTTCTCGAACACGTGAACAAGCCCAATTGTTTTCTCGTGCCCGAAACCCGTAGGATATAAAATTGCGTCAAAATAGTCTAAGCCGTTTATTAGATAAAATTAGCTTGACTCACAGTGACCCAAAAAGGACCCACTAATCGGATTTTGTGATCTAGCCCAATGATTTTCTCGTGCCCTAAAACCGTAGGATACAAAATTTAATTTTAGACGTCTGAGCCGTTTTTAAGATAAAAATAGCTTGGCACATAATGATCCATGAGCAAAATGACCCAATAATCGAAATTTCTCGATCCTGTGACCTAGCCCAATAGACTTCTTGTTCCCTAAAACTGTAGGATACTAAATTTAGATTAAATCCTCTGATCTGTTTTTAACCCATTAAAAACTGACGTTGCGTTTTCGTAACATTATGTTTCTTACAGCAGGTTTTAAGGAAACACCAGTTGGTTTTTAGGATATATATTCGCTTTATTTGATGCAAGCATCACCCTGATTAAGTTACTCTTCGGTTTCTATAATATAAAAGTGGTATATATGTATTTTATTGAGAAAAATAATTCGATCCTGTAACAAATTTATGCAACAATCGCAACAGAAAAAGCAGCGTTCTACAACATTTTCCAAAAAAAAATCAAAAAGAATATTTTTGTGTGAAAAAAGTGCTATTATAAAAATGGATCATTTTGGAATCCTCAGATGGAAGTTTTCTAGTTATTCAGCATCACCAACTTATCACCTAAAAGGAACTATTATGTATTTTTCAAACACGATAAGGATGAGTTAAACATTTTCTAAAGACATTATTCTGCACTTATACAAAGATATGCTTATAAATAATGCTACATTTATTTTCGGAATTTAGATAGCAGTTTGGAAATTTTCATATGTAATAGATAAAATCAATGTAATAAGACATCTTACGGACAAAGCACAACATTTCGAATATTGTTCTCAATATAATACCTGTGCACAGGGCTGTACTTAGGACACGTGCTACATGTAAATTTTGTAACCAGTATTTTTGAATAAGAATTTTTGGCACGATTAATCGAATAATTGTCCAATTAAATAAGGCAGAGATTAAGATTCTGAAATTTGCGTAACACAATGCATATGTTATATGTGTCCAAAAATGATTCTGTAGAGGGTGATTCTAATTAAAGTCCCACTTTCAAAATGCTGTAAAAAAGGATCCACTGGTCAGAATGACTTCAAATTTGAACTGAATATACTGAAAGAAGGGGGAAACGGTATGGCATAAGAAAGATAAAGTTATAAAGTGTATCAATAGATGGCGCTGTAAGCGGCATAACGAAAGTGGATTCGGCTACAAGTGACCTTTTTAATCAAAATACGACGGCTTTGGCATGAGCTGCACAGTAAACCAACCATACTGTTCAATGTGCATGAGTGTTTCGGTTGTTTGACGGAAATAATGTCTTCCAAAGCAGTCAACAGTTGTGGTACTGTTAGTGGCAATTCCATCCACCACGGCAAGGTCGTACCACATTAGATGGGAAAAATTGGTTTTTAATTGTCCTTGGGCCAAAAACCGCAGAAAAGCACATAATGATTCCGTTTTTAATTGCGCATGAGTCTCTTTTAACCCTTCTTTGCATGAGTTTTTCTTTCACAATTGTGTTTTTTATACATATATTAAATATTAGACAACAGAAATTTTAAGATAGATTTTTAACTTTGTTCTGCAACATAGTTCACGCGAAATTTACTGGATTAATATTTCTATATAAATATAGTGGTGGCGAAGAAGTTGGTTTATTTATTAAAAGTTAAATAAACAGTGATGGAAATTTACATCACTATGCAATTAAGAGTTAATTCATATCATATGCCGCTTACAGCGCCATCTATTGATATACTTTGGAACTTTTTTATGCCATACCGTTTCCCCCTTCTTTCAGTATATTCCGTTCAAATTTGAAGTCATTCTGACTGGTGGTTCTTTTTTTACAGCATTTTGAAAGTGGGACTTTAACTATATCCACCCTGTATATAATCAGGTAACGCAAATGTAACTTTCTAGGTTTTGAATACTTTTTAAAACTCAAAAAATGCGTTATTTTTGCACGACCCCGTATCTGTTATTTACTTTTAAAAATACGTAAATAATTCGACATAATAAAAACACATAACCATAAATATGGTCTTTTTCTTTGTCAATAATGTAATCAAACTAGAACAAATAAAGTTTGGAGAACTTAGTGTATTTACAATTTTACATTTAATAAAAAAAACGATTTTGATAAATATTCTTTACACATTGAAAAATAAAACTCGCAAATAAATGTATGCTATTTTTATCAGCTTGTATAAAAACAAATACTGCATTGTAAGAAAAATAATACCTCTCTTTTATATATTAATGTTTCAAATAATGAAAAATAACCTTTTTTACAAGTGGGTTTTTAAAAAATATAAACGATTGAATTAAAGAATGAAAAATTCGCATCCGAATTTTTTTTTTTTTTTTTTTTTTTTTTGACACGCCTTACATTTATTTTCTCCCATTTTTTTTTTAGCATAGAATAAAAACAACGCTTCAGTTGCGAGTATTTTTTGTTGTATTTGCATTTGCACCAAGTTCACAAAAAATCATTTTACATTTTAGTTTAATAATTTCTTTTTGTTAATAAAAAGCCATACATACCTGGCAAATTTTACTCATTTTTTTTTACTAAAATTTAATAAACATTTTTGCTTTATTTAATAACAGGTTGCTGCTATTAAATAATGCAAAATCTACTTTTAAATTTTAGTGGTAACAAAAAAGCATGACTGATGGTAGGCATGTTC
Source organism: Maratus michaelseni (assembly GCA_963931845.1). Classification (NCBI taxonomy): domain Eukaryota; kingdom Metazoa; phylum Arthropoda; class Arachnida; order Araneae; family Salticidae; genus Maratus; species Maratus michaelseni. The sequence continues at coordinate 227,430,696 of OZ007586.1, forward strand.
TTTATACGTTTTTGCTACAATAAGCTGTTGAGAATTAGGAACAAAAAATAAATATATAAAACTAATTTGAAAATTGTTAATGTCACAAGAGTTTCACGATCCTAACATTTGAATATAACTATTTGAGATTAATAATCTAACTGTAACCAGAAATCTAGTAGTAGTAGTACCTTTCTATCAAAGGCTCCATGTCACCACTATTTCTGTATTGCATAGTTGCCAAGTTGTGGGAGTTTCTTTATTCAAAATATCTACCAAACATCATTGACAATGTTCTAGTTACAAATCCTTTGTCGAAACGCTGAAATGTATCTTGAATAAATTGTTTGTATTTTGTTCTTCGGAAAGTTCTTTCGTTTGGGAAAAGCAATTGGTACAGGAAAAATTCTGCTCGTCATTTATTAGACTGTAGATATCGGAATTAATGTGTAATAGAATTTTCCGGTATGAAAAACTTTCCTAAACGGAAAGAACTTTCCGAACACCCCGAGATTGGTATCATGTATTTGGGCATAGTGATTTAACCCTTTCCGGCACAGTGGTCTCACTCCGGGCACACATAATTTAAATTCCAAACTTACAGACGGCACCAAGAATATTTTAATAAAATTTTGTTTGTCTAATGAATGCTTAAAATAGGATGTTCATATCGTCGCTACCATGTCAAACTATCGAATACCGTAATTTCCGGCGTATAATCCGCAGCTCAAAGAGTCGTTTTTCGACCCAGAAATATTATTTTATAAAATGTAACTTAAAAGATCGCTGTAAATATTTAACTACAATTATTGAATAAAATTTCTGGGTCGAAAAACGACTCTTTGAGCTGCGGATTATACGCCGGAAATTACAGTAAAAAAATGCATTTTTCATTACTTTTAAAAATGGGTTGATTGTCACCACTAAATTTTAAGAGGGTTGCAGGGCTGCAATATCACCAGGGTTGCCAGTTTGGCCTCATTTGCCATTCAGACATTTTGAATCCGTACCAGAAATTTAAAATAGACATTTTTTCTTTATATAATGGCAGCCTATTTCGTGATTAATTAAAATAAAAAAATGTCTCTCAAAATTTCCGGTATGAATTCGGCATCTCTGAATAAAAAATGAAGCCAAACTTGCAACCCTGTTCTTCGCATAAATTTTATTATTATTTTTACTAGGCGAAGAATTCTAATACAGTTTATTGGTGACATTCAGCCCATTTTTAAAAGTAATGAAAAATGCATTTTTTCATATTCTATAGTTTGACATGGTAGCGACGATATCTTCTAAAAATTCCGGTAATTTTGTAAATTCCGGTGTCAGTCAGAAATTTCTCATTTTACGAACAGACTTTGTCTGTGCCGGAAAGGGTTAAAGTTTACACAAATTCCATTCATTATAAACATAGCTGTGGACTACTACTACGATTCTTGGCAACACGTTTTGGCCCTCTTAGCATTGCAGCACATATCTCCGAGTAAAATTCGGAGAATTTTATTATACTGAAAAAATAGTGACAAAAATTGTAGCAGTTAATCACCTATTTTTATCATAGAAACTCGACAGAGTTTCCCGTCAAGCAATATAATTAACAATGAAACGGAATGAATTTCTGCCATGCCATCAGCTGTGCTTATAATAAATTTCATTATAAAGAAATTTGAGATTAAACAAATAATCACTCATCGCATCAAAGAATTCCGAACAGAAACGTTTGCTTTATTTAATTAAAAAGATATATCATCACTTAAGACGAAGGTTACTATTCGGAATAATCGGGAATAAAAAATCGTAAGGTTCGGCATCTATGAAGTTAGTTTTATGAAGAAGAAGTTGTTAATATTACTTAATCAAAACAAGATTTTACGTCTATAGAATATGGGATAATTAATGATGGTTTTATTTATTTTTTATGATACTTAAAAACAAATTGCATATTAATTAATTATACTAATGTATATTTTATTAAGATTTAAAAAACTGTATTCGACTTGAAAAATTCCGTGTCAGTTTCAAGGCAATAATATTATTATTGATCTTTGAAGTATTAGATAGTCACATTTGCTGAAATATTTATAAGCTGGTTCCTTAAATTGAAACTACGATTAATTTCAATTATATCAAATTAATTTTAATCATTTATATTAGGGGTTTTCCATATTTTCAACATAGTTCTGCCAGTCATACTTTTTTCGGAGTAATAATTTTCGTCTTATTTAATCCAAGAATTTCTGCCATCAGATAAAGTGAACATTACCATGTGAAAATAAGTAGTAGCGGTACGGGCCGCAACATGAAGGCCCATCAGATTTTTAGTAGCGCACAAAATGAATATTAGTATTTTCGTATGGAAATTTTTGTTTTATTTAATCGATGAATAAACCAAAATTATCGATATGAAAATAATGTTTTTGAAAACTCGGAAGACTTGACCGTTACGGGGGGGGGACGGAAGTAATTTGAGATTTATTTTAACACACGTTTATTTCACAATATTTGCGTCACTTGTGGTTTATATCGAGATTGTAAGAAAAATTTTAAAGATTTTCTCAGGAAATTTTCGAAACAAAAAATTAATAGTATCACAAAAAAATTATAAAGTACATATTGACAGATATATATTTATTTATTTTCCAATAACGAGATTTATTAATGAAACTCTCTTAAAAGTTTTATTTATTTATTTGAAAATAGTACTCTAAGTTACCAAGGTGAGAACATTCCTGGAAATTTCCAAGTAGTCTGCCACCAATATTTCAGATTATGAAATTTCTATTTAATAATCGAATCGCCGAATTTGTGGCCACAGTATTTAATTGTAGGTTTTGTATCATATAAAATAAAGCGAAAAATTCGGTTTAAAAATGTGTTACTGTTCTTTAGAAAGATATTATTTTATAATATTTAAATTTTTATTATATATTTTATTTCTTTATTAACATTTACAGCATAATATTTCTTCATGTTCGAGTCTAACATATAATAAATTAAACTCTAAGCATTTCAGAATATTTTAATCTCATCATTAATAAATTATCATATATTTACATAGGCTCTGTAAGAGATTAGATATACCCTATGGCGATTTGGGTCGAATATGATAGTAGAATGAATTTCAGTGCCACTGTTCCAAAAGATGGATCAGGGGATGAGTGATCTGATGCTATGTCACCCGCATACGTTGTTCGTGAAATCCATACCCATTCAAGAGTTCTTCATCTAATCAGGGTACTTGCAGTGAATTCGAAATTTGTAGCATAATAGTGAGTTTGGAATTCAATAGGATACTTTTCGAAAGTAATTAGAAAATAACTCAGTAATTGTTACAAAATATTTTGTGCGAGAAACGATTTTCTTTCTCTCTCTCTCTCTTTCTCTTTTTTTTTTTTTTTAAAGAGGCGGGCGTAAGTATATTTTAATCCTTTAACGGATAAAGTATTTCAATTGCTAAAATGTTGAAATAAATGACTGACACCAGAAATTATGAACAAATTTATTTGTATATATACATATATATAAATTTATTTGTATATATATAATATATATATACATATAATAAATGGAAAACATTTCTATTAAAATTCTGCTGTCATTGTTGAATTTTGCAATTAAAGTTTTGTGGTTTCACAGGAAAACCAATGTCCATTAAAGGGTTAATCACATTACTGTCAGTTTTTATGACTAGTAAATTTTAGGATTATTCTTGAATATAGAAGACTATTTTATTTAAAAACATTTTGCATAGTTTAGGATACGGATCAGAGTCGCCAGTTGGACATTATTTCAAAATTTAGAATGCTTTTTACTTATGGTAACAGTCGTCGAATTTAATGAGAGATCATATAAAGCGAATATAACTTCGGAAAAAATTCCACCATTCTAAATGAAAAAATCCAACTGGCAACACAGACGTGGTCCTTAAACCACAGACCTGCTAGCTACTAAGCTGCCACTACTTTGGAAAGAAAAAATTGCCTTATTTATCGACAATAACTTTGCGTTTAAATAAGGCAAATAATAGCTTTCAAAATTTGTGGAGTCAAGCGAAATTTGGGATAAAAGTTGAATATTCTTAGTTTAAGAGCTCTCTTAGTTTTGCTAAAAACATGCGCTTGCGTAAAGCTACGGGTGAAGTCGATAAGAAAAGAAAATATTTGGCCGCATAGCGGAAGACGGGGACTGATAAATGGTTATTTCGACTGGTAAGTGGTAATTTCGGTTAAAAGTGCATAAGATTATTAAATATTCAAAAGTGTTGATTTCTCATATAAAAATGCATGAAAGAAGGATATTTTCTTAGCATTTAAAAAGAAATCAAACAAAGAAACACCTTACGCAAAATATGTCTAAAAATATTTAATATTTTCTCTATGTAAGCAATGAATTAAAGGTTATCTGTGGTTTATCTCAGTGTAGTCCATCCACGGTATTTACGAAACAAGTATTTTGTTACAAAATTTTTCGTCTTATATATTCGGAGAAATTCTGTTATTAAATAAGTAAAAATTATGCAAACAAATAGTGGTTCCACGCGGGTAACAGTTGGCCCACACTGGCACATCTCAACAGCTTAAAAATTTGCTTTTTCAAAGATTTCTTTTGAAATATAGTATAAAACCGTTTATCCGAAAACAAGGTACACACGAGTGTTTCCTTTCGAATACTACAATTTTTAAATAGAAATATTCACCTTTTTAATTACAGAAACTCTGGGAACCCTGTTTCTGGATGAACGGTCCCACAGAATATTTTATAATTTTGTATGAAATTTTTTCAGGATACAGATAAATCTAACTTTTATGACTAACTTTATATTCGAAATGAAGATGATGGTATTGCTTATTTTTTATGCTTCAGTCTTATAATTATTAAGTCTATAATTACTGAAATACAATCTTTAAAAGTACACCACATTAAAAGAAGAATGGTCAAACAAAGGTCCGACGGATACCATATTTTATTAACAGTAATCTCTCCTTATTTAATCGAAAATTTTTTGCTATTATATAAGATGTACGTTACTATTGTACATAGGGATATTCAGCGAGGAGTAATTTCACATCCATGATTTAAAATATTACTTTGAATGAAATATTCGATAGTCCAGTATACTTGATCGGGTTTGATTTCAATTCAGTAACCAACGTATACTTTGTCAGGATGGATTGTGGTGCTTATTTTTGTGTACCACTATTTCCTAATGGTAATAGTCGTTTAATTTAATTTCAGAATCTTCAATTTTTGAAAGTAATAATTGAAACAATGACATTTTACTTTATAATGTTTTTTTTTTCGTCGTACATAGCGAAATAAGACAAAAAATGACCTCTTTGTTACAGAATTTGCTTTGGTAAATAAGTTACAATTATTATGTGGTGATAACACATTGGCCGGTTAAAAAATTCGAATATTATTAAGACACTATTTATATGTAGAAAAAAATATTTTCTTTAATTTAGAAAACGACACAGAAAATAAAACAGCAAATTTGGAGCTATAGAAGACAAATGGGCCACACATTGGCGTATCCAGATTGGGGGTGGGGTCCAGGAAATTTGGATACCACTTTTCTAAGGAAACAATTCTAGTCTTATCTAATCGAAGAATATTCAGTGATTAAACAAGGCGAAAATAACTTTACTAATTTAGTGGTATCCAGAAAATCTGGAACAGCAACCTGCCTACAACACTGGTGGGCAGCGTAACCAGTGGGCCACTTTTTTAAATTTAGTTTTCTGGATTGGCACCACTTTTTAAAATGGTATAATTAGCAGTGCTTTCGTCTTATTCAATCTGTCATCAAATAAGGCGAATTTTATTTTCTCATAAAATTGGTGGCAATCAAGAAAACAGAATTAAAAAAGTATCCCACAGGCAACACAGCTGGCGAGATTCAGACGGCACCGTAACTTTCAGACACGACTACTCCTGAGGTTAGGATAAATTCAACATTTAATGCACATTTTCACAAAACAAATATCACACGAAATCACGGTGTGCCGTCATTCCCGGCGTATAATCCGCGGATAAAACAATTCTGTTTCAACCCAGAAATTTTATTCAATGATTGAAGTCAAATATTTACAGCGATCTAGTAAGTCACATTTTTTAAAATAAAATTTCTGGGTCGAAACATGATTGTTTGAACCGCTGATTATACGCTGAAATTTACGGTAGGTTGTTTTTCTCTCGAATCGTAATTTGCGCATTTTATTGTAGGAACTTATTACATAAGATTACTAAATTTTACTATTTAGAAATTCTGGAACTGAAAATTAAAAAAAATGTGCTAGCCATTGTAATTGCGTGCTTCAGCCAATAAGAACTCTTTGACTCTTTTGCACGACTTTGTAATCACTTTTTTTATTGGAGATTCAACGCTTTTTATGTACTCACCTATGTTATCAGATACTAAGCACATTGTTGACTGACAATTCAATATGACGTCACTTTTTTTACTCCTTTAAGTTACCAATTTTTTATTAATAATCTTCGTCTTATTTAAACATTTCTATGGTATTGAGAAGTATAATTCCTACTTAATTTTAATCCACAAACCCTAAATTTGTACCAAAAATTTATAATACAATTTCACTTTTCGAATTTACAGTCGGCTAAAAAAATACTTGACAGAATAAGCTGTTTTTTATTCGCATATTTGAGCTTCTTAAAATAGATTTCGGTTAAAAAATCTTAGGTTACAAATCCTACTATTTACAATTTTTTTTTTTAAAATAAACTTATCCCATACAGTTCAATCACCAAAATGTACATAAAAAACGGAAACAGCCATTCGAAAGGAAATTGTGACATCTTTCGGTTTTTCTTAAATAAAAACAGAGAGGTCGTCTTTATACTAAAATTGTACCAAAATCTGGAATTTTCAGGTTCACGTTTAGGTTCCGCTGAGCGGGGTGGTCTACCGATTGGCTAAAGCTCTATAAACCCCTCTCAGCGGGGATATCCACTCCAACGACCCTAACCAAGAGCCGAGCCCGGCCAAACCCCCGAAGAAAGCCGGCCCATCTTTAAAATATTTATACAAATATAAACATATACAACACAACAACACACTGAAACAAAAGGAAAATATCAAATTAGTCACAATGTAGGTCTAAATTAAAGTACAGAGAGTCACCAAAGTCACTAAGCTTCTATAGGAGTAGGATCTGCTGCATTTTGAAATGATAGGTGGTTATTTTCTGTCAGTTTAGCACAGTCTATTATATTATGAGGCTGATTGGTTCGCGTTATAACCTATTGGAAACAATTGGATAAGGGGATTGTAGTAGAATTTTTAGAAATAAATTTTCTAATATGATATGTTGACGTTAGAGGGCAGTTCAGTGAAAAATATAATGATTTTCCACGATGTCCACATACAGATAATGGAGAAGGAGATTTCTCAAAAAGATGTAGGTTTGTGTTGATGTTTCTGTGATGTAGTAATAAATTCTCAGAGACCGACGGTAAGGTTTGGTATGTGCACCGTCCAGTTTTACTATTGTCCCATTCCTCCTGTCATGTTTATTGATATTGCATCTGTAGACATCTTTTAAGATGAGAGTATGCATTTAGGAAGAACCTATCCTGCGTTAACTTAGCGGCCTCCTTAGCCAAAAATTCAGCCATTTCATTACCCTTATTTCCAGCGTGGCCTGACCCATTGAATTGATATGCTTTTCTTTGTTTTCTGTAGATGGGAAATTATTCCAGATATCATTAAACTTTTTGAGTTGACATCCAAAAGTGCTGTGAGACTTGATAGGCAGTTTGTGTATATTGTGAAGCTAGTGAAATTGGTCGCTTTCGCCCATAGGATGGTGTCTTCTATAGCTAAAAGTTTAGCTTGATAAACAGAATTTTCACTTCCTAATTTTATCTAATGAATATGGATGGTTTCGTAATCTTTGAATGCACAGAAGGCGTAGGCTGTATTGTGATAAATTCTTGAACCGTTAGTGAAGATCTGAAATTATTTTGGGACTTAAGAAGCATCATGATAAAATAAATAGTCCTTATATGGAATTACTAGCGTAGTTAAGGTATTCGATTGATGAATTGATGTGAGATGGTTATCAGTTTGAATGTTCAGTCTTAAAACGCTTCCCAAAGTTGTCAGATTTTCCATTTGCAGTACCGAATGAATGATGAATACGAACACCAATATTTGATATGAGGTTTAACATGTTCGGTACATTCGACCTTGAAGTAACGAATGCGAAGTAATTCAGTCAACCCGTTTAAGATGCATGAAAGCTTCAAATTTTGAACTCCTAATGTTAAATTTATTTGTAATCGTTGCAAAACAGATTTCAATGCGGATAGTTTACTGAGCATAATACAAGAAGTACTTGACGAAGTTACACAATGTAATTTTGTATATCCATATTTGTAGCTTATATGTATCCGTTTCTTTAAACAAATATTCCTAGATTACAATTCAAAATTTTTCGAAAATATATTTTTTTAGAAATAAATTTTCGAAAAGAATATGAATCTGTTTTTAAAAGCTTCAAATATACGAATGTAAATTTATAGCGTATTCCGACAAGTAATTCTTGAGTTATGGTTAAAAAAATTCCCGCATTGCAATCTCTTTTGCAACGATTACAACTGCATTTAACGTTAGTGGTTCCAAACTTTATATCTTCGTATTTCCTAAATATTCGTGACCGAATGATTTTCCGTTTGGTATCGTAAACATTGATAAAAAATTGAAGTAAACATTGATAAAAAATCAAAATATGATATCCACATTAAGATTTCGTATTGAAAATTTAAGATTCTGGCAAAATTTCCATATGAACACAACCTCTTATGTTTATCATTCTATCATAAATTTTAAAAAGACATAACTTACAGTCAAAGCCAATATATCTTAAGCCTGCGCAGATGAATGGAAGAAATTTCGCAAGTAGAAAATAGAGCCCTCTTACGACAAGTATTTCTGTTTGCATGCTGGAAAAGTAATAACCCAGACCAGAAAAACTACAAAGTGAAATTGAAAAATATTATTCGAAACGCTAGCGGTTTATTCGGTGCAATTTGTACCTAAAATTTAAAACGCACGCTTCCAGCGCGATCATACTTACAGCGTATGCAATACGTGATAAATTTGTTAGCGCGCGCTACCGGTACTACCCTGTCATTCTGCCGGTGGACAAAACAGAAGTGCCCCGCAGTCTCACAATATGCAATTCTCGTTCGCGTACATGAGCGCTACTTACCTCTCTTACGGTGAGATGTCAAAGCAAAAGTTTATATGAAACAGAATTGCTACTAGTAGTTCCAGAGCTAGCAGGCAATTTGGAGCAGGTATCTGATAAAAGCTGAATATTGGTAGAATAGTATTTCTACCTTACCGCATTATGAAATCGTTGGTTTGCCATATAGCTGGTGGGCAGTGGCGTAGTCAGAGTGGTGCTCCAGATGCTCTGTTTACCACTAATTTTGTACAGTTTTCTTTGACTAATCTAATCGGAGAACTTTCAGTGATAAAAAAAGGCGAAGAAAACTTAAAAATATTACTGGTATCCAGAGAATTTGGACCCCTTCCCTGGTTACGCCACTGCTGGTGGGGGATTCGCAACCTACGCAATTCACAGCTTGCAATTTGTCAATGAACAAAAAAGATTCTTGATGTAAAAGCTACAATTTACATATATGAAAATACATGATTTTTCAATGTAAAAATATAATTGGCAGACGAATCTGCCATGACTAAATGCATGGCAGAAGTCTTCATAGTTGATAAAAAATAATTGAAAAAAAGTATTTTGATAACAATAGTTACAAAAACAATCATTATTCTAAAAACTTTTACATCTTTATTAAAAAAAAATTTTTTATATATAAAAAACGAAAAAGGGCAAGAAAGATAATGAGAGCTGGAGATAACGAGAACTAAAATAAATGGGAAAAATATGCTTAATCAATTACGTAAAATGCAAGTAGCACCAGCAAAATGAAACCGGATGCCAGTAAAATAATAAAAACGAAGAGGCGCTGCTCGCCAAGCGGAGAAATTTGGAACTAAAACGAATTGGAGCAGGAAATGATTACAAATACAATGGTAAAACCTGCACGCAAATCAGATAATTAGAAGACAAGAAAACTAAAAAAAACTATGCTCATAGTAACAACAGCACCACATGGTGGTGGGGGAAAAATTCTACAAAACTTATAAATGTTGTTCGAATGAAATGGAAATTTATGGAAGCATAGGGCGTAACTCCAGAAACCTAAGAATGTAAAACGCAGAATAGAAAAACAATATAAAGATTGAAAGAGGAGAAACAGTCAAAATGAATGGTAAAAGTGACTTAACCCCTTCAGGGGCAAAGTACTCTTGTAACTAAAATATTGAAATGATTGATTGACACCAGAATTCTCGAACGAATTTATTTTAAAATAAGTAAAAGCTTTTCCTCGTGTACCGTATAAACTCAAAATTTGATTATAAAATTCTGGTGTCATTGTGGCATTTTGGGATTAAACTTAAGTGGTATATATAATATACAGGTGCCCGTCAATGGGTTAATATCTCTGCAACTAAGGCCCCTATCGAAAAAATAAAGCCAGAATTAAAGAGGACGATCTAATGGTACTACTTTTGGACAATTACTATAGACAAATGGGAACGATATTATCATACAATTAAATTTTCAATAAAGTAAATAATTGATTTAAAATGGGGTTGCAGTTAATTTAATTTAAATTAAAAGTCAATTGCATGCAAGAATTATATGTAAGGGCAATTAAAAATAAATCCAAATAGATGCAAGAATTGTAATTAATTTGGAATTAATTTCATTTACTTACATTTCGAATGAAATTAATTTCAGTAAAATTAATTGTAATTAATTTATCTGCAGTAAAATCGATTTCGAGTACAAATGAAGAATTGTACACTTGTGTTTTTATACACCATATTCAAGCTACAAACAGGAAGGACAGTACCAACCCAAATTTCCGCTAAACGTAACGGGAAAAAAGAAACTAGATGTAATAAAATTGATTTTTTGTTTTCTGGAATGACAAATGAACCAAAGATATAAGTAATTAATGACAGATTCAACTCAATGATCTTTTACGTTGCTAACGTCACCTATCGGGAAATAGAGAAAATAAAATAATTGAAAATCATTTGTTATGCTTTCGTATTCGGGTTACTGGTTCAGGTTTGAGATCTTTTATTTTCTATCTTTTCTCTCTAGCTTCTTCTGATTTTATTAACATGGGTCTCGGCTCATTGTGGTTTTATCCTTAAGGGAGCCCCTTTCATTTTTTTGCGTTTCTACTGTTTCTCCCTGTTGTTTTTTACTTGTTCATTCCCCTTCCTCTATATATTTTTTCTTTTTCACCTCTCCTCCTTTTTCATCTTTTACTACTTCTCCCCTTCATTTAATTCCGTTATTACGTCTTGGCAGCTTCCCCCATACATTATTCCCTCTTGTCCCTACCGTTATCCATATTTTAAAATTTTCTTTACCCTTCACACCGTTCTGCTTATGGAATATCACAAACTAGTAACATTAGGTCGACGTCCTTAAAGCAAACTTATTTGTTTTCTATATAATGTATATCGGGGCCTTAATTTCTGAGATATTAACCTGTTAACCGGGGAATAAGCTTTTGTTCAACTGATATGCCTGATTACCAACGGGGGCACATATCTACCAGTAAGAAAGAATAGATTTTTTTTCTAAATCATGGCAGTAATTTTTCATGATTAGGGTGTTTTAATACGACGAAAATTTCGATTAAAATTTTGCTGGTGGTAGTAAAGCGTTCAAAATATTGCAGTAGTAGTTCGTGTATGACGAAATATTTCGTTTTAAGTTACGTTATGCTTTTTACCTTTTTTATCTTTTACATTAATATGTTGTGTGTACGAAAGACTTTAGATAATATTCAGGATAGATACAGATAATATAGATTTCGAATGCATCTCCATTAATTGGCGAAAACTGCTAAATGTGAATTTTCTAACTGAACTAATTTTTTTCATGGTATGCAGTATATATCCAAATGTAGTATATATATACAGGGCTGCACAAAATAATTCGACTAATTTTTTGACAAGGGAAGGTAATTTCAAAAATTGTATTTTTCAATGTGTTATATGTTTTCTAAACTCTTTACTTACATATCTTCTTTCACATTATTTAACGGTGAAGTTTCGTTACAGTTTTCTGGATGTGTTGGAAAGTGTTTCGTAATATGTGCTTGTCGCATGATTTTTCGTTCTTGTTTATAAATAAAAACTGATTTTTTAATAAAAATATAAAAGTTTTTTTAATAATATATTTTTTTGTAACTATTGTTATCAAAAACTTTTTTTAAATTATTATTTAGTCAGGGCAGATTCTTCTGCCAATTATATTTTTGTATTTAAAAAAACATGTATTTTCATATTTGTAAATTGTAGCTTTTGTCAAGAACCTTTTTTGTGCATCGAAAACTTGCAAGTTTCGAATTGCTTCAGTCGCGACCCCCCCCCCCCCAACCTATCTGTCAGACCCAAGATTTCATAATGCGGTAAGGCAGAAATGCTATTCTACCAATTTTCATCAAACACCTACTCCAAATTGCTCGCTTGCTCTCAGGATATTACAGGTGCATATGATTTCAATCGTGGTTCTTCGCATGATTTCGTTTAACATTTCTTGCATGGTTTACTATTTGCCAATTTCTCTTTGTGATTTGTCTGGTGTAAACTTTTTATTTTCCACCATGCAAAAGTACTATCAGTCGAAGGAGGGCGTTTTTTTCAACTTGCGAAATTTATTACATTTTTCTGCGCATGTTTCTTATATAATGACTTTATACGCTTCAGTCAAGTCAGTTGGTTGGTTGGATTCAATAAATAGCTTAGCATGTTTATCTCTTGCGAGCTTCTGTTTTGAGAACCTGCCACAGGAGGGGAAAGTATCGCTCGTTTATGTGATCGAAATTTCCATATGCTGCGCACGCATCGTTTTGGTTTTGAAACTCTGACCGCAGAAGAGGAGATTAGCATAGGTGCCAACCTCTCATTAATATTCCGTAATATGCGGGTTAATTCGACCCAGGTTTAACACATTTTGTACCAGAATTTATTTTTAAGAAAATAAATTAAGTAAATTCCACGTAGAAACCTGAAATTGAATAAATAAAGATTCATCCAATAATTTTTCTGGTTTGAAGCGTTGTTAAACTGGATCAAATAAAAAAATTCCGCATATTACGAAATATTAACCCTTTAACTGTGTTGCCCGAGCTAGGTTCGGGCATGAAGTGTTTGCTTTTTTCGTTATTAAAAGCTTTTGGACACCACTAATTTTTAATTGCAATTTTCCTTTTATTAATTGGCAGACATTTTTTTTGATTATATAAAACAAATATTTTAGTACGGAAAAAGTGGTGTGTCGTTCCTATTTTTAGTTTATGGTGTCGAAAAAGCTCAACAGTTAAGGGGTTAATGAGAGGTTGGCAGCTATGTTTTAGTACTAGTGAGTGCTAATAAATTTAATACGTAAAAAAACACTATCTAAGTATACTCGCTCTGATTCTAGTTGAATGTGTTTCTTTTTTCATTTTTGGTGTGAATATTTGGAGTTTAAATGTGGTATATTTTTTGGCCCACTGCGCGAAACGAAAACCATTCACTTGCTTTCAAATGAATTTCCTCTTCAATTCTGGTGGCATTCAGAGGCGTAGCGTCAAGGGGGGGCACGGATCACTTTACTACCAGTATTTTTATATTCTATATTTGGCCTTATTTATTTCATACCGTTCAAAGATTAAATAAGGCTAAATGTAGTACATAATTATACTGGTAGTAAAATGATCGTGCCTCCCCTGACGCTACGCCACTGGTGGCATTTTTTCAACATACTTGGAACATAACTAATTTACTGTAGAAATGTCAATCACGGAAATTTGAGAATACAGAAGGAATATAAAAAAATGCGTATAAAAGAAAAAACGTATACTTTGGAATCTATGCAAACACGAGTATTTCTTGATCTGTCAACAATGTGTTGGAAAACGTTTTTGTAATTATTATTGACGACATTTTTCAGATTATGAAATTTATTGTTTAACCTTTTGTATGAAGGTGGTATATTACCATAATTTTCGGCGTATCTCCTGCCGATCAAACAAATATGTTTAGACCCAGATATTTTAATTAATAAATTATAACATATTTATACTTGGCACGAATTGGCTACATTTTAAAAGTAAATTTTCTGATAGAAAACTGATTTATTTGAGGTGCGTAACTATACGCCGGAAATTGCGGTATTCATACCAATTAATTTTAATCAAAACTTACACCAGAATTTTTGAGTATTTTTTTATGTACGTCATGCAATACCTAATGCTTTTTTTAAATTGCTTATATTTATTTTCAAATTAAGTTGTTTTAAATTTTGGCGTTTGTCCATTATTTATTGATCCGCTTCCAGATGAATTACCGTAATTTCCGGCGTATAATCCGCAGCTCAAAGAGTCGTTTTTCGACCCAGAAATATTATTTTATAAAATGTAACTTAAAAGATCGCTGTAAATATTTAACTAGAATTATTGAATAAAATTTCTGGGTCGAAAAACGACTCTTTGAGCTGCGGATTATATGCCGGAAATTACGGTAACTCTATGTACCATATATTTTCTATATAATATTTAAATCACAGAATGTAAAATCGCCTTACTTAATCGCAAGTTTTAAATGTTTTTGTGCATTTAAATAAAGAGAAATATTCTATTAAAAAATTGCTTATAAAATCATACGCAGCTGGAATATTGAAAACCGTTTTTCAAAATAAATTGCATGAAATTATTTTAAACTGATCTGCAATCCACGTAACCTGTAAAAGCTCATCTAATTTATTCTGTTATTTAATCTACATAGTTCGCACAAAAAGTTTAAAAAATCTTCCTAAAAACAGGCATTTAGTTAAACATAGTCTCTCATTAACACATTTAAATCATTTAATGAACTGCGTTCTAATATTTGAGTTTTTATGAAAAACAGTTAAACACCTGCAGACCTAGATCTAAGCGAAATAAATAGTTGATTTATTTGAAGAAAAGCGAAAAAAATGCAATCACATTCGGAGTTTTGTTGCATGAAAAATAAAATTCTATTTTCTGTACATGTAAAAAAAAAAACCCATCAATTATAGCTTTTAAAACTTTACTTCCCTGAAATCAGTTCAGAATATCCTCCTTTCTATTTTTCCTTTTCTTCATAATAAATATTTCAAAGAAATACTTCAGAATTTAAAAATAAATGTAAATTAAGAGTATTAAGAGTATTTCTAAGCATTAAGTTTTATTTAAAGCGATTTTATTCAAAGACAGAATTTAAATAAGTTTAACTCGATGAAAAAGAAAAAAGAAATGTTTTGAAACTTAGATTACAGACATTATTTTCCAATTTTTAATAAAAAAAACACATTCTACACTTTAGAGAATGTGCCCATTTAAATTCTCTTGAAGGCAAAGCTTTTGAATAAATATAAAAAATACAAGAAAATGACAATTTTGGTCGCTTAATAAGTACTTTAAAAACATATGATTTGTTACGGGAAAATCTCAGTAGATTTGTAAAGTATTTATCTTCTTTGTGTCTTTTTAATAATTTCTTTAATTTATGTTTAACGTACTAGTTATTCGTGCTTAAAACTATAAGTTACAGAAAGTTCTAAAGTAATGACATTTGTTTTTTGGATATACTTTGTTACAATACAGAATAGTAATGTTAGATAAGTATGATACATATGTGATATACAAAGATATTCAAGTTAAATTCAAATACATGTAAGATACATGGTATATGTTGAAAATGATATCGATTTTTTTTTTATCTTTCGCATAATGTAATTGCAAATAGCATTAAAAAAGTGCTTTATAAGATGTTTATTAAGATCAAGACAGGTTTTTTTTTTTTTTTGGTCTACACTAATTCAAAACAATAATCGTCGAAGCAGATTTATACACAATGCACAAGACAACTCTACAACAAAGTTTATTGTTTAGAAATAGTAATAGCAAAAAAGTCACTTCAGCTTCTCTTGAACAAGACATGTTTCATAGCTGCCAACGTTTAACCCTTCTTTGCATGAGTTTTTCTTTTACAATTGTGTTTTTTTATACATATATTAAATATTAGACACCAGAAATTTTAAGATAGATTTTTAACTTTGTTCAGCAACATAGTTCACGGGAAATTTACTGGATTAATATTTCTATATAAATATAGTGGTGGCGAAGAAGTTGATTTATTTATTAAAAGTTAAATAAACAGTGATGGAAATTTACATCACTATGCAATTAAGGGTTAAGATTTTTGCTTACTACTAAAACGTAATATTAGGTTCATGCCTAAGTTCTGTCGTATTTTAATACCAGTAAAATTTTAATATCTCATAACTTTGGTATACTTGCTTGCTTTGAACTGATAGAAAACGTATCAGAAATTAAAATCTTGCTGGTATTAAAGGTATTAAAATTAGGTATTAAAATACGACAGGATTTTTGCATCAACATCCTGTGAAAAATAAAAATGAAAGGGTATTTCAAATGCAAGTGTCCGAATTTGCACTAACCCAAACTTGTAACAATCATAGCGAATCATTTCGGAGTATTGCGGCGTACTAAACTGGAAATGGACAAGTGAATGGAGTTTGAAGAAGTTGTTACGTTGAAAACGTTAACGAGTCCTCCTCCCATCCTATTAAATCAAGAAATTATCAAATTTTAAGACTTTATATCTCGATAACGGGGAGACGAGGACAATTCATTTATGCCTCAAAAAACACGTATCATAATGCCCTTTCGATTGCTGCTTATTTAGATTTTTTTCATTATTACACTAATGGCGTGGTTTCCTGTTAAGAAAAATAAGCTAAATATTACATTTAGAAATTACTTCTATATTTCAAATTGTAGGGATCATAAAAATGCATAAAAAATCCACTTACGACAGCCGCATTTTTTGTGTCCATGTGTAGGCCTAGTAATCAGAGGACTTTATTTCGTTACATCAGCAAGATTATTGGATACCGAAAAAAATGACTCTCAATATTCAATTTTTTGAGAAATTAAGAATCATAAATGCCTAGATTTAACCATAAACATTAAGTGCAATCACTAATCTAACAACAAATACGAAAAGATTTCTTCCACGAAATATTAATTGTTGAAATTTTGAATTCGAAATTCGGTTTCCGGGTAACGTTTCTTTTATCCTGATTTCAATTTCTAGGTGTATTTTGACACTAGAACCACGGGAAATTTTACTCAAATTTTATAAAAATATTTGACACCAGAAATTTTATTTTAAACTATTAAACTTATTTATTTAAATTATTTTTGGGCAGCATATATTTAATTTAATTTTTAAAAATAAATTTTGGTTCGAATCAACATCTATTCATTTGCGACGGGTCAAAGTGACCCGTCATCGCGCTTCTAGTGTTAAGTATAGTACCAGGGATATTTTTTATGCATATCACAACATTTCAACATTTGTTACACGTCCAAATACTGATATTAAATTCTAAAACGCATTATTTTAAACGTTTTATTAATTTTTATATTGAAGTTAAATAAAATAAATATTCATTTTATTCATTTTAAAGCAGTTCTTTTAGAAAGCATACACTGAAACGAGAAAGTTCGAAACGGCGATTTTGCAAACTAACAACAATTTGAACAATTTAAATACAGCTTGTCCTTGAAAACCTCTTTCACTAACTTTAAAAGCAGCTTGATATGATTATTCTAATGCTTGATATTTAAAAGATATTTAATAATAAAAATTTAGAAGAGATAACGGAACTACATCATAAGGAAAATCCGGATGGCATAAAATAACATGATAAAGAGAAAAATTACGTAAAATTTAGAAAATATTTTGTAAAAAAAAGAATTTTAATAAATGAAAATGTATTAAGCATCTTAGATGCTAAAACTTTTAAGTTTCTTTTATTATGTTTTATTAAAAAACAAATAGCTACAAACTTTTGCACATTTTTCTTTACTATTATTTCTGAATGGAATATTTTGTCTTAGTTATTCTCAGAAATTGTGTGATTAAATAAGTCAAAGATAACAATAAAGGTAAAAAGTGTAAAAATAAATGGCTATGAGATGGTTTAGATTTAAAAAACACATAACACCCAAATCTCCCAAACTCTGTATACGACTTTTTCAAAACGTAATATTCTTCATTTTTAATATAAAGTTTTTCTACGTTAACACTTTGCCGTCCGCATGTCTCGTAAAATAGTTCTATTCGTAACATGTTGAAATGTTTGTTTGACACCAAAATTTAGAAACAAATTTGTTCGAAAAAAAGTAAAATCTTTTCTTCATGTACATGATAAAAGGGAATTTTTCATTCCAAAATTCTGGTGGCAATGTAGCATTTCAGGATTAAAAGTAAGTGACTTTACGTAACTTACACTGTGGTGTCGCCGGACGGCAAAGTGTTAAAATAAATGTTTTTTTCTGTAATAGCGGTATTCAAAATTTGGGAGACATGGTAGCTATGGGAAAGACTATAACTTGGGGCAATAATCAAAATATTTTGCATTATGTTTTATGGAAATTTAGAACGGTTAATTCTTGTATATACGAAGACATGTGTACGCTGTGTGAGACAAAAGCCTATGCAAATATTCAGGGCCTGATTACCAACGGGGCACACTTTCACCAGTAAATTTCAATAGAAATTTTCGTCTTATTAAAACGCCCCCTTCACGCAAATTTACTGCCAAGAATAAGGGAAAAATTCCTATTATTTTTTACTGGTGGAAGTATGCCCCGTTGGTAATCAGGCCCTGCAAATATTCCTGTTGTAAAGAGTTTAAATAAACAAGCTCACATGACTTATTTAACCGTTTCGAGACCATGACTCTACAGACAATTATTTTTAGTAGGAATCATTTTTTAATTAGTTATCTTTACTCATTTAATCACGAAATGCCCTAATTAAACAAGGCGAAATTTTCTTTAGTACTGGTTCAAGAAACAATTGCTGTCTGTACATTTAGAAGAAACATATATGCACACATGGTCCCGAAAGAAATAAATAATTCAATCTTTCTTGACGGGTGTCATGTATATGCTTTATATAGGGTGCGTAATATTTTAGTCGTATACCGGCATACCTTGATTAAAGTTCTCGAATTAAAAAATTCGAACACAATTACTGGTATTAAATAATAAAATATTGTTAAATGACGCCCGTACGGAAGTGGATAAATAGATTCTCCAGATCACGTATTCTTAACACGTGCAGTATGTGCAAATATCCAACAGTAAAAAAAGGGAAAAGAAAAACCACAGGAATTTTTGCCTTTAAAATTTAAATTTTAGCCCTTTTTAATTTTAGCGATTAAATATGGCGAAAATTACTATTCTTTTTTACTGGTAGAAAATTGTAAATTTTTAATCTCTAAAGAATATGGCCCTGTTCTCCAGTACATTATATATCGTCAAGCATACAAAATCGAAATTTATTTCTAATGCCATAATAATAATAAAAATATCCACTGTGTACCATTAAAATTTTCAAGTATAACCGTTTTCAGTATGGTATAATTCATTTGAGAATTATTTTAATTATAATGAAAAGTGTTTATTTTTTACGATAGAATTAATTTGTATTAATGTTACTAAATAAAAAAAATCCTAATCAATATATATATATATAGGGAATATTTTAGTAATTTTCTATGCGCAATTCTAATTAAACAATAACCAATGTATATGCAAATTATATTACTGCAGTTTGATGTAAAAGTATTCTGATTATAAAAGGGGAATCTCTTGAGTGTAGCATTTACAAACAAGAGACAAATAAAAAATAAAATATCCACTTGAGATGTTCTTTTAATTAAGTTAATGCTATGTGTAACATGTTAATTATTTATTTACATGTTTAAGAAAATCCTGTTCATAGTCTACAGTGATACAACAGCGCTAAAAACAGATATATTTTTTATAAAATCACGAAACACATGTTCATTTTTTTTCTCTCGAATACTGCAGAGTTAACAAGCAAGATTCTTTTTTATTTGTTTACTAGCAACCTTTCACTAAGCAATTACTGTCTTGTAAAGAGCTTTCTTTCCTCAATTAAAAGTCTCATAAAATATTTGCGTATTCCCGTGTGTATAAAAACATACTTGTTGACGTAGAGTCACTTTATATAAATTAAGTTATTAGATTTTTTGTACGTTTTTTATCTTATTATTTACAGTTATTCAAAATACTGTAAAGCCTATACGTCATGCATTTACGTTCAAAATATTCTTTTAGATACCGTACACGTATATAGGTTTAATTATTTAGGGATATTGAGTACCACTATTTTTAATTGTAATATTCATCTTATTCGTTCACAGAAATTTGCGATGAAAAAAAAATAATAACATTTAAAAATAGTGGTACTAAATGCTCGTAAAGCTTTGAAAACAATAGTCGTGTAAAAACAGAATTAGTTGAAAAAATGAGTTCAAATTTTATTCAAAAGTAAACGGCAAATGTAACGCTAAATTAATCATAAAAAATATTTAATTTTTCTCTTATGATAAATCCATTATAGAATTTGTTTCATATACTTTTGTGCTTAGTTTATTCTAAAACTTTCTTTGAGAAAATTCTATTTCTGAAAATAGGAAAGTAAGTAAAATTGGAGCTATATAAAAAATTTAAAATGAGAGTATTTTAATACTGTATATTGTAATCGCAGTTTCTTTTCATGAGAATAAAAAAAGAACGTATTTGCAATTCACGGTGCATTTAAAAAGAATTCGTCTTAAAATTGATGATTGGGGGGAAAAAAGACATTTTTCTTCTAATATTAGTCTTTTTTCTAATTTACTGTTTTACTAAATTTCAAAAACTTATTGGTCATTGTGCTTTGCCTTTTAATATTTTGAATCTTCAAATTGGGAGATCACTTGTTTAAATGATTAGTACTGTCATAGCTGTTAACTGCCACGATTGTTTATCACCACTATCTAGTACGCGTCAGGGTTTTAGATGGCTTTGAATACCAGATTTTTCATAAAGTAATAATCACCAAATCTAAGTACATATTTTTTTCATTAAATAAAACAAATATTACTTACGAAAATTCAGGTAACCTGATACCTTCAGGCGTAAAAACTCTGTACTATTTTCAAATAGTAAATTTTCCCTTATTTAAAAGTTGAAATATTGAAATGGATGGGGAAATACAATAAAAGGCATAATCTACGTTGTAATTATAAACGTTATATTATAATATGTCTAGTACATTTATCAATGATTTTAGTAAAGACAACTTTCAAAACATTTCAGTGGAAAATAAAATTAATCAATTTCTTTCATTTCAAACACTACATTAAAGGTTATGATATTCTTTAACAAAAATGTAACAAGTACATCTGAAAAAAAAAACAAGAGCACAAACGTTCTATTGAGGAGTAAACGGAGAATGCAACGGTATATTAATGACCGATTTTTTACCTTTCTTATGTGTAAACAATTTCTTTTTAACAGTTGCTTGATATTTATTTTCGCACAAATTTTTCTAAAACGTTATTTGATGTGGAATTTCTACTTCTGTAAGTAAGTACGTAAGAAAAATGGGGAGACATCTAAAGCAAACATTAAATAAACACTACTGTGGTGGAAAAGATTCACAGAAGTTGGCCGATTGTCATATCTAAAATTTAATAATATTCTTCGCCTTATTAAGTAGCAGATATTTTGTCATTAAATAAGGCAAAGAATACTATTAATATGTAGTGGTGAAAACCGGCCCAATGCTGCTCATTTTTTCAACAGCTGACAGAATATGAAAACGGTGTTTCTATTTTTCTTTTCTTTTTCATCAAAAATAATTTGTATCGACCTTGCAATAAAAAGAGTTCATGCTAAAATTGGCTATTAGATAATGCATTGAACTCTTTTCCTGAAAAGTTATCTTGTTTGTAATTTTTTTAAACTTTTCAGTCACAGCATGCTGCAACTCTATTTTTATAGCTTATTCAATTGAGAGATAGATCGAAAAATTCGTCAGATTAATAGACAAAAAATATTATAATTGATTAAAACTGTATGCGTCTCATTACATAGCTGTAAAGGTTTACGCTCTTTGTTATCAATTTTGAATATAAATTTTCTTCTTATTTAATCGTAGAAATGACGTGATTAAATAAAGCAAACTTTACGAAAAACATTATAACAGAAAAGGATAAAATTCGGCAACTTTGATACAGGGATTTGAAGTGGTTTGTTTTTTGAATACCATTAGTTTTCTAAGAAAAATTTTCTTTATAGATTTTGTTTTTGAAAAATTTGCAGAAATCAACCCCAAGGGTTTATTTTCTTGCAAATATTATAGAACCTTACCACGAACATGTTTTTTTTTAGAAAATACTATATTAAAACTAGTGGGATGTGCCAATCCCAAAACTTTCTTCTACCTCTTACAGGTTTCGCATACACTAAAAAGAATCAGCACCAATTTATATCAAGGTCTAACTGAATCTAAAGTTTCATTAAATTCCGTGCATTAGTTCTTGAGATATGACTGTTACAAAAATCAAGTAAATCCTGCAAAGTGTAGCATAGCAGCGCCACCTGTTGGGAGATTTAGACTTAAACTTAATCAACAACAATTTATGTCAACGTCTAACTGAATCTGAAGTTTGATGAAAAACCGTACATTAGTTCTTGAGATATAGTTATCGTGATAATAATAAAAAAAGTAGCATAGCAGCGCCATCCGTTGGGCTATTTACACCAAAACATAAGCTGCATCTACTTATGTCAAAGTCTAACATAATCTGAAGTTTGATGAAATTCCGAGCAGTAGTTCTTGAGATATAGCTATCGCAAAAATCATGAAAAAAGTGGTATAGCAGCGCCACCTGTTTGGATATCTGCACCTTATGTCAAGGTCTAACTGAATCTGACGTTTGATAAAAGTACGTGCATTAGTTCTTGAGAAAGAGCTATTACGGAAATTGTTAAAAATGCTGCATAGCAGCGCCACGTATTGGGCGATTTTCAACAAAAATTAATCAGCATTAATTTATATCAGGGACTAACAGAATATAAAGTTTCATTAAATTTCGTGCATTAGTTATTGAGATAGAGCGCCCACAAAATGTTTGTCACATACAGACAGACAGACTCACAGACAGACATTTTCTAAAAATTGTCAAATTGTGTTCAGTCCTTCTAAAACGTATAAATCCGTTGAAAACCGGAAGTCGAAAATTTTCATGAATCCAATACTTTATTCTTGTAAAGATAAAAGAAAGTAAAAGCGAACTATTTGAGAGACTTGCATGTCATTATGCCAGGCTCGCAGCATTCCTAAAATTTTTATTATTTTCTAATTTCAAACAAACAATACAAAATCGTGGTATATTCATTTAACATCTGTAATTGAAGTCTACAATAAATATTAACGCTTTAAAATAGTGTTAGCAGATCAAAAAAATCTTATTAACGCTGAGAACCTTGCATTATGTGTAAACAAATAATATATCACGTTTCAAAAACGTGGATTAACGCAGGAGTGCTTAACCATTTTTCTGAAAGTCGTTTTTCACAAATTTCTACAAATAAAAACATTCTTCTAATTTAATCCTTAAACTTCTGCCATTAAATAAAATGAACTATTCTATACGATAAAACTGGCGGCTCTGTGGTCACAAGGTGTGAGACACAATTGGGCTAAATTTTTAAAAATAGAATAAGAAACTTATAGTGACAGTTACTATAGTTTTATCATACTCAAGTTCTGAAAGTGATTAATATATGAAGTACATGTGTCGCTGGAATCACTTTTTGTCTCACACTGTTTCCAAACATTAATCATTGTAGTGGATTTCTACAATATTTTGAAAAAAAAAAATCTACAATAGTGCCTTTGTAGTAGATTTCTACATCATTCGCAAGAGAAATCTAAAGTGAATATTATAGTATATAATCTTAAAAAGTCCTAAACACCATAAAAATAAATAAACACTATGCGTGTTAAAAGAACGATGTCTTTCATCATTAAGTGCGAGCAAGACACAACTCTTTGAAATCAGAAGCAAGATAGACTGAAAGGTAATTGAAGAGAAAGAGGAAAGTACGGTGGAAACAGCCAATAGAAAAGCAGGAGGCATCCGTTGGCATAGTTTTATCTTATAGTTTTGATATAGCGGTAGCCAAAAGAGTGACTCCACCGAACTCTCAAACTACAGAATTTCATTAGCATTTGAATTTTATTTGTTACTAAAAAACGCTGCTAGAATGTGCAGCACATTTTAAAACTATAAGATTGCATAAAACAACCTCAAAATTTCAAAACATTTTTTTCAACAGCTAAACAGAATGATAGTTAAAATATCAGTGATTTATGGTTCTACTTTATGCGTTAATTTTAGCAGCGCAGCGTAGTTTGTTATTACATGTGATACTACAACACTGGAGAATACAAAGGAACGTACTAAGCTCCCAAAGCTCTCAAATGGCCCGCCAACAGAATACCATTATTTTTTAACAGAACATTTCATGGTAGGTTTCTACAATATTTTCGCAAAAATCTACATCCGAAGGTGGTTTCTGCAAAGTTTGTAAGAAAAATCTAAAAATGAAAAATTTCAAAGAAAATACAGGTTTTAAAAAAGCCGACCATTTGGGAGATACCAAGAGTGTGGGGTATTATAGATACCATTACTTTCGAATAGAAAGTTTCGTTTTTTTTAAATTATTGAGTTTGGCGTTTACGTAAAGTGAAAATTTTTATTTATAAATAGTGGTATCCATCACACCCTCTCAGAGAATGCCAATGCTTAAAAGAATAACGTTAATACATGTTACAATTTACGTGATATTTCATTTTTACACAACTTATACAGGCGTCAAATGACATCTTTTAAGTTTTTGATATACGCATATGTGCCAACTTTAACGCTTTTGCCCCACTACTGTTTTTTACAAGAAAAAAATTACCTTATTGAGGTAGATAAAGAGCGTAAATATTTGCAGTTATGATTATGGTTATTTTATACGAAACATTTTAATTAAAACAATCACAAATCCTTCGTGACACTTTAAAGGGCAGTGGTTTCAAACGCGACCGCTTAATTTTAGTTTACAACGGCTGAAAACGGATAAACAGCGTCCAGAATTTTTTATAGAAGTTTTGCTTTTATAATGTACTTGAAGAAAAATGTTAATTTACTTACTAAGCAATTCGTTAGAAATAATTGGTGGCAGATAATCGTTTCAATATTTTTCCAACTGAATTACTTTGTCCGTGAAAGGGTTAATACATTGAATGCCTGATTTATGATTGTTTTAGTTTAAAAATTGCAAGTAAAATAACAAAAATCAAAATTTTAAGAAGTGTCGTTCGACACTGTTAGTGTTAAAGACACCCAGTTCATTTGTGGGACACCCGATATAAATTCCTACATAGAAGGGTAAAATTCAATGAGAATCTCTGTTTCATGTTTGTGTACTTCAAGAAAATTTTAACAGTGCATAAAAAATGTGGAAAAAGCTAATAACACTTTTATGTTCTAACAGTGTTTAAGTAAATGCAGGATACCGGGATGTTCATGATACTGAGCTTCGACAATGTAATATTTTTTTTTCATTCTCACCTTTATTCAAAATTTAGAGCATATTTCTAATCAAGAAAAAATATTTCACAACCGATCATAAAAATACATTTCATATCGAGTGGGATTTTACATGCACTAAATAATATCTGCATTTATCTTCTGGTAGAAAATGTAAAATATTAAATATAAATGCGCAAACTAAACTTTAATTTTTTATACAAATAAGTTTCTAATTAGATTAGAAGAATACATTTCTTTAAAATAGAAAAAAATAGAAAAGTAAATTAAATAAAAATAATGAAAATAAAAGAAACGATCATAAAAGAGACTAAAAAGGTAATAAAAGAATAAATCGTTAAATGTACAAATTTAAATTTGGACTTTCTTAACATAGAATCGGAATTAAAGCAGAAGTAATAAATTCCTGTTATTCAAATTGCGTAAGAACATAAAAGTTTACGAGTTTCGGTGGGGGAAGGGGGGGGGGAGTAAATGCATGACAAAAAGAACATCGGGTAAGATTGATCGCATAAAATTAATGTTTTTATGTGGGAGGATTCTTTTGCACACAATACCTAAATATATATGTGTGTATTTTTTCTGAAAGTACAGATTTCTTACTTGGTCGAGATTAATTCAGCTTTTATTTTAAAATAGACTGTCAAAGTTTTGCAAAGTGAAATGCATTAAAAAGATAAAGAAAATCTTTAAATGCCTAAGGAAAGAATAATTCTTAAATATTTTATAGACAAAAGAATAATGCAAGTGTAAAACTTTGTTGTCAATATAAATTAGTTTCTTTGGCATATTCGAGCGAGATCAATGAATCAAAATTTCATTATTTATAAACTATTTAGGAAATATTTTATTGTTTTATTATATCATAGCTGCCAACCTCAAGCTTTTTAGAAGTCAAATAAACTATGTTTCAACCATAGGTAAATAATAAAAATGTCTTCTACGCAGGACTTATTCAGAGGTACCACTGGTAACGTTTCCAACTGGATGGGATTTTGTTTCAGCTTGCTTGTTTGCTGCCAGTTTCTTTTTAATTAGTAATTTCCGTTTTTATTAATTACAGATTAAGTGACAAATTTAATTGTTGGCAGCTATTTCTATATATATTTTTTTCACCAAGATTTAATAGATTCCAAGAATTACGAATTTTGTATAACACTTTTTCCGCTGAGTCCTATTAAGGGCTACCAACTCAGCCTTTTTTTTTATCCAAAAAAACTATGATCCTGCCAGAATTGCAGTATAATATATTTTGATTTACTTAATCACGGATTCTGAATAAACAGGTAAAACAAAATTCCTACATAAAAATAATGGTAGAACTGAAGTTTTTAAGTGAAAAGGGAACAATATATACCATTTATTTAGTCGCAGAATTCAGAGTTATAATAAGGTAAATATTACTATAAAAATGAAGTGGTATTCAAAATTCCAATCTCCTGGCACCTAAGCTATTTCTAAATAATAATTACTCTTGCACATCTTCTAGAAATCTACCATGAAAACTATTGATTTTTTGTGGCATCTAAGTAGTTATTTGACTTGATTTTTTCAGTAAAATGTGTGGTTCCAAATGTTTATTTGACTTGAAAGCTACGAGATTGACAAGATTTTTAAGATTGACAGTTGTGTTATATTATACTGTGATATCGTAACTATCTCCTTCCAATTTGCTTAAAGTTAAATATGTAGGTTTTCAACCTGAAACTTTATTTAACCCGACGTGTTCTGCTTTCATGTGGTGGTTTTTAAAAATTCATTTATCAAGAAAAATGTCTCTATCAAATTACGTGTATTTGACTTTGAAAAAATATGCGGAATTGGCAGCTATATAATATATCTTGCCAATGAATTCAACGAATCCAAATATTCTAATAAAAGCAAGTGTTGGCAGTGTTGCCGAACATGACGGATTTTTTATTCAGAACATCCAAATTCGAGCCAGAAAAGTTTGATATTTTTTAAATTCAAGAAATATCTGTTATTATATAAAACAATACTAACTACTCAAACTTTCTGGTGAGAGTTCGGCATATATGTATAAAAAATTCATCAGATTTGATTGTTGGTTATAAATGTTTGTCTAAAAACAATTATTTTCTAATAGTAAATCTTTCCTTATTTAATCGCTGAATTCAGCAATTAAGTGAATTTATTATTACTATTTTAAAATAGTGCTTTCATATCCACTCAAGCTGCGCCACTGTGACCTAAAAGCTCCACGATGTAGTATATGAATTTGTGTTATGTCGCGTATTCTTTGTATTCAAAAAGCAAATTACAGACAATTTCACAATTAACAGGAATATCATCTAAATCCTTTAACTAAAAAATTTGTATCAGAAATCCCCAAAACTGGCGACTACTTTTTTACTATATTCATAACCCTTAAAAAAAAAACAATATTTCTCATATACTTCCAGTGTTGCCAGAGGGCTACATTTCTTAATTAAAATTGCTTGATTGGCACCACTTTTCTCAAATGTTTTCATTCTCCTTGTTTTCGTCTTATTTAATCTGTCAATAAATAAGGCGAATTTTACTTCCTCCGAAAACTAGTAGCAATTAAAATAAACTGAATAAAATAAAAGTAATGGAATGACAACGCTGTATAAATCTAGAACTATTTCCAGAGAAATCTACCACAAAGAAAAAAAATGTAAATAGTGGTACAAATAGAGTATACAAATAATCACCAGTGACAATCTTGCTATCAGTCCGTAGGACATATAATGTACCACCGTATTCAAGGTTTTAAAATAGATGTAGCTCGGTGGCCCATGTGTCACAGATTGAAAAACTTTAATCTAATTGATCCATGTGTATGTTCTAGTGTTAACTGGGATGTTTCATATTGCATTGGGGAAAAGTAAATGCATGACGAGTCTCAGTCATTAAATGTAACCCAAGGGCTCAAAAATAAACAGTGGATAACTAAACGTATCAACTTCTTACTATACGAATTGTACATGTACAATTATGTAGCCATTGAGGACGCGATATTTCGTAGAAAAAATAGAATTATTTTTTGCTTGCAAGAATGACAATGTAGCTGAACTTATTTTCCAGATAACACTTGCATACGGCGGTGTTGGCTAAATAGGGAAAAAATAATGGAAGATAAATGCAAAATTTCGGTTAACCGAACACTTGCAGTATTGCCAACTTAGCATCTATTATTAAAGAAATCTACCCTACTACTACAATTTCTGTTTAGTGATATTTGTTTTATGTAATCCCAAATATTGACATATATATATTATATAATACAGACTCATTTTGATGTTGAAGAAGTTACTATTAGAGCGCAGGAAACATATATTAAAAGGTATTTTTAAGCCTTTCGTGTTATGTTTTTATCACTTTAAGCAGTAATTACACTTTAATTTAAAGTTAACAAATGATTTTATTGTATTACTAGCGAGCTACGCCCGCTACGCTGGTCAATTTCTCTTAACGAACCTTTAATCAAACAAAATATTGACATTTCATAATTCACTTTTATATTTTAACAGAATAATAAGGATACTATAATTTGTGACTCGTGCTATAGTCAATATACACGTCAGGACACGTCGCCCTTATCATTATCTTTTTACGCGTGAAGGTTTCGCTATGGTACTCTATTGTGAAATTTGGTAATTTTAGAAATTCAATAGTTGAAAAATCGCAGAATCATTAGATCATTTTTCTTTATAAATTGTTCTTAGAGCGCATTTAGATCTTATAAATAACAATCATGCCGAACTTGAAGTTTCTAGCTCCTTCAGCATCGCAAAAATCGCAATTTTAGAATGTTTTTCGCTTCTGCACCCCCCTCTGGGTAGTGGCACCGACATAAAATATAGTCTATGTTGGAGCAGGGATTGTCACCATCCATTTGCCACCATCACTTTTGAAATCGCTTTAGTAGTTCCAGACATTCCATACAAATTGTAATTTAGAATGTTTTTAGAAATTTTTTGCTTATTTCAGCCTTTTAAATTTCGAATTTTTTTAGATTTTGTTCTTATAGAGCATTTAAATCTTGTAAGTAACGACCATACAAATGTCAAGTTCCTAACTCCTTCATTATTGAAAATATCATAATTTTGGAAAGTTTTTCGCTCCTGCACCCTCTGCGGGCAGTGGCACCGACAAAAAATTTAGCATATGTTGGAGCAGGGACTGTCACCATCCATTTGCCACCATCACTTTTGAAATCGGTTCTGTAGTTTCAGAGATTCCATAGAAATTGTAATTTAGAATGTTTTTAGAACGCTTCTTCCTCATCTCACCCTTTTAAATTGCGAATGTTTTTATAATTTGTTCTTAGAGAGCATTTACATCTTATAAGTAACTACCATACCAAATTTGATACTTCTATCTCCTTCAGTACACAAAAAATCGAAATTTTAGAACGTTTTTCGCTCCTGCACACCCCTGGGGGTGGTGGCACCGACATAAAATATAGCCTATGTTGGAGCAGGGATTGTCACCATTAATTTGCCACCATCACTTTTAAAATCGCTTCAGTGGTTCCAGAGATTACCCCCTACAAACAAACCAACAAACAAACAAACAATCTTTACTACTTTATATATTAGTATAGATAAGGGGGAATTAGCCCCTTGTTCCCCCCCTTTATACTTAACCAATCAATCCCGAAAACTAATCAGAGATGCGCCTTAACACAGTGAACTTATAAATAAAATTTGAAGGAAATGGGATAATTCTGCATGAAAAACCCATTTACATAAATTAAGGGGGGTATTAGCCCCCCGTTCCTCCCCTTTATACTTAATCAATCAATCCCGAAAACTAATCAGGGAAGCGTCTTAACCCAATGAATCTATAAACAAATTTTGAAGCAAATAGAATAATTCTGCATGAAAAACCCATTTATATAAATTAAGGGGGGATTTCCCCCCGTTCCTCCCCCTTTATACTTAACCAATCAATCCCGAAAACTAATCAGGGAAGCGCCTTAACACAGTGAACCTATAAACAAAATTTGAAGGAAAACGGAATAATTCTGCATGAAAAACCCATTTATATAAATTAAGGGGGGATTAGCCCCCCGATCCCCCCCCCCTTTATACTTAACTAATCAATCCCGAAAACTAATCAGGGAAGCGCCTTAACTCAGTGAACCTATAAACAAAATTTGAAGGAAAACGGAAAAATTCTGCATGAAAAACCCATTTATATAAATTAAGGGGGGGATTAGCCCCCCCCGTTCTCCCCTTTATACTCAGCCAATAAATCCCGAAAATTATCATGCAAGCGCCTTAACACCGTGAACCTATAAACAAAATTTGAAGGAAAACGGAATAATTCTGCATGAAAAACCCATTTATATAAATTAAGGGGGGGTTTAGCCCCCCGTTCCCCCCTTTATACTTAAACAATCAATCCCGAAAAGTAATCAGGGAAGCGTCTTAACCCAATGAACCTATAAACAAAATTTGAAGGAAAACGGAATAATTCTGCATGAAAAACCCATTTATATAAATTAAGGGGGGAAATTAGCCCCCCGATCCCCCCCTTTATATTAACTAATCAATCCCGAAAACTAATCAGGGAAGCGCCTTAACACAGTGAACCTATAAACAAAATTTGAAGAAAAACGGAATAATTCTGCATGAAAAACCCATTTATATAAATTAAGGGGGGGGGGGGGAATTAGCCCCTTGTTCCCCCCTTTTGTACTTAACCAATCAATCCCGAAAAGTAATCAGGGAAGCGCCTTAACATAGTGAACCTATAAACAAAATTTGAAGGAAAACGGAATAATTCTGCATGAAAAACCCATTTATATAAATTAAGGGGGGATTAGCCCCCCGATCCCCCCCCCTTTATACTTAACTAATCAATCCCGAAAACTAATCAGGGAAGGGCCTTAACTCAGTGAACCTATAAACAAAATTTGAAGGGAAACGGAATAATTCTGCATGAAAAACCCATTTATATAAATTAAGGGGGGGGGGGGGAATTAGACCCTTGCCCCCCCCCTTTATACTTGACCAATCAATCCCGAAAACTAATCAGGGAAGTGCCTTAACTCAGTGAACCTATAAACAAAATTTGAAGGAAAACGGAATAATTCTACATGAAAAACCCATTTATATAAATTAAGGGGGGGGGAATTAGCCCCTTGTTCCCCCCCTTTTATACTTAACCAATTAATCCCGAAAACTAATCAGAGAAGCGCCTTAACACAGTGAACCTATAAACAAAATTTGAAGGAAAACGGATATTTCTATGAAGAGTTATCGCATTACGTACGTACATACATACATACAGAACCGGCTGCCAAGCTCTCAGGTCTTGACAGCCAGTGTGATAACTGAAAAATCGCAATTTTAGAACGTTTTTTGCTCCTGCACCTTCTGGGGTTAGTGGCACCGACATAAAATATAGCCTATGTTGGAGCAGGGGTTGTCACCATCAATTTGCCACCATCACTTTTGAAATCGGTTTGGTAGTTCCAGAGATTACCCCCTACAAACAAACAAACAAGATTTACGCCTTTATAATATTAGTATAGATTTGTAACAGATATTCTGTTAATATACAAAACAATAAATTACGTACAGAAGTTTTTTTTTACGTTTGTAGGTATTTTGAAAGCAAAAAAAAAAAAAAAAAGGACTACGTTGGCAAAACTGCCAACAATCTTTTCAAGAGCAATCTTCTTTCCCACATTTGGTTACATGTATCTTCAATTTTTAATAACGAAATTTTTACTTAATGTACAACAGCACATATTACTTCACACAGTGGCGTAGCGTCAGGGGGGGCACGATCATTTTACTACCAGTATAATTATATACTACAGCTAGCCTTATTTAATCTTTGAACGGTATGAAATAAATAAGGCCAAATATAGAATATAAAAATACTGGTAGTAAAGTCACCCGTGCCCCCCTTGACGCTACGCCTCTGACTTCACATGTGGAAGAGCTTGAAATTTTAACTGATATGGATATAGATATCAATGGTGAAATACGAGTTAAATAACAGATCAGTCGGTTTTCTCAAACTTGATCAAAAAACATATGTTAGCCCAAGAAAGGATTCGTTTCTAAAATAATGTCCACAACTGTTTTATCAAGTGTAAGTCCTTGTGAAAGAGGAATAATTAATGACAGATATTGAAAAAAATGTCTTCACCAACCTATTTACATTAAACCTACCTGATCTGTTTAAATGCAACAATACAACACAAATAAGTGACCCCAGTCCTGATGTTCATGCTGATGTTTATCTTTATGAACATAGCAAATGAATAATGTCCTCTTAACTAATTAAATATTTTCAAGCAAAATAAAAATAATAAAAAAAACAATTTTATAAAGCACAATGTAAACACATTGATAAGTTACGTTACTATCGAGGTGCAATAAATCAAAACACATTTTTAAAAACAATAAAACTATAAGATGTCAAAATCATGAGCTTTCGGCTAAACATTAGCCTTCCTCAGATGAACAACAAGCAGTCGAGAAGACGCAGCTCCGAAATGGCACGCTTTGGAGAGGCTGGGAATGGGCGAAACCAAACAGCCATGAAATGAAGGGAGTGACGGAAGTCCGGATGATACCAGTACAAGCTTGGGGGGGGGGGGTCAGGAGAAACCGAAAACCCCAGTGATACCCAATACATTGTACCATAAACCAGGGATCTGATAAGATAATACATCATTACATGTATTATCACCTCTTTTCAAAATCTCCAGGGACTCTCTGATTATGCAACTATTATACTGTGAACCTCGTGAAATTATTTTAGCTTTACTGAAAAATACATCAATACCTTTGGCCTTATTTAATCTGGATAAAGCAGTGGATAATTTACCTTTTTTCATGTCAGCTATATGTTCCTTAATCCTTTTCTTTAATTTGCGAGTTGTCATGCCTATATATGAATAAATTTTAAAATTTCCATTAACTTTAAAAGGAATAATATAAATGCCAGATTTATCTCGGTTATCAATTGGGTCAATCATTCTATGTACCAAATATTTAAGCTTGGTTGGAGGTTTAGCGATAAGAGTTACATTATATTTCTTTAATGCGTATTTTATCCGCTCAAAAAGATGCGGGATATAATCAATACTGTAGAATTTTGAAGATTGCATATCTTTTTTAACTATTGTAGCTTGTTTATTTCTGTACTCATAAATTAACTTATTAATAAACTTGTTTGAAAAACCATTTTCATATGCAATCCCTTTAATTTTGTTCAACTCCTCATTTAAATAACATTCTGAACTAACCTCAAACGCCCTTTTGATATAAAACCGATATGCTGCTGCTTTGTAATTAAACGGAACATTACTATTGTATGATATTGTGTTATTGGATCTGCAAGGTTTTCTATAAACTTTCCTATCAATGCTACGTGTTGAAATATTTTTAATAAGTTCTATATCTAAAAATTGTAATGAACTATTTTCTTCAATTTCACAAGTAAATTGTATATTTCTATCCACACTGTTGGCATGCGCCAGAAAATCATTTAATGCAGAGATACCGTGATTCCATATGAGTAGTATGTCATCGACATATCTAACCCATAATGCAGGTTTAAAGGGGGATGTAGAAATCAGAGGCGTAGCGTCAAGGGGGGCACGGATCACTTTACTACCAGTATTTTTATATACTATATTTGGCCTTATTTAATTCATACCGTTCAAAGATTAAATAAGGCTAAATGTAGTATATAATTTTACTGGTAGTAAAATGATCGTGCCCCCCCTGACGCTACGCCACTGGTAGAAATTATACGTTTTTCCAGAGGTCGTAATTTTAATTCTGCCAGTAATCCAGAGATAGGTGAACCCATAGGGGCTCCCTCAGATTGTTTATAATAACATCCGTTAAATAAGAAAACATTGCTGTTAGTAATTAAGTTTAAACTTGAAATCAGAGTATGTTTTATACTGTCATTATAAGCTGGGTTATTTATAATGCTATTTTAAATAATAGGTTTAACTTCCTGAACATCAATAGAAGGATACAGAGATTTAATATCAAAACTTGCTAGAATGCTGTTATCTTCCAGTTTAAAGCTTTTAATTATGCTAACTAAATCTGCAGTAGAATTGACTACATGCTCAGTGGGGGGTAGCATTGATTTAAGGAGTGGTACAAATCATTTGCTACACTGGGGTTTTCGGTTTCTCCAGACCCCCCCCCCCCCCCCCGCCGCAGCTTGTAATGGTATCATCCGGACTTCCGTCACTCCCTTCATTTCATGGCTGTTTGGTTTCGCCCATTCCCAGCCTCTCCAAAGCACGCCATTTCGGAGCTGCTTCTTCTCGACTGCTTGTTGTTCATCTGAGGAAGGCTAATGTTTAGCCGAAAGCTCATGATTTTGACATCTTATAGTTTTATTGTTTTTAAAACTGTGTTTTGATTTATTGCACCTCGATAGTAACGTAACTTATCAATGTGTTTGCATTGTGCTTTATAAAATTTTATTAGGTGAACTTGACGTTCGTATTATATAGATTTTCCTATATATTTTTATTTTTAAAAATAATTATTCGCATTTTCTTTTTCGTCACTGGATAGCGTCGACTGGACTTTAGGTTTTCTTTCAATTTATGTTAAACAATAAGCTTAGGCGTCGTCTTCATACTGAAAATTAACCAAACCCGAAAATTTCTAATGCGAGTGCATAATTGTGACTTCATATTTGGATTTTTTGGAAAATTGCATCTTCGGATACCTAACGAGAAATATTTCCGTCTAATAGTTTAGGAATTATAAAAGTTTAAATTTAAAACTCGTAAAGTTATATTAATTTTTAATCGTTGCAAAACAAATAGCATCGCGGCCAGTTTGATAAGCATAACACAAAAACATCCTGACAGATTGGAATATAATTTTAGATTCATTTATTTGAGGCTTCTACAAATCGACTTCTGTTAAATATTTTATAGAGTACACAGGGCTAAAAACGTTCTTAAAATTTTCTAACTTTGCAACACTGTTATAAATTAGTAAAACTTCTGGTATGCAAAAGTTAAAGGAATCTACCGCGAATATTTTTGTTTTAAAATAGCGGTAACAGGATTAAAAAAATTTAGGGATGTTGCAAGATCTAGTTGCAATATATATTTTTTTCGAAAATTAATTTAAAAAAAAAAAAAAAATTGAATAAGAAAAGAAATGTATCTATGAATTGTTTAACAAAAATTGAGTTCTAGAAGCTTCATATTTGTGAAACGAAAATTACAGCTCATTAACACTTCTTTGCATGAGTTTTTATTTTACAATTGTGTTTTTTTTATACATATATTAAATATTAGACACCAGAAATTTTAAGATAGATTTTTAACTTTGTTCAGCAACATAGATCACGGGAAATTTACTGGATTAATATTTCTTCGAGCAGGGAAGACCGAGCTATGCTCGGTCAAAATTAAATTAGAGTTCAAATATCATGACCCATGACCAAAATGGCCCACTAATTGAATTTTCTCGAACATGTAACTTAGCCCAACAGTCTTCTCGTGCCCAAAAACCATAGGATGCAAAATTTAGTGTAAATAGTCTGAGCCGTTTTTAAGATAAAATAGCTTGACCCATAATGACCCATGACCAAAATGACCCACTAATCGAAATTTCTCGAACATGTGACCGAGCCTAATAGTCTTCTTGTTCCCTAAACATGTAGGGTGCTAAATTTATTTCAAATCCTCTGAACCGTTTTTAAGATAAAATAGCTTGACCCATAATGACCCATGACCAAAATGACCCACTAATTGAATTTTCTCGAACATGTGACCTAGCCTAACAGTCTTCTCGTGCTCGAAAACCATTGGATGCAAAATTTAGTGTAAATTGAGCCGCTTTTTAGATATTTACCCACAATGACCCAGAAATGACCTACTAATAAAATTTTCTCGCACATGTGACCTAGCCCAATGATTTTCGCGTGCCCGAAACTCGTAGGATACAAAATTTAATCAAAATCGTTTGAGCCGTTTTTTAGATAAATTAATCTGACCCGCTTTCATCGAAAAATGACCCACTAATCGAAAGTTCTCGAACATGTGACCCAGCCCAATAGTCTTCTCGTGCCCAAAAATGGTCGGATACAAAATTTCGTCAAAATCGTTTGAACCGTTTTTTAGATACAATTAGCTAGACCATGACCCAAAATGACCCACTAATCGAATTTTCTCGAAAATGGACCTAGCCCAATGGTTTTCTGGTGCCCCAAAACGATTTGCTCGTATTAGAATGTATGATATAAATATAGTGGTGGCGAAGATGTTGATTTATTTATTAAAAGTTAAATAAAAAGTGATGGAAATTTACATCACTATGCAATTAAGGGTTAACCGGTTACCTGGGTATGACAAAATATTTCGTCCTACACGAACTACTACTGCAATATTTTGAATGTATTACATCCACCTGTAAAATGTTAATATAAATTTTCGTTTTACTAAAACGCCTTATTCATGCAAAATTACTGCCATGAATAAGAAAAAAAATTATATTCTTTTTTACTGGTGAAATTGTGCCCCATCGGTAATCAGGCATATCAGCTGAACAAAAGTTTATTCCCCGGTTAACAGGTTAAGCAGAGGTGCCGAGTTCCAACTAATCTTCCGTAATATGTGGTTAATCTGACCCAGTTAACCCTTTCCGTCACAGACAAATTCTGTTCGTAAAATGCGAAATTACTGACTGACACCGTAATTTACAATCGACTTTTTTAGAAAATAAGAAGTTCTTATGTTAAGCTTTCATTACAGAAGCAAAATTTTATTAAAATATTCTTGGTGCCGAATGCAAGTTTGGAATTAAAATTAGGTGCGCCCGGAGTGGGACCACTGTGCCGGAAAGGGTTACACAACGCTTCAAACTAGTAAAATTGTTGGACAAATATTTATTTATTTAATTTCAGAATTCTGTGTACAATTTATTTTATTTTATTTAAAAAAAAAATTCTGGTGCGAAACGTGTTAAACCTGGGTCCAATTAACCCACATATTACGGAATATTAATGAGAGCTTGGCACCTCTGGGTTAAGTCAAGTAGGTTGTTTAGTAATGATTTTAATTAGACTTCAAATATATAAAATATTTACTTTTCTTTAAATTTTATAAAATGTGCATGGTTTACAATTTATTTTAAAATATAAAAAGTAATACAATTTTTGCTGTGCATTTTAATAAAATTTTATACTTATATACAAAGGACGTTCCACAAAATCTGTGAATAAAATCATAAAAAAAATCAAGAAATATATTTACAGCAAACAATACAGTATTCTTGTTCAAAATACCTTGCCTTAGATAGTATGCAACGATCATATCGTTCAATGCTCTGTTCAAAACA
Source organism: Maratus michaelseni (assembly GCA_963931845.1). NCBI lineage: Eukaryota > Metazoa > Arthropoda > Arachnida > Araneae > Salticidae > Maratus > Maratus michaelseni. The sequence continues at coordinate 227,468,668 of OZ007586.1, forward strand.
AGTAAAGAAGCCTTTTTGTGGAAGCTGCTTCAAGAACCAGTGTTGCTAGTGGGCTACTTTTATTTAATTCAGATTGCTTGATAGGTACCATTTTTTTTAAATGGTTTAATTCGCATTGTCTTCGCCTTATTTAATCTGCCAATTAATAAGGTGAATTATACTGTCTCAAAAAACTGGTGACAATGAAGAAAACTGAATTTTAAAAAAGTAGCCCACTGGCAACACTGCAAGGAACCCTGCTCTGCAGAAATAACTTCAGAATCTGTACTAAATTTCTGCCACGGAACTTCTCCTTCAACGTCGGAAATCGCATACAGGATGATTCCAGATGGTCCATCAACTGAATACCAATATTTTTAACAGACAATTTCATGGTAGGTTTCTACAACATTTCCACAAAACGTTAACTCCGAATGTGGTTACTGCAAAATTTGCAGGAAAAATCTAAAAATAAAAATTTTCTAAGAAAATACCAGTATTGAAAAGCGTGCCTTGCGCATGGTGCGAGATCTGGACTGTTAAAGGAATGTGGCATGATTTTATTATTGCATTTACTAACATATTGATGAACAGAAGTAGCGACAAACATGGCGAAGCTGTAAATTGTTGTGTAGACTACAAAATATCGACGTTTTTGAAGTGTTAGTCGATGCCGCTATCCCCTCACATGTCATTCGCAGATTTTCTTGCAAGATTGCTCACATAGTGTTAACATTTCAATCATTCACAACACTTTCTGTTCGGCAAGGCTTAGGAGCCAGCTCTGCAGACAAACGTCCTTTTTTTAAATCACTATGCCATCTAAAAATTGTAGACTCACCAAAACATTTGTCTTTGTAAGCTTCATTTATTAACTTAACTGTTTCTGGAGCTGTTTTGCGATAGCAAAATTTTATGGCACAACGCATTTCGTTTTTTAACTCTGTATCGCTCACCTCCATTTCTGTAGGGTAAATAAAAACAGTTCTTTAAACAAGCACGAAACTAGGAAAATAAAATCATCTGCTTCGTTTAGAATATTTATAAACGTACAGTTAACAGTTTGAAAAAATCGCCAGCAGTTTTATTTTTTAGTTTTGTGGTGTTGCCACTACTACGAAACATATCATGTAGGGAAAATGACCTCACTGGGATTTTTTTGTTTGTTTGTTTCTTTAAAAAAATTATTTTACTTTTAACATTTTATGCTTTTACCTTTTTCACCCTCTCAGAGTAAAATAATAAAATAAAAACCTAAAGCAGTCAACAATTTAATTTTAAATTCAAAAACCGTTTTTGCGTTTAGTTAACTAAATTTCATTCAATGCGCTACGCAAAGATTGAGAAAAATGTTTCCTAATTAGAATACATCAAAAATGTCCTGAAATTTTAAAACCATAGAAACCTTTCGCATTCAGTAGGGTAAAACGGAGGTTATTTAATAGCGTGATTGTCATTGTGCCTCAATCTATGCCGGGAGCGTCAAAATTCAAAAGCTACAGGAACCTATGCGTAAATTACTGTAAATTTATTCTAATACATTTGAATAATCTCATAAAATTTCTTAATTGTATTTGCGTACCTAATTACGCTTAGCATGCTTTTTACTTCTTTTAGAAAAAGAACTTTTCCAAATGCCATAAAAAATTACGTTTTAAATAATGAGATTTAAGTTTTAAATGATTTTTATTCTTAAGCATATTGGACCTTTTTTGAGAAAATTTCAATTATGGTAGCGCCAGAAAGGAATTTTTATTACTTCTTTCTACAAAATTATTCTTTGAAATATTGTATCGAACAAAACCCCTTTTTTTTATTTGAAGAAAGTAAGTTCTTAAGATATTTAAAAAAAATAAAAGCATTAAATAATGTGACTTATATTTTTTAGCTTTTTTTGTATCTTGAAACTTCTATAAATAACAAAACAAAATATGTTTTTTACATGTTTATTAATGATGTTTGAAGATATTAGAAATTACTTTTGAATACACTGTCCAAAGGCCTTACTGAGACATGAATAATTTTTGTCAATAAAACTCAATAAATATATATTTCACAAGACAAATTAAAGTTGAACAATAAATAACACATGATAAATTATTGGTCTTAAATAAGATGAAAAGTATTCTAAACAAGATGGCGGGTATTGGTAGTGTTAATTATTTTCCAATCCACCATTTTTACAAAATAGTTTTTTTTAATTCTTGTAATAGCCTGAAAACGACCGTTGCGTTCCCTGTAATACATAGCGAACTTTTGTGGAAAAGTCATTAAGTATACCTGCCTACTTTTAAACAGTTTTATTACAACTTTTAAACAGTTTATTAGTTCGAATAGTAATCTTCAGTTTATTCACTCTACGATTAAATATGGCGAAGATAATTTTCGAAAAAGGGGAAATAAAAATGAGTAAATGTTGGCAGCTATGCGTCATAATTTGTCCAAAAACATATTATGTCAACAACAAGATGTTTTAGCCCTCAGTTTTAGAAATGTAATTCTGGAATGTCAAGAAAGTTTATTTTTCCAGCCAGTGGCGAATACAAAGATAGAGGTCCGCATTACAGCTATTTCTTTATAAAACATTTTGCCTTATTTAATCGCAATATACCAAAATTACTATAAAAAGTTGTATCCAGGACACCCACCTTGTGTGCGTCATTTTTCATTTAAAACAACTTATTTTTTGATGATTTGAACCAAGTTTTCTTTTGTGAGGATCGTCATCGTCCCCTTAATACTAGGCCTACGTGCTGACATAAAAAGGACGGCTGTCGTAAGCGGATTTTTTTCAGCATTTGTGCAATCTCTTGAGTTTTAATACCAGTAAATTCTAAAAGTGTTCCTCGCCTTAATGTTTAACAACTAAATACAGGTGAAGAAAATTATAAGGAAATACTGGTGCCCAAATTCAAAGGACTATATAAATGCCTAAAAATACCCATCAACGACAGCCGCCATTTTTGTGTGAGAGCGTACACCTTGAATTCAGATTGCAGTGGTCAAGGATTCATTGAACTAGCTTAACGTTCAACCAAATTTAACGTCACTTTCATTCAAAATATGCTGCATTAAAATGTAAATAACTTAAATAATTAATAAAATATAAATATTTGTGTGAAATAATTTTTAATTGCACGAAATAATTATTTACACGCACGAATGACCAAAGAACTCTCTTTACATAATTTGAGTAGTCAAATATATAGTGCAACTCATATTTTAATATCAATCCAATATCGAGAAAATTCTGACCGATTTCGTTGAAATAGTGAGATGAACTTTAAATGCTTTCCAAAAGTAGCTAGATAATAAGAGTTCTTACGAGCCTACACTAGCAAGAACAAGAACAACCAGCCAGGACACTAACCGCGAGGTTTATAGTGAAAATGTCCTGGCGGAACCCCCCCCCCCCCACCACCACCATCCAGCGATTCACAAGGAATCAAGCTTGATCAGCGGCGTTTTTTCAAGATAATATTCACAAATCATCCCACACTGGGACAAATCAAAAGCAAAATTGGCAACATGCCTGCTTTTAAATAGTAAACTGAATATAAATTATCAATAAATTAACTAAATATTACAGCAACTATCATCACAGTAGTTTACTGTGACTACTAAACTAACTATGAATAACAGAAAAATTACACTGAAATTCACCAAAAAGTTCACTATGAAAAGATATATTGTCTTTAAAAACAAATGTTCATGAAGATATGATGTCCTTTAATAAAACAAATGTTCATCAAGATTTCATGAATATATCACAATCCACCAGCTCTCTTCATCCAATGATCAAAATTACCAAAAGTTTTGATAATTGTGCCTGAACAACTTCATTTAACTATGATGCATAAGAAGATCAGTAAAGTTCAGCAAAATGTTCAGTATATAAAAATAAAATGTCCTTAAAAGCAAATATTCATGAAGATAATGTCTTTAAAACAGATAGTCATCACTATATACTGTATTACTTATACCACCTTGTTGCTAACAAACAACAAAGAACTTTAATTCAGAACAAAATATTATCCCTTCAGGCAAAGAATACTGATTGTTGATAATTACAACAATAGTAATAATCACTGTACAATGTTCATGTAGATCATCAGTAAATATAACAGTTCCAAATACAATTAAATGACTAATATACGTTATTGCAGAAATCTTCAACTATGTCACAGTCAATCTATAAATCATGCTTTATCCAACTCAAAACCTTTAGAATACTTGAAGTTAATATAAGATAAATACGTTGAAAATGTATACTTAATAAATGAATATAGACTATTAAGTTTGTTATAAATTATTTTTAATCTTTCATAATTCTTTGAGTTCAAAAATGCGTCCTGCAGATTTTTTCTCAATGTCTTATTTGAATTAAAATCAAAGTAGCACGGTATTAGTGGGCATCTTCCAAAGATATAGTGAACAACATCACCCTTTATGCCACATTGGCATTTATCTGATTGTAATTTATTTATTCGAAAGAGAAAAACTGGAAATGAACCATGTCCCGTCATGAAATATTGCACTACCTGGCTTGTACATACATAATCTGTATTTACATATTTTAACACCAAATAGGTGTCTCTGCCCAAAGTGGACTCTGACCATTCAACTTGCCATTCTTTATTAATTCTATCCTTAAGGTATTTCGAGATTGCAGAAACCGGAAAATCTAAATCAATTCTTTCATCGTAATCGTCTTTTAAAATAGCATTTTTTGCCAAGTCATCTGCAATCTCATTTCCTTTCAGACCCGCATGCGCCTTTATCCAGCCAAGTTCAAGTTTTATCCATGGATTATCCAATAAAAGTAAATAGATATCTCTTATTATTGTATTTTTGGGGAATAATTGTTGTAATGACATTACTGATGACAATGAATCTGTGTATATCCTTGCTTTACTACATCTATTAAAAACTGTCCATTTCACTGCTTGTTTTATGGCTTGCAGCTCCGCCTGAAAAATCGTATTAAGATCATGCAATCTAAGTTTTTCTTCATATATATAGTTATTCTTGTGAAACACTGTAAATGCAGCAGCTACACCACCATCCATTTTAGATCCATCAGTATAGATTACCGTAAAATCTACAATGACTATTTGTTCCATTTTTGATACCGAATTTATGTTTATGTTTGGCTCTATGGTATAATTTACATAGTCATCAGAACTCAGATTATCCATTAGTTTATGCCTATTTATTATAGTATTCTGAATGGAAATTTCAGCATCTTCATTTCTAACCAGATATTTCTCCAAAATCGCCTTAATCTTATGATGTATTGGGGGAACTACCGCTAATACACAGAGAGCTTCCGTAGATGTGTTTCTATATGGTCTCATTACACTGAATAACCCCGTTCTCTGACATGAACGGATTCGTTTAATTTCCGGTATTTTAACATCTCTAGCCCATACCTCGCATCCGTATAAAATTTGTTTCTCAATAACGGTTAAGTACCATATCTTCCTGTAGTCTGCTTTAAGTCCTTTGTCTCTCTTTGACGTCCTTGCAATAGAGCCCACAACTTTTTTAATATTTTCTCTAATAACCTCAAAATGTTGCATCCAGGTGAAATTACCATCAATTATAAATACCAAATAGGTGATTGCATCTTTAAGTGTAATAGAAGTGTTATCAATTTTAAAAATTGGTCTTCTGTTTTCTAATTGATATTTTTCAAAAAGCATTGACTCACACTTGTCTGTACTCAGTCTCACTTTGTATTTTTCATTGATATTCCTAAATACTTGAATCAGAGTATTCATTCCCTCTTCCAACTCTCTTCTGTTGTTTGCTCCTCTGAAAATGACGTAGTCATCCGCATATGAAATTATATATTTATTTATTAAACAATAATCTTTAAGAATAGAATCGACAATCAGCAACCATAGTAGCGGCCCGAGTCAAGAACCCTGCGGGCTTCCTTGGAACAATAAGAACAACTTTATTCCATTCACATAATCAGAGTTGCCAAGTCTCCGGATTTTTGCACACCAGTAATTTTTTAGGGAAAATGTTGTTCTTTTAAATCGCAAAATGCTCTGATTGAATAAAACAACAATTTCTGTACTAAATTACTGGTATCCAAAAAGCCGGAGACTTGACAAGCCTGACATAATTAAACACTATGTACCTTTCTGAAATATAGTTTCTCAACATTGATTTCAAATATGTTGCCACAGGAAGATTTTCTATAATATGACTCATTATTAACCAGTCAACGGAGTCAAATGCTCCCTGAATATCCAATGAGGTTAAGGCACAGTACTTATAATCCATCAAAATGTCCTTTGTACATTTCCTAAGAGCGAATAATGCGTTTACCGTAGAACGTTTCTCTCTAAAACCATATTGATTATTATTGAAGTATTTAATACTTTCCAAAGTAACCATGACCCTCTGTTTCACTATCCTCTCCAATATTTTACCCATTATCGGTAGTAATGTTATCGGTCTATATGATCTTGGATTTTTTGGATCTTTGTTTTTCTTATGGAAAAATATTACAACGCCTTTTTTCAGCTCCCAGGAAAATGTCCAAGTTTCAAACACTTGTTATATATATTAAGCATTATCTCAGGAAGAGTATTACATATGTGTTTTACTATTACTGCGTCAATCTTCTCCCATCCAGGTGCTTTATTCAAAGCTTGCTTCGAGAGAGCATACTTCATTTCTCTAATTGTTATCATATCCGTTGTTGGACTAAGCTCAAATTCTTCCTTTGAAGAATAATCATGAATATTTTGTGGAACTTGATCAATGCTGAAATGTTCCCTCATTAATTGAACCGCAACTTCATCATATGAGTCAAATATCTCTGAGTCCGTAAGAGACAAAGCAATTAAATAATAAGCCCAGTCAGATAAATGGGAAACTTTTCGAAAGTTGAAAATAGCGCCATCTAGCGGTTGGGAGTGCTGCATTCGGCACCAAGAATATTTTAATAAAATGTTGCTTCTAAAATTAAAGCTTAAAATAAGGAGTTCATATTTTCTAAGAAAGTCGTTTGTAAATTCCGGTGTCAGTCAGTAATTTCACATTTTACGAACATAATTTGTCTGTGCCGGAAAGGGTTAATTGCATAGTGATGTAAATTTCCATCACTTTTTATTTAACTTTTAATAAATAAATCAACTTCTTCGCCACCACTATATTTATATAGAAATATTAATCCAGTAAATTTCCACATTTTTTTTTCATTATAGTTTTAGCTTTAATGTAAAAGATCCCAATAATTAGCAAGCTTTTAAAGGAAGTGCAAAAACAAAACATCGATAAAAATCGTATAAAATATCGATATAAATAAATCGTATCGTTTCTCTGCGACCCACTTCTGTTTTGTCCTCCTTCCGCAGCAGAGGTTTGGCGCTAGTGTGTCGCTAACAAATTTAACACTATCTGACTGGGCTTATTATTTAATTGCTTTGGTAAGAGAGGTAAAAATTAAGTCCGTATTATGGAGTTTCTTGCCTGCAATATATTTATACAATCCTCCATATGCATCTTGGGTATCCCTACAGTAATTAATCCGTGATGTTTTCTTGGTTTCTCTAACTAACTTTTTATATTTATTTCTATGTAAAAGATAAATTTCTCTTAATTGCTCATTTTCTAAATCCTTTCTATGTCTCTTATACATCGCTGTAACTTTATTTCTTTCAATTTTAATTTCCTGATTGAACCAATGGATTTTTGGTTTGTAAGTAAGTTTACGCTTCCTAAAGCTACGTTCAAGAATATGCAAAATATCATCAATGAAATTCTTCATAAATATATCCAATCCCTGTGTATTCTGAATATTATCAAAGTTTTTCTTCCAATCATTTAGTCTATTTTTAAATAATAAATCATTTTTTTTTTTAAATTACCGTTCTTTGTTTTAAATCTGTACTGATTTCTGTAAACTGGACTTATATTTAATTTGAATAATATATATCTAGGATCGCTAAATAAAAATTCTTTTGTATTGACTGACCAATCTTCCATAATATCCTGTATAAGAGTTCCTCCGATTGTTAAGTCAGGTCTTCCCGAAAGATCTCCCTGGATGAAGGAACATGGTGCGTCTAAGTCATTCAAAATTGTCAGGTTATTCATCATTAAATGATCTAATAATATTTGACCTCTCACATCTTGCCGTGTATAACCAAGAGTCATCAAATGAGCATTAAAATCTCCAGCAACCAAGACCCTGGAGAAATCAGGGAAAATATTTATCCACTCCTCCAAATCAGCATCTAAATTGCCTGACGGAGCCGAATATTGGGAACCCAATAAAAGTTTCCCATTAATTACATTTACAACTATAAATACTGCATTACTCAAAACCGGCGACTGCAGTGCAACATAATCCATGTTAGTAATAAAAATAAAAGCATTATTGTTAGAGGAAGAAAAATAAGGCCAGACTGTTGGAATCCCCATAGGAACCCCCGACTGGACATAAACATCCTGACAAAAGACAATGTCAATACCATTTTTTAAAACATATGTGACCAAAGCATCACTGGCATCCACACAATGATGCATATTAATTTGTAGATATTTAATAAATGATTTCCCAGAAACAGCCCCTGAGTCGCCCTTAGCTACGTTGACAGGGAACCATTGGCATAATACTCTACCTATTTCTTACAAAAGATGGGCATTGTGCACTATCTGCTCTATGATCACTCTCTACTGTAGGATTTTCAAAATAACAATTTGCACATCTAATTGTATCTGATTTCCAATCTTTCGTGCTATGTTCCTCCGCACATTTTGTACACTTCAATGTTCCCTTACATGAGTTCGCATAGTGCCCATAAGCCTTACAATTGAAACATCTAATTATATTTATGTAATTGACTACTCGGTATCTGTCAAAGTCCACACAAATTCTCTTAAGATTAATCAACCAAACTCTTCCCTTTTTGTCCACATCGATAAGCCAATTTACCTTTCCCATCTTAGATTTATCTTTCTGACAATCTCAAAATCCAAATGTGTTTCTCTATATAACTCTATCAATGCATTTATTGTAGACCTATCAAGTGACGGATTCTTCAATCTCTCCGATAGTCCTCTTACTACACCTTCCTCCACAATTGATTCCTCTAAGGCCCTTTGTATTGAATCCGTGACCACATCATCACCCAATTCCAGGTCTACACTAAGCAGGAGAACCCTCTCACTTCTTCTAACCGGAATGTTAATCTTTACCCTGGATTGTAGAGGCTCATCCTTATCAAGTACCTCTCTCAACAATTCTGCTTCCTCTCTTGATTTCATTTTAATTATGATCTGACCCTTCTGAGTCGTCAACACATCTCTCGGAGTAGGAATATCTACATCTGCATTACACATCTCCTGCATATTCTTTCTTATATCATTCAAATCAGTTTCTGTATCCAATTTTGACACAAGTACCACATGGTCATCTCGTCTCCTAGTCACTTGTTTTTCATCCTTTCTCTGTTTTTTCTCTTCTGCCTGGGGGGGTCACCAGAGCTGAGATCTTTTCCGCAATGTCTCTCAAAATCTTATCATGTTCCACTCTGTCTTCCAGTTTTGTAGTCAATATTACATTTTCTTTAAAAATCATCAAGGCCCTTTCTTGTATATATCCTGCAATACTTTTATACATCGAAATCAGTCCTGCCGAAACCTTATTTTGTTTTTGTCGATTATTCTCTAACCAAGTATGCATCCTTTCTGTAAGTCTCTGAACCATAACTGGAAAATCCAAATCCTTCACTTCATCAATCCACTCATCTGTATTCTCAACGGCCGTGGACATCGTTTCCCCAGGCAAAAACAATCACCTTTCAAAGAACTATAAACAAACTGTTACCAACTAACCAAAACTGTAAACCAATTGACAGCCTACCGACCAAAACAATCCGTATAGAGAGCCAATGCAGAAACCAGACCCCACACCAGCGTTTGCTCACAGACGGATCAGCAGTAGTACTTCTATGACAAATTGCCTTCAAAAGAGCAGATATTCACACTATGACACAGAGATTCAGGGGCATTCACACTATGAACAAACTTTCAGCATATATGTATGGGAGGACTGAGTCCAAAATCCCAAAATGCCGATGATTGGCTGAGCCAAAAAGGCAGACAATCACCAGTAATTAATAACAATAAAACTATTCTCTAAACTCAAACCTAGACCCAACCAGGGACTCAGAGCACAACCCAGAATAATCAAGCTCCAAATAAAAATTTAAAAGTAATTACCATAAACAACAACAGAAACAAGTAGCAACCAACAACAGAAATACACAGCAACCTCACCACGTGATAGTCGAAAAAATCAGGGAAACCAAACAAGTACTCTAATCAAGTAACTAACAGCAAATAACTATATCTCAACCAACACACCTCAACTAGTAGACTAACTCCTCTCAAATAAAGTTATCCCAAATACATACGTCATCAAAACACACTAGTGCTAACCAATCCAAAAATTACACAGATTAGACGGCAAACGAAATTAAACCTGCAGCCAAAAACAACTCAACTTAACAATTAACAATCAAGATGGAGTCATCAACAACGTGAACCACCCACTACAAATCACAAAGTCTCAAAATAAACAATAATAAACAGAAATTAACAAAAATTACCACAGGAAAAGCACATGAGAAGGTAAGTAAATCAACTAGAACACTAAATTACATAATTAAGGTGTTATAATCATGAATATTAATGTATAATAAGTAGAAATGAAGATGAAAGTTCCGCAAAAAGTAAACAATAAATGGCGCACTTTCAAAAAGTAAGCTAACAAGCTAATTAATATTCTCTACAGTGTTAACCCTTTAACGTTCATTGGTTTCCCCACGAAACCACAAAACTTTAATTACGAAACTCAACAATGACAGCAGAATTTTAATAGAAATGTTTTTCGTTTATTATATATGTGAAATATCGCTTTTTTATTATATAAAAATAAATTTGTTCATAATTTCCGGTGCCAATCATTTATTTCAACATCTTAACAATTGGAGTGCTTTATCCGTTAAAAGGTTAAATAAGTAAGCTATGTTAATATACTACTATATTAATCAATAAATTGACCAGTTAAATAAATATTATATGTTAATTTGACAGTATAACAAGATTGATAAACTAGATAGGCCTGACGCCAACGTGACAAAATTTCAAAGTCCAGAAATTAACAATTATACATAAAATAAATCAAAATAATTTAAACATAGTTAATGTATAACATATTAGTGTGGATTATATGCAAAAAACAAAATCGCCAGATGAATAATTACCAAAAAAAATTGAAAAGTTCAGGATCTCCAAGAAAGTACGTACTACAGCAATGGCGGTCAGGGGGGTTGCTAGCCTACACTAGCAACGCGAAAACAATCACAAGCTCCGAAATTGAAAGTGTCCTAAGAAAGAAAAAAACTAATTAGATTCGAAAATTTCCAAAGATACCCGCTTATACGTCGATCACAGATATCCTCTACAAAAAATAAATATGTATAAAACTGCAAACAATAAATTTTAAAAGAACGCTGCCATTGATTTAAAATTAACTCGAGAGTGTTTTCGCGTTACTAGCGTAGACTATTAAGGGTTTCTGGCGTCCCAATCCTGGTCATGGTTAAAGGCGTCATTGGTAAGTAGATTTAGTTTTAAGCATAAAGATCTGTTCAAAGAGTGTTATTTTAATTTGTATATGAAATAATGCTTTAGGAACCATATCGTCCAAGTTATTTAATTTTAGCAATCTTACATTGAGCATGCTAATTTTGCATACAGCTAATAGGTGGGGAGCCGGTCAAAGCCATTAAATAATAAGCCCAGTCAGATAGTGTTAAATTTGTTAGCGACACACTAGCGCCAAACCTCTGCTGCGGAAGGAGGACAAAACAGAAGTGCGTCGCAGAGAAACGATACGATTTATTTATATCGATATTTTATACGATTTTTATCTATTTTTTATTTTTGCACTTCCTTTAAAAGCTTGCTAATTATTGGGATCTTTTACAGTAAAGTAAAACTATAATGAAAAAAAATGGAGGAAATTTACTGGATTAATATTTCTATATAAATATAGTGGTGGCGAAGAAGTTGATTTATTTATTAAAAGTTAAATAAAAAGTGATGGAAATTTACATCACTATGCAATTAACCCTTTCCGGCACAGACAAATTCTGTTCGTAAAATGTGAAATTACTGACTGACACCGGAATTTACAAACGACTTTCTTAGAAAATATGAACTCCTTATTTTAAGCTTTAATTTTAGAGGCAAAATTTTATTAAAATATTCTTGGTGCCGAATGCAGCACTCCCAAACGCTAGATGGCGCTATTTTCAAATTGCGAAAAGTTTCCCATTTATATGACTGGGCTTATTATTTAATGGCTTTGGAGCCGGTGGCATCGAAATCGCACTGATCGCGGAATTGAAAATTGTTTATGTAAATTGATAGTAAACAGAATTACGAACAAAATGAGCTATGTATAAAAAGGTCTGACAAGCCAAAAATATTATTAATTAAATTACTTATCATTAAAAAGTAATAATATTTTACCGTTATCGCGGATATTGATTACTCTTAGAGCATTTTATAGAAAAGTTTGTGGTCTTTCAGAAACAAAGCCATTAAATAATAAGCCCAGTCAGATAGTGTTAAATTTGTTAGCGACACACTAGCGCCAAACCTCTGCTGCGGAAGGAGGACAAAACAGAAGTGGGTCGCAGAGAAACGATACGATTTATTTATATCGATATTTTAAACGATTTTTATCGATGTTTTGTTTTTGTACTTCCTTTAAAAGCTTGCTAATTATTGGGATCTTTACATTAAAGCTAAAACTATAATGAGACAAAAATGTGGAAATTTACTGGATTAATATTTCTATATAAATATAGTGGTGGCGAAGAAGTTGATTTATTTATTAAAAGTTAAATAAAAAGTGATGGAAATTTACATCACTGTGCAATTAACCCTTTCCGGCACAGACAAATTATTTTCGTAAAATGTGAAATTACTGACTGACACCGGAATTTACAAACGACTTTCTTAGAAAATATGAACTCCTTATTTTAAGCTTCAATTTTGGAAGCAAAAATTTATTAAAATATTCTTGGTGTCGAATGCAGCACTCCTAACCGCTAGATGGCGCTATTTTCAACTTGCGAAAAGTTTCCCATTTATCTGACTGGGCTTATTATTTAATGGCTTTGTTCAGAAAAGCATTTAATGACAAACTTTATGTGGCTGTAAATGTCTGCCATACCTATTTTTAAATTTAAATTATATTTTGCTTGGAATTTACTGGTGGCTCCTTTATATCGCGTCTGGACGCTGGTTACGTGTCGACAAAGGCGCATTGGGACGTTTGTCGGACGATAATTAATTTCATTAAACATAATTTCGGCTTGTCAAACCTAGTCATATCTAGCTCATTTTATTCGAATGACTTTTCACTATCGATTTACATAAAACAATTTCAATTACCGCGACCACGTGACTTTTGCTGTCACCGGCTCCCGGACTATAAAGTGTTACAGTAAAGTGAAGTTTCTCTTAATGTTTATTTTAGTAATACTCTTTGACATAGGTGGTTGATTTAAGTGTCCAAATCTGTTAAATTTTTTTGATTAAGCAGTGTACCTAGTTTACTTTTAATCAATCAGACCCTCCTTTAAATGCAGATAAACAGTTTTGCTTTATTTAGGTTGTCTCAAATCATGACCGTATCAAGTGAAAAATTAATGGCCCCGAGGGGGCTCTAAAATCCCATAGAATTAAACCGCGATCGATGTATATGCATATTTTGATATTAAAGTTAAATATTTTCGAAGGTTTTATTTTATTTTAATTTTAAAATGCAAAAATATTAATTTTATTTATTAAGAGACTTGACTATTTTCAAAATTATTCTAAAAAAAGAAACATAACAATATTAATCACTTTAGGCAAATGCCTCAAAAATGGATCCGTAAATTGCCTTAAATACTTTTCTGAGAAAACACGTTCATGAATCATATTTTCCATTTATTTCAACACTACACTTTTGTGCAAAGTATGTATTTTTTCTACCTTCGATTTCGGGGTCCGTACGCTTTTACCACAATTTTTTTGTAGAATTTTTCTACCGTAATTTCCGGCGTATAATCCGCGGATCAAACAATTCTCTTTCAACTCAGAATATTTTTTTCAATAATTGAATACAAATATTTACAATGATCTAGTATGTTACATTTTATAAAATAAAATTTCTGGGTCGAAACATGATTGTTTGATCCGCGGATTATACGCCGGAAATAACGGTATTTAATATTTAAATATTAGAACTTGGCGACACCTCGTTTAATTGTAGGATTTGTAATATTTTTCTGCATTTAAATAAGACGGAAAACTCTATTAAAAGATTGTGGTATAAGCGTACGATCCCTTGTTTTTTAAAATTTATGATTTTTTTAAAAAATACTATGAAACAGTCGCATTAAACAATTTTCAAACTGTAAGAAAATGGAGTCTATTTATAATGGTTATTATAAAATATCATTTAATTTTGTACCTTTTAAAGATCACACATTTGTTTCTCTACAAGGAATTGGCACTCACTACTTTTCACGGAAAGGTTCCATATCACTATTTACAAAAAAAAAACAGACGGCTTATTTAATGACAGTAGTTGTGTGGATAAGTAAGTTGAACATTTTGATTTAGAAAATAGTGGTATATATGAAGATAGTGTGCCGCTTAGTGAGTAACACTACCACGTATAGAAAGCATGATTGAAGTGGCGTCACTGTGACGTAAATGCAAGTCAGCAAATATCTGATAGTTGTGTTGTTTAATTTATAGGAATAAATATTTGATAAAACTTAGATCATATGAGATGGTGAATATGTGGGTGAAATCGTATGAACCCCTGTATTAAATTCTAGTATTTTCGTTATTTACTGAGTGATAAATATTAAAACTGCAATATTTTTACTAAAAGCAGTAAGAGGTGATATGTTTAACTTTATAAATTTAATATTACAAATATTTTGACACATTCATTGTTTCTACGGAGTAAGATAAAAAACTTATAATTTCAGACAAATGAGACAAATATGTACATAAATGTCAATATTTACTCATTCTTTGATTCCTTTACTTAAATTCTTTATATACTGTAAAAGCACTTATTTTCGCGAGCCGTAATTTTCGCGAAAATGAAGATATCGGTGATTTCGCGAGCTGAAAATTTCGCGAATTTTATATGAACAGAACCAAAAGTTGAAAAATCCCGAAACTACCTAAATAGAACCCCTTTTGCATAAGGCATTTTATGAAACATCCTTTTGTCCGAAAAGTCCCCCCCCCCCTCTCTTCCCGTCGCTCTAAAAACAACACGCGGGCACACAACACAAACAAAATGTTGTTCCCCCTGAGATGTTCGTTAACTTCGATCAGACAAACGCAAAGTTTGTGCCTACATCTGAATACACATTGGAAGAAAGTGGTTCAAAACAAGTGTCCATAATCGGCATGGAAGATAAAAGAGAGATGACTCTTTTGTTAGCATGTTCCCTTTTTGGAAACCCTACTTTTGCCACTACAATTGTTGTATGCTGGAAAAACAACAAATTGTCATCCAAAGTTTACATCCCGCGGACTGGGATGTGCGATTCGCACTTGAGAATACTGACACAATGATTCGATACATCGAGAATATTCTTGTACCTTATTACGACAAGCAGAGAGAGCTTCTCAGGCTAGTTCCAGAACAACCTGGTGTAGCATTGTTCGACGTTTTTAAGGCACACCAAGATCCTCTTTTTCTGGTTGAACTAGAGAAGAGGAATATCATTCCAGTTTTTGTGCCCACTTCCTGCACAGGAGAGCCCTTGGACTTAACTGTAAACGGCGAGTTCAAGCGTTTGCTCAAGAATGGGTTTATTGAGTGATATTCTAATGAGCTTAAATTTCTAGAGAAAAAAGAGTCTGTGGACCTGCGAATATCACGACTAAAACCGAATCACGCTTCGTGGCTTGTGAGCCAAACATGAGATAATTTTGAAAGGCTTCAAAGAAACTGGTATAAATATTGTAAGTGAATGAGCTGCATTCTATTAGTTGTATTACTGTTTTTATTCAAGAAATAGTCGTATAGTATTCAAGAAATAGTTGTAAGTATCCAAGAAATTTTTGTACTTATTTTTTCTTTAAGTAACTGTAATCTTTAAATTTTGGATAATTGAAAAATTTATGACTTTTTTTATATTATTTGAGGAGATAAAAAAATATTTCGCGAGGCTTAAATTTTCGCGATTACGACGGGCTCTCGAAAATCGCGAAAATTGAAGCCTCGCGAAAATAAGTGCTTTTACAGTACGTAGAATCAAAATCTACTGATACAACATTCATGAGACGCAGTCAATCTTAAAACATTAAAAAAACTAGAAGTACATTTTTCTGCGGAATATTGCCAGTTCGGCCTCCTTTTGTATTCAAAAGTTCCAAGTTAATTCCAGAAATTCAGAATAGTATTTCTTTCTTTATTTAATCCCAAACATTTCGTGATTTCAGAAAGTAAAAATTTTTATTTCGAAATTTCCGGAATGAGTTTTGATTTTATGAATAAAATAGGAGGAAAAACTAGAAACCCTTTTTCAGCGTATAGCTTCGCATGCAGATAAGATTCCAGGTCTTCCAAATTGTCCGTTTTTAATACCAGTATTTTGTAAGAAAACTACTTGTGGTAGGTTTCTACAACGTTTGCGGTCTGCCCTACATTTTTCCATTTACCGTAATTTCCGGCGTATAATCCGAAGCTCAAAGAGTCGTTTTTCGATCCAGAAATATTACCGTAATTTCCGGCGTATAATCCGCAGCTCAAAGAGTCGTTTTTTGACCTAGAAATATTATTTTATAAAATGTAAATTAAAAGATCGTTGTAAATATTTAACTACAATTATTGAATAAAATTTCTGGGTCGAAAAACGACTCTTTGAGCTGCGGATTATACGCCGGAAATTACAGTATTTTATAAAATGTAACTTAAAAGATTGCTGTAAATATTTAACTGCAATTATTGAATAAAATTTCTGGGTCGAAAAACGACTCTTTGAGCTGCGGATTATACGCCGGAAATTACGGTATATTGCTTGATTGCAACGATTTTTTTAAATAATAACCTTCGCTATTTTATTGACAGATTAAAAGTACAAAATTAACACGAGTTATCTTATATAAAAAAGTGATAGCAATCATGCAATATGAATAAAAAGAAATTTCGAAGTAGCAACAATGATTTTACGCAGAAATCTAGGATTAAATTAAACGAAAATATTTTAAACAATAGTGGTATTCAAAATCCGTAACCCTTGGCATCTATAGTTAAACATATTCTAAACCCAATTATCTGCAATTATACAAAGTTATGCATAGATATAGTGCAACTTTTATTTCCGTGGTTCGAACAGCTGTTTGGGAAATTTCGCTAGTGTGCACTGTGCAAGGATGCTTTTCGAGGTGTAAGTGATGGAATCAATGTAATGTGTTCAGCTAAAAAAAGCTGACTCCGGTTTAGAATTAACCGAACTTAACTCCTTTTGAACGGGTGTCATTTCACGACATTTAAATTTTTAACACCTGTAATGCTGTATAGTATTTTTCGCTTTATTTAATCCAAGAAATGTACGATTAGACAAGGCAAAGATTATGATTAAAAAATTCTCGAACAAAAACTAATGTCCGGGAGCATTCAGTCTTGCCAGTGGGTTACTTTTTTTAATTCAGTTTTCTTAATTTACACTAGTTTTTGCAAAAAGTAAATTTCGCCTTACTTAACCCTTTCCGGCACAGACAAATTCTGTTCGTAAAATGAGAAATTACTGACTGACACCGGAATTTACAAACGACTTTTTTAGAAAATATGAACTCCTAATTTTAAGCTTTCATTGTAGAAACAAAATTTTATTAAAATATTCTTGGTGACGAATGCAAGTTTGGAATTAAAATTAGGTGTGCCCAGAGTGGGACCACTGTGCCGGAAAGGCTTAATGACTGATAAATTACCGTACTTTCCGGACTATATTACGTGGATCAAACAATCATGTTTCCACCCAGAAATTTTATTTTATACAATGTAACTTACTAGATCGCTGTAAATATTTTACTTCTACTATAAAATTAAACTCCTGGGTCGAAACATCACTGTTTCATCCGTGAATTATAGGCAGAAAATTACGGCAAGTCGAAAACAAGGCGAATTATATCATTTGAAAAAAATGGTACAAATCAAGCAATCTGAATTAAACACAAGTTGGAAATTGTACGTCAAACGTGAGAAATGAGGTGCGTTCATACTATGACTACTTTTATAAATATTCAGATCTTGGTGCAATTGCTGTTGCACTCTTATGCAAAAATGCATGAATACACTATTTATTTTATGTGTAGATTTTTATATTATAGATAATAATTCGATTTTATGAAATTATGTTTGATTACACTTTTACAGACAATTACCGTAATTTCCGGCGTATAATCCGCAGCTCAAAGAGTCGTTTTTCGACCCAGAAATATTATTTTATAAAATGTAACTTAAAAGATCGCTGTAAATATTTAACTACAATTATTGAATAAATTTTCTGGGTCGAAAAACGATTCCTTGAGCTGCGGATTATACGCCGGAAATTACGGTAATTACAATTCTGTTACATTAAACTTATACTATGCGCCAATATCCAATACCAGAGGCGTAGGGTCAAGGGGGGCACGGATCACTTTACTACCAGTATTTTTATATACTATATTTGCCCTTATTTAATTCATGCAGTTCAAGGATTAAATAAGGCTAAATGTAGTATATAATTATACTGGTAGTAAAATGATCGTCCCCCCCCCTGACGCTACGCCACTGTCCAATACAAGGCAATGTAAAAAAAATCTTCTTTATTATTTTACTAAAAAAATGAATTATATCGTCTGTTATTATGATATGATTTATTTCCGTAATAAAATACGGACTCGACAAAATTCTACTACGATTATATATATTAAATTTAAAACCATTCTGTTGGATAGTTTTTGTGGTGTTATATGCGGAGAGACAGACGGACCAAACGACGATTATAGGTGCTACGTATTTATATAACGCACCTAAAAAGTGCCCCACTGGCAACACTGTAAGCATTGTAAATGGAACGTATAGGTAACATACTTGATGGGTTATTGTGATACCCGTGCACAGGGTAAGTGCTCGTCATTTCGCGATTATTGTGAAATAATCGAATTAGGAAATCAAAAGATCGCGGCAGAATTCGCGGAGCGCGGCGTTTTGCGTAAGGCTCCTTTGCTACCTCCCTTATATACCGAAACACTTGCGGAAGCCAGGTAGAAAGGTACTTAACTCTTTAACATTCATTGGTTTCCCTGTGAAACCACAAAACTTTAATTACGAATATCAACAATGACAGCAGAATTTTAATAGAAATGTTTTCTATTTATGATATATGTGCAGTATCGCTTTTTTTTTTTTACATATATAGAAATAAATTTATTCATAATTTCCGGTGTCAATCATTTATTTCAACATTTTAGCAATTGAAATGCTTTATCTGTTAAAGGGTTAAAGCTGTATCAAAACGTCTTGGTCCTTTGCTACGTCCCTTTTATGCAGACACAATTGCGAAGCCAGGTAAAAAGGAAAAAATATATATCAAAATTGAAACCAGGCAAATTTGGGACAAATGCAACATGCACATTTTGTAACCAATATTTAAAAACATAATTATTCGCTTTATATATTCAAAGAATATGACACTTGTTTAAGGCAAAACATAACATTCTGAAATATTGACAACAGAATGAACATGTTGCCTGCGTTGTAAATACAGCCCTGAGTGTTCATATCGTGTAATGCATGTGTATCTGTGGTTTTTCTTTAATGTTTTGTAAAACGCCAATATGGCGTTATTTTTGCACGACCTCCTATATATATATATATATATATATTTTTTTTTTTTTTTTAAGAAATATGTGAATAGTTTGACAAAAAAAAAACCATAAGCGTCAATTGTTTTTTTTTTTTTATATTTGTTACTAATGTAATGGAAATAAAACCAAATATATTTCAGAGAACTTAAAGTGTATTTACAATTTTATATTTCATAAAAAATCGATTTTGATAAATATTCTTTACAATATAAAAAATGAATCTCGCAAATAAATGTATACACTTTTTATTCTGCTTTTATAAAAACAAATAGTGCATTGTAAAAAAAATGCCTCAGTGCCTCTCTTATTTATATTAATGTTTCAAATAGAGGAAAACAACCATTTTTACAAGTGCGTTTTTAAAAATATAAAAACGATGGAATTGAAGAATGAAAAATTCGTATCTGATTTTTTTCGCATTGACATGTCTTACATTTATTTTCAACCATGTTATTTTTTTAGCACCATATAAAAAGAAGCCTTTATTTGCGAGTATTTTTTCTCGCGATTTTCTTGTGATTGCGATTGCATTAAAGGCCACAAAAATCATTTTACATTTTACATTAAAAAATATTTTTTCTTAATAATATTCTTTGTAATTTTCTCTAAAATACGCTGTTAACCCTTCTTTGCATGAGTTTTTCTTTTACAATTGTGTTTTTTTATGCATATATTAAATATTAGACACCAGAAATTTTAAGATAGATTTTTAATTTTGTTCAGCAACATAGTTCACGGGAAATTTACTAGATTAATATTTCTATATAAGTATAGTGGTGGCGAAGAAGTTGATTTATTTATTAAAAGTTAAATAAACAGTGATGTAAATTTACATCACTATGCAATTAAGGGTTAAGAAATTGAAATAACAAAAGATATAAAGAAATAACATTAAAAAAAAGTTAATTTCTTAATGTCGCAGGAGTGTCAAGATTCTTACATTTGAATACAAATGTTTCCGATTAGTAATCTCGTAGTAACAAGAAATCTAGAACAAGTACTAAATTTCTATCAGTGGCTTCATCTTATAGCTCTTTCCGTATAGCATAGTTGCAGCGTTGCCAAGTTGAGTGAATTTTTTAATTCAAAATATTTGCCATTCTTTAACCTGTTAACCGAGGAATAAACTTTTGTCCAACTCGTTTCACAATGGCGACTATTTCTTCATAGTTTTAAGTAATATCAATCAGAGCCTAATAAACAACGGGACACACTTCCACCAGTAAAAATGAATAATGTTTTTTTTCCTTATTCATGGCAGTAAGTTTGCATGAACAGGGCGTTTTAATAAGACGAAAATTTCTATTAAATTTTACTGGTGGAAGTCTGCTCCGTCGGTAATCCGGCCATAATGCGTTCAAAATATTACGGCAAAGGATCAGGTTTTTGGCTCATGAAATAAGACTAAAACTCGATTTTGTTATACTGACTTATTTATTTCCCTTTTTAATATTAGAAGGTTTATCCTGTACGATTTCAACAATTTTTTTTGCATTTTGTTCGGATTTATGTTAGTTACACCAGCTCAAAGTTCGTATTATTCGTAGTTTTTGATGAAAAATACGCAATTTCTCCCAATTTTACCTCAATTATTTATTGAGCGCAATCGTGCAACACTTTCCTCTTTACATACATTATAAAATACATCAAAATGTACAATTTATGTAAAACAAAAAGTGTTGCAAAGCTGCGCTCATAGTAAAATATTAAAAATGATATTAAAAATTGAGGTAAAATAAGGAGAAATTGGGTATTTTTCATCAAAAACTACGAATAATACGAACTTTGAGCTTGTGTAAATTACATAAATCCGAACAAAAGGCAAAAAATATCGTCGAAATCGTACAGGATAAACCTTCTAATATTTAAAAGTGAAATAATTAAGTCAGTATAACAAAATCGAATTTTAGTCTTATTTCATGGGCCAAAAACACGGCTTATGGACCGGCTTTATGTCAAATTTATATTCCCATATATCACAGAAATGGCAATTTTAGAACATTTTCTGTTTCTGAACGCCGGGTCGCGCCGTTGCGAGTAGAGGTACACACATAAAATATAGCCTATGGTTGCTCAGAGACGATCTCCATCATCGTGCCAACATAAATATTGAAATCGGTTCGTAAATTCCCGAAACTACCCCTGCAAACAAACAAACAAACGTTTCTTGTTTATTAGAATAGATTCTATCAGATTGTTTAACGTAAATTATATCATAGAACTTATTCGCATACTTGCATGTCATTTGAATGGTCAGGTGAAAAGAATCGTCAAAGCATATACATATATTAGAAACATGATCAATAAATATAATATACCTTATAAAAGATAAGATAAAGATAATAATTTGTCAAACCAAATTCTTTTTTAACAGACTTTCAATAAAAGATGTTATAAAATTCTTTTTTAATTATATTAGAAATGAGACGTTCTCAGCCGGATCCCGGGCAAGAAACGGGCTCATGCTTCATTTTAGTATTAGTCATCCAGATCGGGACGACTCGGGCGGGCTCTGGCTCAAAATAAAAAAAAAATATTTCTTCATAAATTGAAAAAAAGAAAATCAAATTATCATATGCTATTTGAAGATCAAGAAGGTAATCTAAATTTCTTAAAATGTTTTACAATCATCTAAACATAAGTTTGTAAAGGAAATGAATTGTTATTGGTGGGATTCAAAGAGAAATTGTCTATCTTATTCTCAAGCGTTGTCATTTTAAGGAGTCCGGAGGAGGGGGGGAGGGTCAAAATTTCGTTTTGTTTATTTATAGGCTTTTCCAGTGCTTTTTTTCCTGAAGCATGTTTTTCGATAAAGATTGCATTTCAGATAAAAAGATCTTTTAAACTTCGAACTTTATTAATTTAGGATTTTAGATTTTTAACGAATTTAATTTTTTATATAACTCATGAACCACTTTCCCGATTTCATTACTTTTTCCCTATTGTGTGCAGAAAAGGTTTCTTGTTAATTTGTCTTCAGTATTTATAAAAATATTACTGACAACATTTTAATAAATTTAAAAGCAAGAAAGAGGCTATTTCAGGGTGATTTTTATTTTGTGGAATGTATTTTAAAATTTTTCACATGGAAATAAAAATCCTGAAGACAGTAAAAACATAACATAAAAACTCTGTACAAGATTGCAGACACATATCTTGCAAGAAAGTTTAGGTATCAACTTTTAAACATGACAAATTATAAATAGATAAAATTTTACTTCTGGGCGGAGCAGGACTTATAGAACAACATAAAAGTGTTATCTCTGCATCGTAGATATACTCGGTTTTCTTTATTTAATTTATTTAACTTTGTACTACTTTATTAGAAACACAACAAAAAATTTGCATTTTTCTAGAATTTAGGAACCACTTAATTGCATAAAGAACCGTGGTACCTCGTCTATCCTCTGTTTATGCTGGAAATCATTTATAAAAATTATTCAAAAGCAGAACTCATGTTTTTCTTCTATAGTTTTGGAATGATTTTTTAAAAGATTAAGAGCCGCGGTATTTGTAATTTTCTGCCTGTGTTTGGGTATAAATAAAAATTTGCTATTTTAAACGGAATTTCAGGGACATGAAAATCGCGAAACATTATCATGCGGGAGTTCCTAGTTTTAATACTTATTCCTAGGTAAAAGTGCATTTTTAAATTAAATAAATAATCTTGAAAATTTTTTAAATTTTTTAAATTTTTTATGCACTTTTGGTATCGGGCTCTGACTTCGACTAAAAGAGTTACCGGATACTTCTAATTTTGGACGCTTTGTCAAATATATAGAGAAATAATTAAAGAATTCTTCTAAGACTTCAGGAAGACAAATAACATGTTTGACAATAAATATGTTTTAGAAAAGGTTTGGTTCTTGGGGCAAATAAGAGACTAACAACAAATTTAAAAAAGTTATATTTTCGATCATCCTGTAACGGCAGCACGCTGTAGTGGGGAGGGAGGGGGGAACTCCGTGGGTCATAAACAAACGTACCGTAATTTCCGGCGTATAAGCCGCAGCTCAAATAGTCGTTTTTCGACCCAGAAATTTTATTCAATAATTGTAGTTAAATATTTACAGCGATCTTTTAAGTTACATTTTATAAAATAATATTTCTGGGTCGAAAAACGACTCTTTGAGCTGCGGCTTATTCGCCGGAAATTACGGTATTTATAAAGATGTACAGTTGGAAAAGTTAGTAAAATAGCAATTACATAAAGGCAGACATTATACCAATACAGTTCGAGATTTTGATGGACCTAACTATTGCTGCAATCTAACGTGGATGTTATCTGAAAACTTCTGAATATTGTTATTCGATTCATAATGGAAATTTTATAGCCAAGTTTCTCGAACGAACAAACGCGTGAAATGGACTAACCTTTACATTGTATACATGTTTATAAAACAGTGTTAAACATCATTGGAGCATCATAAATGCAGTTTTCTGCTAAACATTTTTCTTTTAGTGCAGAAAGAAAACGTTTACCATAGTTACATTAATTGCTACAAAAAGACACAAGATAAAATCTTTAACCCGGGTGCAGTCGCATGGGGTATGACATACCCCAGGGTGCATACGGTTTTTACAACTGTCACCACTAACTTTCGAAAAGTAATCTACAATTTACATTATCATAGAATTTGTAACAATTGTCTTAAACTGAATAAGGTGACGTTTATTAATTGTATTTATTGGTGACAATGAAAAACCTATTCATTATCTGGGTATGCGCGACTTCTCCCGAGTTAATTGTGTTGTATCTGGGAAAAAATGTCTCAGAAAGTCAAGAAAATAATTTTCTTAGCAGAGAAGATTTACTTTACACTTTTAAATTTTAAGATCTAGCTAGCGTAAACCTGACTGAGGATAAGTGTAACAACCATGTATAAGTGAAAATGGAATGGAAGCGAACACGCAGTCCAACATAGTCTAAAATCAAGTATATTTATAATTTTAGGTTGAAACATTGATTTATTATAAATAATATTATGTAAATTTTTATTCAAGTTAAAAGTATATTTTATCGTAACATTGTAAATAATACCAAAAGTGCTAGAAGTAAATAGAATAATAAATTAATGAAATATAATATTCCATTTGAAGATTTGATAAATTTTAATAAAATGTAGAATTTTTTGATATATATTAAATAAATTTTGATTAAAATACACAAAATAATTAATGAACTTAAAGGGAAAATATACGTTTCAATATATTTTAATAGAAAATAGAGATTAAGTTATTCTCTTTAAAAAAATCATTTGCAATATTGCATCTAGATTAACAAAACATTAGATTAACATGCGCGGATTACATAAAAATGAAATGTAACAATCAAGCTGCCGCTCTAACATACAATGCAAAACCTAATAATTTGTGCGTAATTTTCTAAATTTTTCTTGTATCTTAACCCTTTCCGGCACAGGCAAAGTCTGTTCGTAAAATGAGAAATTACTGACTGACACCGGAATTTACAGACGACTTCTTTAGAAAATAAGAACTCCTCATTTTAAGCTTTCATTGTAGAAGCAAAATTTTATTAAATATTCTTGGTGTCGAATGCAAGTTTGGAATTAAAATTAGGTGTGCCCGGAGTGGGACCACTGTGCCGGAAAGGGTTAACCCCTTGAAGGGCACCGGTATATTATATATACCACTTAATTTTAATCCCATAACGCCACAATAACACCAGAATTTTATAATCAAATTTTGAATTTATAAGGTACACGAGGAAAAACTTTTACTTATTTTAAAATAAATTCGTTCGTGAATCCTGGTGTCAATCAATCATTTCAATATTCTAGCTACAAGAGTACTTTGCCCCTGAAGGGGTTAAAATAACACACTTTGATATTATAAAGTTCACTACCGGGTTAAAATTATCGGAATTTTATTTTATTTAGAAAGTTTGAATTCATACCATTAAAATACTTATAGCAATATTTACTTAATTTAAATACAGACATTTCGCAATAACTTAAAAGAAAAATTCTTTTTTCAAAATTTCCGGTACGAATTCGTAATTTTAGATTGAAAACAAGAGTATACTCGCGGTTGGCAGTGAATGGGCTAACCCTTTCAAGAGCGGTGGTCCCATATGTGCCACTTAAGTTTAATTCCAAACTGGCACGTGACACCCAGAAAATTTTAGTAAAATTTGGCTTTTCTACTGAACATGGACGAAAACAAGTATTTATTTTTTAAGAAATTCGTTTAGAAATTGTGGTATCAATCAATCATTTCTTTTTTTTCGAACATAATTACTTCGCTCCTGAAAGGTTTAAAGAACTTAAGCACAAGTAAATGTTTTGTGTAACTTAAAAGACCATAGCATGAACCATGATAAATTCGACAAAAAAGAATTATTTTTGACAAGAATACTTAACATTAAATTATTGAATATACTTGTGTGATACTATAAAACCATAAAAAAAACTTCCTAATAACACAGTAAAAATAAAGAATGCGCATTCCTTATTTTTATGGTGTTATTAAGAAGATTTTTATGCTTTTAAGAATACTTAAGTTTGTTTTGATAAATCCGGTCATCCAATTCAATTTTGTCTAAAAGCCGAATGCAAACAATATAATGATTTTGACTGGTCAATGTCGGTGAAATAATATTGAAACATTCAAAGTACAGAAAATCCATTAGTTGAATGTAAATGTAAAACATAATTATATTTACATTAACTTCAAGAGCGCCACATTCCCGTAGTTCGAAATCCAATGATTTATATGAATTTTGCTCGAACAGTATTATTCTTTTCTCAATTAAACTAAGTATATTTCTCTTCATTCTTACGTAATTAATTTTTGCGCATTTCTAATAAAGTGTAATTTATTAAACAAATCTAATATTTATTTTCGTTTTCTGAATTACATTAGAATATAAAACATAATCAGATTATCTTGCAAAATTAGTGATATCTCATAAAAAACAACTCGTTGTATGTGTTCTCACCAGCCTTAGAGAGATGTAATATCTCAATTAGTAGCGGTTCGTTAGGGGGTTCACAATCACTTTAATACCAGAATTTTAATAAACTAAATATCTCTTTGTTTAATCGTAGAGCATTCGATTTTAGATACGGACAAATTTCATATAAGAAAATTCTGGTAGTAAAGTGATTGTGAACCCCTGATAATTGACCCTCTCTGCAACAGATCTCATGTGTGAAATTCTATAACTATTTATAATGTTGAAAATGCCTTGGCATGTGGTGCAGTATATAAAAATGTGAGAGTTTTAGAAAAATATTTAGAAATAGTGTTCTGTTAATGTGTGTTAGAGTACCGAAATTTCTCTTTTAACCCGTTCGGGCCTGGCCTTCTAATAGTAGAACATGTCTTTACATTAACTATTATTTTGTTTTAAGAAATACTTTTTGTTATTATCGGCATGTAATAATGATAGTGTATGCTTGTACGTTTCTTATTATGACATCAATTATGTTTCAGCACTTGTATATAAAAAATGAAAAATGGAGGTTCTCTTAAATATATTTGCACCGTTTATTTTGATATCTTTTATTTTAAAGGTATGTTACACTCCGCAGCTCCACATATCGTCGTTACCATGTCTAACTATCGAATACTAATAAATGCATTTTTCATTACTTTTTTTTTTTTTTTTAAATGGGACAATTTACAGAAGGTATTACTTCTTTCTATGGCAGACGCTTAAAGTTTGTGGCTTGGCAAGACCATTTACAACGAGTTGTTTCTGATCAAATAATATAATTTCTGATGAATAAATAGTTGAGAATAGTTAATTAAGCAATTAGTGTATCAAAGAATTAAAAAAAAGAGTGAGGTTTCTTTTGCTTCAAAACCCACATTTGATTTTACAATACCTACTAACCATTCCGACTTTTTTAGTACCACTATTTCAGACCAGACATATATCACTTATTTAATAAAAATGCTATTAATTAGTTCAAAGGTTGCTATTCGAAATTAGTGTGTTACAAAAAACGGAAGGATTGGCAGCTATGCTGTTAGTTTTATGCACAACAATGTGTTCATATTCCTTAATTAAAATGTAAGTTTTTACTAGTGCTCCCTATTAAACGTTTATACGAGTATACATATAATATGTATTATCCGGGTTTTCAGATTTTGGATACGTGTGATATGACCAAGGCGGTTATAAGTATTATACGAAACAGCATATACGGTACATCGTATATACGGATCTTACACCAGCGGTTAAACGTGTCAACGTTTAAACGTTTTTCGTTCATTGCTTAAAATAAATATGCCTTTCTGCTGCTGGCCTGTGGATCAGAGACTTTGATAAACACCCGCTGTGTCCTGTGCAGTCGGTAGTTGAAAAGAAAATCGGAATATTTTTTCCTCAGTTTAGATTTTGTTTTTTTCACCCTCAAATTTAAACTAGTGATTATGAAATGATTTACCTTTCGCATATCTGTAACACACGCACATAGCTTATTTTGATTTATGGCGTGGACATTTCGCCCGAAACATTAGTATTGCAGAACATAAACTTACATTAATTTCATATTTTATACTGACAATGATCAATCCAACTCCTTGTAAGTTTCATAATCTTATTTTTATTTTAAAGACACTCACAGAGGGCACTCCCCCCACCGGCCTATATCCCTAGTGATGATAATCAGCCGTAACAAATAACTAACTAAACATACTTTTATTTTATTTAAAAATATTTTTTTTATATTAAAAATATTTTAAAAATACGTTTCACTGCAAAAAAGAAAAGAGAAGGCAAGTCATTTTAAGCTTGTGTGATGGCGTTCTGAAACCTGCAGTGTTGATTATTTTTCAGGCCAGAGGCGTAGCGTCAAGGGGGGGCACGGATCACTTTACTACCAGTATTTTTATACACTATATTTGGCCTTACTTAATTCATACCGTTCAAAGATTAAATAAGGCTAAATGTAGTATATAATTATACTGGTAATAAAATGATTGTGCCCCCCCCCTGACGCTACGCCACTGTGTCAGGCTATAAAGGCTATAAATAATCGAAATTTGTCAAGATTAACAACAATTCTTAAAGCGTAATATCTTGTATTGCACGTACACTTTGTATAAAAAATATCACGAGTGTCATGGTTAAAAAAATGAAATTGCGTTATATATTAACACAGAGTAGAAAGCATTAGCACTGTTGAAAGAACAACATTTGACCCCCCGGGCTCAATTTGAGTATACGCACACACACAATATATATATATACAGGGTGTTCCGTTAAAGGGGTCCAATATTAATAGGGGTAATAGAGGAGATCACACGGAGCATAAATCAGTATATAATGCCTGGCCGGATCTCAATAATTTTCACGTTACAGCAAATAGAATGAAAAATCGGAAATTTGTAAAAAAACCCTCATTGCTAAACTATCGATAATGCTACATAAAAACGAAGCACATATTTAGAAACAGCAAAAAAAATCCTACGAAATGACATAAGTTGTTTTAGAATATTGAGAATTAATGGCGAGTTACAAGCTCTGAAACAGTGAAAAAATACAAAATCAAATATTTAGCAAAATAGTTAATCGTTAATTCCAAAAATGCAACTGTACCTACATCAAGGAAAATGTTATAAAATTTGGTCCATTCCGAAAGCTTTCGAAGAAGCTGACAATAAACCATATCAGTTTAATTGTATGGGAGAAATCAAGCAGTTCCCTAGTTACAACTCTGTACTGTTGCACGCTCGGAAAGAGCGAAACTCCACCCATGACGATTGTAAACACCCCGTTTTAATATCTTTCAATTATACATTTCTGATCAACCTCTATCAATACCCTTTCATTATTCAGTCTGGTCAAGTGAATGACATATTGTGCAGCTCTCGCCTTGTCTTAAAGCAAACTCCGTGACTGCTGCGTTTCCTCCATGAACTTTCAGAATGATGAAGAAGAAGTACTTTTTATGCAAATTTTCTATGTGTATAGGAAGAAAAGTGTAATAAAACAGCAGTCATCAGTGGGCGTTATGTTAAAGGGAGGCTGTTGTAAGTGGGATTGTAGTAAGTTGATGTATAATAATTATGCCGGAATACTCTAACGAAGAATATGCGGACATGCATCTGATGTACGGGCAAGCTCATGGAAATGCATGTCTAGCACAGCGCATGTACCGTGAGCAATTTCCAAGGAGACGTTGCCCAAGTTCGAAACTCTTCATAAAAATCGATAGACGGAGACTGGATCGTTTAATACAGCAAGCATTGATGCAGGGAAACCTCGACATGTACGAACACCTGCAATGGAAGAAGATGTACTGAATATTTTTAAAGATAACCCCTCCACGAGTACACGAGCTGCTGCGTCTGAAGTCGGTGTTTCTCACCAAAGTGTGTGGCGTGTTCTGCGTGCAGAAAACATGCACCCCTTTCATGTGCAGCGGGTACAACTGTTATCAGTAACAGATTGTGCTCAGCGGACAGAATTCGTACGCTGGTTGCTTAATGTAACAGAAAATAATCCACAATTTCTGGAAAATATTTTATTTACTGATGAAGCAACATTTACGAGAGAGGGCGTGGTAAACACGCACAATATGCACACATGGTCATATACAAATCCGCACACTGTTTTCCCGTCGAACGCACAACAAAAGTTCAGTGTGAACATATGGGCAGGTGTCCTCGGCGATTATCTCATAGGACCATATTTACTCCCAGATGTACTCAATGGCAGTACGTACTTGGTTTTCCTACGGGATATCTTACCGCAGTTACAGCAAAATGTGCCAGCAACATTGCGCCACAATATGTGGTTTATGCACGATGGCGCACCGGCACATTTTTTCATAGGTGTTCGCAATCACCTCAATTCAACATATCCTGGGAAATGGATTGGACGCAGTGGACCTGTTGCTTGGCCTGCACGCTCTCCAGACCTCAATCCGTTAGACTTTTTTGTTTGGGGACACCTTAAATCGCTGGTGTATGAAACGCCTGTGGATACACCGGAGGATTTACTAGCGCGAATCGTTGTCGCTGCAGGAGACATTCCCAACTCCGTCGGAGTTTTTCGGCGTGTTCGCCAATCTTTACGACGTCGCCTCGGCTGTGCGATTCTGTTAATGGGCGCAACTTCGAACACCTATTATAATAATGTCCGTTCGTCTGCCTTCCGACATTGAACTGTGCAGCGCAGGCCAGAAGACTATGCTTCACATATGTCATAAAGTACGTGGAATGTAATTCTTTATTTGTCATTTTTCTTTTATTTTCAACACTTTTTGGCACAGTATTTTGTAAGTCACAGACTGTGGTGTACTCAAATTGTAAATTACAAAGTTTGTATGAATTAATTTAAAATTTAGTGTCTTTTTTAAATTTATAATTAATAAAATTATTATGCTATTTGTTATTATTATTTCCTATCATAAATTATGATGCACATATACATACAATAATTGTCCATGTAAAACATGTACTGAAACTTCTTGCATAGTTACAAATCGCAATATTTTTAATTATTTCCGAATTTTCACCACCAGTTTAATTTTAAGGAATTTAACTTAAGCTTTATATCAATAAAAGACCACTTTAAAATGTAGACTATTATTGTAAAGTTATTTTGGTTCATTCAACTCTTGAATAATTAAAAATGTTGCATCTCAGAAGAAGCATGATCGAAAATGTATAGTTGAGAGTAATTAAAAAGGCGGTGTTTCCAATCGTGATGGGCGGAGTTTAACATTTGCTAGTGTCAAAGAAAGCGGAGTTGTAACTAAGAAACTGATTAATTTCTCTCACACAATTAAACCGATATGGTTCATTGTAAGCTTTTTCGAAAGTTTTCGGAATGGACCAAATTTTACTACATTTTCCTTGTTGTAGCTAGAGTTGTCTTTTTGGAATTAACGATTAACTATTTTGATGTTTATTGGATTTCGTACTTTTTTCACTGTTTCAGGGCTTGTAACTCGTCAATAAATATTGCTATTTTAATACAATTGATGTCATTTTGTAGGTTTTTTTTTGCTCTTTCTAAATATGTGCTTCGTTTTTATGTAGCATTATCGATAGTTTAGCAATGAGGGTTCTTTTACAATTTTCCGAATTTTCATTCTATTTGCTGTAACTTGAAAACTATTGAGATCCGACCAGACTTTATATACTGATTTATGCTCCATGTGATCTCCTCTATTACCCCTATTAATATTGGACCCCTTTAACGGAACACCCTGTATATACAGGGTGTTCCGTTAAAGGGGTCCAATATTAATAGGGGTAATAGAGGAGATCACACGGAGCATAAATCAGTATATAATGCCTGGCCGGATCTCAATAATTTTCAAGTTACAGCAAATAGAATGAAAAATCGGAAATTTGTAAAAAAAACCTCATTGCTAAACTATCGATAATGCTACATAAAAACGAAGCACATATTTAGAAAGAGCAGAAAAAATCCTACGAAATGACATAAGTTGTTTTAGAATATTGAGAATTAATGGCGAGTTACAAGCTCTGAAACAGTGAAAAAATACAAAATCAAATATTTAGCAAAATAGTTAATCGTTAATTCCAAAAATGCAACTCTACTTACATCAAGGAAAATGTTATAAAATTTGGTCCATTCCGAAAGCTTTCGAAGAAGCTGACAATAAACCATATCAGTTTAATTGTATGGGAGAAATCAAGCAGTTCCCTAGTTACAACTCTGTACTGTTGCACGCTAGGAAAGAGCGAAACTCCACCCATGACGATTGTAAACACCCCGTTTTAATATCTTTCAATTATACATTTCTGATCAACCTCTATCAATACCCTTTCATTATTCAGTCTGGTCAAGTGAATGACATATTGTGCAGCTCTCGCCTTGTCTTAAAGCAAACTCCGTGACTGCTGCGTTTCCTCCATGAACTTTCAGGATGATGAAGAAGAAGTACTTTTTATGCAAATTTTCTATGTGTATAGGAAGAGAAGTGTAATAAAACAGCAGTCATCAGTGGGCGTTATGTTAAAGGGAGGCTGTTGTAAGTGGGATTGTAGTAAGTTGATGTATAATAATTATGCCGGAATACTCTAACGAAGAATATGCGGACATGCATCTGATGTACGGGCAAGCTCATCGAAATGCATGTCTAGCACAGCGCATGTACCGTGAGCAATTTCCAAGGAGACGTTGCCCAAGTTCGAAACTCTTCATAAAAATCGATAGACGATTACGGGAGACTGGATCGTTTAATACAGCAAGCATTGATGCAGGGAAACCTCGACATGTACGAACACCTGCAATGGAAGAAGATGTACTGAATATTTTTAAAGATAACCCCTCCACGAGTACACGAGCTGCTGCGTCTGAAGTCGGTGTTTCTCACCAAAGTGTGTGGCGTGTTCTGCGTGCAGAAAACATGCACCCCTTTCATGTGCAGCGGGTACAACTGTTATCAGTAACAGATTGTGCTCAGCGGACAGAATTCGTACGCTGGTTGCTTAATGTAACAGAAAATAATCCACAATTTCTGGAAAATATTTTATTTACTGATGAAGCAACATTTACGAGAGAGGGCGTGGTAAACACGCACAATATGCACACATGGTCATATACAAATCCGCACACTGTTTTCCCGTCGAACGCACAACAAAAGTTCAGTGTGAACATATGGGCAGGTGTTCTCGGCGATTATCTCATAGGACCATATTTACTCCCAGATGTACTCAATGGCAGTACGTACTTGGTTTTCCTACGGGATATCTTACCGCAGTTACTGCAAAATGTGCCAGCAACATTGCGCCACAATATGTGGTTTATGCACGATGGCGCACCGGCACAATTTTTCATAGGTGTTCGCAATCACCTCAATTCAACATATCCTGGGAAATGGATTGGACGCAGTGGACCTGTTGCTTGGCCTGCACGCTCTCCAGACCTCAATCCGTTAGACTTTTTTGTTTGGGGACACCTTAAATCGCTGGTGTATGAAACGCCTGTGGATACACCGGAGGATTTACTAGCGCGAATCGTTGTCGCTGCAGGAGACATTCCCAACTCCGTCGGAGTTTTTCGGCGTGTTCGCCAATCTGCGACGTCGCTGTCGGCTGTGCGATTCTGTTAATGGGCGCAACTTCGAACACCTATTATAATAATGTCCGTTCGTCTGCCTTCCGACATTGAACTGTGCAGCGCAGGCCAGAAGACTATGCTTCACATATGTCATAAAGTACGTGGAATGTAATTCTTTATTTCTCATTTTTCTTTTATTTTCAACACTTTTTGGCACAGTATTTTGTAAGTCACAGACTGTGGTGTACTCAAATTGTAAATTACAAAGTTTGTATGAATTAATTTAAAATGTAGTGTCTTTTTTAAATTTATAATTAATAAAATTATTATGCTATTTGTTATTATTATTTCCTATCATAAATTATGATGCACATATACATACAATAATTGTCCATGTAAAACATGTACTGAAACTTCTTGCATAGTTACAAATCGCAATATTTTTAATTATTTCCGAATTTTCACCACCAGTTTAATTTTAAGGAATTTAACTTAAGCTTTATATCAATAAAAGACCACTTTAAAATGTAGACTATTATTGTAAAGTTATTTTGGTTCATTCAACTCTTGAATAATTAAAAATGTTGCATCTCAGAAGAAGCATGATCGAAAATGTATAGTTGAGAGTAATTAAAAAGGCGGTGTTTCCAATCGTCATGGGCGGAGTTTAACCTTTGCTAGTGTCAAAGAAAGCGGAGTTGTAACTAAGAAACTCATTAATTTCTCTCACACAATTAAACCGATATGGTTCATTGTAAGCTTTTTCGAAAGTTTTAGGAATGGACCAAATTTTACTACATTTTCCTTGTTGTAGCTAGAGTTGTCTTTTTGGAATTAACGATTAACTATTTTGATGTATATTGGATTTCGTACTTTTTTCACTGTTTCAGGGCTTGTAACTCGTCAATAAATATTGCTATTTTAATACAATTGATGTCATTTTGTAGGTTTTTTTCTGCTCTTTCTAAATATGTGCTTCGTTTTTATGTAGCATTATCGGTAGTTTAGCAATGAGGGTTCTTTTACAATTTTCCGAATTTTCATTCTATTTGCTGTAACTTGAAAACTATTGAGATCCGACCAGGCTTTATATACTGATTTATGCTCCATGTGATCTCCTCTATTACCCCTATTAATATTGGACCCCTTTAACGGAACACCCTGTATATATATATATATATTCAAAAAGAAAGAATATACTAATAAGGATTAATAATAAATCTGAAACGTGTATATTCTCCTTATTTGCTCAAAAAGTCTTTTTACTTTCGTTATATATTCACAACTAGCAGAACCATCCGGCTTTGTCCGGGTTAACATGAATTAATATACAATAATACGACAATAACAATGACGACAATATGATTTGTGCATACTCAACCATAATCGATGAAAAAGACAATTAGAAAGAAAGCGTTACTTTAACTCAACCATAGTAAAATTTTTGAGCTTTATAAATGAGAATTCGCGCTTTCTTTGCGCATACAATATAAAAATTTACGATTTTCTTGAAAATGAAAAAGAAATTACAAAATGTCGTAACATTTTGCGAAATTCGCTTTCATATGGCATCTACCTATATTATAAAACAAAAAAGTAGTCGTGAGTAATGTCGACATCATATTCACGGTAGCAACGACCTACCCATTAAATTTTGCTTGTACTGCATATTTGTAACTACTAAATATAGCAGAAATTAATTTTTTAAACTAGCAATTAGAAAAATAAATACACTTTCAAATGTAGTTTGAAAGTTTATCTCAACTTACTGATTTTTTTATAGATTTTAAAGTAATTTTAAAGCATGTATATTTTTAAATCTGTGTCCAATCCAATTACGAAAGATTAACTTATTTGATCTTTATAAAGGAAAGACAGTTATTCCTAAACATAGCACATTACATTTTTATGCGGTCGAATAAAATAAATGTACTCTCAGTGTTATTCGTGTAAAAAGCGTATCTCAATTTACTGATGGTTTATGGATTTTAAAGTAATTTCAAAGTAATTTAATATTCTCTTGAAAATTGTACGGAAAAAGGATGTTAAACTTATACTTTGGCGACCAATACATTCTGTGCAAATTATGCTACTTTGTGTAATTGCTATAAAATACTAATATTTTGTGAATGAAAACAGGTACATGATTTAAAATATGACAGCACTTTCACCGGGGTAGATTTTCCTCCGAACCGATACCTGTCTAGTTAAAACAAATTCTTTCACTTCATGAATCATGTACAGATATGCATTTATATTTATAGATAATGTGCATGTTAGTCAACTTAACGTAAGCAAAACGTTTAGCTAAGTTGCTTGAAGTTTCGCCAAGTTTCTCGTAATTTTCAAATAGCTAAAGTACATTATATTATGTGTAGGAAATATTACCTTATGAATTACTAACTCCGCAAGAATTGTTACTTTTTGCATACAGTTAATCGAGAAGAACGACTTTACTTGAGTGCGTGACGTCACATGCACACATGTACATGAAAGCGATTAAAGAAATCCAATACTACTGTACTCATAGAAAACTTTTAAACAATATTATTAAATACTAAATTTAACTCCGATATTATATTCACAATGTAGTTTAAACAGAATTTGCTAAAATTGCGTTTTGAAATTATCTGATTTTTGATGCAAAATATTATTTTTCAAAAATATAGTGTTCTTTTAAGAATTAAATAATAATTTCGAAGCTGGTGAAATAAAAATGTCGCCACGTTGTCGAACTTATAAAAAATATATCATTTTTTTAAATTAAAGAAAATGTTTTATATTTAAAAAAAATGCATTTAAATTTGCAAAAAATGCATTTAAAGTACAAAAAAATGCATTTTTCCCGATAAACCATTTTACTTTTAATCCCATTTGTTTTAACACCCATTTTTGAGGAAAAAATAATGAAAAATACTGTATTGTTTTCTTTCAACCCTGTTTTTATTAATAGGGCATCTACTGTCCACCTGCATCCGAGGAATTTAATTGTGCCTCTTTGGTTGAGGCTCAAGCTGAAAAAAGTTAGGTGTAATGATTGCAAAATGTCATATTTGACAGACGATTTTTGATTATGTAGAATATATTGAATCATGAAGTTTGAATGCGCAAAAATATGTTTTTATTTCTTAGAAAATTTACTTTAATATTAACAAATCAGTGGAAACAATTTGACTCTGTAAAATTCGGAGCTAAGTTATTTATTTTTCTCCAAACACATTTAAATATATGTACCATGCCGTTTAAAGCACTTATAGTAATCTTTGTAATATGCGAAAAAAATCACATCTGCCAAAATTGACGTCAGTTTCGGATTTCAAATTATAGTGAGTTAATCTGAAATTGGTTTATAAAAATATTGTCCATACGCAGTTCCTTTGAATGGCAACGGGAAATAAATTGCATTAAAATTGAGAAAAAAAAATTCTGTAATGATAAACTATGGGAGATGTTTGAAAAAAGTGGTAATGATTCGTCTGAGAAATTTTTAAAGTTGGCAGTAATTTTACTCGTGTTCTAAAACGTATGTACATGAAGTTTCGTTCAAATCGGACAAAAACTGTAGATTTGTATTAGGAACATACATACAAAGAACGGCTTTTATATATAGAGATAATCGTTTATAGGGAAAAATAACAAGACTCTATGTATGAAACATATTATACAGATTGCTAAAGTAACGCCACCGATTTCCAACTTGTTCTCCGTTCAGTGACGTAACACTGATGAGATCCATCAGCATTAAAAGTAAAGACGTAACTTGAAATATACGTATACTTGAATTAAACGTATACTTGAATTATACGTTTAACCGATATACGCTTATACGTATCTGGTTACGTTTAAACGTATAGTTTAAGGTATACGTATTTCTTAAATACGTATTATAAGTATATACGTATATCGGTTAAACGTATAACTGAAATACGTATCGCATCGGGAGCACTAGTTTTTACGTCTATAGAATTTAGAATATTGAATGATGGTTTTACTTATTTTTTTAAAGTTACTTCTAAAAATTTTCGTAGTAATTATTTTTACAAAGATATATTTTACTAAGATTTTTTTTCAACACGAAAATATTCGTCATGAAATGTTATGTGTCTATTTCAACACATTATTCTTATTCCTTATCTTTGAAGTATGAGATAGTCACATTTACTTAAATATTTATAAGCTGTTCCTACAAGTTAGTAATATAATAAATTTGAAAATATCAAAATTATTCTAATAATTTATATCAAGGGCTTCTAAATTATTTTGCCAGAGAGCTACTAGTCAGAACTATTTCCAAATAGTAAATTCCGCCTTATTTAAACTCAGAAGTTTTGCCATTAAATAAAGCGAATGATTCTATATGATAATAGTAGTAGCTATACGGCACGAAGGTCACAGGTTGGTCATATGTGGCTAATACTAGTGAACACAAAGAGGAAGAGAGCTGCAAAGTCGAAAGTCACTGGTATTTGAATATCAGTATTTTCGTATGGAAAATTTTGCTTCATTTAATCGGAGAAGTCTGGGATTAACACATTGCTGACAAGAGACGCGATTTTACGCTGGAATAACGCCCCCTGAATACTAGGCCTGAGTGCTGACAGTAAAATGGGGCGCTCGTGGGCCAGCGCTGACAGTAAAATGGCGGCGCTCGTGGGCCAATTTTGTAAAACCTTCGTACGGTCCCCCTCCCCCCCAGTACATTTTACACCCCAGTATTTCCTAAAAATTTTTCTTTGACTTATTGAATCTCAGACAAATAAGGTGGAGAAAACTTTTAGGAATTATTGGTATTGAATTTCAATGGACCGTACACACGCTGAAAAATTTCCGCCTGCGGCTGCATCAATTTTTACATCAGCACTCATGCCTAATATTCAGTGGGCGACGACTGAAACATGCGTAATCTTGAACATGCGTAAATCTGCTCATAGACGTTACTTTTGCATTTTTTTTTTTTTTTATTTATTTTTTTTTTTGTTTCATTATTTCTCAAAAAACATACACTAAATCAGTGTTGGTAGTCTCCTTCAATTTTTATTTTCAGATTGCTTGATAGCCACTTTTATAAATAGTATAATTGATTTAATTTTAGAATTATTAGATCTGTCATTAAAAAGGTGAATATTTCTATTTCAAAAAAGTAGTGGTAATCAAGCAACTGAATTTTAAAAAAGTACCGATCTGGCAACACTACGCAAAATTTGCAATTTTGCAATTAGAGTTCTATGCATATAAATACTTCGATTAAAAACAGTACCATTATTATATACATTTAATTATAATATAAACACGAACAGGGAAAATTATCTTGTTAAATAGTGTAACATGCAAGTATAACGCCCACAGGCGGCGCTTCCTGTTTTAAATACGAAAACTAGCCGTCACCAATGTGTTAAATAAACCAAATTTTTTTATACGAAAATACGTGTTTCAGAAATCTAGAGATTTAGCAGTTGTGGGGGCGAAAGGCCAGCCTCCACTTTTTTATTGTAATTTTCGCCTTATTTTCATCACAGAATTTTGCCATTAAATAAGAAATTTTTTTATGGTAAAGTATTCATTGCCTAGATTCCTTCGTGGGTCACTGGTGGTTTCTTTCAAGATTATGAGATTTTTTTTAAAAATTTTACTAAGCAAACTTTTGAAAAGAAAAATACTGTTCGGTATTTTAAAAATATTTATTAAGTATATAACAGGGTTTGAGCAATTTTACCGCATTTTTTAATATAATTTTTCTATTTTATGTTTAAATAGAAGAAATTGCAGAAGCCCCGTTTAATTGCAGGATTTGTAATACTTTTCTACATTTAAGTAAAGCAAAAAATTCTATTAAAAATGTGATAAAAGCGTACGAAATCTGATATATTCGTAGATGAGTATTTATTTTCAAATAACGGGATTTATTAAATATATATATTTCCTAAAACAGTTTATTTATTTATTTTAAAACAAATTTCTAAAGAAATAAGCTGCGCAACACTATTTGGAATTTTCAAGAAGTCTGAAACCTCTTTTGCAGATTTAAATAAATTTATATAGAATTTCAATCGCAGACATCGTATGCACCGCATTTAATTGTCGAATTTGTAAAATTTCACTACGATTAGATACGACGAAATATTCGGTTAAACATTGTCGTACATCTTTACTTACAATGGGAAAAAATTGCTATATTCCATAAAATGTATTAAAAAAAACCTCGAAATATATACTAAAACAATTCAATTGCTGGAATCGTATGCACCGCAATTAATTGTCAAAATTGTAACATTTCACTGTGATTAAATACGGCGAAATATTCGGTTAAAAAATTGTCGTGCATCTTTACGTACAATGGGAAAACATTACTATATTCTATAAAATATATTAAAAAAAACCTTCAAAATATATACTAAAACACTTCAATTGCTTAAAAGACGTCAAATATCAATAAAAAAAACATTAAAATATTGACATGTTTCGATTGACTCACTCAATAATCATCAGAACACATAAGAAATCGTATTTGTGTTCTGTGTTCTGATGATGATTGAGTGAATCAATCAAAACATGTCAATATTTTAAAGTTTTTTATTGATATTTGACGTCTTGTAAGCAATTAATGTGTTTTAATATATATTTTAAAGGTTTTTTGGAATATATTTTATGGTGTTACTTTTAATGGACGCAATTAAAACTTTTTCAGTCATTATTATATTTCTTGTATTTTATTTTTTCAATTATTTTATTGCATGTTTTATTTGTTTATTTACATTTACTGAAAAATCTTTCTTCTTGTTAGAGCCTAAAATAATATAATAATTCAAAACTCTAAGCATCTCAGATGGATTTAATTCCATTAATACTACGAAAATTATTAAATATTTACATACCCTTTGTGAGAGGTTGGATATACCTCAATAGCTGTGAGATTTGGGCCGAATCTGATAGGAGGTTGAATTACAATGCTACAGTTCCAAAAGATGGATCATCGGATGAGTGATCTAATATTGTGTCACGAGCATACGTTATTCGTAAAATCCACACTCATTCAAGATTTCTTTATCTAGTCAGTGTACTTGCACTGAATTTGAATTTTGTATCATAATAGTGAGTGTGGATGCCAATAGAATACTTTCAACATCACTCTCTAATTATTACTTATTATTTTAATAAAACTGTTTTCTATTTTTTACGGGGGGGGGGGGGAGGTGTACGTATATTTTAATCGCTTAATAGTCTTATGTTTATTGCTAGTTTTTTTTTATGTTTTTTCATGAAACTGGAAGCGCAATTTATATAACAATATTTTGTATAGTTTAGTATAGGGGCCATTGTCGTCAGTTGAGAAGGGTTTTTAAATTTATAATGAGGCAACATTTTTATTATACTAACAGAAGCCTGATTTAATGAGAGATCATATAAAGCACTTTAAAATTTAAAACAAGAACGAAACATCATGCGTCAAGCATAGAATATGAAACACTTTCCAACACATTCAGAATACTGTAACAAAACTTAACAGTTTACTAAGTAAACAATTTAGAAAACGCATAACACATTTAAAAACCAAATTTCAGCGATTACTACCAATAATCGAACAAAATATACGAATTCTTTTGCATAGCCCTTAATATGATCTAATGGTTTGGATGTATACTACTCAGTATGCTAAAATTTTACTTCAGTTAGAAAATACATGGCGCAATTTAAAATTCCCCTTCGGCAATTTCCGTCAATAAAAGGAAATGTACGTGAGATCTCTCGAGTAGCTCTGTATATGATCTGTATACTTTATATACACCAACTAATTCGCAAAAGTTTAGTTACATTTAAAAACGCGTAGCACAACTCAAAATGAGTTTCCGACAATTATAGTTCAAAGACTGTATTATAACGAAATTTTTTGAGTGTTTCTGTAAATAAATGATACATTCTTTGCAAACCATATTCTACAATAAGGGCGCTGTAGTTCACCTCCGCGATGTGTATCAATTTTAATGTGTTTAAGATATTGTAACATCATGAAAATACATCTCAAACGATTTTTCTCCATAGACCGTAATGTAACGGGATACTTTGAGCGTCTCTGTAAACGAACCATAAATGTTACAAGCTTCATTTTCAATACCAAACATCCCCTAGTAAATCCCAATAAAACACATCCATTTCATGGAAATTAGAGTATATTTACGTGAGTTAGAGCACGGACATGCGGCAGAAATATGACAGACAGACAGATAAACGGAAATCACAAGCACTTTTCAACTATGTTGGAAAATATTTAAAACTGGTAACATACTGAATAAAAGAAAATCTTCTAACTAGCAACATAGTTAAGGGACTTAAACCACAGGTCCGCGAATGACCTAACTTAGAACATTTAGAATAGAAAAAATTACCTCATTTATTGTCAGAAACTTTACAATTAAATAGGGCAAAGATGGGCTTTGTGGAAGTAAACGACATTTAGGCGAAAGTGTGAACACTCTAGTTTTGGAGCGTTAACAGCTTTTCCAATAATGTGCGCATGCGTAACAAAAGACACGGGTGACGTCCATCTGAAAGAAAGGAAAATTCTAGTCGCATGACTAAATATGGAGATTTGGTAAGTGGTTAAAAGTCCACAATACCATTAAATATAAACGCTTAACTGCTGTTAGCGCGACTGTTTTTTCAGGTTTTACAGTTTAACTTGTAACTTCAAATTTAACTATAGATACTAATGCAATTTTGTTTTGTTTGGCACCCCAGTACCATCCCTAGAAACTTTTGAATAGGTGAATTTTAATTACAATGGTCCTGTACATAAAGTTTTGTGCATAATAAGTATTTTATGAGTTAACACTAGAACTACTGGAAATATCACACAAGTTTCTTAAAACTATTTCGCACCAGAAATTTTATTTAAATCTACTTAAATTATTCATTTAACATATTTCTGTGAGTTTCATATTTAATTTATTTTAAAAAGAAATTTCTGGTTCGAATCGGAATACATTTATTTGGTAACCGTCAAAATGACGGCTCATGGTAGTTCTAGTGTTAATTCAGCCTTTCAGTTATATTTCAATCAATCGGTCTTAGATACCGCTCACATTATTTAACCCATTAAAGACTGACGTTGCGTTTTCGCAATATTATGTTTCTCACACCAGGCTATAACCCTCTAGCCGCGGGCGATGTTTCCATTTTCTTATATAAAACCGCGGCCTATTTTTATTCGTCACTATAATCGTTATAAGGATTGAATGTCACCGGAATTTACAAACAGATTTATTTCCAAATAAATAAAAGCGGTTTTTTCATGTACATTATAGAAACAAAGTTTTATTTCAAAATTCCGGTGGGAATGTTGCATTTATGGATTCAAAATATTTCAAAAACCGCAGAACTTTCAGAATGACTTAATAAATGAAATGATATATATATATTATAATTTGTAAACAAAACTCTCTATTTCTAAATAAAAGAAGATAGATTCAACCAAGAAATAGAATCTCCCGATGCTTAAGTGCTATAAAAATATAGGGAACGTCAAAATAGCGTTCCCCGCGGAATTGTATAGAATAAGTGAAACGCGATAGGAATGTTACCCGCGCAGTGTTGCCAGCGGGCTACTTTTTTAAAATTGCCACCAGTTTTTGGAGAAAGTAAAATTCGCCTTATTTAATGACTGATTAAATAATGAGAATTATACCACTTCAAACAGTGATGCCAATCAAGCAATCTGAATTAAAAGAGAGTAGCCTACTGGAAACACTGCACCCGAGGCTGGAGGGTTAAGGTAACACCAATTTGTTTTTGGATAAATATTCGCTTTATTTGATGCAAGAAACACCATGATAAAGTCAATCTTAGGTTGCTATAATACAGAAGTGGTATGAATCGCAATATTTGTATTTTATTGAGAAAAATAATTCCGTCCTTAATGAGTTAAGAGACAATATTTGTCACATCATTTAGTGGTTAAACAATTAAAAGATTTCGATCAAAAATATATGAAAGAACATTATTGTCTGAGCATTTAAAAATAAATCACATAAGAAAATTCTTATTATAGTGCGTACTATGACTAAAACTTTTTCATATTTTATCTAAATATGTAATGAATAAAAAGAATATCTATGGTTTACCTCAGTGTGGTCCAACTGCAACATTTGCGGAATCAGTATTTGCTTAGGAAAATTTTTGGCCTTATAATCGCAGATACTCTACGAATAAATAAGGCAAAAATATCTCTAAACAAATAGTGGTTTAATGTGGGCTGCATCACACTGGTATATCTCAATAGTTTTAAAATGAGGGTCTTGAAATTGCCTTGAAGATCTATTTTTCAACTGTCTCTTTTCTTCAAATGAGCTCTTGAACTGTAGTGTAGAACCGTTTTTTCGAAAACAAGGTTCACACACTTGCTTTATTTTGAATACCACTATTTCCAAACAGTACTATTTGCCTTATTTAATTACAGAAACTCTGGTAACCTGATTTTTGAATAAATGTTTTTATAGAATGTTTAATGTG
The DNA here is from genome assembly GCA_963931845.1 of Maratus michaelseni. Lineage (NCBI taxonomy): Eukaryota > Metazoa > Arthropoda > Arachnida > Araneae > Salticidae > Maratus > Maratus michaelseni. The sequence goes on from OZ007586.1 coordinate 227,513,144, forward strand.
TCTACATAAAAATTTCAGAATATACAGATATACGTATATTTCATATCTGGATCTAAATTTTCATATATTTTAGCAAACTGTCTGTTTATTAAATTAGGATAAAAGTATTGCACATTTCAGATATACGTATACTTCATATCTGGATATAAATTTTCATATATTTCAGCAAACTGTCTGTTGATTAAATTAGGATGAAAGTATTGCACATTGTTTCGGATGCAGTCTTAAAATGATTCAGTCTATAGTTTTTTAAATAAGTTTTTTTGAAAAAAATTAAGCAGTTCCAAACTTATTTTTCCCGCATTCATAAAAATCCCATTTGGAGAAACACCACAAAGTATGGATGGACGAACTGTGGCCAAGTGGTTACCACTCTTTTTAACAGTAATCTTGGCCTTATTTTATCGTAACTCTGCGATTATATAAGGCGGAGATTACTACTGAAAACCATAGCAGTATCCGGTGAGCCACAGTTTCACATTCGTGATTTAAAGTATTAGTTTTAATGAACTATGAAATATTCTAGTATACTTGTACGGGATTTTGTTTCAAATCAGTTATAAAGCATAACCTATCAGGCTGCATAGTGGTATTAATTTTTGCGCACCAGTATTTCGAATGGTAATCGTCGTTTAGCATAATCGTCAGTATTTGATCGAATTAATTTTAACAATGAAATTCTACTTCAAATTGATTTTTTGAATGTTACATACGGAAATAAAGGAACAGTGATCTACTTGTATAAGAGTTTTCTGTGGTGAATAAATAAAAATCAAAAGCATATACCAGTGGCGTAGCCAGGGTGGGGGTCCAGATGCTCTTGATACCACTAATTTTGTAAAGTCTTCTTTGACTTAACTAATCGGAAAACTTTCTGCCATTATTAAGGTTAATAACACTTTACAATATTACTGGTATCCAGAGCATTTGGACACCCTCTCTGGCTACGCCACTGGCAGATACCACTTTGATTGTTTTAAAATTGCAAGGTTTTGTCGATTAAAATACACTTTATACCACAAAAATCCTATTTCCTTAGTTAGAAATAAACATCGAATATCTGATGACAATGTTTGAGCTGTAAAAGTAGAACTCGACACGACATATAAACAGTAACGAAAACTTTAATTGCATATTTACAGAACAGCATTATCCAATTCAGTTCACATTCCAGCTCCGCCAAATTTGTCATTTTTCAAAATTGATTGTCACATATTTGACTAGTGAAATACATATATATATATTTTTTTATATTAATATCACGCCTTGCTATGTAACAACATTTACATTTTATTTTAGATTTATACCATTTCACCAGACTCCCTACTGACCGTTTTCTGAATATCAGTAATTCCGAAAAATAATTATCTTGGTAGATGTCAACATTTGCAATAGAAATAAACTACGGGGTAAGTTTCTGTTAAATTTGTAATAAAAAATCCCATAAGAAAACTTTTTTTGGTAAGAATGTTATTCAGAAGAAAGACTATTTGGTAAAAATGCATTTCACTAAAAAAAGCGTATTTCATTTTTAAACGACGATGTAATTCACTAGATCCTTGGCTAAAAATAACTAAAATTGTTATCTTATTGTTGTATGTTACATCTATCATAAGTTATCGTGTCTACAGTTTGACTCTCTTTTATAAAGGCGCTCTCACCCATCAGCTGTCAAGTTGGAGTGCGGTGAAGTCAATATTTCGATATATTAAATAAAATATAATAAAGTACTCTACTATATATCTGTCTAATAATTTAGTGTAAATGAATTTTCAGACACTACGCACTCCCCGATCAGTTGTGATTTTATATTTTTAAACGAAAATCTTTCCAAACGATCCTAAAGTTAATTCCCCTACTGTCTGCAGCGTACACAATCGGATTTGTATGATTTTATATTTTAAAAAGAAAAAATATCCAAACAAACCCAGATTTGCAGTTCCACTGCCTTCGGCATCGCAATTAATTTGTCTTATAAAGGGTTAACTGCAGGACTCGGCGATTACAGATTGCGAAGATAATTATAAAAAAACGTGGGTAAGGGGTAAAAAACGTATATTTTGCCAGTTATACGAACTCGAAAAATATCTTAACCGGCCAACAATGTAGTAAAAAACGTTTTTGTAATGCCTAAGTAAGACATTTTGCAGATTACGAAATTTATTCTTTAATTACTTGAAGGGGAGTGATATATTAATATTATTTCCAGCGCATAAGCTGTGGATTTAACATACATGTTTAGACTCAAAACTTTTAATTAATAATATATAACATTTACACCTGATACACAATTGGCTACATTTTTAACTAAAATGTCGGGTATAAAACTTATTTATTTTTGCAGTGGATTATACTCCGGAAACTGTTGTCAAGGTGCATACATGCTTTGGAATTTATAAAGAAAAAAATCTTTATTTAATATTTATATAGCAGCATTCGTAATCAACGTACTGAATCTTAGGATTTGTAATAATATTCTGAGATTAAATAAGGTGAAGCAATCTATTCAAATAGTTTGGAAAAACTTTACGCACCCTCTGCGGTATTTGTAAGATTGAATGTTAATTAAATTTTGTGCAATAACTTTCAAATAACATTTTACGTCATTTATAGTTTACGTAAAGTAAATAATTGTTAATTTTTATTTTTGAATGAAACTGTTTGTAAATTCTACAATTATTTCAAAATTAATTTCATCTCTTCCAGATGAATTAACAACAGTTAGAATGTATCCAATCAAAGACACAATGGGAGCGAGTGTTTTAAAATAACATAAACAATTGCCACTGAATGTGTTAACAAGACGACTGGAAGCCAATTGCCGAAGAATTGAGAATACACTAGAGATATCTTGATTTTGGCAGCCATCGTTCTATATGGACATACACGACATATAATACCAAAATGCTTATACTCCTTATAATATACAAGTAGTATTGCAACATTATTTCAGATTTTTTTTTTCTATGTAATATTTAAATTTCAAAATTTAAATTCGTCTTTGTTAATTGCCTAATTTGTAATATTTATCTGCAATTAATTAAAGCAAAATATTATATTTGAAATTGCAATAGAACTGTATGCACACGGAATATTAAACATTTTTTTAAAAATCGATATCAGGAAGTTCTATATTTAAATGATAAACAATCCAGGTAACTTGTGAAAACCTCGTCAATTACGTATTTAATTTATTCAGCTATTTAATCTGCATAGTTCGTACAATAAGTTAAATTATTTTCATAAAATAATGAACTCATTAAAAATTGTTTCTCATTAACGCAAACAAAATCTTTAATTCAAATATTTGAATTGTTATGGAAAACATTTAAACACCTGCAGACATAAAGCTAAGTGAAATAAATTGTTTGTTTGAGGAAGAAAGAAAAAAAAATGCAGTCACATTTGGCTTAACATTCTCAATTTTGTCACATATAAAAATATAATGCTATTATCCATACATGCAAAAAAAATCAATTATAGCTCTTAAATCCTTACATCCCTAAAATCAGCTCAGATAAACCTTCTCTATTTTTCTTTATCTTTATAGTAAATATTTAAATTAATGCTTCGGAATTTAAAAATAAAAGTAAATTAAGAGTTTGTCTTAGCATTAGGAATTATATAAAGTGAATTTGTTTAAATACGAAATGTAAATAAATTTAACTCTTTGAAAAAGAAAAGATGTGTTTTTGAAACTTTGATTACAGACATTACTTTCCAATTTTGAATAAAAATAAATACATTGTAGGATTAATAGAGAGTAACCATTTAAATTATATTGATAACAAAGTTTCAGAATAAATTTTAAAAAATACTGAAAATTACATTTCTATCCGCTTAATATATACTTTAAATACATCTGATTTTCTATGGCGAAAATGAAGAATAATTTTAAAGTATTTATCTTCATCTTTTTGTCTTTTTAATAATTTAGTTAATTTATTTTTATTCATGGTATTAATTAATTATTCTTAATAGTATTAATTATTCTTGCTTAGAGAACTAAATTACTGAATGTTAAAAAATAAGTCTTCTTTTATTTAAATATATTTCGCTACAATTCAGAAAAGTATCACTATGTAAATATGATACATATGTGATTTACGAAGATAAACAAACACAGTAATATATATACCATATATGAAACGTTTTACAAATTCAAAATATCATTTTTTTTCTGAAATGTGGATGGCATGATATAATTGAAAATACTTGTAAAAAGGGCCTAACATACTGCGCGAAGATATTGTATACATGTATACGGTTTGTACGTACGACCAAAAGAGGAAAAAATAGTGAAAACCCCATACATTTTAATCACCAAATTGTTCCATAAAACAACGGAAATAGCCATTCTACTGGATATTATGTCTCTTATCAATATATTTAAAAAAAATTCTTACGAGGGCGTCTTCATGCTGAAATTGTATTAACCCTTCTTTGCATGAGTTTTTCTTTTACAATTGTGTTTCTTTTTATACATATATTAAATATTAGACACCAGAAATTTTAAGATAGATTTTTAACTTTGTTCAGTAACATAGTTCACGGGAAAATCGCTGGATTAATATTTCTATATAAATATAGTGGTGGCGAAGAAGTTGATTTATTTATTAAAAGTTAAATAAAAAGTGATGGAAATTTACATCACTATGCAATTAAGGGTTAAACTATGAAATTTTCCATACAAACGCATATTTTAACAGCATATTTTGCTGTTTCAGAAAATTGTATTTTACGCTACGGAACGAGAAGTCAGGAATTCTAAATGGTCATAGTTTCGAACTCCTAATGCTAAATTCATTTTTAGTCGTTACAAACTTGATTGCCATGAGTTAGATTTTAAAGCCGAACTCAAAAACTAATTGACGGAATGAGCTGTAACTTTAGATTCGCAAACCTGGTGCTTCTAGAAAACGTTTTCTGTTAAACATTTTATAGGTTAAAATTTATATATTTTTCTAATAACAATCTCGAAAGATGCCTATTTTTGAAATAAATTTTTGAGGAAAAATAGGAATTGTAACCTATATTTTTTAAGCATAATTGAATTTCTGAACCTGGCAGTATTTGTGGTACTATTGAGGATATCTTCCGTATTATGAACCAGTCACAAGTCCCAAATATTTTCGTTTCACAGTCCGTGATTTATCTAGTTATCTCCGACTTTTTTCGTACCAGTATAATCTTATCCGTAACTGATGAGGCAGCGATTGTCTTAATCAAGCTCTCACATTCGAAGGCATTGGTAAAGCAAGAACATGTATGAAATCTATGGTCTAAGGCCTTTGTCCCGACTACCACATGGGTTTCCGGCTCCGAAGCTTTCTTGGGAAATCCTGTACGTTCCCAAGTGTCAGTTGGCGCAGCATGTTCCTAAAGGGACTTTGTGCCATAAAACCCCAATCAACCAACCCCAAGTGTCAAACAGTAGTTTCCCCTCTACATATGCTCTGTTATTGTAACGACCTTCGTCTACTGCTTGGGTGCAGGGAAGTGATGCGCAGGTGGCGGTGTTCCCCATGGCCGAATGAGTCCACCTTTGAGGTGTTCCGGGTATACTGGGTAGTCCTTGTGCATTACTCGCAAGGGTCCACAAGAACCCAGAATCGGTAGTGATGTACGTCAGACTTGCGGCGACGTAGCTTGACTTATACCAGTATAATCTTTTAGAAAATATTTTTAAATTTAATCGGAACATTCTGCGATTTAAGAGAACAACATTTCCTCTAAGACTATACTGGCATGTAAATTATACCGTAATTTCCGGCGTATAATCCGCGGATCAAACAATCATGATTCGACCCAGAAATTTTATTTTATAAAATGTAACTTACTGGATCGCTGTGAATATTTGACTTCAATTATTGGATAAAATTTCTGGGTTAAAACAGAATTGTTTGATCCGCGGATTATACGCCGGAAATTACGGTACATTAGTTTTGTGTATTTATATCAAGTCTATCACATTTTCTAAACGTATAACTACTAGGAATTCCCTTTTTTTTGGTCATCAGTGTTCAATTAAATAGATTATCCAACATGTGATATCATAATAACTAATGTAAATATTGGGTTGGCCGGAAAATTAGTTTCGTTTGGGAAAATTGATTCGTTCAAGAAAATTCTGCCCTAATAATTAAATCATAGGATTTTCCCAAACGGAACGCATTTTCCGGACAACCCAATATTATAATGTAAACATTATAGTGTAGACAATATATTACAAAATATACTTCATAGGCGGCGACTTCATGGGGCGGAAATAGGCAATCAGTCAAAATTCTACCACTAATTTAACTCGTTCACTACCGAGTTAAAATTACCGGAATTTTATTTTATTTAGAAAGTTTGAATTTATACCAGAAAATACTAATAGCAATATTTACTTTATTTAATTTTAGACATTTCGTGATTACATAAAATAAAAGTTCTTTTTTCGGAATTTCCGGTACGAATTCGTACTTTTAGATTGAAAGGGGTAAATAAACTTTTTTCGTCCTATTCAACAACACTGATTATTTAAGATATTAAAAAAAAAATACAATTAGTGGTAGAAGTGTGCCCGATTTTCCCACGTTACCCCTATTAAGGTGACGCCTATGTATATTTTAATACAATATTCTTACTTGAAATAACTGTAATGTTAACAATGAGAGGTATTTATTTTCTCAAACGTGCTTTTGTATGGCATTACACAATCCTAATATCTCCTAAATAAATAACGAACAAAACAATTTCAGAATGAATATGGTGGATGGGTATACATAGGTGACAAGAGTAACGGATTTTTAATTTCACTACTTTTTTTTTAATTTGCGTTAAATAATCAAATATTCTAGGAAAAAATCTACAATTGAATAAGGTGAAAATTTCTCTAAAAAATATTGATATTTAAAATCCGTAACCTTGGGCACTTATATGTATATCTTGGTACCATTTACCTACCAAAATATTTTCGTTGCAATCGATGTGTAGCACTTCCTGAGTGTTCGTTGTTAGTATGCGTTTAAATTTTAAGGATATCTCTAGAATTTTAGATAGCAAAGTAGTATAAAACGACTACGGCATTGATGACATTTACATCAATTATGTAAAGTTTTTTTCTATTATTATTTCGTCCCACAATACATTATAGTAAAATTATATTACATGAATGGTGCGTACACTTCTTGGAAATTCCAAGGAGTGTACACACCGCAAGTTTTCTATTGAACCATTTAATATTTTTAATGCACTTTTACAGGGAATACTTACGGTTTTATAAGTCATATAGATATATTAACACAGAACATAAACATATACAGGGTGTGGCTGAATTTGACCGACAAATTCAGAGGGGTGATAGTAGGGTCGCAAAACACGTTTAGTGCAAGAAAATCGCAAAAATATTTTTGAAGGGTGTGACGCCGAGTGGAACAAAAAGGGCCAATAATAAGTAGAAAAAAATCTAAATTTGATGTAAAGCAGAATTACAATGCATTACAGTTCAACGTCAGAAGGAGACGACGGGACATTTTTATAGGAATTGTGTGAAGTTGCTGCCGCGAAGTCATTGCACAGCCGACATCGACATAAGAGGTATTGCCGGACGCGTTCAAATATACCTCGTGTGCTGGCGATGTCTGCTGAAGCGACGGCGATCTGTGCTGCCAGATCCTCCAGTGTATCCACCAGGCAACAACCGATAAACAACCGATTTTAGGTGACCCTGAAGAAGAAATCAAAGGGATTAAGTTCCGGGGTGCGTGGAGGCCAAGAAATGGGTCCGGCACGTCCAGTCCACCTCCGGAGATATGAAGCATCGAGAAGGTTACGCACCGCAATCGCAAAAAGTGCTGGTGCACCATTATCCGTCAAATTTAAAAGTCTTTCTACTTATTATTGGCTCTTTTTGTTCCACTCGACGTAATAACTATTTTTGCGATTTTCAACCATTGAACATTGCTTGCGACCCAATGTTCTGTGCAATTTTTCATCCTCCTGATGCCTACTATCACCTCTCTGAATTTGTGGGTCTAATAAGACAACACCATGTATATATTTTAGCAGAACTTATATTTATTAAATGGTATTGCATATTGTACAATCAATGTTCATTTTTTTTGTTAGGGGAACTATCAAAATATTTAGATTCAATCTTAATCCATTATAGACTGACGTTGCGTTTTTGCAACAACAGTTTCTGTTTAGGATAAATATTCGCTTTATCTGATACAACAAACACCATGATAAAGTCACTCTTAGTTTTCTATAATATAAAAGTGATATGAATCGCAATATTTGTATTTTATAGAGAAAAATGATTCGATCCCTAATGGGTTAAGATATAGATATAATCAGGGTTCGTACGATTTTACCACAAATTTTAATAGAATGTTTCATCTTATTTAAGTGCAGAAAAGTATTACAAAACCTGCTGCGTCTACAGTTTCTACTATTTAAATATTAAATAGAAAAATTCTATTAAAAATGTGTTAAAAGCGCACGAACCCTGTATAATCTATAACGTCTATACACAACGTTTAAAATTAGTAAATCGTTCCAGACATATTAAACATAGTATTATAATTCTCAAAAACCGCATTTTAAGATAAATCACTTTAAAATACATTTTATTAAAACATGAAATAGCCGATTTTCTAGTATATTTGTATTGGAGTAAGTTTGAGTCAATAATAAATAGATATTTTATGAAACATATTATTTAGAAATATTTAGCGCATACATGAAAATATCACAATATATGGATTTAATATAAAATTTGAAACATGTATATTGCAAAATGGTGAAATATATGATGCAGATGCGCATAATTTTCTTTTAAAAGCATATAAAACTTTTATGCGAGAAAAATTACATAGGTGGAACTAACAAATCAGAGCACAAGTTTTCGATGGTGCTTCTATATAAAAGGGTAAAGAATAAGGTAAACGAGTAGTTCTCGTAGAAGCCAACGTCTCTCTTTGATATCAAAATGTAACGATAAATTTCAGAATCAGGCTCTAAGAAGAACTCAGATGTGTTTTTGCGTTCTGAGAGAATTAGCGAGTGCGACAATGATATTTTAATCCTTGTTTACTGAGAATACCTCATATAAATTTATTTATAAAAGGCATAATTGTAAAAAGAAATTATGCGGTTTGTTTTAAAATGTTCAAAACAAATTATTCTATGTCTATGATATACATGTTCCTCGAAAAATCCATTTTTAAAGAGTAGTATATCCCTTAAGGCGGTATTCAAAATAAATATTTTTCCACGCTCAACAACTCAAAATTTTGAGACACATTTTTCGACTCGATTTTTAAAATAAAAACATGAAACTTGGCGGCGTGATTTATGAAGACATTTATAAGGGCTCATTGTTTTTATTTTTCGTTCAATTAATTATAAATTGATTTAAAAACAATTATTTTCACAGTACGATATTTTTTTTTTGCTTCCAGCGCTATCACTTCGGGAAATTCAGTTCAAAATGTCCACTTTGACCGCCTTTTTAAAAATATATTCTGCCTTTATCAAACAATCGAGACAATACGGACATTATAAAGTTTCTGAATAACATAACCTGACAATTGGTTGCATTTTAGAGCAAAAATGAATTTACAAATGTGTCTCAAAATAAGCAGTTTGGATTTGAATACACCCTTAAGAAAATTACCTGGTACAAAACAAGCTTGTTATAGCACAGGCTCACTAAGTATACCAAAATTTTGGCATCTCTGATCTATACGGTAATATATATCATTCTACACATAAATATTAAATGCCAAATTTCATGTAAATTAACAGAGCTAAATGACGATATCGTCGCTACCATGTCAAACTATCGAATGTGAAAAAATTTATTTTTCATTACCGTAATTTCCGGCGTATAATCCGCAGCTCAAAGAATCGTTTTTCGACCCAGAAAATTTATTCAATAATTGTAGTTAAATATTTACAGCGATCTTTTAAGTTACATTTTATAAAATAATATTTCTGGGTCGAAAAACGACTATTTGAGCTGCGGATTATACGCCGGAAATTACGGTACTTTTAAAATTGAGTTAAAGTCTACAATAAGGAATTTTTTATGACGATTATGAAATATTTCTGTGGTAACGGGAGAATATTTTTTTTAATTTTTAAAGAAAAAAATTCATATAAATATTGTATTTCCTAAAAAAGTACCGATCATATCATTTTGATCTTCTGGCAGCTGAAATTCTGACCACCGCATTCTCGTTTTAAAAAAGCGCAAAATATCTTAATTAGACGTGTGTCGATGGCATTTTTAATAAACACCGAAACAACGTTCACAGCTTTTTGTTTTCTATTTTCAAAAATGGTGAAACACAAAAAGATTATAGAGAGATTCTAGCATAAATCCGTCGGGATACTTTGTAAAAGGCATTCACCTTAAATCTGATGTGCTGCTTCTCGAAAATACCGTAATTTCCGGCGTATAATCCGCAGCTCAAAGAGTCGTTTTTCGACCCAGAAATATTATTTTATAAAATGTAACTTAAAAGATCGCTGTAAATATTTAACTACAATTATTGAATAAATTTTCTGGGTCGAAAAACGATTCTTTGAGCTGCGGATTATACGCCGGAAATTACGGTAATTTCAGATACACAGTTTCATTGGGCTACTTTTTCTTAAATCCAGATTTCTTGATTAACACAACTTTTTGAACATTTTCTAAAAAAATATTTATAAAAAAAACTTCCGTTGTTGTCACCTTATTTAATTTGTCATTTAATAAGGCAAATTTTACTTTCGCAAAAAACTGGTGGCAATCGAGAAATCTGAATTTAATTAAAGTTACCCACTGACAACGCTGTACATAGGCGCTAATTCAAAGTTAGCGGCAATAGCTATCGTTTTTTAAATTACCTTTCAAATGGGTATCAGAAAAAAGCAAAGTGAAAAATGACAGACACGAAATATTTCGCATTTCGCTAGCTTGAAACAAGTTTGAATTTGTGCTTCAAATATGACAAATGAGGTGTGTTCGTACTATAACTATTTTTATAAATATTCAGATCTTGGTGCAATAGCTGCTGCACTCTTGTACAAAAATGCATGAATACAAAATTTATTTTATGTGCAGATTTTCATATTATAGATATTAATTTTATTTTAAGAAATTAAGTTTCAATACACTTTTACAAACAATAATTAATTACAATTATGTTACATTTAATCATCGTTATTATTTCACTGAAAAAATGAATTATATCATCTATTATAATGATATGATTACCGTAATTTCCGGCGTATAATCCGCAGCTCAAAGAGTCGTTTTTTGACCCAGAAATATTATTTTATAAAATGTAACTTAAAAGATCGCCGTAAATATTTAACTACAATTATTGAATAAATTTTCTGGGTCGAAAAACGATTCTTTGAGCTGCGGATTATACGCCGGAAATTACGGTAATTTCCGTAATAAAATGAGTACAATTTAAGTTGTCAACATTTTACCTTTTGTGGACATTTACTGAAAATTCCTATGGAAAACTTAAGCATAACTTTGAAAATTTCAGAACTTGAAATCCATATTTAGACTATTTTTTCCATATAATATCCATTCCATTTTCTATTTCTTCAGAATCATCTATCAAAAAACTCTCGGTGGATTATATGATTGCTATAATTAAACAGTTTTAGTATAAAAATTTACTTTTTAAACTCGGTAATACGGAAATAATATGACTCCATTTTAAACATGACCTAATCAACATGGCAACTTAGAATCATTACCTATAATGGGATATCAATGAATTAATTACATATGATAGGATTTAATAGAATGAAGAAAACTTTTATTAATATTTTTTTTTTAAATTTTGAATCGATTTTCATAAAATGTGTAATTACTCAACAAAATTCTGAAGCGATTATATATATGAAATTTCAAACCATTCGGTGGGGTAGTTTTTGAGCTGTTATATGCGCACAGACAGACAGACGGACGGACCAGACGACGACTTAATATACTACGTTTTTATATAATTACGAACGCAAATAAAAATGAATAAAAATGGTTGAGATTTCTCTCAGTGTTTATTAAAAATGCCATCGATACACGCCTCTTTAAACCTTTATTGTCCATGGTAGAATGCGTTCTAGAATTGCTGTAATTCAGAGAATCCGAATTGATACCAGAAAATCTAAATAATAAATTTCGCTTTATTTAAAAACGGAATGTGTGTTATTAAATAAAGCAAAGATTACTATATTAAATTTCTGGTATAAATTCGGAATATCTAAATAAAAAAAATCCATTTAATTGCGAACAAAGATGGCAGTATAAATGCTTCAAGTGCAATAGAGAGTTAAGATATCTTGATAAACCTTTTTAACACTTTCCAATACAGTTGAAAAGTGTTTATGAATTCGGTTTGTCTGTCTGCCGCCTGTTCGTGCTCTAACTTGCTTAAATATATTAGGATTACCATGATATTGATATATGTTATTGAGGTTTACTATAGCTTGATCGGTATTGAAAATAAAGTGCATCTAACATTTATACTTTGTGTACAGGGGCACTCAAAAGACTGCCGTTACATTATGGTCCATGGGGGAAAATCTTTCCAGTGTATTTTAATGATGTTCCACTATTTTAAATATTTTGAAATTGATATACTTCGCTGTAGTGTACTAGAAGATGCTTACTATCGATTATGGAACGTGTAGCAATTTAAATTATTTTATGGAGAAACTAAAAAGTATTCCGTTTGATTATGTTATATGGGAGGAAAATCGTTTGCGGTGCATTTTAATTATGTTACACCATTACAAACATATTGAAAGAGTTATCAATTTCTAAAGTGCACTAAAACGTGCTTTCTGTAGAATATGAAGTAAAAAGCAGTAATCATTCATTTACAGGGCCACACAAATGTATTACGTTACATAATGTTTTATGGGGGAAAACTGTTTGCAGCACATTTTAATTATGTTACACTATTTGAAATATAATGAAATTGATATACATTTCCAAGGTTTACTACAAGATACTTGTTGTATAATATGATGTGCGTAGCATTTATCGTTCATTTACTTGAAGGCACAAGATTTCGGATACTATCATGTATCCGAAGTATTATCTATAAGAGATAACTCCTTGAAGTGCGCTTTCAGTTAAGTATGCGTTTAACTGTTTTGTATACTATATGGTATGTATAAATGCTATAGATCATATACAGGCAAAAGAATTAGTAAGTATTACTGAGTATCAGCGTAAATTTCTGAAAGTTTTTTTTTTTTTTTTTTTTTTTTTTTTTAAATCGAGTTAGGCATTTTGAACGTGAAATATATTTAGTATTACTAAGAGCTGTATTAGAATATAAATAAAATCATATACAGGGTCACGCAAAGAACTGGATACATGGCCGACTATGTATGATAAATTCTCGGAAGTGTTTCAATAGTTTTCAGCGAGTTTTAGCCTGAATTATACTTTAGCTTAATACGTGGCGTATAAAAGTCTTAAGACAAAATAACTCAAATATGATTCAGTTTATTGGTAGAAAGTGCTGAGAGTGAATTTTCAACTGTATTACGTGTTTTCTTACTAAACTAAATTGTAGCATATAGAACATAGTGAAATCTATAGATTATATACAGGGCAACACAAAATAATTGGAGTACTTTTCTGGCTATGGCCTGTAATTGCTGAAATTTGGTTTTGAAATGGCTTTTTTGCTTTCTAAAATGTTTACTTGAGTATCTTATTTATCTCATTAAACAGCAAAGGTTTGTTTAAATATTCTGTTATAGATGGAAAGTGTTTCATAATCTGTACTTGATGCATGATTTTTCTTTCTTGTTTTTTAGCTGTAGTGAAAGTTCAGATTTTCATCAACTAAAACCTCTCATTATCCCGTATAGCAAGCATGGTTGCAGTGACGTCAGGCTTCTCTATCTCTGTAACACACGTACGTCACGTCACATGTGTGACCAATATACCACCATATTCTGAAATAACATTATTACAAAGTGTGAAATTTAAAAATATTTGAAAATGAGGAGAAATATATTAATGAGGGCTGTCTTAATGCATTTGGGGGTCTGGATGAGAATAATATTTTATGTCCCTTGGAAATTGACATATATTCTTTAATTTATTTACTAACCTACATGAAAATTCTTTATAAATACTAGATCGAATTCAATCAATATGCAATTACAAATTATGATACAAACATAATTCTGCATATGCTCCACCAGGTTTTTTTTTCTAATTATATAAAAACATTTTTTATGTGAAATTAAAAATTACTAACATTTGTTACAGGACAATCTAACAGCAACAATCTATAATATAAAGCGAAAACATGTCCGTGAGTAACACTGGCGTCTTACTGACGGTGGCAACACTTGACCAATAAATTTTGCTTTTACTGAAATTGGTAACTTCCAAAAATTTCAAATTTTAAGTTTTACATCGTCGAATAGAAAAACTAATGTTATTTTAAAGGTAATTTGTTTCAAAACTCTACATCAATTTATTGTTTTTTTATGGTTTTTAAAATAAATTTCAAGCATTAATATTGTTTAAATCTACCTATCGCGTCCCGCACGATTACAAAACACTAAATAGTATCCACTTATAATAATATAAATTATTCAGCGTTTGTTTTCGGCTAATACTCCATAACGAAATTAAAAACATCATAAAAAATAATAAAGTAATATAAATAAAACGAAAATTTAATAGATATGTAATCGAACTAAGCGCTTAAACCAATTATAGGACTTAAATCCTTGCATTCCTAAAATCAGTTCAGAGAACCCTTCTATCCTTTTTTCTGTCTCTTTAAAATAAATATTTCAAATATATTCCTCAGAATTTAAAAATAAAAGAAAATTAAGAGTTTGTCTTAGCATTTTAGGAATTATTTAATCTGAATGTCTTCAAAGACGGAATGTAAATAAGTTTAATTCGTTGAATAAGAAAAGATGTGTTTTTGAAACTTAGATTACAGACATTATTTTCCAATTTTGAATAAAAATAAATACTCCCTAGGATTTATGTGAGAGAAACCATTTAAAATCTCTTGATGGGAAAGTTTCAGAATAAATTAAAAAAATTACAGAAAATTAAATTTGTATCCTTCTAATATGGTTTTTCATACGTAAGTTTTTCCAGGGCGTAGTTGAAGAATAATTGTGAAGTACATATCTTCATATTTTTTATTTTAAAATAATTTCGTTAATTTATTTTTATTCCTGCTATTATTTTTATTCGGGCTAATTATTTTTAATGACATTAATTATTCTTGATTACAGCAATAAATTACAGAATGTTAAAAAATAACTGTGTTCTTTTATTTGAATGTATTTTGCTACATTTCAGAAAAATGTAATTTACAAAGATAAACAAGCGCAATAAAAATATATGTAAATTACGTAATACAAATTGAAAATAACATTGCATTTATTGATAAATGTGGATTGCGTGATACAAATGAAAATATCATTAAAAAGGGAATGAAATGGCCGGAAGCACATTTGGAGGCAATGTTGCCTCTTTTTTTTAATGAAAAATAACCATCGTATCAGAACTTCTGCATAGTAAGTTTTGTGATATTTTAGATTCGAATATCTGACGCTTGTAGTAATCAGTTTCTGTTAAACATTTTATAAGTTACAATTTATTTCTTTTCGAAATTCAATGAAACAATTTCTATTTTCGAAATTAATTTTTGAAAAAAAAAATGTAATTTTAACTTATATATTTTTTAAGCATATATGAATATCTAGAAGATTTAATTATTCGAATACAAAATTACAGCTTATTTTGCCATGTAGATTTGGAGTTATATTGTTAAAACTACTCACATTTTAATCTGTTTTGCAACGATTTAAAAGGAAATTAATATTAGGTGTTCTAAACCTTAAACCTTTATATTTCCTAAACGATTTGACCTAATGACTTCCCGTTTGATATCACAAGTTACAATTTTTCGAAATATTCAAATATGTTTTTGAAATTAGTTGTTTGTATTGAAAATTTTAGTGTTTGGTACAATTTTATTATGAAGATCCTAAGCTTATTTTTTCCACATAAATTGAAAAAAGTCATGATTTTCAGCCCTATGGCTATTTTCGCTTTTTTCTGAGAATATTAGATGATTAAAACCCATTCCCTGCTAATGTTGCGTTTTCGCAAGTTGTTTTATAATATACATTTTATCAATTCTGCGTAAACAAATAAAGAATATTTTTTGTATGAAGCTTAAATTTTTAGGATACATTTTGTATATGAATTATTTATCATTTTTTAGCAGTTAAATACGTTGATAAACATTATGCATTTTTAATAATTATTACACTGTAAACTGAAACGTCTGAAATTCAGTCATATAAGTATCTGAAACGGATGTTTCAAAAACAGACACTTTGAAGTGTCTTAATATTTTAAGACGCTTGTAAGTGTCTGAAATTCAGACATTTGAAATGTCTGAAATACCGCTTTTTTTTCTTTTTACCCGGGTAGCTAGAAAAAAAAAATAGATAGTGTTGCCATCTATCGATGGAAGCATCTCTATCTACAATTATGGAAGGATAATCTAAATTTCGTGCTTACCCAAGCCAGCATCGAACCCGAGTCCAACTGGCTGCGAAACCCACGCTTTATCCATTTCGCCATCCAGACCACGTAAGTGCGTCATTTTAAATGCAAGTGATGGAATGATTTATATGCGTGTAGATATTTTTATAGAATTCATTGATTTGTTGCTCAGAAAATTGGAAAATTTGACGGGATTTTAATAAAATTCGTCAATATGAGTTAATATGATTAAGTAACTCGACAATATGGTTTAGTAACTTTATTTTTTATGTGAAAGAAGGACATATGAATTATACATATTTTCGATTGTTATAAATAAATATCTTAATTGAAAAAGCGCTCCCTGTATATTAAAATTTAACTAACTGAATTTTCTTTTCACCGATTTTAAACACATTCCGTTGATTTTTTTTTTTTTTTTTTGGGGGGGGGTAGTTGTCAATCATACTTGAGACCCGAAGTCACAATAATACCACAAACACTTATTCATTGCTTCGGTACAGTCAAAATGACACCATAGATGACAGATAAAAACATTTTTTCCTCAAATTGAAACACTATAGTGGCTGGTAATTTAGATTTACAAATTTCTATCTTCCAGAAATATCAATTTAATTATCAGTAACCTAAATTCACACAATTAAAACATTAAGGGCTTTAAATAAGCGATTAATCTCACTAGCTACACATCCTGAAAATTTTTTAATGTAAAGTAGTATTTAAGTTAAAAAACAGCTACTTTCTTCTCATAGAAATTATTTTTATACGTTTAAAATTTAATCGTCCAAGTGAACTGGCGCCCTCTACTGTCGCCTTTTGCATGTAATTAGCTCTAACGAAAGAATTTCGTGCACAATTTTTATATTCAATGTATACGAAGTCATATGATCCTATAATATGATCAAACAGTGTTGAATTCAAGAGGTGGCCCGGGAGAACATCCCCCACGGAGCATTGAAATGTCCCACCTGGAAAATTTGAAATTTTATGTTTTTAATGGTTAAAAAGTGCAATTTCCCACCTGGAACTATACAATTTCCCCCCCGGCCCCGGACCCACAGAAATCCCTCCCGGAGAAACGTGTCTGAATTCAACACTGTGGATCAGGGCCGGCGCACAGTGTTGAATTCATGGGGCGGCACGGGGGAATTTTCCCCGGAACATTGAAATGTTCCTCCTCCAGAAGATTGGAGATTTTCTGATTTTAATGATCAAGAAGTGCACTCCCCCCGCACCCGCGGAGAAAAATGTCTGAATTCAACATTGCGTGGCGCAACAACCGGGCAAAACAAACAGCGAGGTCCCTCCAGGGCTTAGCGTCTCTCTGTAAAATTCGAAATAACGTTTCCCTGTGTAAAGTAATACCAATTTGTCTTTAAATGTTTTTTCGTGGAAAAAAAAGCTAATTCATTTTATTTCTTATAGGTAAAGTTTATAAAATTGTGTTTATAGCATTGTGTCTGGTTATTAATCCCCCAGATGCTGACGAACTCACAGATGAAGAAAATGTAGACGATGACATTCTGCATTATAAAATACAGTATCCGACAAATATTTCTGGTGAAATTAAACTTCATGATATCAAGTCATTTTATACAAAAGTTGATTTAAAAAATATATATATCCAGAGAGAAAAAAAAAACCTTTAAAGAAATCGCCTCCAACTTACAATTTGAAGTCAGTCCCTAATGAGAACAAAAGTGTACAACTGATATCAGCTGATCTGTCAAATCTGCAACCTTTTGATATTTTCTTAAATTTTTTCAATGAAACACTTTTTAAACCATATTGCATTAGAATCTATAAAGTATGATCAACAGAAGAATACACTAAAATTCTCTTTGACCTTTCCTGTATTCAAGAGTTTTACTCGTTTTCTAATGTATACAGGTTATTCAGCTTTACCGCAAGAGCAATTATACTGGGAAGTTGCTGAGGATGTGAATTATCCTAATGTGACCGAAAGAATGTGAACCGTGCGATATATTTGTCTGTAAAACAATATATATATATAGATGACAACACTTCACTGGATACAAACGACAAATTAGCTAAAGTGCAGTCGTAACTGAAAATTTTCAATTAAAGTTATATGCAGTTTGGCATTTTTATGACAAATCTGTCGATTAACGAACAGATGATACCCTACTTTGGAAACGCATTCTAGCAAAATGTTTATGAATGGTATTATAAGGTATGGTGCCTATGTTCTTCCACAGGTTACTTGTATCAAAATCTTATTTTTACTGGAAAATCATCAGAAAAACGTACCAAGGATTTGGTGGAGATGCAGTGATAAATCTTTTGAAAGTGGTAAAACATAAGTGCAAACAGGTGGTATATTTTGATATTTTTCTTATATCGCATAATATTCTCTATGATCTATATTGCATGGCATTTTGCGCAACAGGCGCAATCGGAGATTTTCCAAAATTTATGTTTGGAAAAAACAAAATTAGATATGTCAAATCAAATGATTGCGAAAAAATCTGATAGTAAAAGAAGGCGATGTAAGCATTGCACAAGTCAAATTGTTACAATTTACACCAAATGCCAAATCCCGTTGCATGCCAAATGTTTTTAACCATTCCATACGACGCGGAAATAAATGCTAATGCTTTATGCCAAGGTTGCGTTTTCGCAACATTTTGTAACTGCAACAAAAATAATAACTGTGATTTTTGTTTGCATTTTTCTCTTATTTAGCCCGCATTTTACTCAAAAAAAATGATATCTTGCTGAAAGTATTTGCGTCATGGAATGAATTAAAATGTATGGGGTGATTTTTTTCTATCTGCCATCTGTACCTTTTTCGCTATTATTTTACGAAAAGTCACCTTTCATTTATTTTATCGCAGAATTAGTAAAAGTTGTCTGTGATTAAATGAGGCGAGAGTAATTATTTTTGAGCATTTTTGGCAAAATAAACCAGTGTTACGAACGTAGCCACTTTTTTAGTACAAGAAACTGCAATTCTTCTAGAAATTTTGTTTTGTAATTTTTGTTTTATTTTGTCACGGACTGTCTGTCATTATATAAAACAAAAATTTACTACACATGAATTATGGCAGGACCAGGGCGCTTATACTTTGAGTGTATGTATTAAATGTTAAATTTGTTTGGCCAAACTAGCGCTACTTTCCTCTTTAGCGGCCGGTGTACAAAACAGAAGTGCGCTGCAGTCGCGCAATATGCAAATTATTTTCGCGTATATGAGCTCCACTTAACTCTCCTGAGTCGTCAACGCAGAAGACTGTATGAAAAAGATCTTCTAACGCAGTAGCTCATAACACCCATATGCTCCATTTTCGCTGACTTTACAGCTGCATGTGTTTCAGTCGAGGATCTACCGTAATTTCCGGTGTATAATCCGCAGCTCAAAGAATCGTTTTTCGACCCAGAAAATTTATTCAATAATTGTAGTTAATATTTACAGCGATCTTTTAAGTTACATTTCATAAAATAATATTTCTGGGTCGAAAAACGACTCTTTGGGCTGCGGATTATACGCCGGAAACAATTGGTACAATACGGTACAATTGATTTAAGTATACCCGTTTACAACCGGATTAATATTTGCAAATTTCTTTTCGCGATTTTTCTGGTGTAAACTTTTTATTTTCCAGCCTTGAAAAGTACTATCAGTCATAAGCGGACACTTTTTTCAAATTATGAAACTTCTTTCATTCATCTGCTCGGGCTTATTATATAATGGCTTTAGGTAGAACGGTATTTTTAATGTAAAAATGGGACTATTTCGGGAACACTGCCTGGGTGTATCAGACACATAGAGGATATATTTCAAGAGGGCTCACTTCCATCATATGTAATAGCACTCATATTAACATTAGATTTTCTCAAAGAAATTATCTCCCCGCGTTCAACTACGGTAAATCAGGTTCAAGTGCAAGATTTTACTATTTTTTTCATTTATTTGACGAAGTTTTCTTTAAAAAACATAAAGAAAATATTACAATTCGTCTGATTTAATCTGTCATTAAACAGGATTTAATCTAATTACTATTTCAGTAAAAGGTAGCAATCCGAGCACGAGGTTTTGATGGCGTTTCTGTAAATTAGGGCAAAAAATAAGGCAACGACTCTCTTCAATATCGAAATTCAACGATTGGTTTCAGAATCAGGCGACTGAGAAAAAACCAGCTGAGTGTTCTGAGAGTGTTAAGTGGTTGTTGCAATGGCACTTTCATCATTGTTCACTGAGAATCCCTCATATATTTTCGTTATAACTAGTGTAATTGTAAGAGTAACTTTATGAGGTTTGTTTTAAAATGCTCAAAAAGTTTTTCTCGTTGATATGCATGTTCCTCGAAAAATCTATTTTTTTAACAGTAATATACCCACATTCTAGTGTTACCAAAATATTATGCCAGTATAGTAATCAGTGTATACCAACATTATTAAACACATTTTCTGGTACAAAACGTGTTTGGACTGGCTCAGACTTCGGAAGGATACTGACATGTTGGCATCTGTGTTCTATACGGTAATCTAGATCATTCTGCACATAAATAATAAATGCCAAATTGCACGTAAATTAAACGAGATAATGATGATGTATTATATTTTTAAAGTGTGATTAATACCAGAAAAAATAGGACTAAGCATATAAAGATAATTTCAGAGTTGGAGGAATTCGGTTCGTTTTTCTTTACTTCACTGCGAGTTCATGAGGTACGGTTTTTTGCCAAAAACCGTTGGGTTTAATGTTTTTGATTTTCGTTGCTTGACGCCCTCATGATGGTTTCATGTTAACCTCATGAATAGGATAAACTATTTATCAGTGATTACGTATTGTATTTTTCGCCTATCATTTTAGGACTATCCATAGGCCAAACCAATATTTCGTTTCTTAGCACTAGAATTTGAGTCGTAACAATTGCATTGTTTAATTGCAGAATGCTTGAAAATTATTTTGAAATATTCTAGCAAAAAATACCTTACGTAATTACTGGTACAAAAATTTAAAATGTCGTAAATTGACACCCGTCAAGAAGGGATTAAGAGTTTGCGATATTACCGCGAAGACACTCACAAACTAATGTTAGTATAATGGCATCGTTTTTTTTAATGAATAATTAGCATTCCAATATTTTTAAATGATTCTTTTTCGCACAGAATATCTGAGGTCGATGTCTAATCAGGTATTTTCGCACTTTTACGATTTTGGTTGCAGTTTTTTTTTTCTGAAGACACATTTACTTTCGGAACCGGATCCGAAATGCACAATATTCTGATATAAATGACTGCCTTTTTTTTAAAATACGAACATACCTGTGACCCTACAACGATGGAATAGAAATCCCGTATTTTTCGATAGCTCTTCGTAATTTTCCAATGTGACGTCGCATTTCGTTTATTTTCTGTTACAAAGCATGCTTGTTCTGGCTCAGACTCCAGAAGAATACTGAAATGTTGGCATCTATGATCTATACGGTAATATAGATAATTCCACGCATAAATATTTAATGCCAAATTGCACGTAAATTAAACGAGCTAAATGACGATACATTATATTTTTAAAGTTTGATTAAAAAATAGTAATTACAGTATTTAGTAAAACTTTGCCTTAGAAAGCATCATGCACTGTTTTATTAATATGCTTTGAATAAGCAATGCACTAAGCCCAGAAAACTCTAATAATGTTGATGATATTGCATTAAATTATCAGAGAAACCATGCGCTGTAAATCCGAAGAATAATTTACAGATGTCTTTATTAAAAGTTCTATGTACTAAATACAATATTTATGCAAATAATCAAGTCAGAGTGTGTGCTTGATGTTACCTGATTTAAACTATTATTAAAATTATCCAAAGGAGAATTTTTCTTAAATTTTGTATCAATTTTAATGACTGTAAATGTGCTGTATAGATATAAAAAAAGTTTTAATATCTTTAATAGCATACATCAGACATTTACGATTACTAGAAAATCACACTGTTAAATAAAAAATAATAAAAACTTTGGAAACTATTGCAGGTACTTGAATATTTTTAAGATGCTATATTTTTGGCACAGCATACTTCATTTGATATAAATAAATTATAATGTTTTCAATGAAGGAAAATAGAAGTATTTTGCCGCAATTTTAATTTTGATGAAGTTGAATATAAGTATGGTACGACTTTCAAAACCTGCCGAAAATTTTGCTTTTCAAATGAAAGTGGAGTTAGCCAGCCTTTCCACCTAAAAATGCTTGCGGATTAACCGGAGTAGTGAAAATTGATCTTCTCAAATTGCATGTTTCACATATGCGTTTAAATTATATTAAAAAAGATAAAAGCTAATTGTTACTCTTTTTGATCATTTATATAAATATGCTTTATACATTTTTTATATGTTTTGAGATTATAACAGAATTATTGCGTTTTTATCATAATTTTTTTCCATATTTAAATACAAAAAAGGATTACAAATCTTGCACTTAAACGAGGTATCTACAATTTATTATATTTAAATATTAAATAGAAAAATTCTATTAATATTTTTGGCAAAAGAATACAAACCCTGTTATATACTTATTATATAAATTTAAATTTTTATAATTTATTACCTATCATTTTGAGTTTTTAACAGCTTAACACCTTAATCGTCGCGCCCTATAAGTGTAGGCTACTTTTTAAAAATTCAGATTGCTTGTTTACCACCAGTTTTTTTAAGTAGAAATATTCATGTTATTTAACAGACATTTAAAATAATGCGAGAATAAAGCTAATTTCACTATTTTTAGAAACTGGTGGGAATAAAACAATCTGAATAAAACAGGCGTAACCTACGCTGCCCGTGAATGTCTCGGGCACGACGATTAAGGGGTTAAAATCTGATCTTTACACTTTATTTTTTTAAAAGTTCATCATTATAGCTTAATTAA
Source organism: Maratus michaelseni (assembly GCA_963931845.1). NCBI lineage: Eukaryota > Metazoa > Arthropoda > Arachnida > Araneae > Salticidae > Maratus > Maratus michaelseni. The sequence goes on from OZ007586.1 coordinate 227,536,612, forward strand.
CACCAGAACCGTGGGAAATTTTACTCAAATTTTATAAAAAATATTTCACACCAGAAATTTTATTTAGAACTGTTTAACTTATTTTTTTAAAGTTATTTTTTGGTAGCATATATTTAACTTATTTTATGAAAAAAATTCTGGTGTGAATCAACATCTATTAATTTGGTACGGGTCAAATTGACCCGTGGTTCTAGTGTTAAGCGTTTCTCGATGATGTTTTTTATAAACACAGAAAGCCATGCCCAGAAATTTTTTGTCTCTCTTTTTAAATAAGGCGAAACCCAAGAAGGTAAAACACAGTGGTTATTAACTAACATGCCTGATTGGTCACTTTCATTAATTTCCGATACACATTTGAATCTATCATGAAAGCGTCGGGATACTACCGACAATGCATTCAACATATCGAATACGCATGTTACTCGAAACACATATCCGATATACAATTTTTGCGCTACCAGAAGTTTATCGGTACTAGCTGTTGTTTTCCAAGATTTTTTTTCAAATGGGTATTGGAGAAAACTGAACAATGACAGACACGGAATTTCTCGCATTTCGCCATCTTTGAAAAAAGAAAAAAAATCTGTTAATATTGCTTTCTGTGTTTATTAAAAATGCCATTGACACAAGCCTAATTCAGATATCTTGATTTAAAAAAAAAAAAAAAAAAAAAAAAAACGAGAATGAAATGTTCAGATTTTTAGCTGTCAAAATCTCAAAATAATATGACCGGAAGTGTTTTAGAAAACAGGCATATAGAAATGATCAAAAACAGTAAAAATAAACTTTAACCTCTTATAATAGAATATAAAAGCATATTTCAAATATTATAAGACTTGAAAACAGTTATTTTATATAGCACAATTTATTATCAAGCCTCTTTTTGTTAATAAGGCTCACTAAAATAAAATAAGAAATACGTTGATTTTTTATATCACTGGAAACATTACAATTTATTTTATATCCACAGAAATAGACAGTATCAAAAAAAAATATATGTTAAAGTATTCAAATACCTGCAAAACTTTCCAAAGAGATTTTGCTTTTCTTTTTTTCGACTCGGACTTCTTTAAATATTTGAATGCATCATTTAAAGTAGAGGTTCTCTACATAGTAAAATTTGAACCAACTTTGTTTTTTAAATGCCAAAATCCACTTCTGACACCATATTTGAGCTTCTTGGCGCAACCAGAGGAAAGATAGTTTATGGATAATACTTTTTTCTAAAAAGAATTTTCGCCTTATTTAATGACTTAAACGAATTTTTTTGGCTACAATGCCCTGCTATCGCTACACGTTAATTGTGATTAATTTCCAGTACTATTTATTCTTATGGCCATTGAATTTCAATACCATTATTTACATGTAGTAATCTTAGTCGCGTTATGTCACTACAATGAGCTCGGCAGCAAATGTATCATCGGGAATATCGTACAAGGTAAAAGCATTAGCCAGGGACGGCGAGCCCGCATTTCAGAATGCCAAATGTACTACTTCTGAAAACTAATCTTAAACGTATTTAAAAAAAAGAATTCTGAGATTAAATAAGGCGAAGGAAAATATTCATGAAAAGTGGTGTCTATTGGCCTACTTGGACGCGAATTCTTCGTCCCTTGCGTAAGCATATTTATATGATTGCATTTTTATTTATGAATTTGCGGTCTAGTGTTGTTTTCAGTGATGTTTTCATTGTTGAGAGCATTCAAATACGACAATAATTTGCAATAACCTAATTGTAAGGAAGTAATTTTGTCAATATGCATATTTCAGCGTATTCTACACACGGAATATACAAAATGACTGCTGCGCGAATTCGGCAATGCTTAAAAGTTTCACCTTGTTGTTATATGTTAAAAAACGCTATGAATCTTGATTATTTTAACAAAAAGTAGTTCAAGTGTTTTTTTTTCCAAAACTCTTCTTTTAACACGTTTATGAAGAAAACACTTGAAGTAATAGAACTCATCATTGGTCCCAGTGGCGTAGCGTCAGGGGTGGGGGGCACGATCATTTTAGTACTAGTATAATTATATACTAAATTTGGCCTTATTTTATCTTTGATCGGTATGAATTAAATAAGGCCAAATATAGTATATAAAAATACTGGTAGTAAAGTGATCCCTCCCCCTTGACACTACGCCTCTTATTGGTCCACAGTTACATCCTTCTTTGACAATTTTTGTAAATAATAAATAGCGCTTGTCTCGTAAAATTATGATACATTTCGTATTTAATTTCCGTATTATTTTTTACGACACAACAAATGAGAAATATTTGGTTGGTATTCTAAAAAAAACCCTTTTTTATCTTAACGTCCTTTAACAGTTTTTTATTTAAACATTTACAGAACGAAGTTAGACGAAAGTATAATAAAATTGAATACACTCCTTGGAATTTCTAAAGAGTTTGACGCCACTGTTTCAGATTAGAAGTTTTCTATTTAATATTTATAAAAATCGCGGATTTTGTAAATATCTTATTTAATCTAGATTATTTGATATTTTTCTGCGATTAAATAATGCGAAAATTCTAAACTAATTTGGTGGAACTCTAGGCGCCCTGAGTATATTTAATTTTTTTTTGTAAATTTGGTAATATATTTCTTTAGTTTACATATATCAGTCATTAAAGTAGAAGTAAATATATTACATATGATACTTTTTAGGATCACGATAGCGTAGCAGTTAACCTTCTTGAATTTTTCAAGTCAAATTAGCATATTTACACCAGAAATTTTATGTGATGTATTAAAATGTATAACTACTACCTAGAACAGAGATAGCTTTTTATTTAAAAGTTTTTCCGGTTCCCATTATGTATAGCTGACTTCAAAAAACGTAAAGTTGATAGCTTTGTAATAGAGAAGAATGGCTACTTTTAACTATTCTCTCTACATTAGATTAAAAAATTAAATTTAGTGATGAGTACATTAAATAAATTTCAAAGCAATCAAGTTTAATAAAAGCTTTATTTTTAAATTTGAAAACATTTATGAAAACAGTCGAAGGCTATTATTTCGAAAACGATTTAGATGCCAAGATATTTGAACGCAATTGGATAGCGAACCATCTGCTTAAATTTTATGACGATGGAAAAAAAAATACCTAACCGCTGAGAATCGGGTGCTTTGATATTAGAGGAGAGTTTTATAAAACATGAAACCGGAAGTTTTGGCCAGATTAATACTGCTACTTCTCGGAAAGCGATCGAAACTTGTTGCAAACAACAGCCATGTTATTTTTAATTCAAACAATCAGAGGCGTAGCGTCAAGGGGGGCACGGATCACTTTACTACCAGTATTTTTATATACTACCTTTAGCCTTATTTAATCTTTGAAAGGTATGAATTAAATAAGGTTAAAGGTAGTATATAATTATACTGGTAGTAAAACAATCGTGCCCCCCTGACGCTACGCCACTGCAAACAATACAGTATGTTTGACTTGTTTGTCGATAACAGTCCTTGAAAAGTCCAGTAAACGAGGTTTATACGCTATTATCATAATTTTTAATAGCAAATTTCTATTTAATATTTAAATAGCAGAAATTGTAGACCCTACGTTTAATTGCAGGATTTGTAATACTTTCCTGCATTTAAATAAGGCGAAAAATGCTATTAAAACTGTGGTAAAAGCGTACGAACCATGGAAAAGTTTAAATTTTTATTCTCTACAGAATTTAACCTACAATTTCTAATTGCTTCAAGATTTATTTTACGTATTTTCAACATATGGTAAACACTTTGCTATTTTAACATTTTTTACCAGGGTTTGAATCATTTTTTAGGTATGCTAAGCCCTTTGTTCTGATAAATGACGTGGTCGCATAAAACCGGAACCTTAGCAATCGGGCATTTATATGTCTATACGTTTCAGTATCCCGAAGCCACGGAACGAATTTCCCAGTGCAAAGAATCCCATAGATTGTAAAGGTGCTGATAAGCGGAGAAGTAGGAGAATAATTCTTAAAATTATAAGTTAGAAAGTATCTTATAAGTATAAGCTGTATAAGTTAGAATTTGAGCACCGCCCACTGAATACTAGGCCTGATAGCTGACACAAAAGAGTATAGCCAGGTTTCCTTTTAAAATACGTCCTTGAGTCAACCAGATCGAGTCCTACATGAATCGATAGCCCTTCAATATAGATGCGCTTTTGCCAAGTTTGAAGCATATATCTCAAACCCATGGGCAGTTATTACTCTTGATGTGCGTTTTGGAAAAAGGTGCATTGTGAAGAAAGTAGTGATCGAATTTCCCCGAAGAAAATAAGGGATGTGTAATATTAAAATACAAACAGTCAATATTATTTTCAGTTTATTTTCTGCAAAATAACCAGTTTTATAAAAAATTTCTTGTTTTTAATTTAACTTTTTAATTAAGAATATATCGAAAGTTTTCAGTGAATACCTTCATGTTTTTACCAAACATACTACGAGGTATGATGTATATTTGGTGTGAGTTTCAACACTCTACGCTGGGTGCATCATAGAAAAAAAATTAAAATGTTTACCAGGGGTGAGGGGAGTTGCAAGAGGCATGTGTTATTACAAGTTCATGCGCAGTTCTGTGTACAGTTTACGCATGTAGCTATGCTGTTGGTGGCAAAAATCTGAAGGAATAGTTTAGTTGACAGTTGTTAGTTGACAGTTGAATGATTTTGTTTTTAGTTTTCTGAGCAGTTTTATTTAACACATTGCGTTTCGTCTTTTAAAAATGAAGCCCCACATATGGGCGTTACATTTACTTTTTCCATTATTTAACAAAATTTTTTATCAACATGTGTTTCTATTATAAAAAGATGTATGTAATAGTGGTATTGTTTCTAATCGAACTATTAATATGCATTGTATTTTAATTGTAAAAATGCGAATTTTGTGTATTTTCTTTGAGAAATAATGTAACATATGAACACAAAAGCACCGCCCATGGGCTGAAATACAGATCTCCAAAAGACGTGAATTCATGTATCCCGTTCAGAGCCTGATTACCAACGAAATAATCTTCCACCAGTAAAAATGAAGATAATTTTCGTTCTTGTTCAAGACAGTAATTTTTTTGTGACTAGAGCGTTTAAATAAGGCAAAAATGTCTACTAAAATTTACTGGTGGAAATTTTCCCCGATTGTGTTTTCCTCAGTGTGTTAACACTGTTTTCGATTAATCAACAAGAGTAAGTCAAACTGAGCTGAAAACTATTTAAAAAATCCGTCAACTGTCAACTAACAAAATACAATTATAGCCTTCAAATGATTGCCACCAACAACATAACTACATACCTAAACTGTACGTAGAACTGTGTATGAACTTGTTATCACACACGCAATTTACAACCCCCCCCCCCCACTCCCCCATCCCTGGAACGCATTTTTAATTATTTTTCTATGATGCACCCATCGCAGAGAGTTAAAACTCACATCAAATTTACATCATACCCCGTAGTTTTTTTGGTAAAAACATGAAGATAGTCACTGAAAAATTTCGATATATTCTTAATTAAAAAGTTAAATTAAAAACAAGAAAATATTTATAAAACTGGCTATTTTGCAGAAAATTATCTGAAAATAATATCCACTATTTATATTTTAATATTACACATCCTTGATTTTTTTCGGGGAAATTCGATCACTACTTTCTTCAAAATGCACCTTTTTTCCAAAACGCACATAAATAGTCATAACTGCCCATGGTTTTGAGATATATGCTTCAAACTTGGCAAAACCACATCTCTATTGAAGGGCTATCGATTCATGTAGGACTCGATCTGGTTGACTCCAGGGCATATTTTAATAGGAAACCTGGCTATACCCTTTGCGACAGTCGTAGACGGAATTTTTTCAGCGTGTGTACGGTCCCTTGAAATTCAACACCAATAATTTCTAAAAGTTTTCTCCGCCTTTGTTCTTGAGATTCAATAAGTCAAAGAAAACTTTTAAAAAATAAAGAGGGTGTAAAATTAGGGGACCGTACAAAGTTTTTGAAAATTCCGCCTACGAGCGCCGCCATTTTTGTGTCAGTGCTCAGGGCTGGTATTCATTGGGCGGTGACTTGAGATTGAAGAAGGTGGAAAAAGAACAAACAAAAGAAATTAAAAAATTGAAAGAATTTGAAGCTCCTAAGTAGCTGCCAAAAATTTAAGAAAATAAATTCATTATTAATATAATATCACTGACACCAAATTAAGGCGACAAAGACAATGATGAAAACTGAATAATCTGCAGCGAAAATACTAAAACGAAATGGCTAGAAAGGTGAATTCACCCGCATAGCATGCACAGTCACAGTGACTTCATTGTGACGCCAATGTGAGTCACGTACGTCACGTCACATCTGTGACCAAAATGCCACCACTTTGTAACGTCACACTGTGACCAAAATGTGAACGTCTTGGAGATCTAAAGAAAACTTAAAATAAACTTTAGAACATCTTATAACATAAAGAAAATTACTTTTTGACAGTTTTAAAAAATTTTGTGACGTTGCAATGACGTCACTGCAAGTCACATAAGTCACGTAAAACCTATGACCAAAATGCAACACTCTGTGACTTCACGGTGTGATCGGAGAATGAATTTGAAAAAAAACCTCATAAAATATAGATTTGAATTATGTCATGTACCTAAATCATTAATAAAAATATTGTCACACACTATTTAAATATATTGAGTATTTCCAAAATAAAATAATAAATAAATATCTGTCTACATATATGAGGCAGATAATTTTTTACAATTTTCATTACCATTTTCATGAAATTTAACAAAATATACTATATAATACAAAGGTAAAAATCCTTAAATAGAAATTTAGTTATTTATCGAGTTATAAGCAATTCGTGTCACGTGACGACCAGTTTTTCACTGTCACGTCGGATATTCAAATCAAAACGCCGACTTTGACATTCTTTTCTGAAAGATCTTCTGCTTTTAACAAAAAATGGAAAAGGTTTTTCAATAACATAGTTTCTGAACAAAACACGAGCCAATTTCGTGTATTTCCGAGCAAAAATGAATCAAAAACATGTTATAAAGTATATGTCATTACTATAGCAATTTATCCAAAACTGGCCAGTGCTTAGTAAGATGTCACCTCTATTAAATATATTGCTCTTTTCGATAGAGTGTAAAAAATGAAAAATTTGTACTTAGGAAATTTGAATGCAATTTAAATTTATATCGAAATTACTTTATAAAGCCTATTAAATCAATTATTATTTAAAATATATCTTTACTTTTGACGACTAAAGCAAATGCAATGGATTAAAAAATATATAAAAATGTAAATTTTCACAGCTTATTTCTAAGAATACAAAACTCTCTCATATAAAAAAAGAATATTATAGCATCATTAGAAGTTCATTTTTCAGCCATATAAATTATAAAGGTTTTGAAATGTCTTTATTTAAATTATTTTCTTCCTATATCATTTGCGGTAAAAGTTGGAAACATCTGCTAGCTGTTATTTTGTTGTGTTTAAACAATACTGCGCGCGCATATTGAAGGCAGACGACTTTTTCTCCTTCGAAGCTAGGATTAGCGTGTGTTGGGTTCTTTGAAGTTTGTAGGTTTATACTGTGTAAGTAAATTAACGTTTTAAAGTGAACAATCTCCATTTTAAAGTAAACCATCCATTTTAACATCTCACTGTGTCTAGCCGGGTGTGTTCATAAGGCCTGGGTGATATTTGATTTCTCAGATCTATGAACACATCGCTTCTGCTGGAATAATTTGAAAATTATTGTAGTGGATTTACATTCTAATTTTTCAATGAAAGGGAAGCAGATAAGGAGCATTCCATCATAACCCCTTTATCTATAGATCAGCAGGTAACTTTTAATGTCTTCGCAGTTTTGTTAATAGTGCATGTTTAGTACTAGTACATTTAATAGTGCATTATTTAAAAGTAATGTTTAAATTTTCTTTTAAAAAATCACTTGTATTAAATTTTATCTTTAATGTTTTATATTTTTTTAAATATATTGTTTGGAAAAACTGTATTTACTAAGAATATGTATTCTAAATGTAAAGTGTTATATAAAATGAGGAATTTATTTAATATTTTGCGTTTCTTAGTTCAATTTTCATAGTTATTCATTATAATTAAAAACATTGCAATTTTTAAAACTATTAATATTCGATTTGCAATTTAATAATTTCGTTGCTAGTGTAGGTTTCCAGAAATAATTTTCCGTTATATTTGAAAAAAAAAAAGTGACAATTTAATGCATTGAATAATTTATTTGTCGAGATATGTCAATGTTAGATGCACAAAAATAATAAATATTGATGAAACAATAAAATAACTGTTTAGTTAAGGTAATTTTTCCAGCTGTGTTATCGAATGTTTTTACTGTAAAAATTTATATTTAAGTTCTGCATTTAGTATTCTATGAAAAACTATAAGTAAAATAATTTGTAAAGAAAAGAAATATATAATTATTTTTTTTGGCATTTATGATCTTAAGTTCTATATTTCATTTACAACGAAAACTGTTTTACTGCTTGATACAATGTTTATTATTTAATAATATCGCACAATAGGTATATCTATTATTTAAATTGATTCCTAATATAAATTTTCCAGAATGCTTATTTGAAAATGTGTACTTATATTTTCTTTAAAGTTGTTCTCAAATACAAAATAGCTAATTTCTGGCATATTTCTGAATTCATTTTTATTCGGAAATACATGAAATTGGCAGGTGTTCTTATTCAGAATATGGTAGATGTGCCAGTAATGGACCGCCTTCCAGTAATGGGACACCTTCAATGTTTTTGGTTTATAAAAAAATAACCAATAAAAATTCAGCTTTATTTATTTCATTAATATGCTATCTTTAAATCCTAGTTTTAAATGCAATCATAATATCAATTATCTATTACTTTTTGTGAGGTGTCCATTACTGGAATTTAGGGTGTTTTGATTTATTTCTGTTATTTACAATTAAATTTAGATTCACATTGGGAAATGTGACTATGAGCATGGTTAAATATTGTTGGTAGAGTAATATAATATTAAAAAATGTTGAATACAACAATTATAGCTATTAATTAAAAAATAATTGTTAAAGAAATTCCTTAAGGGTGTCCATTACTGGCACATCTACCCTATATATAATCGAATGGCGTTATCCATTTTTTGGTAACGGCAGATGATGTTTCAGAAAACACTATCAAAGTCGGTGTTTTGAACCAAATTTCCGACGCGTAGCGTCAGAAACGGGTAAAACGTGACCGACATTGATCTTAAGTATTACATTTATCTAAAAATGGAAAACGCTATTCATTCCAAATAGCTTTAATAATCAGGCATGCAAGTGCCATGCGTTTAAAAGTTTGTTCATAAATGTGTCAGAAAGTTTCGTGTTAACCGGTTTCTCAATCAGATGCAAAGTTTTAATTTGAATACGAGTTGCATCAATAAAAATGATTGCCGATCCAATCCTTATCGTCGATCTTATCCGTATTTGGTGAAATCTTGTTATCCGAATCCATGCGAAATCATTTATCAGGTTCGGTCGGGTTGTGGGCTTACAGATTTTTTGTTGTTGTTGTTGCTGGGTTAGGGTAAGAATACGGGTTGAATCAAAATATAGTTTCAGTCAACCATCATTCATGTTCAAGTTGACATTCAATCATGTTCAAGAAGTATATAACCGGATTCGTGTATGACTCTAGATCCGAGCCGACATCAGAAATTGTATCGTAACACAATTTCTGATAAAATCTGGTTACTCGGTCGTATGCAAGATTCTATTCCAAACAAGACTTACAGTAAAAACATTATACCCGAGTCGGGTCAGATCGGGTTCACGAAAATCAGGTCACACGACAACTAATCCAAATCTATTCGGTAACCAAACAAATCCAAGAAGATCGATCCGAAGTTTCTGGATTGGATTCGGGTAAAATCTGGTCACCCGACACGGTGCAGTGTCGTCAAAAACGTCACAAACTTGAACCATAAAAAAATTTTGATCCGAACAATCCGTATAGGATTCGGGTTAAATCTGGTCACCCTATCCGATGCAGATTCGTCACATTTTTCACATTTAAGTCGCACGGTGACTTCACAAAGTAGTCACATTGTGAGGTCACAGAAAGCCTCGAAAACGGCCATAACGACCTCGCATTTACGTCACAATGACTTCACATCGACGTCACATGACGTCACGACGACGGTCACAAAGTCACAGTGTGACTTCACAGTGACGTCGCCGTGACGTCACCATGCCTTACGGGCACTGCCTCAACTTCAAATAATCGAACACATGAATCCTGTATAAGTCCGAGGAATAAGATCAAACTTTATTTGTGATTTCTGTTTTTAAAAGTCTTAAAAACTGTAAAATTAACTTAATTTATTAAAATTTCCGGTGTATTAAATTAATTATCTTACTTTATATTTAAACCCCATATATGTTGCTCAGAATATTTAAGGTTGCTGTACTATATTTTTTTGCTATAAATAAATGATTTAAAACTAAATACTTTAAAACTAGGTACTTTTATAACTGTAAACTTGTTTGTTTTTTTGTACTCACTAAAATTTAATAGAAATATTTGTCTTAATTAATCGTTAGAAACCACTATATTTAGGTTATTAAATTATGCAAAATTTACTATAAAATTTTAGTGATAAGGAAAAATTTTACAATTTTAAACCTGTGCACTTGCATAGACATAAAAGATTAACTATTGAACCCTGCAAAATCAAAGTAATTTCTCATTAAAAATTTTAGGAAAGATCAGAATTCCCAATGGTCCGTCGTTTGAGTACCAGTTATTCCGAAAAAATATTTTCCTTGTAGGTGTTTATAACATTTGCAACAGACAACCCTGGAGAATGGTAGCAGCGATATTTGCATGAAAATTTTAAACGATTATGTTTGTTTGATAAAAAGAATTGGTATTCGAGAAACGGACCGAAATGGATCTTTGTAGCCGGTTTTATGCAACTTTACCCTATGTAGAAAATTAACATTTTGTTCACTGTGTTGTATTTTGTTACCAATCATTTTGAAAAATATATATATTCTGGTTTATGTTTAATAGACTATTGTAGCTTTCTTGCTGTTAACAATCATGTTTCAATTTTCCATGAAGTTATAAATTGTGCATTATGTAAAATGCAGAAAAAGATAAAAGAAATTTCATTTATGGTTTTCTGTGATTCTCTCTTTCTGGTAGAAACTTAAGATCTATCTTAAAAGAATCAGATCATCATTTAGTTACCAATGATAATGTCAGTGTGAATACAAATAATTTTTTGTCTGATTTTCCAATTCAATGTTTACAATTGTAAAAATGTGCCAGTAAAATTATTTCAGTATGTCTGGCTACTTTTTAGTAAAGGTTAAGTTTACACTAAGTGGAAATGTTAGTGGAAACAGTTGGATCAAATCTCTGCTAATTCCTTAATAAGCAACAGCAAGCTAGTTTCCCCGATTGACGTTTCGACAAGTGAAAATTGTTTTGACGAGGAGTTTCCGGTTTCAGTTTTTCCGATATATCTAGCGACATAGAAATTCGTTTATTTGGTAATGTGAATATTTTGATGTTTCGAATAAAGAAGTACCAGGATCCCCAGTATTCTATTAGACTTTATAACAATTTCCTAAATGGATATTTAAGTTTAAATAAAATTAACTGTTGGACATTAAATAAAATTAACTGTTGGACATTGTGTGCTGAGTCAAGTACTTTATAATTATTAAGTTTGGTAAAACCATTTCCCCCTCTTAGTTTGTCTGTACTGAATTTACTTTCTACTTATCTGAATTAAATCCACTGTGCATACCCCCTGCTTATTAATAAGTAAATATGATATTTCTGTTAAATTTCATGTCACGTCCCCTTTTTAAGATACCAGTTCAGAAGGGGTTTTAGAAAATGTAAGCTATGACAGGGTTCGTACGCTTTTACCACAATTTTCAATTGAATCTTCCTACAATTATACGAGGCGTCAACAGTATCTGTAATCTAATTATCAAATAGAAAATTTCTATTAACCCTTTCCGGCGCGGAGTACGTCGTAATGACGTAAAATGATGAAATTATGGACTGACACCAGAATTTACCAAAGAATTTATTAGAAAATAAAAACTTGCTTATTTTCCCGTACTTTATAAAAGGAAAAATGTAATTAAATATTCTTGGTGCCGTTTGTCAGTTTTGGAATTAAAATTAGGTGTCCTTTTTCGTGGACACCGCCCGCTAAAAGGTTAAACAATTGTAGTAAACGCGTACAAATCCGGTATGATTATTGGTTATCACTTAATAAATTCTTGGTACGATGACCTCTGATACACTTAAAACTTTTCTGTACTAATTAAAAAAGAAGTACAATATCATATTTTTGAAATATATTTTACATATAGAGTGCAACTTCTGTAACTGGATCCTATGATAATTTGATATTCCGGATGAGCCTTCAAAAAAATCATTGCATAGCTGTAACTGCAATGATTTTTTGTAACAAATACTTCTAAATTGTAATATTATTTAAATGCAGAAATTAAAATAAATATAAATCCACACCGTTATACATTATTTCTGGAAACTATTTTATTAGTGTGAATGGTGTTACTGATAGCAACACACACCTGAAAGAATATATGCAATATTAGAAAATACAGAATAAAATCAAATATTTCTTGTTAAAATGCTCATTAAAGGATGATGCATTGCTAAAGCTCAAGAATATCGGTAATGTTGTCTATCAATGGTCAATCAAAACGTTATCTGAATTTAAAAATGAATTTCCATGTGTACGAGATAAAATTGTCCCTCGTAAAGAGGTTTGTCGTCATCAGGCAACCGTCTTTCAAAAATTGTCCAAACCTTTTCCGGTACTCTTGAACTGAAAAATAAGCTTGACCTTTTTTCAACATTTTATGTTCTTCTTGATATTTTATTAGTACCTTTATTCCCTATGTTACGATAGTAGTGTTGTTATTATGTAGTAGTTTTATAGTAGTGTGTTACTATACTGTTGACTATATTAAAATAAGTGAACCTAAAAATTCACAAGAACTTTAAGAGCTACTATTAAAGTATGAAAGCAGTCGTTAATTAAATAAGGAAAGTGATGGAGTATCGAGTAACCTAGGACAAAGAGGGACTTATAGTAATGAGTTTAATTCATCCCCCTCACAAGAGTTTAGAATTTGGAGGTATGAATAAAGAAGAAGATACATATAGTGCAGTGTCTACCAATTGCGAATGAAGTAACTGAGGATGTAGTCACAAGATGGCGGTTTTTGTTTGTTTACAATGGATCAATAGGGCGTGATTATAGCCGGCGTAAGCTTCCTTCAGTTATTTTGAATAGAAATTTTCGCCTTATTTAAACGCCTTATTCATGCAAAATTTCTGTCATAAAACACAAATTTCTATTCGACTTTATTGGTAAAAGTTTGCCCGGAGGTAATCAGGTCCTGCAAAGAAGTTAATTTTTGTTTTCGAAAGTAATAAATAAATAACCAATGTTGGGTCGTTAATGCTAACGTTTTATATTTTATTTACTAAATGTATGTACTATAATCCAGGCGGCGCACTTTTTTACCACAATTTTTGAACGGAATTTTTACCTAATTTTATCATCGAAAACTGTTACAAATTAACCATGATTAATCGAGGTGATTACCAGTTCTGTGACTAACATTTTAAATTTGTCTCTTTTCATTCTAAAACAAGGATTTTCAATCTCTGGCCCATGGATCACAAAGTTATTTTTTTTCTTTAGAACAGAGATATTTGCCTTATTTATTCAAAGAATCTATGTTACGAAATATGAAGAAGATTATTTTTCTGAATAGATGATGTCAAACAACTTTCAGGCAAAAGGGTTGACGACCTTTATTATAAAATAACGGAAATATTTATCTATATGTAGAACAACATGACAGGGTTAGTACGCGTGTACCACAATTTTTAATAAAATTTTCTTTTTAGTATTTAAATAGCAGAAATTGTAGGCGACTCGTTTAACTGCAGGATTCATAATACATTTCTGCATTTAAATAAGGCAAAAAAATTCTATTAAAAAATTATGGTAATAGCGTACGAAACCTTCATGATATTCTGTCATGTTTTGTATAAAAATCATACCAATGTTTCTTTTGAAAGAAATTAAGTTTCAAGAACTTTTCAAAGAAAAATACAATTAATGACTTCCTTACATTTGAAATATCACATTGAAAGCTAAAAGATATGAAATACGCTAACAACAATGAAATAAATGCTTCTGAAAAAATGAGTTCAAACTTATATTCAGAAATAAACGGAAAATGCAACGCTAAATTAATCACCGGAAAGTATCTTTTATCTCTTTTATAAGTAAGGAATTACTTATGAAGTTTTTTCATATTCTTTTGTGCTTCTTTTATTCTAAAACCTTTTTTTCTGTTTTTTATGGAAATTGTCTCTCTGTAAATAAGAATGTAAGAAAAATGGGAGGAATACAAAAGCAAATTTCAAAATGAACAGTATTTTAAAACTGTATTTTGAATCAACAATCCCTTTTTATGGGTATAAAACGGGAAGATATTTTCAATTCACGGTGCATTTAAAAAGAGTTTATGGTGAAATTGGCGGTTTAGAAAAGTAGATTTCGCTCCTAAAATTCGTCTTGTTTTTTCTGTTTTAATAAATCTACAGAATATTTTTATTCACCGCGTTTTCCCACTTTGAATTTTAGCTCTCCCAATTCAGAGAATTTATTTAAAAATTAAAAGTACAGTCATAACTGTTAACTGATGCGATTCTTGTCACCAATATTAGGAATAGTAAGCTTTGACAATTTTAATAGAAAAAATATGAGATTAATTAAAGCTAGATACTAGTAGAAAATTGTGATGAAACAAAATCGCAACAGTTGTCAGCTGTACACTATTTAAAACGTATTTTTTATTAAATAATTATTATATAATTTAATGTCACATTTTATATGAGACACAAGTCGAAAAAGGTTAAATTCAAACAGTTGAATGGTGGAAGAGAAAAATGTGATAGTCACAAACTATTTATTAAGATATACTTCTCTTTATAAGTGTGTACGTACTACCTTCAACTGTGTATCGACATATTTTCAACTGCTTTTTTCAGATGACTACTTCCATTTTGCTTTCCTTGGTAAAATACTAGTAAAGGATAGTACACCTCTATGGCAATGTCACCTAAAACTTCAGAAAAAGTGACTATATTCGATCCCCCCTTCACCTTTCAATTATTATTATTATGGAATAATCCTTAAAATAAAAATATTACTTTTTTACAGGGTGAGAATTTTAAGACGCAACCCTGACTTTAAATGTGCATCACGTTCACAAAATGTAAAAGAGAGAATTTTCAGTAGCTAGGAGAGTAAAACTGAACCACGATAAGTGTGTCCGATGATTGTGTCGTTTTCTCGGGTGCAGTTCTCTGTGTGACGTAGCGCATTTAATTTGTATTTAGTATCTATTGTTTTTAAACATTTACCCCTTGTCTTTGTTGATGATCCTTATTTTGCATATCAATCGTATCGGAACATGCAAAAAAAGATTTTTGATGCATTTCCAGATGTAATAGGATTGTACTTAGTAAAAAGATTCTACTTCTTACAAAGTGGTGGCATTTTGGTCACAGATGTGACGTGACGTACGTGGTACATGCTATGCCGGATGCGTAATTTTAAATTAGCACATGACTAAACCGAAAACAGTAAATTACTGAGTTTAAGAAATGGACATAATTTGAATCCTGGTAAGTATTTTTGCACACATTCAAAAATGACTAGGACTGCCATTTTTCTCAATTACTCTGAATATGCAGCTTGGCATAGTTTGAACAAGTTTTTTCCAACTGCTCCTTTGACAACTGCTACTGCAGGGTGGCTAGTGGTCAGGGGAAAATACAGTAAAAAAGTGATAAACACCAGTATATTCTCATAGAAAAATTCATCTTGAACATTTAATCGAATAATCAAGATGAATTTGTCTGTAAGTATATACTGGTGTTTATCACTTATTTTTACTGTATTTTTCCCTGACCACTAGCCACCCTGAACTGGTTCCATGTTGAAAGTATACATGTTTCGTACGCTTTTAACACAATTTTTCTATTTAATATTTAAATAGCAGAAAGTGTAAACGCCTTGATTTATTGCAGGATTTGTAATACTTATTATTTAAAACTACCGTTGTTTTTTACTGGTGGATGTTTGCATATGTTACACACGTTCTGAGTACAGCCATGCATTACATTCACCAAATATATCATAAAAACAGCAACAAATAATTATTGCGGCTCATTTAAATCTATCCACTAACACACTTATTTATTTTTTCAAATGTTAAATTACAACATTTGGCTTGAACTTTCACTTCATTTGTCTGTGCTAAGTCACACTGGTATTTGTTTCCTACCAGTAAAAGAAACAATATTTAATCAATAAATGCCAAATATATCCACATCGACTAATATAATCTTAGAAACGACAGAGTTATATTTTTAACGTGCAAAGAATTTCAAAGAATAATTCTAGAAACAAATAGGTTAAGATTAAATACAATATCTACTACTAATTTCGATCCGATATTTATGTAAGTGCACCCAATATGTGCCTGTGTGCAATAAATGACAAGAGTGCGTACACACTCATTTGGATTTTCAAGGAATCTGGCATCACTATTTAGGATAAGAAAAATTCTATTTAATTTGTAAATTACAAGACTCGCCGCGGTATTTTACAAAATTTGTAATATTTTTCTGTTGTTAAATAAGGCATACAATTTTATTAATAATTCTGGTGCAGTTGTACGCACCTTGCCAATGTCTCATGCAGTGTTGCACTGAGCTACATTTTTTTTCAGTTTCCTTTATTGCCGCCATTTTTTAACTGAAATTCGCCTTATTTAATGGCGGACTAAATAAGACAAAAACAGGGAGAATTATACCATTTCAAAAAAGTGGTGCTAATCGAGCAATCTGAATTTTTTCTTAAGTATCTCAGTGGCAACACTGATCTCATGTAATAATAATAGATGACAAAAGAAAGAGTTGTATGTTTAGTGTGCATAAAATCGCAAGAAATAATTCTCGAAACAAATAGGTTAACACAGTTTAAGATTTTCGAAAATAATTCGTATGTCCAAAGCATCAACCTCCTTACGAAACTAGCCCATTTTACAACATTGTTTTTTAGATTTTCATTAGGTGAAACTTTTAATAATTTTTCATCGTGAATATATTATTGATTTTTACTTATATTTAAATGGTCAGCATTTTACTTATTGCTTGATTTTTATATTTCTTGAAGTATCTATAAAATTAAGAAAATTTGATGTAAAAGTTGGGCAAATTGTAATACATAGCTGTAAATCCTTCAGATGTTTGAGTAACATTATTTCTGAATAATCACCTTTTCCTTAATTAATCTGAAAATTCTACCATTAAAAGAAAACTGTGTTTATTTGAATATAATGTTTCTCCAAAATCGGTAGATGTTAGTGGAGGGTTCCATGCAATATTGACACGTCATGTGGTACTGATCCATTTAACAAGATATTCATGTAATAAATTTCACTTTATTTAATCGTAAAGAAATATACGATTAAAAAAGAAAATACTATAATATGAAAATACTCGTATTAAAGTGCTACACCACCAGAGGTGTATTGTCAAGAGGGCACGATCACTTACTACCGGTATTTGTATGTACTATATTTGGCATTATTTAATTCATACTGTTCAAACATTAAATTAGGTCAAATGTAGTTTATAATTATACTGGTAGTAAAATGATCGTGCCCCCCTGACGCTACTCCACTGTACACTAACCCCTTGCGAGCCTCTACTGGGTCGAGGCTACCAGTATTTTCTTATCGAAATTTTGTCTTATTTAATCGCAAATTTCTGTTACTAATTAACCCTTAATTGCATAGTGATGTAAATTTCCATCACTGTTTATTTAACTTTTAATAAATAAATCAACTTCTTCGCCACCACTATATTTATATAGAAATATTAATCCAATAAACTTCACGTGAACTATGTTGCTGAACAAAGTTAAAAATCTATCTTAAAATTTCTGGTGTGTAATATTTAATATATGTATAAAAAACACAATTGTAAAAGAAAAACTCATGCAAAGAAGGGTTAAAATGAATATTCGTGTAAGACATTTGTAGTAGCCTGGAACCACTCTCCCACCCCTCATTATCCATGCATGTGTAACAGCAGACAGCTCGGTTAATATGCATATATATTTTTAATGGGCCAAATTTGGTTATCAACATTTTTGCCTAACAATTGTCTGCAATTATCTACATTGGTTTTTTTGTTATATGTGAAATTTGTTGTTAATGTCTGTGAATGGTAATGTAGTGTGAAAATATATACAAATATTTTTGAATTGTAAATACAATTAAATTACTAAATATTCTGTAAAAAATGATTTCACAGAAAATTTCCTTTTAGAATGTGAAAATTTAGACTATATAAAAAGCACTTTATAATGATTTATTACATTATTATATTTACATTAAACTATTAATTTTCAAAAGGAATTTTTAATAATGCTTTAAATCAGAGATTATTGTCCTCATAGTCTAAATTCAGCTTATAGTTGGATATCTTCCAGCTTTTTAACGTCAGGTGAATTTAAAATTTATGGAATCCCACTTATTGAAAGTCAACAAATTAAAAGATGATATTTCTCCAAAACTATATTTCATTTTTAGAACAAAAAATTCAGCTCTTTTCAAGCCCTGAAGATAAATTATATTAAAATCCCATCTGTGATTTTCTATTTTCCAATAATAAAAATTAATACTAGCAATACAATATTTTATAGACTTATGATTAAAGAAGGTATAAAAGCACACTGTTAAGAATCGCAAAATTAAATCGCACTTTTTTAAAAATTTAGCCTTACCTGTTTCTTTCCAATAGTATATATTATTCCACGGAATATAATTTATTAAAATAAATATTACATATTTGTGTAATTTACTGTTGGTACAGCTTGAAAGAATGGCGAAATACAGTAGAAACAAATTAAATATTTCTTTCACAATTATTTATATTATTCCACTGAAAATAATTGATTAAAATTAATATTACATATTTGAAAAATTAATTTTCGTTACGTATGGAAAAAAAATAATAAATTCTCTTTAAAATATTCCTAAATGTTATTTCATTTTGTTTGATAGCACAATGTATATGTATTCATTATATTTCTGGCGATTTTATGTCAGCAAATTTTAATTATGTTTTCTATACTTACGTAAATTTATTTTCATTTTTAAATTAATAATAATTGCACAACGAAAAAAATCCACATACATTTTTTCTTCTTATCCATATATGACTTTTTTTTAAATGACAGAAACAATCATCATTAAAGGTATATTTTACAGTTTTCTCTTTCGAAAGAAGTATTGAATAAGCATGAAGTATTGGATGAATATTTAGAAACCACTTCTAAACTTATTTTAACGAAAAATATTACACGTAATCATTTACATCCCGGGTTTCGAACACGCGTCCCGTGAGCTTCAGTGCTACCATTATTTTCATATATTGTAATTTGTTTATTTAATGACAGAAATGTGTAAATTAAATAAGCTGTAGAATTTAATTCGTAAATACTAGTGAAAAACAATCCTATTGGAAATTGGTTGGATAACCATTCTTAAGAATGTGCGAATATTCTATAAAATTGCCAGGGATTACGGCACCACTATTTCAGATTATTAATCTTACCCTAATATTTTATCTTCAGATTAAAATAACTTTCGGTTATTAATCACAGAATTTTAATATTTTTCCCCGACTACGGCAGAAAATTGTATTCAAAAACTGTTGTAGTACTGTATGCACCCTACCTTTTAATCTTTAAAGACACGGGCAGTAAATAGTAAAATAAAAAATACGGTTTAAACGCCTAAATAGCACCTTTTACTGACATCCGTGTACAATGCAATGTCCAGTAGTAGTATAAAAGTAATAAACATGAAATTGTTAAAATAAAACTAATTAAATTGTAATTAATATAAAGCGGACGATTTCTAGTAACATAATGTCACGGGTGAATTACTTTATGCCCCAACACATTTTAAAGCATAAATATCAACTTCTGATGCTATAGAAGAATAAGTGTCTAAAGTCTAGTAATAGTATAAAATTAATAGACATCAGATTTATATAAAATATTTAAGTAAGAAAGAAAGTAGAATTTAATTCCCAAATAAATCGATGGCATATTACGTACACTAGTGGTGGCTTACCAATACAAACAATGAAACAGAGCTTTTGCGTTGGTTGAACATTAAAGGTACTTTATGAAGTGAGTAAATGAATCACAAATACCAATCAAGTCATTATTCTGAATTCACAACAGTTCTTCACTGAGTGGCGCACTCAGAGAACGCCGACCGTGTATCTAAAAATTATTAAAACTACCGTAATTTCCGGCCTATAATCCGCGAATCAAACAATTCTGTTTCAACCCAGAAATTTTATTCAATAATTGCAATCAAATATTTACAGCGATCTAGTAACTTACATTTTATAAAATAAAATTTCAGTGTCGAAACATGATTGTCTGATCCCCGGATTATACGCCGGAAATTACGGTAATATTGTTTTTATCTTTTGTTAATTCTCATTTACCGTTGTCAATAATTGACAAGTGGAAGTTTATTGTTTAGCTTAGCCCGATGGCAATTCACGGGTCCGAGGCTCACCTCGGACTTTGGAAATGTACACTTATTTCATTCCTTCTAGGTAAATAAAATGAGTATTAAGGATTCTTGGAAGCTAATCCCACAAAACTCTGCGTCAGGGGATCACTTTATCCGGACATATGCTGCATACACGCACACGGCACATTTTATCTATAAGATGTCAATTTAACGTCTAAATACAACTATAACTTCCAGAATGCCTGTTTGATGCGCAAAACATTAAAACAATAAATTTCTATCATATATTTTCCATTTAGATATTAATTAGATATCTATGACTTTGTATACACGCATTATAATTATCTCATTTTTGACGTCTAATCTCTTTAAAGCACCTAATGGAAATCTTTTTCTGTAGTAATGGATATCGAATAATACATATTATTCACCTCCTATACAGAAAATACTCATCCTTTAAAGCGCATGCATGTAAAGTTGAGAATTTGACCTTCCCTGTCTCATCTGTGGGATGGATGTTCATTTGTAGCCATGGGACAATGAAAAAAGAGGTATTGGCATACCCTCAAAATGTTGAAGTTTCAACTGTAACCGATTTTGCAGGTTACTGCTTACCACCGGGTGAGACTTCCACCAGTAAATTTGAATAGAAATTTTCTCTTTATGTAAGCACCTTATCCATACAGAGTATCTGTCATAATTAGAGAAAAATATGTATTCTTTTTTTTTGCTCTGGTGGTAGTCAGGCCCTGCGATTCCACCATATTTTGACTAAAAATATAGTGCCAGTTAACCCCTTCAGGGGCAAAGTACTCTTGTAGCTAAAAAAATGAATTGATTGATTGACACCAGGATTCACGAACGAATTTATTTTAAAATAAGTAAAAGCTTTTCCTCATGTACCTTATAAATTCAAAATTTGATTATAAAATTTTGGTGTCACTGCGGCATTTTGGGATTAAAATTAAGTGGTATATAAAATATACCGGTGCCCTTCAAGGGGTTAAGGAGATTATAATGCCTCCGGAACAAACTTCCGCCAGTAAAAACAAAACAAAACTATTTGTCTAATTGGCAGAAATGACAGAAATTTGCATGAATAAGATTTTTAAATAAGACTAAAATTTCTATTCAAATTTACTAGAATAAAATGCCCCCAACGGTATTTAGGCCTTGTTGATCCGATGTAAAAACGCAAAAGCCGCCATCTTGTGACTACATCTTCAGATTCTTCACTCGCAACTGGTAGGCACCACACTATATTTGTCTTCCTCGCTTTTTCAGAGATTCGTTCATAAAACATTATTCAGATTTAATTGTGATCCATATTTTTGAGTACAACTTACATATACAGGGTGTTAACGTTGTATCAGAAATGTAAAGGTAGGTAGAGGGGCCCTAAATAAGCAGATTTCTTATAAGAATGTGGGTGCGGAAATGCAACGTATAGGCAGTAGAGGGCGCTGTTTAGATTAGTGGATGAAAGCGCTTCGCTGGCTTCAATCGTCATTCACCGCATTGATTTCGAGCAACATGCATAGTTAGACCAATGCGGAGGTTCATGTAAAATCTTCCAAACAGTTACATGAATCACACCCAACATCTCTCGAGCTTGTCTAAAGACTATCCTCTACTGTGCGTAATGCTGTTTCTTCCACTGCAGGTATTCTGCGATATCTTCCATTGCCCGTATCACGCCTGGAAGCATAAAATGATCCACTCGCGCACAACTCCTGATGAAGACAGTCAAATGTTCGGCGATCCGGAAGATTCCTACCTGTAAATCATTTTATATACATTCTTTTATCAGCAGCTCTATTTCCTTGCGCAGATCCATACATGAAATGCATGTCGGCAAGCTCCGCATTGGTGTAACGATGCGTGTTTCTCGAAATCCGTGTGGGAAATAACGATTCATACCAGCGAAGAGCTTTCATCCGCTGAACTCAACAGCGCCCGCTATAGCTTCAACGTTGCATTTCCGCACCCACATTCTTATACGAAATCTACTTATGTAGGTCCTCTCTACCTACTTTTACATTTCTGACATATAGTTTTGATACACCCTGTATATTGCCTTATGCATAGGTGCCAAGGTCCGATTAGTTCGATTAGTTGACTGTTTTATTAATCACAGAATTCCGCGTAAAAAAGTAAATGTTTCTCTATAGAATTAGTGGTGTTCAAATTACTTTTCGCACGCATGCTGTTAGAAAGAAAAAATAAAATTAATAGAGCAATAATATTAACCCATTTATGCCTAGCGTCCCAATTTTGGGACGCTTTAGTAAAATGAGAAAAAGTGCATTTCACACCACTTTTATTTTTATAGAAATTTGGTGTCTTACTTTATCGGGGGGGGGGGGAGTTCTCCATAAAATAAGACACCAAATTTTTATTTTTAAAAATGTGGTGTGAAATGCGCTTTTTCCCATTTTACTAAAGCATTGACGCTAGGCATAAATGGGTTAATGAAACAAATCAGGTTTTTTCTTAGTAGATGTTTCACATTTCGTTTTCTGCAGGACACATTACAATACTATAGAAATTATGGAACGACCTTATACATAAAATGGTAAATTTACTTCCTAAATTATAAAAATCAATTATTATTTGAAATGAATGAAAGTGTACTTCAGACTAAATAAGTTTTAAAATAAATGCTTTTAACATTTACGAGTAGTCGAGTATGTCTCCTTACTGTACCACAGGTCTAGGTGTTCTCACTGGTCATCTGTTAGAATAAGATTAATTTCAAACAATGAACTTCGTGGTAGATTTCTATTGCGAATGTTCAAGAAATCTGCCAGGAAGATTATTATTTGGCAACAGTGGTGTTAAAAATATGACCATTGATCTCTGGTTCTTTGTTCTGAGTAAGTAAGTGTACCAATATTTCAATTAAATTCTATCTTGTAAGTAATTTTTTAACTTCTAGTATTTTAACCCTTCTTTGCATGAGTTTTTCTTTTACAATTGTTTTTTTATACATATATTAAATATTAGACACCAGAAATTTTAAGATAGATTTTTAACTTTGTTCAGCAACATAGTTCCAGATTATTATAGTTCTAGAAATTTACTAGATTAATATTTCTATATAAACATAGTGGTGGCGAAGAAGTTGATTTATTTATTTATTAAAAGTTAAATAAACAGTGATGGAAATTTCCATCACAATGCAAAGAAAGGTTAAAGAAAAGACCAGAAAACTTTGCCTTACTTAAGAACAGGAATATTGAGATTAAATGAGGCAAAAATTACTTTTCATAATTTGTGGTGACAAAAGTATTTCTGTCGAAAAGGTTGAATACTACTATTCTAATGGAATTTACAGGGCAATATCGGAAAGATATTTAGTTAAGTCGGAAGTAAAACAAAATATTTACTTTTTCACAAATTCCTTAGTACAGTGTATGCCTTAAAATTTGTTTTAAAGTGATAACGAAAAAGCATTTCTCGCTGTGCATTTTATTAAAATATTATTCTTATATACTTAATCATTAATTCTCCAACTTATTTATCACTTATAATTTTCGATTAGAAATGTAATAGTGCTACCTTTTTTAAAATTTTTGAATAGATTAATAAGAGTAAAGACATAAAACCATCTATAAGAGTGATTTTAAATTCCCCAAAAACTGTTTTACTGTTAGTTAAGTAATTTTTTTTCAATGACTCACGCAAAGATTGAGGCAAGAAAAACAAACCCGTTCTGATTCCCATTTAGAGAAAAAATAAATATTCTTGAAATTTTAAGCTCATATTATCCTTTTATTCAGACGGATAAAACTCAAAAAAATGGAATTGGGTTTGTCATTGTCCATCCAAAATGTCCGGAAACTTTACAAATAAAAGAAAATATTCGAATCCATGCATAAATTACGGAAAGCTTATTCTAATAAATTTGGTTTATCTGTTAAATTTCCTTTATTGTATGTGTGTGCATAATTACACCTATCATGATTTTTTACTTCTTTAGAAAATTACTTTTTCCAACAATCATAAAAAAATTCTCTTTAAATAATGACATTTAAGTTTTAAATGATTTTTATTCTCAAGCATGTTGTAAAAACTTTGAGAATACTTCACTCATGGTAGAGCCGGAAACGTATTTTTATTATCCCTTTCAATATATTTTTCCTTTGAAATAAAATATAGAACAAAACTTATTTTTTAACTTAAAAAAAAAATCAAATTCTTCAAACATTTTTTTTTTACTTGTTTTAAAATATAAAAGAATGCTATGCGAAATAAATTTATAAAGTAAAGTATTTTTTATAGTATCTAAAATACGTCTATTTTATAAATATTTTATAGAGTATACATAGAAAGCTATACATTATGATTAAAGTTGATTTAATGTAATAGATAAGGAACAAAGTACAACATACTATCCATACTTCGGACCAGTCTTTTTGTAGTCTGTATTATTTTTCCAAATTGTCATGTTTATCTCCATTTTATAGCAGAATATGTTATTATTTTCTTTGATAAGTGAAAATTACCAATCGTAAATAGTGGCATCAAAAAGTGTAGAGACTTTGAGGAATAGTCATATGATTGTATCTAAGATGCATTCATTGCAGAAAGGGACATAGAAGATGATCATAAATAAAGCAGAAGTAACTCAAACTCGATAATAAAACGAAATCTGTTAGATCGAACTACGACGTCCTTACCAACAATATGATGCTATAAATAACGCTTCACCTATGAGAAATCTTGTCGGCAATGAAACTATGTGTTGTTGACGATTAACAGCGTTACCTACCAGAAAAATAACCATTTTGTTCTGAAAGCACAGCCCTCTAAATACCGTAATTTCCGGCGTATAATCCGCAGCTCAAAGAGTCGTTTTTCGACCCAGAAATATTATTTTATAAAATGTAACTTAAAAGATCGCTGTAAATATTTAACTACAATTATTGAATAAATTTTCTGGGTCGAAAAACGATTCTTTGAGCTGCGGATTATACGCCGGAAATTACGGTACCGCAATTACGTGGCGTCTACATTTAAACGTGGCGTCTACAATTTAGACTATTTAAATATTAAACAGAAATTATCTATTAAAAATTGTGGTAAAGCGTACGAACCCTGAAATCCGTGTATATCTGTTAGATATTTTGGTATTCAAATTTAACCCCTTAATCGTCGCACCCGTTAAGCGTAGGCTACTTTTTTAAATTCAGATTACTTGACTGCCGCCAATTTTTTTTTTTTTTTTTTTTTTTTTTTTTAGTAGAAATATTCGGATTACTTAATGGCAAATGAAATTAAGTAAGCACAAAGCCAATTATACTATTTTAAAAAAACTGGTGGAAATCAAACAATCAGAATTTTAACCCCTTGAAGGGCACCAGTATATTATATATAATACTTAATTTTAATCCCAAAATGCCACAATGACACCAGAATTTTATAACCAAATTTTGAATTTATAAGGTACATGAAAAAAGGCTTTTATTTATTTTAAAATAAATTCGTTCGTGAATCCTGGTGTCAATCAATCATTTCAATAATTTGGCTACAAGAGTACCTTGCCCCTGAAGGGGTTAAGAAAGTAACCTACACTGCCCGTGTATGTATCGGGCGTGACGACTAAGGGGTTAAGAACGCGTAAAAATATTTAACAGCCGCCATTTTTAAGTAAGCGCATAGGCATAATTTTCTGGTGGAACGGGGGGGGGGGGGGTTCAAGAGATAAAATGACGTGTCCAATGATGGTTCACCTACGAGACATTTTCTTGGCTATTAAATCATTTGTTACTGGCAATCGAAAGTGTTACTTATCAGAAAAATCGCAAAGCCAAATTAAATTGTGAAGGTCTTATAGATTCTAAGAAGGTCTTGGAACCACGGTTGCAAGGGAAACACTAAAAATTATTTTGGTTACCAGTATTTTCTTATTTTTTAGTCGACTTAATTAATTACAGAAAGTGTGTGATTAAATAATGGGAATAATTCTATTCGAAAATAGTGGTATTCAGAATAACGTTTTAGCATTTTCCTGGCATCCCTGCTTGGAACGAACACTATCGAAAGTTTAAATGCCGCTATTGATGTGAGCACATAATTTTTAACAGAAATAATAACTTCGTTTAAAGTGGCAAAATATTGTAAGATAAGAATTGTATAGTGTATAAATATTGTAGTAAATCTGGGGTGTTCAAAATGCTGCCTGAGGGCCGCAAAAAGTACCCCTTTTTCATATGAAATAATTAACGATATTTAACGGGGGAATAAACTTTTGTTCAACTGATATGCCTGATTACCTGCGATGCACACTTCCATCAGTAAAAATAACAGAAATCTTTTCCGCATTCATGGCAGTAATCTTGCATGTACACGGCGTTTTAATATAAAATATTACGGTAGTAGTTCGTGTATGACGAAATATTTCGTCATACCCAGTTAACAGTAAGTGGAGTAAGTAGAAGTAATAAGTGGAATTTTGCGACTTAATAATGCGAAGATTTGTAATAAAAAATGCTGCTTACGAAAAGTTTTCAGGCAAATTTTAGACACTCCAGTAGTACAGCAGTGGAAATCATTAAAAAAAAATCTCAAATCACAGTTCTTGCTTTATGCTCCGTAGAACACAGGATTCTCCTCGCCGCCACCCCTATTACACATCCCTTCTCATACTAAAATGACAAGATCAAGACTTCAAGCACATAAAAAAAAAATGTATTCATGAATTTTTGCATAAGAGTGCAACAGATATTGCATCAAGATCTGAATATTTATGAAATTAGTTATATTACGAAAGCACCTCATTTGTCACATTTAACGTACAATTTACAATTTTAAATAATTTTTTTGTTTAAATAATTAAAGATAAAAAAAATATTATTGCCATTTTAAACTATTGTTTCGTGAAAGAATTTCTAAATTAAATAACATTTAAGTTATCTTAATTAATTATTTATATGTTTTTTTCTAGTTAGGAATTTAAAATTTTATTGACTATATGAGGGGGTTGAATGACAGTGGTGTAAATCAATATTCAGTAATTTGAGAAATGAAGGGTTTTGGTGAAACTTGTCGTATTGCAGTTGCATTAAGTGGCCCAAATTGTTTTGCTTTCTAGCGACTCCCTAAGTGAACTATCACTTAATTGACTGTCGCAATGAACAGAAATTAATATACGTTCAGTGAAAATATGGTTATCTAGATTTTTCAATTTTTTTAATTACTCCACTATCATTCTAACGTCCTCATATATCAAATATATACATTGATATATGTATATTGATTTGTATTAATAATTACAGAAATTCTGCTATACAAAGAACAAAAATATGCATGTTTTTTCTTTAGTAATTTCCATAAGAGAAGAAAGAAATGGATGAATATCATATAAATTTTTTAGGGAACAGCCCGGTAGCTTAGTAGCCAGAGTACGAGTCTAGTGTTCCTAAGTACCCAGGTTCAAATATGGAAGTGGGAAAGGAGAACCTAAATGTGTGTCCGTATGTTGTCGTCCATTTCTTTCATGTAATTCCTTCTGCATGATTAATAAATGCAACAAAAATATGATATGTGAGAATTTGAATAGGTTAAGTAATCATTATTTAGATCTTTTAAAAATTTTGTGCCTATTTATTTTTAAAAATAATTAATGAAATACTTTAAATGATAATATTTTCATCAATAACGTAATACATACTAAACAAAACATAATAATATAACAAGAACGAAAAATCATGCTTCAAGCATAGATTATGTAACACTTTCCAACACTTCCAAAATAATTTTGCAAATCTTTACCGTAAAGTGTAAGATGTTATCTAACTAAACAATTTTGAAAACGCATAACATATTTAAAAATCCAATATCAGAAATTGCCAACAATATTCAGAAAAATATCCGAGCTCTTTCTTGCAACCCTGTATATGGTCTACAGATTTGTATATGTGCTAAATAGAAAGCTAAATTTTAGTTCAGGTTGGAAATGCGTAGCAGAGTTTAAAATTTTCCTTTTGCAATTTCAGACAATAAACGGAAATGTACTAAAGTACTTTTGTGCTGCCCTGTATACAATCTATACAATTTATACACACCAAGTAATTGACAAAAATGAGTTAAATTTAAAAACGCGTCCAGCAACTGAAAAAGCATTCCCAGCAATTACTATTAATAAGCAGTACTTTAAAAGAATTTTTTGTGTGTCCCTGTGAAGAACGATTAAAGCTATACACACAATATTCTATAGTAAGAGTCTTGTAATTCCCGTTAGTGATGTATATCAATTTCAATATGTTTGAAATAGTGAAACATTATTAAAATAAACCACAAATGATTTTTCTCCATAGACCGCAATGTAACGGAATACTTTTCAGTGTCCCTGTAAAAAAACTATAAGATACTAATAAAAAACTTCATTTTCTATGCCGAACATGCCACAGTAAGCCTCAATAACATATATCAATTGCATGACGATCCGAGCATACTTACGCGAGTTAGAGCACGGATAGGCAGACAGACAAACCGAATTCATAAACACTTTTCAACGAAGTTGAAAAGTGTTAAAGACGATTTATTTGCCATTTTTATTTTTTTTGCGTGATACAAACTTCCTCTCATTTGATGATTTTTCCATCTCACTCTCCCTTTGTCATTTCCCAACAGTATTTCTGGTACGAATTCGTAATTTTAGGTTGAAAAACCATGAGTATAGTCGTGGTTGGCAGAGAATGGGTTAAGTAAATTTATTAGCACACATAACCGTAAATCCTCTTCTTTTCTTTTGATTTTTGATTTTGTTTTTTTATATAAATATGATTATGAAAATAAAAATAGAACTGCAATTCATTTTTTTTTATATAATCCATTCATTCATTCATTCGTTTTCATTTTATATATTTTTATCCTGTAATATATGAATACTTATTTTCCCCTCTTTTGATACTTGTCTTAAGTACATATAAAAGGTATGTCTGGATATCATTCTGTTATTACTTTTTATTAAAATATCGAAGGAACATTAATTCATGTTCTTATGTGTTAATGCAGCGGAAAGTCTATCGAAAACAAAAACAACTCATGCATTCAAAATTAAGTTAAATGTTTTTCTCCAACAAAATTAGATTGATAATTAACCAGATTATTTTTTATTTCGTCATTCTATCATCAAAAGAGTAGAAACTCAACGTCTGGTGTACAGAAACTATCCAAATTCATTTTATGGTGAATAATCACATTTAATTACAACGGAAAAACAATTCAAAACAATGCCCTGAAACCGTTTGAAAAAGCACAATTTCTCTTTACAAAAATAAGCTAAATAGAAGTGTTTGATAAATCAAAAAGAAGAATAAATCTTATGATTTCGCGATGTTCATAATATATGTATTAAATGAATAATGTCTTAATTTATTATACTTATAACAAGCAAAGCATTCATAAAAAGTAGGGGTCTTCAACCTATGACACGTATACCACCAAACTACTACTCTAGAAAAGAAAATTCGTATTATTTAATTGCAAAAACTTTGAGATTAAATTAGCAAATATATATATTTTTTTTAATTTGGTGTTGCGAACAGTGTTGCCAGTAGGCTACTTTTTTTTAAATTCAATTTATCTGATTGCCAGCAGTTTTTTTAGAAAGAAAATTCGCGTTATATAATTACATTAAATAAGGCTAAAAAAGGTGAATTATTATAACATTTCAAAAAAGTGGTGCCAATCATGTAATCTGAATTTTTAAAAAGTAGCCCACTGCCAACACTGGTTGCGAACGACTTTCAGACAAAAAGGCTGCAAATCTCTAAAATAAAGTACTACTTTTTAATTTATTTGTACGTATGCACTTTGTAAAATATTTTTTAAAATAAATATGTTTAAAAACTTTAAATAATGTTTATTTTATAGTCGTTTAATTTATAAATTATAAGAAAATGTGCAACTTTTTTTCTCTTTTTTAAAGTTTGAAGAAAACGTTTAAATATCTTTGTCAGGTTTCTTAGAATCAGCTGCAAGAGTTGAAAGCTATTCTTAAGGGATTAGCATATTGTATGTATTGTATATGTATCTATTGTGTACCGTTAGAGTCTGGTTTAAGAAAAATCTTAATCCGAAGGGTGGCGACTTGGACATAATGAAAGGTATTTCCATTGCAATGCGGTCTTTGATAGATAAGAAAGAGAGTGCACCCTATTATTTAGGAAGACAGATCCGTCAAGAGGGAGGAAGGGTTGTCAAGGACCCTTGGAAACAGAGGAGAAACCCCGTAGAAAGGAGGGTGCTCTGGAGTTTTACAAGAGAGAGAAAGTTGGTTCTAACGTAGGAAGCGAAGGTGTAAGGTCGTTCAGAGTTGGAGCTCTGAGACCGGTGTTGAGTTCTAGCGTGGCAGCGAAGTGTGAAGGTTGGTTTTTCAGAGAGCAGCTCTGAGCACGTGTATGGAACGGGATCTCTCTAAAGGAAGAGAGATAGCGTGTGTGAGATTAAGAGAAATCTCGGTTCTGAGTGAAGCAACGTAGTCTAACGGTACACGTAAAGCGTTTCTGTAATTATTTTGATTTAATATTAAACCGGATACTTTACCTCCGAGTTTAAGTGTAAATATTGTTAATAAATTGTTACTTTAACTTTAATTGAAAGAGTTAAGTTTTTCTTGAATATATATCAAGTATCGTGCCCGATATCACGTATTCATATCGGTGGTGGCAGCATATCAAAAGACGGGATCTATTTCGAAGTTGTGTGGACGGAGAAGTGGAATCCGACAATGTTGGCAGCGACGGGATCTGAATCACCGAAGACCAGTGCCAGTTAACCGTGTTACAGAGAGTTTGTGCCGGATCGCCCAGCGGAAATGTTCGTGCCCTATCGTTGTAGACTAGTGCCAGTTAACCGTGTTACAGAGAGTTTGTGCCGGATCGCCCAGCGGAAGTGTTCGTGCCCTATCGTTGTAGACTAGTGCCAGATAGCCGTGTTACAGAGAGTTTGTGCCGGATCGTCCAGCGGAAGTGTTTGTGCACTATCGTCGTAGACAACCAGTGCCAGCTAGCCTATCGTCATTACAGTGAAGTGAATTAGTGGTGGTGTTAGTGTAGTATTGTGCGTACTGTTTTTTGTGCATTGTGAAGCAAGGTGCAGTGATTGTGGCCCGAGAGTGCAAGATTTACCCTGTGGAAAAGTGAGCAGAGAATTGCCCAGCGAATAAAGTACGAGGTAAGGTGTTTTGATCATTTTACTCTACTGACATTCTAGAACCTACTGTTTTTATTGTGTATAATTTATGTTAATTTATGTGCAATATAATAATTGGTCTAAATCAAATGAGATATTAACAACCATTTTACACTATTGTTTTAAGAAAAGGATCTTATATTAATTACTAGAAGTGATCTTCTAATTGTTTTAAACGGATAAGATTAATGATTAAAATTAATGCATTGTGTTAATAGTTGGAAGGAATAATTGAAATTTCTTAAATTTAAATTATTATTAAAGTAATATTTAAATTAAGTGATATTGTTTGCTTTAAGTTTGAAATATTGATAGTAAATGAGGAAAGCAAATTTGTGTAGAATTTAAATTAAATTGAAATAACCTTCAAGGAAGAACTGAAGGCCCAGAGAAAAAAAAAAGTGCTGTGATTTACTTTTTAATGTGAGAACTAATTTTGAAATTGAAATATTTTATTGAGATTAAATTTAGGAATTTATGTGTATTTCATGCAAATTTTTGTTAGGTGGATATTTTTATGTAGTGATTAGCATCAGTGTTTTATTCAAATTGCAACGTATCAGTATTATTGTGTAAATTGTATTTTATTATTTAATGGTATAAATTTAAAATATGTATTGCATAATAGTCAAATTGAGATTATTGTTACTTTGTTATTGGAAGCAAATTGTGGGGTATCATTGTCTAAGGAAATTTATTATTGTATTATTACTTATTTGAAATATGTTAAATAGTATAATATGTGGAGGTAACTTATGAGGGTAGGATTTGAGGAAATATTAATTTGATATTGTGCTTAAGTATTATTGTAGGGTGGTAATAATTATCAGTAGAAGGTATGGCTTTCTTATTAAAATTAAAAAGGGTGGATCTTCAGGCGATATGTGAAGAGTTAGGGATTGAAGTCTCGGAAAATGATACCAGGTTTAAGCTTAAGAAAAAGATAGTGGAGAGCGACGAATATGAAGAGGGGGCCGTTATGGAATTATCTAACACTATTGTTACGGAACGGTTAGAACAAGAAAAGTTACAACGGGAAAAGTTAGAAAAGGAGGAAAAGTTACAACGGGGAAAGTTAGATAGAGAAGAAAGGGCTGAAAAATTGAGATTGGAACATGAGTTAGAGTTGAAAAGGATAAAGATTCAAAGTTCGGCAAATAACTCTAATGGGACTAGAGAATCTAATCATGAGAGTAGCCTAGAGAAATTGATTAAAAGTGTTAAAACTTTGTCTATCAAGGTTCCAGAAGGGACTGAGGGATGGAATCTGATTTTAGCAGTCTAGAACGGGCATTCCAAACAAAAAATGTACCGGAAACCCAGCAGGCAGAAATTTTACTAAATATGCTAGGGGATAAGGCCGATAATTTGCTAATATACACGACTGGAGAACAAATTGAGAGTTATGAGAAGTTAAAGGAATTAGTTCTAAGGGAACACGAGCCGACACCGAAGGCGTGTTTGGAAAATTTCAAGAAGGCTAGAAGGAATCAAAATGAAACTCATGTATTATTTGTGTCACGTTTAATAGCAACGTGGGAAAATTACTGTAAGATTAGAGGTGCAGATACGTATGAGAAGGTTAATCAGTTAATTGTCACGGATAAGTTGTTAACTACTCTAGATGAGGAAACCGCGACGCATATTGGATTAACTCAGCACAGTAATTGGTTAGAAGTTTCGAAAATTGCTAAGGAATGTGATAATTTCTTTGATGCTAAACAAAAATCTTATGCGGTAACTTATAAGGGATATAAAGACAAAGAAAGGTATGTAAATAATGGAAATTCTAGAAGAGAAAAAGATGAGGGAGTTTGTAGTAATTGGAAACAAAATGGGAATAATGAAGTTAGTCCATTTTTGGGTAGAAAACCGGAATATAAGAAACCTAATGATACGACGCCTATCTGTTTCAAGTGTTCTCAACGAGGACATGTTCAGCGATATTGTACAAAAGGAAATAATGAGGGAAGTAATCAAATTAATAACCGACAAGAACCAAGGGCTAGTATCAATAATGTCTCAGTGCGAGGAATTAAAGAATTACCAAGGGGAGCGAGTATGGCAAGAATCGGAGCAAGAGGGAATTGGAGAGCTAAAGTTATTGGAGAGAAGTTAAATAATCTCGAGAAAGTGGAAGTTAGTGTAAATGGGAAGATAACAAAAGGATTGGTGGATTCTGGTTGCCAAATTAGCCTCGTTCATTAAGATTTAGTACCAGCAGAAAAATTAAGAGGGGCTGGTAGCATATATTTACAAGGGATATTTGGTAAGGCAGTGAAATCGCCATTAATTCAGTTACCTTTAGCTATTCCAAAACGCGGAGAAACTAATGTAATTCATCAGGACGTACTTTGCGCGATAATTGATAATAGTAAGGAACAGGTAATTTTACATCCTGAAGTGGCTAATGCATTGTCAGGATTAAACAACGAGAAATCATTAAGAGAATCGGTAGAAAGGGAATGTAAGGAAGATAGTCGGAACAAAGTGAAGGAAGGGGAAAGGATTAGGAATGATAATAATAACCGTTATGTCGTAGAAACGAGATCGGTGAAGTTGCAAAGTCATGAAAAGGAAAAAGCCGAGGTAGAGAAAAGTAAGATTAATCAAGTTACGGAAAGTAGTTTAAATGTATTTCAGGAATCCCAAATGAGTTGTAAGGATTTAGAGAAAGCTTGGGAATTGGCTGAAAATGAGAGAGAGTCTTATTATATTGTGAATGGGATGTTATATCATAAAGAGAAATTAGTAGATGAAACTGTAGCTCAATTAGTATTACCTAAAGTTAGAAGGGAGGAAATTCTAAAACTAGCGCATACCTCCTTATATGGAGAACATCAAACAGTTAAGAAAATGTTAGAAAGAATAGAGCATTCATTTTATTGGGAAAATATGGCGAAGGAAACTAAATATATTGTGAATCATGTGTAGAATGTCGATTAACGAGGGGAATGAATGTGAGTAATAAGGAGAAAGAGGAAATATGTCGACCTGCAGTTATAGTTGAGTTAGGGGACGGGAGTAAGAAACTGGTGTATCAAGATGAAATGAGAGCATTTATGGCTAAAAATAAAGTAGTCGATATTGTCTTGGATAGTGACGGGGAGTTTGAAGACTGTAGGAAAGATCTGTTGTTAGACCGAGAACAACCGGAAAATAAAGACAGGAAGGGATATGAGATAAAAGGGTTAACAAATATTCAAGTTGGGGACTTAAAATCAATCTTAAGGAAAAATAAGGAATTATTTATGGGTCCTATCGAACTGGTAGAAATGGAGAAAAATCGGATTGGTCGTAAACCGGAGAGGGTTAAGATGAAACAAAAATTGTACAATGTTATCATCACGTACAAAGAGGACTTGGACAGGCAAGTGCCTGATTGGTTAGAGGAAGATTTAATTGGGACATCAGAGGCAGAAGTTAGCCATTCAAGCGGGTGCATTGCGGAAAGGGATGTACCAGTTAAGTTAACGAGGAAGCACTGGAAGGAAAAAGTTCCGCCTCCAGCAATCTCAGCCTAAGGACTGACATTGAAATGACATAATACTAGTGTAACTTTATTCTTTTTTGTGTATTTATAATTGTATTTGCATCTTGTGTTTATAACAGTGTATTAGCAAATTGTGTAATTTTTTTTTGTAGTTATCACATTAGTATATGGTTCATTAGAGATGTCAGTAGTTAAATTTTCAGACACCTTGAAATATTTATGTAATTGTAGTAATGAAGAAACCTATCAAGGAACTGTTGAACTCTTCTCAGACATTACATAGTTTGAGGAAAATTAGCCCCTAAAAGGCATATTTTCCGCTAAGGTGGGGGGTGTCAGGTTTCTTAGAATCAGCTGCAAGAGTTGAAAGCTATTCTTAAGGGATTAGCATATTGTATGTATTGTATATGTATCTATTGTGTACCGTTAGAGTCTCGTTTAAGAAAAATCTTAATCCGAAGGGTGGCGACTTGGACATAATGAAAGGTATTTCCATTGCAATGCGGTCTTTGATAGATAAGAAAGAGAGTGCACCCTATTATTTAGCAAGACAGATCCGTCAAGAGGGAGGAAGGGTTGTCAAGGACCCTTGGAAACAGAGGAGAAACCCCGTAGAAAGGAGGGTGCTCTGGAGTTTTACAAGAGAGAGAAAGTTGGTTCTAACGTAGGAAGCGAAGGTGTAAGGTCGTTCAGAGTTGGAGCTCTGAGACCGGTGTTGAGTTCTAGCGTGGCAGCGAAGTGTGAAGGTTGGTTTTTCAGAGAGCAGCTCTGAGCACGTGTATGGAACGGGATCTCTCTAAAGGAAGAGAGATAGCGTGTGTGAGATTAAGAGAAATCTCGGTTCTGAGTGAAGCAACGTAGTCTAACGGTACACGTAAAGCGTTTCTGTAATTATTTTGATTTAATATTAAACCGGATACTTTACCTCCGAGTTTAAGTGTAAATATTGTTAATAAATTGTTACTTTAACTTTAATTGAAAGAGTTAAGTTTTTCTTGAATATATATCAAGTATCGTGCCCGATATCACGTATTCATATCGGTGGTGGCAGCATATCAAAAGACGGGATCTATTTCGAAGTTGTGTGGACGGAGAAGTGGAATCCGACAATCTTTATCATGGTATTTCTTTTTCCACAGTAAATTATGTTCATACATTTTCTGGTGAAGTGCACTGAAATTAAAAAAATAAATAAACTATTAAGAAAGTAGCTATTTCTGTAATGCATGCCAAACTGCCCTATCTTCTGATTTTTGTCGGCCACGTTTTGTGAATAAAACTATTCGCTTTATGTAATCGCTGAATTCTTCAATTATATAAAGCAAATATTTTCTATTCAGGAACAGAGTTATTAAAAAATTGGCAGTTCTGGCAACTGCGATATAGAAATTGAATAAGCATTTAATATTTTAATATTTAATTTATTCGTTATACTATTTAGGCACAGCTTTCTACTTAAAAACATCCAGATTGCTTACTTGCCACCACTTATTTGAAGTAGAAATATTCGTCTTTTTTACCGTAATTTCTAGGGTATAATCCGCGGATAAAACAGTTATGTTTCGGCACAAGAGAATTGTTTGATTCGCGGATTATACGCCGGAAATTACGGTAATAAAAAATTAAATAATGTGAAATTAAGGGGAATTATACTAATTTAAAAAAGTGGTGTCAATCAAGCAAACTGATTTTTTTAAAATAGCCAAATGATAAAACTATATTCAGTATTTTTAAATGATTCTTTTTGCATAGGAAATACGACGTCGACGTTAACGGGTAATTTCGTACTTTTTCGATTATAGTTGCATTTTGATTATTTTGTGAGGACACTTTTAATTTCGAAACCGGTTCGAAACGGAAAGTTTTCCAAAAAAAAAAAATCTGTAAATTTTCGTTAAGTAGGAAGATACTTGGTTAGACATCGACATCACGTATCCTATGCTAAAAGTACTTTAGGTTAACATTAGTTTGCGTGTTTTTTCTAGGTACAAGCGTAGGCTTTTAACCCATAGAGTAATCCCTTATAAGTTTACATTAGACTCTAGACGTCATTCATATATATTGGTCCGAAATGTTATTTGGATGGAGTGACCACAAAACTTATTTTTATAAAGCATTTTAAAGTTAATAATTTTATTAAACTTTGGAGTATCCAGTATTACAGGGTTCGTAAAAATTACCACAATTTTTTAACAGAATTTCTCTCCTTATTTAAATGCAGAAAAGTACTACAAATCCTGGAATTAAAGGCGGCGTCTACAGTTTCTGCTATTTAAATATTAAATAGAAAAATTATATTAAAAATTTGAGGTAAAAGCGTACAATCGCTGTATTGTAGTACACTTGTATTGGATTATTTGTGAGTCAATTATAAATATATAATTTATGACACAAGTTCATAAAAAATATTAAGTAATTTAATATATATCTCATATGAAGTATTGTTGACCGAACTCCTACGGTCTTCTTTAAACATTATGAACTTAAGATGGGTTTCATGTTCGAGCATGAATAAAAATGCCCCAGTATATGAATTTAGTATTAAATTCGCTGCAAGTTTAACCCTTTCAGTGCGGATTTTTTTTCGGTTGGGGGGGGGGTCTGCTAAGTCCATGACGCACTACAGTGAGTACAATACACGCCGTGAACGCCTAGACGACTTGTGTCGACGCTTAATGTAGTCTACAGCACTCAACTCCTAGATGTAGACATTATTCGACTCCCGCACTCGAACCCTTATGTCGACTTTTGTAGACTCCCGCACTAAAAGGGTTAATAAATTTGCTGAATATAGGATATAAGTTATATATTGACTGAAAAGCTTAAAAATGTTTTATGAAGACAAAATACATAGGTGGAACTATGGTTTCAGAGCATGGCATTCACAATAGAGTTTGCGTATAAACAGATAGATAGTTGTTCTAGCAGACATCAACGCCTCTATTTGCTATCGAAATGTAACGTCAGGGTTCAGAAACAAGCACTAAGAAAACTCAGATGAGTATGTGTTTTCTGAGAGCCATAATTAGGTTTTTCAATGATCTTTCAATCTTTGTTTACCGAGAATATCTCATATAATTTTATTCATAACTAGCGTAGTTGTAGGAATGTTGTATGCAGTTTGTTTTAAAATACGTAGAAAATATTGCTATTTTATGTAGACGTTCCTAGAAAAAAATATTTTTTTTTCAGATTCAAAACGTGAATGTCATGTCCAAAATACAGTCAGTATTAAAAAAAAATTGCTACGCCTGCATTTATATGCAGACTGTTTATTATATAATCACACTAAATGTGTCATATTAAAGTAGCACTACTCAGCGTGCCTTGTAGTGCGGTGTAACTGCAAAAATGGAGCTAAATTTTCCATTATGATTAAACAAGACGGGTGACAAAGATTCCGTGAAAGAAAATTAATTCCAAAAGTCACCGCTATGTAGAAATGTGGCTCTGTGCAATATAAAAAAAGTTTTAAAAATGCAGAATCAATACTGAAGTCAAATATAACGTGCAAAAAAAAAGTTAAATTTATTTCCGTAGCGTTTCATGGAGAGGCAGAAAGTGTTGATAAGAAAGCAGCCTTTTCATTTCCCAACCATTTAAAGACGGTGATAAAAGAAGAGGGCCCTAAGGCCATTTTCAATGTTAATAAAACTGGGCTTTTTTGGAAGATGTGCCAAAAAGAACATTTAAAGCACAGAGAAAACGTAACCTGATTTTTAGGGTAGAAAGGATAAATTAGCTTTACTTCTTAACGGACGACGCAGGACGTTTAAAGCATAATACATACGATTTTTCTTTTTACAATTTGAATGCAGGAATAAGAGAAGTTACAGAATTGAAAGTAAAAGACTTCTGGAATAATGCTGCCCAATTCATAAAACAGGGTTCCTTACAATTTCTGGGAATATACCAGTATTTTCTTACAGAAAAACTCGACTTATTTAATCGCCCTAATCCATAAGGCGTCTTTTTCTCTAAATAAATACTGGCAGTTAACTGACATAAAATCAGGGAAATTTCCTGACCTGTAGGAACCCTGTAAAAAGTCCACAGTCATAGGGGATTCATGGGGAGAAGTTCAGCGAAAAACAATAAGATATGCTAAGAAACAACTGTGTCCATTTTTCTTTCTAGAGATTGTTAAAGCATATGAAAATTGTGATTCCGTATCTCTTCTTATGGATGAAATTGACTAACATGGAAGATAACTCACTTTAGAGATGGGTGATAAAGATGTTTAACTCCTAAATTCCCATGATTCAGAATTAACCGTCGACGATATTATTGAATTGAAGAAGCAAAGTCCTGTTGAAGAAATGGATGAAGACTATGGAAAAGATTATTATAGTTGCAAAATTAACCGAAGGACTAAACTTTAGTTTTTGAACAATGAACATATTGATTCGGACGATCAAAATGTGGCAAGGACTAGAAAAAACTCTGCTGTTACATGGAGCTTTTAAGAAAAGTTTATCAGTTCAATCTACATTTGCAAACGCATTTTTTGCGACTGTTAATTATATGTAACATTATCCTTAAATACAATAGAATTTGGTCCTTAGATTTTGGTAAAATTTTATTCTTTATTCAGATTTACCTCGACTTGCGTCGATAGTCTTAGACCGAATTGCTGACGGAAATCGGGATATTACTGTACTTAATGAATTTTTTTTTTCTATGTGGTTACTTACAAGGTTTGCACTTTCCTTGGAATTTCCAAGGAGTCTGGCACCACTATTATTTATAAGGAAATTTCTATTTAATTTTTTAAACACAGAAGTCAAAACCACCACGTTTGTTCGTAGAATGTACAATATTTTTCTGCAGTTAAATAAGGCAAAAAAAAAAAAAAAAAAAAAAAAAAAAAAAAAAAAAAAAAAAACTACCGTAATTTCCGGCGTATAATCCGCAGCTCAAAGAATCGTTTTTCGACCCAGAATATGTATTCAATAATTGTAGTTAAATATTTACAGCGATCTTTTAAGTTACAGTTTATAAAATAATATTTCTGGGTCGAAAAACGACTCTTTGAGCTGCGGATTATACGCCGGAAATTACGGTATTATAAATTTGGGGTAGAACTGTGCGAACCCTGTACTTAATAACTTGTTTTTTTTTATTTTTAAAATTGTTTTACTTGATTTGAAAAAATGCTGGATGTGTTATGTGTTTATATTTATTCAATTCATAAAATATTTTATCTCGCCCTTCTGGCCACTTAAAACTTTTGGGGCAACTCATTATTATTGTGCTTACTTCAGCTTCATTGTCTATCTTAACAGCAGTAATAGTTCCACGAGATAGTCTCCCTCATACTCAACAATTAAGAGATACTATACTTATTAATATTAGCATTTTATTAGATAAACTAGATTTATAGCCATAAAACTCCATAATTTTACCTGACCATATTTTTTTTAGTGAGTTTCATTATATTTCCTTTGAGTCTGCTAGGATTTGAGTCGACCATCCTTGACAGATGTTTAACACTAGAACTACCGGAAATCTTACTCAAGTTTTTTAAAACTATTTCACACCAGAAATTTTATTTAAAACTACTTAACTTATTTATTTAACGTATTTCTGTGAGTTTTACATTTAATTTATTTTAAAAATAAATTTCTCGTTCGAATCGGAATATATTCATTTGGTAACCGTCAAAATGACGGCTCATGGTAGTTCTAGTGTTAATTTCAAGGAATTTTCAGTAGCTCCCTTGGGCATTTTTCTGCTAGAAATTAATATGTGAAAGAAAAGTGAAAGTAGAAATGAAGTTGTATTATACTATAATCCACGTTTATTCAATAATACAAAGGTCTTTTAAAAAATTACATAAAATATGTTTAAAAATATTCTGACCATTTCCCATGTTTCTAGGAAAATTGTGAAAAGGAAATTTGGATGGTGCTCTACATATTATATTCAAAACTTGATCGATTGATCATGTTCATTTATTATTCTCTTAACCCTTTATATCCTGAATTAATTTTCAAGCTACTTTTTTGCTCACAATCCTCGATTATTCCCACCAGTTATTTTTTTTTGTAAAGTTTTCCTTATCTAATCATAGCATTTTTGTGATTCAATTAGGTGAAATTTTCTCATTTGAAAAAACGGTGGTAACAGATTAAAAATTCTGTAAAAGACGCTCGTCGCGAAGGGGTTAAAGTGGTACTTATAAGTACTGTCAGGATAAAATGGGTTAAAGTTGTACCGATATTATTATGTCAAATCGCTAATTAAATTTTTATGAAGGCATGTATTTGCATATTTTGATAATTGGAAATACGTTAAGAAGTGCTATGCCAAAGAAAATCACGAATAAATCTCTACGCGGAAAATCCTAAATTAAATATATTAATTCAACAAACTTCCATTATTTACAACATGTGCTTGGAAATATTATTTTAATTTAACATAGTGAAATAACACATAAACGCATTTGAATGATTCAATTCGTGGCTATGAGATCTTTTAAAAAATAATACACGAAAAACTAATGAAATTTTTTTATCACTACTGTAATTTCCGGCGTATAATCCGCAGCTCAAAGAGTCGTTTTTCGACCCAGAAATATTTTTTTATAAAATGTAACTTAAAAGATCGCTGTAAATATTTAACTACAATTATTGAATAAAATTTCTGGGTCGAAAAACGGCTCTTTGAGCTGCGGATTATACGCCGGAAATTACGGTATATTTCAAAACGTCTTTTCCCGATTTCAGTTCCGGTACATAAGACAGAATATCACTGCCGTGATGTCAAAGGTGCTATTTGACATGGAAAAATACAAAACAAAACTGCAATCCCAATGTCGAGATTATTAAGTATATTTAAAGTTAATTTAA
This sequence comes from Maratus michaelseni, assembly GCA_963931845.1. Taxonomy (NCBI): domain Eukaryota; kingdom Metazoa; phylum Arthropoda; class Arachnida; order Araneae; family Salticidae; genus Maratus; species Maratus michaelseni. The sequence goes on from OZ007586.1 coordinate 227,578,848, forward strand.
TTGTGAAAGTTTAATAAGTAACGATGTACACTCTAGGGAAAAATACTCCTAAAAGTGACGCTTTAACCGTTTCCGGCACAGTGGTCCCACTCCGGGCACACCTAATTTTAATTCCAAACTTGCATACGGCACCAAGAATATTTAAGTAAAATTTTGTTTCTATAATGAAAGCTTAAAATAAGGAGTTCTTATTTTCTAAAAATGTCGTTTATAAATTCCGGTGTCAGTCAGCAATTTCTCATTTTACGAACAGACTTTGTCTGTGCCGGAAAGGGTTAAATGCAGTAACATGCTTCTCGTTTTGTTCATAAAATGCGAATGAGTATGTGACATTCAGTGGCGCGACCTGGTACGAAGTACAGATGGTCTGGATACTACTAATTTCTTAAAGTTAATTTCACTTTGTTTATTTTCTTATATTTCTGCGGTTAGGTAAGGTGATAATCAGATAAGGTGATGAATTTTACTTCATTATTATAGATACTTAACTTTGTTTCAGAGCATCTGGATCTGGAACCCAGTCCAGGCTATGTATCTGGTCAAATTTATATACGATTCGTTTCTTTGGTTTTAAGGTACAAGAACTCAGTAGGATTTATGGGCCATTACATTTGGGTACATTGACCTTATCAACAGAACTTATTCCAGAATATGTTGCTACATTTGCCTGAAATATAATTTTAATTTTAATTTCCTGCTCTTTCTTAAAAATATATATACATATATTTCTCCTATAAAATTATTTGTTGAAAAATAACTTGGATTTATTAGTATTTTTAATTTTATTTTAATGTTTTGTTTGAAAATTATTAACATAAAATAAACTTTTTTTTCTTTTTTACTGAATGAAATTTGTTAGAAGGAAATTTTTATTTGATAAGAAATATATTCTCATGAATAATTTCACGCAAAAAAGAAGGTACTTTGATGGAATAATGGGGTAATTTTTCAGCAATTTTTTTTTTATATCAGGCAGTGAAATGCTTAAATATTCATTATTGTAATTTATGAAATTTGAAAAAGTTTGTGTGGTTAACAATAATTCATTTAATTTCCTGCAAAAAAAGTTATTGAGTTTTATCATTTTGATAAAAGAAAATGTTTATAATGCGTTACATAAAATAAAGGGTAATTTAAATTATATTTTTAATCAGACATAAAAAGCATGTGTGAATATTAAAACTTGCATATAAATTAATATTAAATCTATTTATTTTAATGAAATTTTCGTACAGGGTAAAATAAAACCATTTAAGAAAAACCGTTAATATGTGAACATCACTTTCTTTTTTAAAACAATAAAGTCGTTTCAATTAAATATAAATAAAATGTATAGGAAAAAAGAAAGAAAAAAGAAAGAAAATATATGAAATATTAAATACATTAATAATTTTTAATTATGAGCATTTATGTGGCTTTCAGATCAATTGTTTTAAAATAAATTCATGTTAATAATTTGGATCCATGTAAATAGTGAAAATACATTTGGTAACACTTATGATAAAAATTATAAGATTGTTAATTTGTATCAAAATATTACTTTCTCATCAATCTGATACTAGAAATATATTTGAAAACAAATTTATTATATTGCGTTAAGCCGTGAAGTGCAATAATTAACACTTTTGCGACAGCTGATTTGAAATAACGTAATTTTGATATAGTATATGGCTCATTATACACGTTACAATAATTTTCAAATATATATACAATATTTGAATTTATACAATCGGTGCATTGTGCATATAAATATTCCGAAAGAAACAGTAGCATTATATATATATATATATATATATACAGGATGTCCACGTATAAGCTGACCGACCTTTATTTTTGCAACCGTTGGTCCTAGATGCATACTTCCAATTACAAAAATGGCTTAAATAAGGTAAATAATTATTTTTAAAGCGATTTGGGTCAAGAAAATCATTTATTAAAAAATTACGAAATTTAAATTTTTATACGGTCCCCCGGTCCTATAAATAAGTGATATTTAGTAAAAATTTACTGTGACACTAACTAGTAAGACAAAAAATGTCCCATTCATCTAACATTAAAATTGACCGAGTAATAGCTGTTTAAAGTTGGAGTATATTTTTTGCAGCGAAATAGAGGTCATTCACAAATGTAGTAGAAATATAAATAATCGCCAGATGTATAAAAAAAATAGTTGAGAGCAAAATTAACAGTGCAATCTTATATAAATGTGAAATGTATAATCATTCTGATATGTTAATGCAAAATATACAATTGTACTAATCATACAAGAGGATAAAAGTAACAAAATTTTTGTTAAATAAAAGGATGAAAAACACCAGCCTCAATTATTTACAAAATGATACAGATTTTAAGTGCTGTAAGGTTACGCTGTCTTTCAAATTTTGGGTTGTGCCATGTTTTTTAACTTTTAAAAATTGATTTTTATGTATATTTTAGCGCTGAATCCGAAAATGACCTTCATTTTAAACCATCACTTCAGGATTTTTCTCAAATCACAAAATTCAAAGTAAAAAAAAAACTCAAAGTTAAAATTGATCCTCCTCCCCTTCCCTCCCAACCTCATCGGACCCCTGAGCTGTTCAGCTGTAAGAAACCCGGTATAAGCCAAAAATTTGAATAAATTATTGAATTAAATAAAATTAAACTGAATAAAAAAGGACTTACATCTATTTTATGGTATCAGATTTTTCGCTATTTTACAACCTTGAAATTTACGATTTGCTATAACATGACGGTTAAAAGTGAAGGTAATTTTTTTATTCAGCGTTAAAAAATACATAAAACGTAATTATAAAAGTTAAAAAACACAACTATCGCAGGTTTATGTTATCTAATCTAAAACTCTTTCTTAAACTTGTTGACGGTAATCTATCCAATTTTTTTTGTTTTATCCTTTAATATAAGTAAGTATAAGATGGTAAGCGTCGAAAATCATAACAATATTACATTGTCATCGGATTTAAGTCAGTATCTAAAATTTAACTTCGATCGGACATTTGAAAGTGAGTTAAAGTTCGGGTACGAATTTTAAACTGGAAAGACGATCGTTGCAAGTTAAATAAAACCTTATGAAAATAACATAATTTTTGTTAAAATAAATCATAGCCTCAAATCCTTACAAAATAAAACATATGTTAAAGTACGATTATTTTAACTAATCTGAAATTTAGCTAGTAAAAGTTAACTCAATCGTAATAGTTGTACGATTTCTTTCAAAGTGCAGATACCTTGAAATAAGTTTAAGTACTTTATATACGACCCCTGAAAGCATCGTCGAAATCATCCGTTTTGAGATGCAAAAAAGTGGTATAAATCATACATTTCAAAGTTTCATAACTCGGTCAATTTTAATGTTAGATGAATGGGACTTTTTTTGTCTTAATTGGTAGTGTGACAGTGATTTTTTACTACGTATCACTCATAGGACCGGGGGACCGTATAAAAATTTTAATTTCGTAATTTTTTAATAAAGGTGCTTCTTGACCCAAATCGCTTTAAAAATAATTCTTTACCTTATTTAAGCCATTTTGGTAATTGGAAGTATGCATCTAGGACCAACGGTTGCGAAAATAAAGGTCGGTCAGGTTATACGTGGACACCCTGTATATATATCCATTTGCAATGCAAACATGAATATAGAAAAAAAAAACAATTTTCTTAACAATTTTGTTAACCTCTGTATACCAATAATATCGCAAAGTTTTTTTGCGGTTTGATTATCGCAGAAAATTTTCCGATTATGTAAGGTAAAGAAAACTTTATAAAATTAGTCGAATCTGGAGTATCTGAATCCCCACCCCGGCTACGCCACTGCATGCATGGGGACATGAAATGATGTTGTACTATAAAACGACCCCAAGTGACCTCTGTATATTTTATTTGTATTTCCGTATCACAATTAAATATCATATTAAGTTTAATAGGAATATTGAAGTACAGTATTAATAGCAGAGCCATTCCCTTATCGAAAATTCAATTAAAAAAATCCAATTTTTCGATATTTATTTCTTTTCTTTACAAGAGAAGATTTTCTCAAAAAATTGCATATCTTGGGTCTAAACAGAAACACATAGGTTTAAAGAGTTACGGGTTTTGAATACCCATTTTTCTTATAGGCGTATTTCCTATATTTAAACGACGAGCTTCTGCAATTAAATAAAGGGATTATAAGGTCAAAGATAAAATTTATATTCAAAATCCGTATCTCTGGTCCCCCATGAAAGCATGAGTGAAATATTATTATACGCTTCACTTTCTGGTAAAAAGTCCAAAGTTTTAATTATCGCGAAAAACTAATTAATAAAACGTTAATATTATTTTTTAATGCTGGTAGACTTTATAGCAGTGTCGTTTCGTAAATTTATAAAAATGTAAGACTTATAAAAATTCAACATCAAACGTTCTGATTAATCAAGTTTGCACACAGTTCTACAGGAATTTTTGAATAGAAATATTTGTCGTATTAAATTCCTAAAAAAAATTCAGAATGCTGCTAGGATAAGTGATCATTAAAAATATTGCTATTTAACCCTTCTTTGCATGTGTTTTTTTTTTACAATTGTGTTTTTTTATACATATATTAAATATTAGACACCAGAAATTTTAAGATAGATTTTTAACTTTGTTCAGCAACATAGTTCACGGGAAATTTATTGGATTAATATTTCTATATAAATATAGTGGTGGCGAAGAAGTTGATTTATTTATTAAAAGTTAAATAAGCAGTGATGGAAATTTACATCACTATGCAATTAAGGGTTAAATATTATATTTTAACCCGGGAGCAGTCGCACGGGGTATGACATACCCCAGGGTGCGTACGGTTTTTACAATTGTCACCACTATTTTTCGAAAAGTAATCTACAGTTTGCATTATCATATAATTTGTAACAATTGTCTCAGGCTGAATAAGGTGACGATTATTAATTGTATTTATTGGTGACAATGTAAAAACTATTCATTATCTGGGTATGCGCGACTTCTCCCGAGTTACAAAATGTAATTTTAATTAGTGGAGCCAGATTCCTTGGAAATTTCAAGCAGTGTACGCACCTTGGTAATGTAACATGCAAGAGTAACACCCTCACATGGGACTTTCTACTAAAAACATGAAAACATGAGGCCGTGATTGCGAAAATTTGACCGATATCACTAATCAGAATGTCCCTGCATATCTGAGAACCTTCATCTTTTTCAAGTGAAAGAAATATATTTCAACCTTAAATTGTATTTTGTATAATGCCTCTTAGTTCTGTTTGGTACTGTCAATTTTCAGTTTTTGTTTTTCCAAGTCAATAATTATAATTATACCTAAAAGAGCAGTGTGTTATGCCAATTTTATTGCGAATTCGAGATTTTGCAAAATTTTTATCGTTATCACATTTTGAGTTAAGAGCACAAGCGTTTTAAGCTCAGTTTGTGATGACAGGGTGTAAAAATAGCAGAGCTTGTAGCTGTATTGCGAGTTTTAAAAAAAGTGGAAACGACCAAACAAAATGAATAAAAAAATTAGCCCAACTTCAATACTGGCTCGACCAGTGGCGTAGCGTCAGGGGGCACAATCCTTTTACTGCCAGTATAATTATAAACTATATTTGGCCTTATTTAATCTTTGAACGGTATGAATTAAATAAGGCCAAATATAGTATATAAAAATACTGGTAGTAAAATGATCGTGCCCCCCCCCCCTCTCCTTGACGCTACGCCTATGGGTTCGACGCGTCGAGATGAAATTTTATTGTTTCCAGCTCTATTTAGAAACAATTATATCCTTGCTATATTTTTATTTATTATGTTTAATAACTCTACACCAAAGATTACCGATTGGGTATAACGGTAGCAGAGAGTGTTGGAAATCCGCTCCTTTTTTATTCAGGTTTCTGGATTGCTACCACTTTGTGAAATAGTATTTTTCAACTTATTTAATCTATCATTAATTAACCCTTTCGTGACGAGAGTCATGTTATTTGTTTTTAATCTTTAGAATAATTCTAGAAATCATATATTCTAATACGAGCAAATCTTGTGTGTGGTTATATATATATATATATATATATATATATATATATATATATATATATATATATATATATATATATGCAAATTTATCTTAAAAACGGCTCTAACGATTTTGACGAAATTTCGTATCCTACCGTTTTGGGGCACCAGAAAACCATTGGGCTAGGTCACATGTTCGAGAAAATTCGATTAGTGGGTCTTTTTAGGTCATTTTGGCTCATGGTCAAGCTAATTATATCTAAAAAACGGTTCAAACGATTTTGACGAAATTTTGTATCCGACCATTTTCGGGCACAAGAAGACTATTGAGCTGGGTCACATGTTCGAGAACTTTTGATGAGTGGGTCATTTTTGGGTCAACGCGGGTCAAAGTAATTTTATCTAAAAAACGGCTCTAACGATTTTGATTAAATTTTGTATCCTACGAGTTTCGGGCACCGGAAAATCATTGGGCTAGGTCATATGTCCGAGAAAATTCTATTAGTGGGTCATTTCTGGGTCATTGTGGGTAAAGCTAATTTATCTAAAAAGCGGCTCAGACTATTTACACTAGATTTTGCATTCAATGGTTTTCGGGCACTAGAAGACTGTTGGGCTAGATCACATGTTCGAAAAAATCCAATTAGTGGGTCATTTTCGCATGGGTCATTATGGGTCAAGCTATTTTATCTTAAAAACGACTCAGACTATTTACACTAAATTTTGCATCCTTTGGCTTTCGGGCACGAGAAGAGTGTTGGACTAGGTCCCAAGTTCGAGAAAATTCAATTAGTGGGTCAATTTGGTCAGGGGTCATTATGGGTCAAGCTATTTTTTCTTAAAACGGTTCAGAGGATTTGAAATAAATTTAGCATCCTACAGGTTTAGGGTACGAGAAGTCTCTTGGGCTAAGTCACATGTTCGAGAAAATTCGTTTAGTGGGTCATTTTGGTCATGGGTCATGATATTTGAACTCAAATTTAATTTTGACCGAGCATAGCTCGGTCTTCCCTGCTCGTGTCATAATAAAATGAGGAAAAAAATTCTGTTTTAAAATACTGGTGTCCCAATTAAATGATTCTTTGTATCGTACACAGCACGCAAACGTACCGCTCGTCGAGAAGTGGTTACGACGAATATTACTCTTTCAAAAATCTGGTATCAATCAAATAATCTTAATTTTAAAAAGGTAGAGAACTGGCAATACTGGTAGGAATAATAAAATTTCTCCTATCTGCTTCAAACTCTGTAAAAATAAAAAACCAACAATTCTGCGAAAAAGAAATTATCTTTTCGTTAATTAGTCCTACGTCCATAAATGTACTACAAATTAGAAAGGAACATTGTTTGAAATAGTATTATTCAAAATTTAAAAAAAATTGCCAGTGAAAATCGTGTCCATGAGAAATTGAACATGTGCTCTAAACAGAAACATGCAATGTGCAAATTCGCAATCGAAATGAATTTCCTGCTTTATTTTATGTAGTAGATATCATCAGTACGTTGCATGTCACTGACATAAAATTCCTGGAAAGCGACTATAACAATCTGGAAACTGACAACATGCGTGCAATTATCGAATGGACCAGAAAACATAAGAATCTCTATTTGCCTAAATTTTCTAAAATATATTAACCCCTTGAAGGGCAAGCACGTGGTCTAAAAATGCTAAATTTTGCGATGTTTCGACACCAGTAACTTTTAATAATGAATTTTTACCTTCCCAATCTGCAAAAAACAATACTAAATATTTTTATTTAATAATACTGGTGGCGAAGTTATACAGGGTGTTCCGTTAAAGGGGTCCAATATTAATAGGGGTAATAGAGGAGATCACACGGAGCATAAATCAGTATATAATGCCTGGCCGGATCTCAATAATTTTCAAGTTACAGCAAATAGAATGAAAAATCGGAAATTTGTAAAAAAAAACCTCATTGCTAAACTATCGATAATGCTACATAAAAACGAAGCACATATTTAGAAAGAGCAGAAAAAATCCTACGAAATGACATAAGTTGTTTTAGAATATTGAGAATTAATGGCGAGTTACAAGCTCTGAAACAGTGAAAAAATACAAAATCAAATATTTAGCAAAATAGTTAATCGTTAATTCCAAAAATGCAACTCTACCTACATCAAGGAAAATGTTATAAAAATTGGTCCATTCCGAAAGCTTTCGAAGAAGCTGACAATAAACCATATCAGTTTAATTGTATGGGAGAAATCAAGCAGTTCCCTAGTTACAACTCTGTACTGTTGCACGCTCGGAAAGAGCGAAACTCCACCCATGACGATTGTAAACACCCCGTTTTAATATCTTTCAATTATACATTTCTGATCAACCTCTATCAATACCCTTTCATTATTCAGTCTGGTCAAGTGAATGACATATTGTGCAGCTCTCGCCTTGTCTTAAAGTAAACTCCGTGACTGCTGCGTTTCCTCCATGAACTTTCAGGATGATGAAGAAGAAGTACTTTTTATGCAAATTTTCTATGTGTATAGGAAGAAAAGTGTAATAAAACAGCAGTCATCAGTGGGCGTTATGTTAAAGGGAGGCTGTTGTAAGTGGGATTGTAGTAAGTTGATGTATAATAATTATGCCGGAATACTCTAACGAAGAATATGCGGACATGCATCTGATGTACGGGCAAGCTCATGGAAATGCATGTCTAGCACAGCGCATGTACCGTGAGCAATTTCCAAGGAGACGTTGCCCAAGTTCGAAACTCTTCATAAAAATCGATAGACGATTACGGGAGACTGGATCGTTTAATACAGCAAGCATTGATGCAGGGAAACCTCGACATGTACGAACACCTGCAATGGAAGAAGATGTACTGAATATTTTTAAAGATAACCCCTCCACGAGTACACGAGCTGCTGCGTCTAAAGTCGGTGTTTCTCACCAAAGTGTGTGGCGTGTTCTGCGTGCAGAAAACATGCACCCCTTTCATGTGCAGCGGGTACAACTGTTATCAGTAACAGATTGTGCTCAGCGGACAGAATTCGTACGCTGGTTGCTTAATGTAACAGAAAATAATCCACAATTTCTGGAAAATATTTTATTTACTGATGAAGCAACATTTACGAGAGAGGGCGTGGCAAACACGCACAATATGCACACATGGTCATATACAAATCCGCACACTGTTTTCCCGTCGAACGCACAACAAAAGTTCAGTGTGAACATATGGGCAGGTGTCCTCGGCGATTATCTCATAGGACCATATTTACTCCCAGATGTACTCAATGGCAGTACGTACTTGGTTTTCCTACGGGATATCTTACCGGAGTTACTGCAAAATGTGCCAGCAACATTGCGCCACAATATGTGGTTTATGCACGATGGCGCACCGGCACATTTTTTCATAGGTGTTCGCAATCACCTCAATTCAACATATCCTGGGAAATGGATTGGACGCAGTGGACCTGTTGCTTGGCCTGCACGCTCTCCAGACCTCAATCCGTTAGACTTTTTTGTTTGGGGACACCTTAAATCGCTGGTGTATGAAACGCCTGTGGATACACCGGAGGATTTACTAGCGCGAATCGTTGTCGCTGCAGGAGACATTCCCAACTCCGTCGGAGTTTTTCGGCGTGTTCGCCAATCTTTACGACGTCGCTGTCGGCTGTGCGATTCTGTTAATGGGCGCAACTTCGAACACCTATTATAATAATGTCCGTTCGTCTGCCTTCCGACATTGAACTGTGCAGCGCAGGCCAGAAGACTATGCTTCACATATGTCATAAAGTACGTGGAATGTAATTCTTTATTTGTCATTTTTCTTTTATTTTCAACACTTTTTGGCACAGTATTTTGTAAGTCACAGACTGTGGTGTACTCAAATTGTAAATTACAAAGTTTGTATGAATTAATTTAAAATTTAGTGTCTTTTTTAAATTTATAATTAATAAAATTATTATGCTATTTGTTATTATTATTTCCTATCATAAATTATGATGCACACATACATACAATAATTGTCCATGTAAAACATGTACTGAAACTTCTTGCATAGTTACAAATCGCAATATTTTTAATTATTTCCGAATTTTCACCACCAGTTTAATTTTAAGGAATTTAACTTAATCTTTATATCAATAAAAGACCACTTTAAAATGTAGACTATTATTGTAAAGTTATTTTGGTTCATTCAACTCTTGAATAATTAAAAATGTTGCATCTCAGAAGAAGCATGATCGAAAATGTATAGTTGAGAGTAATTAAAAAGGCGGTGTTTCCAATCGTGATGGGCGGAGTTTAACCTTTGCTAGTGTCAAAGAAAGCGGAGTTGTAACTAAGAAACTGATTAATTTCTCTCACACAATTAAACCGATATGGTTCATTGTAAGCTTTTTCGAAAGTTTTCGGAATGGACCAAATTTTACTACATTTTCCTTGTTGTAGCTAGAGTTGTCTTTTTGGAATTAACGATTAACTATTTTGATGTATATTGGATTTCGTACTTTTTTCACTGTTTCAGGGCTTGTAACTCGTCAATAAATATTGCTATTTTAATACAATTGATGTCATTTTGTAGGTTTTTTTCTGCTCTTTCTAAATATGTGCTTCGTTTTTATGTAGCATTATCGATAATTTAGCAATGAGGGTTCTTTTACAATTTTCCGAATTTTCATTCTATTTGCTGTAACTTGAAAATTATTGAGATCCGGCCAGGCATTATATACTGATTTATGCTCCGTGTGATCTCCTCTATTACCCCTATTAATATTGGACCCCTTTAACGGAACACCCTGTATATTATAAATGTGGTATATGTTATATACCGGTACCCCTCAAGGAGTTAAAACACGGGCGTTTAAATGTATTTTAATAATAGCAACAAGACACGGAAAACGATAAAAACAATAAAACTATATTAAGGAAAACAAATATTCTAATACATGTAATTCATGATGAAAATGCTGGGCTCTGTACAGTATGCGTCAAAAGAAATTTACGCCTGCTGTTGTTGGCGCAGCTGTGTCCAACATTTTCCCCTGAAAATCGTTCGGCACCAGTTTTTTCAAATAAAAATTTTCACCTTATTTTATCACATAATTTCACTTAATGCGAATAATTCTGTTAAAAAATAGTGGTATCTCTGATGCTCGAGAGTCACAGGTTGGACACTCCTGTATTAGCAAATCATTCATGATAATGTCGCCTTAAAGGTGTCTTCAGTCTCGAATTATCTTTTCTTCTAAGAATATGAAAGCAATTTTTAAAATAAGGGTAATCCATATATTACCAAGTGCATCAATTTTAATTTATTAAACGATAGCATCCATATCTGACACCATATTTGAAATGTTTGGATGAACAAGGAAATTGGCTTAGTTTATAAATATTTTATTACACTTATTTATTATATTCTCTTCATGTAAAAGTACAGACATTAGAGGTATATCTACTTTATAAAATTTAAATTAAGATTTCACGGTAAAAAACCACCCAAAAACCCCAGTAAAATTGTATGAACAATCTAAACACTGTAATTTTCGGCATTTTAACCGCGGTTCAAATAACGAACTCTGTTTTCTACCAGAACTTTACTTTTTTAAATAAAGTGTTGCTCTTTTACAGCTTAACACATATTTGACTTTATTCTTTAAGTAAAATTTCTCGTTTGACATAGACTTATCTTGTACGCCAGAAATTACGATACAAAATAAAGTAAACAAAACTCTTTATCTCTCAAATTATTTTTAAAGAATATTTCACATAAATTTTCAAGTTGCAGTTTTCTATTTTCTTATTTGCGATTGAACGGTAGCAGAACATACTTTCAACACGTCCAATATTTTTTGTCAATGCTCATTCTGTTTATGTAAAAATTGATATATATCACAATCAATTTAATAATTGAAATTACGATTTTGAATAAAAAATTCTAGAATATGTTTGGGTCCATTCAATGTAGCCCAATGTAAACAAAAATGTTCAATCAGATTAATTCTTTGAAGATGACAATTATAGTTTGTCATGTGAATGTAACATTAGTTTCCTCAAATTTTGATCTCTTATAACTCCAAGAATATTTTTAAAATATTGTATAAACTATTTAATTTTTCGGGATGACATTCTACAAGAAACTCGAATAAAGTATTAAAAGCGGGTGTTAATATTTGAAAATTTGACATTTATATGTTTAATATGTAGCTAAGCCCCATTTCGAAGATTGCTTTCGTATTCCAAAAGAAGACATTATTCTGACAAGGAGAGGTTCCGAGGTCGGTGTCACAGAAGGCGGTGAACGTTTTGAACGTTTGTGTATCGATAGAGTATAGTTAGTATATAAATATATGAAAGCCATAAAGCGCAATACCAGGGGGGTCTTGAGAAAAAAGTTCTCAAAGTTTGCGTCACACTTTATCTCCTTCAGGGGCAAAGTAGTCTTGTACCTAAAATATTGAAATGATTGATTGACACCAGGATTCACGAACAAATTTATTTTAAAATAAGTAAAAACTTTTCCTCATGTACCTCATAAATTCAAAATTTAATTATAAAATTCTGGTGTCAATGTGGCATTTTGGGATTAAAATTAAGTGGTATATATAATATACCGTTGCCCTTCAAGGGGTTATCAGATAAATTTCTATCTTTGGTCAGCGGCTTCGTAGTCTGGTCGGTAATGCTCTGGATTCGCGAGTTTTGAGTCTCGGTTTGAATCCACAGCTATATTTATTTTTAGCAGCGAAAAATTTCATCAATTACATTCGAACTACAATATAAAATATATGTATAACTGCTGAAATTTACGAAAAATATAAATTAAATAAACGTTATTCATATCATATAAATACAGTTTTAACTATGAAATTTTGCATGTTTAAATATTTAATGGAATGTTTAATAAAAAATAAAAGAAGAATAAGTAAAAATTTATATTTCTATAGAACAGAAATTTTTGCTGCTATGGTAAATTAATTACAGTTATTTAAATAAATAATCTACTATTTTCCACAATGAAATAAACTAAAATAAGATACATAAAATTATAACACGCTTTTTTAATTATTTCTTAAATTTTCTTTTTTTTTTAGTATTAAGGGTATTTCAATCATAATAGTACTTCAAAATATATCGTATTTTAAACAGATATTTTTTTTTTTTTAAGATTTTTTTTTAAATTTCGGATTCGTGTGTTTATAGTTAAAATAACTGTCCATTTACTTAAAAATAAGTTCTAAAAGGGTATTGAATTAATAAAAATAGTTATTACGTACGCACTAAAAATAAAACCAAAAGTCCGAGATTTTAAAATTCATATTAAAAATTTAAAAGAATATTTTTAAAAAATCACGAGGTATTTAACACGTTCACTGTCGGTTTAAAATTAAAGGAGTTTTATTTTATTTAAAAAGTTCGAATTCAAACCAGAAAATACTAATATCAATATTTACTTTATTTAATTACAGGCATTTTGTGATTACTTAAAATAAAAAATTTTCTTTTCAAATTTCCGGTACGAATTCGTAATTTTAGTTCGAAAAACTACAAGTATACTCGCGGTTGGCAGCGAATTGGTTGAAATATTTGTGTAATAAATTAAAATTAAAATAATATATTATAAATTTATATTAAAAATAAAACCAAAAATCATATTAAAAATTTAAAAGAATAATTTAAAATAATCACGAACTATTTAAATTATGCGTATAATAAATTTAAATTTAAATAATATATAATAAATTTATATATTTTATATATAAACCTTTGATAATAAACCGGAAAGTTTAAAAAAAATTGTGAAATACTTAACATATGTGTATAATAATTTTAAATTAAAATAATATAAATTTATATCACGTACTTTAATTCATTCCATTGTTAAAAATAGTACATTATGTATTTAAGTTACTCTAAATAATTTACAATAACAGAAAAAAATTATAGAAATATAAATTCTCTACTTAAAAAATAAAATTCCGTTAAATATTTAAACATGCAGCATTTCATAGTTAAAACTGTATTTATATGATATAAAACACATATTTAATTTATATTTTTCAAAAATTTCAATGATTATACATATTTTTCAAATTATTGTTCAAAAGTAATTGATAAAAGTTTTGCTGCGGAAAATAAGTCTAGCTGTGGATTCGAACCCAAACCCCAAAAATTTCGAATCCAGAGCGCTACTAACTAGACTACGGAACCGCTACGGAAGCGTAAATTTATCCTATTATAAAATGTGGCGTATTGTTTGAGACATTTTTTCACAAAACCCCCTGGGTATTGCGCTTTATGGTTTGGGTTGATTTGTGACGGCCAATTATCAACACGAGGGATATAGGCCCTAGGATGGTGTGCCCTCCGTGGGGGTCTTTTTAAGGGATCCTAACCCGTATTTACGGCAAGGTTCAAAGAAAACCACGGAAAATTCCGAACGGTTAGGTCGACGAGCGCGACAGGGGTTTGAACCCAGCACCTCCCGTCTACCAGCTTTGAGAGCAGAACCTCTCAGCCACTCTTTATGGCTTTCATATATTTATATACTAACCCTAATCTATCGATACACAAACGTTCACCGCATTTTGTGACACCGACCTCGGAACCTCTCGTTGTGAGTTTAATGACATCTTTGGTATGATTTATTTCAAATGGTCTGCAAATAAAGACTAGCGTTTTTTTTTCACAATAATTGTACAATTTGTACTTAAGTATTCTCATGTCCTATGTCCAGACGTTTTTAATTATCACAATTTCCGGTGAATAATTTTCAGATCAAACAAACGTATTTCAACCAAAAATTTTACTTAATAAAATGTAAGGTAATTTTCGGTGGCACTTATTTGAAATCATATATTAAGTAAAATATGTGGTTTGAAACATATTTTTCTTTTATTCTGGCAATGCTCACAACTGGTGGTTTTTTTGAATACGAGTATTTTCTCAGAAATATATTCGTGGTAGTTTTCTATAACATTTAAGTTTCTACAAAATAAAAATAAAAAAGCAAAATTATTTTTAGAAATCACTGGTACACAAAAGAGGACTATTTGGGAGCCCTGTTCAATAAATATAAGCTGGAAGTTATAGTAAGCACAGCGTTGCCAAGTCTCCGGCTTTTTGAACACCAGTAATGTTTTTGAGAAAATATTGTTCTTTTAAATCGCAAAAGGCTCCGTTTCAATAAAACAACATTTTCTGTACTAAATTACTGGTATCCAAAAATCCGGAGACTTGGCAGGTCTGTAAGCATAGCTACGTATTTTTATGTACACCTTTTAAAGTGTTCCGTTACCACTAAAAATGAATATAAAATTTTGCCATCATTAACCGGCAAAATCTGCGAACAATAAAGTAAAAAAAAAAAAAAAAAAAAAATTAATTCTAGTGGTAGCAAAAAAGCGTAAAAGTTGTCAGCTATCGCTAAGTCATTCTGTAAGTATAAATGACTGTATCTGGATTTAGGAACACTTTTTCAATGTTGGAATGTATATAATGATCCCAAAAGTAGGAATATAGCTTTCAGTTTCCGAGTTATGCTAGAGATAAAACTTTTTTTTTTTTCATTTTCCACGAACTACCAAAATTGGACGAAGCAAATCTGGACTGTTAAAGAGACTTATCGGACTAACTTTATTTAACCTAACTTTATTAAGGGGACATTAAACTTAGAGCATTTTTTAAAGCATTTTCACTTACCATTTATACAAATTTAGAAGTTAATACTAGATAAACACAATTTAACAGGCAAAAAATTAATTTTGTTGATACATTTTTTTTTAATATTCAAGAATTTTAACTCCTTTTTTCTCCTCGATTTTACAATAATAAACATTGATTTATTTTTATTAAATTTTAAGAGTCTACTCTTTAACTTTAAGCATCGATTTTGCAATTTATTAATTAGTTTTTGAGGAAAAAAGTAATTCTCATATATCTATGGGAAAATGCTGGAAAGAATGAGGATTCTGTTACATTTGTATATTTTTTTGTCATCTCCGTATGTTGCAAAATCAATCTTTAATATTATTAGATATGTCATATTTAATACATAAAAAAATAACCAAGACATTTGAAATATATGAAGTTTTAGCATTTGAAATGTTCAGGATGCGAAAAATTAATTTAAAGATTTTATGAGTAGAATAAAATTTAAAAAGAAAGAAAAACCATGCGTCAAATATTGAATATGAAACACTTTCCAACGTTTCCATAATACTTCAGAAATTTTCACTGCTTAATAAGGTAAAAATTATGCCTAAATAAGCAATTTAGAAAACGCATAACGCATTTGAAAACTAGATTTCAGCACCTATTGTCCATAGCCGAGAAGACACTCGCATTCTTTGGGAAAGCCCTGTATATTATCTGTAGATTTGTATATTTTCTTCATAGTCTGCTAAAATTTATTTTAGTTAGAAAACGCATAATATATTTACTTCACTTTCAGCAATTTTTACCAATCGACGAAAATGTTCTCAAATTTTTTATACAGGCATGTATGTATTAAGAGCCTACACTAGTTATGTAAAGAAAAGTGTAAACTATTATTATGTCTATGGGAATGTTATTTTCAATATTCGCGCTTGCATTTTAATAGTTTTAAATGGTTTCTTTGCATAGGATAGCTGAGTTCGATGTTTAACTGGGATAGTTTTTAATTTTTCAATTTCACTTTTCATGCGCAAGATACAGGAAAGTACACTTTAAAAATGTCATCTTTCGATGGCGGTATTTACTTATGAATTGACATTTTTCAGTCGTGTACGGGTCCAAACCGTCTATATGTGTGTTACTGACTACGTGGTCTGCTACCACTTTTTTCAATATAAATCTTTATCTTATTAATTCAAGGAATTTCTTTGATTAAATAAGTCGA
This sequence comes from Maratus michaelseni, assembly GCA_963931845.1. Taxonomy (NCBI): domain Eukaryota; kingdom Metazoa; phylum Arthropoda; class Arachnida; order Araneae; family Salticidae; genus Maratus; species Maratus michaelseni. The sequence goes on from OZ007586.1 coordinate 227,595,689, forward strand.
ATTTTACTTTTCGAAAATAGCGGCGTGAGTATACTTTTGTGAATAATCGGAAGTGCCACTAATCTATATAGAGCAGTACCGGCATCAAAAATATATTTCTGACCTTATCTACAAAAGGGTAAAGAAAAAGGAAAATAGATCAAAAAGCCATTCCTGTCCTAGAAACCAATGTCTTTCTTAATAATCGAAATATATCGATGGACTTAAAAATCAAGCCCTAAGAAAAACTCAGCTCAGGGTTTGAAATATGAGAGCCGTAAGTGGGTGGTGTAATGCCGGTTTAATCTTTGTTTACTGAGGTTAAATAGTGTACATACATTTAGTTATAAATAGCGTAATTTTAGGAATTTTTTTATGTGGTTTCTTTTAAAATGTCCTTTTATATACGTGTTACCCGAAAACTTGAATTTTTTTAAGAGTACTATGCATCTTTAAATCCATTTTATGGTAGAAAACATATTTACTAGTGGTCAGACTCCGTAAGTATACCAAATGTTGACATCTATGGTATACACGGTGATTTCACACTTAAAATGCACGTAAATTATAATATCTAACTTGCACTTAAATTATATATGCTCAATGACGATACATTATATTTTTGAAATGTGATTTGTACCAGTAAAATTTTCACTAAGAATATAAATTTAATTTTAAAGTTGTAGAGCAGAGTCGATTCTGAGTCAACTATTGAAATTGGCTTCTCGAGATACGGTGTTTGTGTTATTGGCGAAAACCGTTGAGGTTTGAGATATCTGTGTTACTCGTTCTGTTTTATTACATTTTGTGCCCGAATATTTAGGTGGTATTTATAAGCTCGCGGTGTCTAGTTATAGAATTTTAGAAAAGGTAAAAATTTTTTCTTGAATATTAAGCGTAATTTACTATACGGAATAACTGTTATTAAAAAGTAAAATATCATTAAATGACACCCATCATAGTCGTTTTAACCCTTTCCGGCGCGGAATAAATCTGTTTGTAAAATAATGAAATAATGGACTGACACCAGATTTTACAAATGATTTCCTTAGAAAACAATAACTTGCTGATTTTCCCTTACTTTATAAAATGAAAATTTTAATTAAATATTCTTGGTGCCGATTGTCAGTTTTGGAATTAAAATTAGGTGTCCTTTTTTGTGACCACCGCCTGCTAAAGGGTTAACCTGTTAACCAGGGAATAAACTTTTATTAAACTGATATGCCTGATTACCGATGGGGCACACTGCTACCAATAAAAAAATATAGAAAACTTTCCTTTATTCATGGCAGTAATTATGCATGAATAGGGCGTTTTAATAAGACGAATATTGCTATTAAAATTTTACTAAAGGATGTAATGCGTTCAAAATATTGCAGTAGTAGTCACCGCCCCCTGAATACTAGGCCTGCGGGCTGAAAAAAATGTCGGCTGTCGCAGGCGGAATCGTTTGTACAGTCCCTCGAACTTCAACACCAATAATATCTAAAAGTTATCTTTGACTTATTTGATCTCCGTAAAACAAGGCGAAGAAAACTTTTAGAAAATATTGGTGTGGAATTTCGAGGGACCGTACAAATGCTGAAAAAAAAGGTCTGTCTGCGACAGCCGCCATTGTTGTCAGCGCTCAGGCCTAGTATTCAGGGGGCGGTGGTAGTAGTTCTGTATGACAAAATATTTCGTCTTGACCTCTTAACCTATAGAGTAACTTCTTAAGAAGTTAAATTAGCCTCTAAATACCAGGCCTACGTAATGATCCGAAAAAATATTTGACACGGCTGACGATGTTTCACGGTGCTAACGACATTTTTAGCTACCATAAACCACATTTTGAGACAAAGAGAGACAGTTATGTCCGCTAAGGTTTGGCTTTTTTGATTAAAAAAATCTTTGCAGTGATGTAATTTTATATTACCAAAGCAGTTCTACATTAAAATTTCTTTTTGACTCAGAATTTTCATATTTTAAAACACCTTGTATATACATGTGTAACAGAACTGTACGTTCAAATTATACGTTTGGGATCTAAAATTGGAACATTTATAACTGTTATTTTTCTTTGAATCATGTAGGTTTTTTTAAAGTTATGACTGGACATGTATATGTTATGGAATATATAAAAAGCGAAACGTTTTCAATTTTGAAAAAGCATTTGTAAGAAAATTATCACATATTTTAACTTAAATTTCTATTAAAATATCAAACCAAATTAAGCAGTTATATTTATTTATTTGCATGGAAAACGTAAAGTTTACCATTCTGAATTTCACTTTTAAAAGTGTTAGCTTAATTAAAGCCTAGAATGTATTCACAATTTGCGGAAGCAATTTTTAAAAAATATAGAGCATGTATGGATAGACAATCAAAATTGAAAGAACAATTTCTATACGTTACCGTTTTCTTTGAGTACCATTATATACAAACAGAAAGTTCCACCTTATTTAATTCCAACAATTTGTAACAATTCTCTGCGATTAAATAAGATAAATATTACTGTTTATATATATTTGTACTCGAAAGAATGTACCTTACACTGTTGACTGTCATAATGACTGATTTTTTTTCGATCGAATTAAACATTCGGACATTCGCAAAAGCTTTGTTTTTTTTAAGTAATCACCACTAGAAATTTTGTTTAGAAAATGAGCATAGTTGCCATCCTTCGTTTTTATTAAATAGATTACTACCTCAAGAAATTTTACAATTTAAAAAAAGAAAAAAAAGTTCTTAATTACATTGTGGCTTTTAATAAAACGCACCTTTCAGAGAGGCAACAAATTGAAACATTTGGATACTGCCTTATTCTAACTGCATAACTTAACTATCCGAACCAAAGCCATTAAATAATAAGCCCAGTCAGATAGTGTTAAATTTGCTAGCGACACACTAGCGCCAAACCTCTGCTGTGGAAGGAGGACAAAACAGAAGTGGGTCGCAGAGAAACGATACGAATTATTTATATCGATATTTTATACGATTTTTATCAAAGCCATTAAATAATAAGCCCTGTCAGATAGTGTTAAATTTGTTAGCGACACACTAGCGCCAAACCTCTGCTGCGGAAGAAGGACAAAACAGAAGTGCATCGCAGAGAAACGATACCATTTATTTATATCGATATTTTATACGATTTTTATCGATGTTTTGTTTTTGCACTTCCTTTAAAAGCTTGCTAATTATTGGGATCTTGATTGCATTGGGGATTTGCATTGGGAGACCTTACATTAAAGCTAAAACTATAATGAAAAAAAAATGGTGGAAATTTACTGAATTAATATTTCTATATAAATACAGTGGTGACGAAGAAGTTGATTTATTTATTAAAAGTTAAATAAAAAGTGATGGAAATTTACATTACTATGCAATTAACCCTTTCCGGCACAGACAAATTATGTTCGTAAAATGTGAAATTACTGACTGACACCGGAATTTACAAACGACTTTCTTAGAAAATATGAACTCCTTATTTTAAGCTTTAATTTTAGAAGCAAAATTTTATTAAAATATTCTTGGTGCCGAATGCAGCACTCCCAACCGCTAGATGGCGCTAGTTTCAACTTGCGAAAAGTTTCCCATTTATCTGACTGGACTCATTATTTAATGGCTTTGATTTTTATCGATGTTTAGTTTTTGCACTTCCTTTAAGAGCTTGCTAATTATTGGGGCCTTTTACATTAAAGCTAAAACTATAATAAAAAAAAATGTGGAAATTTACTGGATTAATATTTCTATATAAATATAGTGGTGGCGAAGAAGTTGATTTATTTATTAAAAGTTAAATAAAAAGTGATGGAAATTTACATCACTATGCAATTAACCCTTTCCGGCACAGACAAATTATGTTCGTAAAATGTGAAATTACTGACTGACACCGGAATTTACAAACGGCTTGCTTAGAAAATATGAACTCCTTATTTTAAGCTTTAATTTTAGAAGCAAAATTTTATTAAAATATTCTTGGTGCCGAATGCAGCACTCTCAACCGCTAGATGGCGCTATTTTCAACTTGCGAAAAGTTTCCCATTTATCTGACTGGGCTTATTATTTAATGGCTTTGATCCGAACGGTTCCATTTATTTAGATACCGTAATTTCCGGCGTATAATCCGCAGCTCAAAGAGTCGTTTTTCGACCCAGAAATATAATTTTATAAAATGTAACTGAAAAGATCGCTGTAAATATTTAACTACAATTATTGAATAAAATTTCTGGGTCGAAAAACGGCTCTTTGAGCTGCGGATTATACGCCGGAAATTACGGTACATCTTTGTCCACAAAATAATATTTACGGTACATAGCTCTTTTTTTTTAGAAGTCTACCACGAGATATTTCTTTATAAATAGTAGTAGCCAAAAAAAAAGGACCATGCCTACAACTGTATTAATTATATTTGCGGTTTTTTTTATTAACATGACAATAATGAAGTGTTCAAGAAATTTTTATAAACAAAACGATAACTTATTAAGTCGGTTAAAAAAAAAAATATTTTTCCACGCTCAACAACTCAAAATTTTGAGACACATTTTCAGACTCATTTTTAAAAGTAACAACAGGAAACTTGGCGGCGTGATTTATAAAGACATTTATAAGGTCCCCATGTTTTTATTTTTCGTTCAATTAATTAGAAATTGATTTACAGACAATTATTTTCACAGTACGATCATTTTTTTTTTGTTTCCAGCGCTATCGCTTCGGGAAATTCGGTTCAAAATGTCCACTTTGAGAGCATTTTTTGAAATATATTCTGCGTTTATCAAAAAATCGACACAATACGGACATTCTAAAGTTTCTGAATAAGAGAACCTGCCAATTGGATGCATTTTAGAGCAAGAATGAATTTACAAATGTATCTAAAAATAAGCAGTTTGGTTTGAATACACCCTTAAACAAAAAATTTTCTAAAAATATTTTCTACTTTCCCAGGAAAATAATTTTTAACTCCGTTCTTTTAGACAAGGTTGACAGTAAGATTGTCGAACTTGCAGGCTATGGATATACCATTATTTTCGAAAAGTTCGAATAGTTCGAGTAGTTTGCTTTACGTAATAACAGAAATTTTGATTTTTTATATTTGGAAATAGTGAAGCTAACCGGTTTACAGGGAAACCTGAGTTACAGTATAAATCCAAGTACGATCTATGCATTGGTTAAACACATTTTTAACTGGTGACAAGTACATTCCTATTTGGTGAGCTTCCAGAATTTATAATTTTTTGTTATCACTAATTTTCAAGAATATATTCGTCTTATTTAATTGGACAAATCTGCTATTAAATAAACCAAATATTATTCGAAAATAGTGAAAATACACAAATCGTAATAGAAAAGTGATTTCATATCAAATTGCCAGTCAGGAAATTAAGTGAAGTTTTAAATAGAAATTTTTTTTTTTTTTTTTCGGTAACAGTAAAATTAATCACACATATTTTAAAACTTATGTTTTTAAAGCTTCCACCACTTTAGTGACATATAGAATATATATCTCAATTGATGGTTATAACGTGCATGGGTGAAAACACACGTCAAGAACACAATTTTTGTAAAGGAAATAAGCATCCCAATCCAGTAATTGATTCAAAAATAAAGCTATCGTTTAACCCCTTCAGGGTCGCTTAATATTTGAAAAAACCATAAAAAAGTACCTATTTTTTTATTACAGAAATTGAATAATTATAAGGTTTCTAAATAAAATATGCAATTAGTTTTTTTAAAGCAAAAATACAATATGTTATAGAACAAATTCACATTTGTAGAAATGCCATCATGCGAGAATTCTGTGTCTTAACACCTTAAGAACCGCCTTCCGATAAGTGTAGGCTACTTTTTTTTATATAATTCAGATTATTTGATTTCCACCCCCTTTTTTAATGTAGAAATATTCACCGTAGTTTACGGCAGATAAAAAGATGCGAAAATAAAGCCAATTACGTTATTTAAAAAAAAAAACCCTGTAGAGTCAAGCAATCTGAATAATAAAAAAAAAAAAAACATTAGTCTACACTGCCCGTGAAAATCACGGGCGCGAGAATTAAGAAGTTAATGTTAGCTTTACACCATACAAATTAATGCGAATAAGGCCTTTAATTTTCACATCTTTACAAATTATATTTGATACAATATATACATTAAACATTGATTATCAATAACTTTTTGAGTATATTTCGAAACACGCAATACAAAGTCCAACATCGCCATCAGCGCAATGGAAATTTCAGAGGCAAATTCCAGTTAAATTTTTTCTGGTTTCAGAAGTTTTTCCCAGCAGTAAAATCTTGAGCCCGGAAATATGACGGGCACGAGAAATAACGAACGTCACCACAGCCCGTGATATTGACGGGAGCGAGAATTAAGGGGTTAATCCAACGAGGTCGTCTTGACACTTTTCTACATAAAATAGCTTTGTATTAAACAGATTTAGAGCCCAAACTATTGTGTTAAATATTTTTATGATTAGCTAACATTTATTGACCTTACTAATGCAGCGCCGATTTTCTAGGACGTCATTCTCGTATCTAAAAAAATAGTATTTAGGTATTGCGGGTGTGACTCCGATGTCACACATTTAACAATAAAAAGTATTTTTTATAAATAGGAAATCGGCGCTGCTTTGTTAACACTTTTTCAACCGTAGTACTATTAATAGACGTTTTTTCATTAGCAGATTTTTTTTGTTTCTACCATTTAAATCAAAACAATAATATATTTGATATATTTCTACTGCATATGCTAAAGATATTTACCGCTTGGGGGTTATAGTGGGATAAATACAATTTATTTCATTTTGCTTCGAACACCGTTAATAGGTTATCCGGACATAAAATGTTAAGATAAATAATATTTGGTTAACTATAAAATTATTATTCATAAATGTTATTTGCTTTAAACGCTTTTAGTACAAGGCTACTTTAAGCGTAAATGTATCAGACATGCTCGTACCCACCAACATGTATTTGTCGTGTTATCACTCGAAGTGGAACTTGATTTTCGTTTAGAGCCTAACAATATATTCAACAGACTTACTTTGCACTCTGTGACATGTGACTACATAAAGATAAGAGGTAGAAATGATCATCTTTTTCAGAGTTTGTACGATTTTACCACAACTTTTAATAGAATTTTTCTATTTAACATTTAAATAGCAGAAATTGTAGACTCATATTTTAAATTAAGGACTTGTAATGCTTTTCACCCTTTTTATAAGGAGAAAACTTCTATTAAAAATTGTGGAAAAGCGTAAGATCTCTGTTGTAACCTACGGTGATTTTTCACGCAAGTTCTCCACCTTTGTAAAACACTGTTATAAATTTCATTGATACATTTTGTCGTTTTCTATAAATTCGTAGTTGCAAGTTTTCCTATATTTTAATCCCCACTTTTTTAAGTTGAAATGTTAGCTTTGTATAATCGCAGATTTATTATGCTTTAATAAGGTATATATCTTTAAGAAACACGTTGTATTAAAAAATCTGTAGGTTGACATCTATGTAATATATACAGGGTGTTCCGTTAAAGGGGTCCAATATTAATAGGGGTAATAGAGGAGATCACACGGAGCATAAATCAGTATATAATGCCTGGCCGGATCTCAATAATTTTCAAGTTACAGCAAATAGAATGAAAAATCGGAAATTTGTAAAATAACCCTCATTGCTAAACTATCGATAATGCTACATAAAAACGAAGCACATATTTAGAAAGAGCAGAAAAAATCCTACGAAATGACATAAGTTGTTTTAGAATATTGAGAATTAATGGCGAGTTACAAGCTCTGAAACAGTGAAAAAATACAAAATCAAATATTTAGCAAAATAGTTAATCGTTAATTCCAAAAATGCAACTCTACCTACATCAAGGAAAATGTTATAAAATTTGGTCCATTCCGAAAGCTTTCGAAGAAGCTGACAATAAACCATATCAGTTTAATTGTATGGGAGAAATCAATCAGTTCCCTAGTTACAACTCTGTACTGTTGCACGCTCGGAAAGAGCGAAACTCCACCCATGACGATTGTAAACACCCCGTTTTAATATCTTTCAATTATACATTTCTGATCAACCTCTATCAATACCCTTTCATTATTCAGTCTGGTCAAGTGAATGACATATTGTGCAGCTCTCGCCTTGTCTTAAAGCAAACTCCGTGACTGCTGCGTTTCCTCCATGAACTTTCAGGATGATGAAGAAGAAGTACTTTTTATGCAAATTTTCAATGTGTATAGGAAGAAAAGTGTAATAAAACAGCAGTCATCAGTGGGCGTTATGTTAAAGGGAGGCTGTTGTAAGTGGGATTTTAGTAAGTTGATGTATAATAATTATGCCGGAATACTCTAACGAAGAATATGCGGACATGCATCTGATGTACGGGCAAGCTCATGGAAATGCATGTCTAGCACAGCGCATGTACCGTGAGCAATTTCCAAGGAGACGTTGCCCAAGTTCGAAACTCTTCATAAAAATCGATAGACGATTACGGGAGACTGGATCGTTTAATACAACAAGCATTGATGCAGGGAAACCTCGACATGTACGAACACCTGCAATGGAAGAAGATGTACTGAATATTTTTAAAGATAACCCCTCCACGAGTACACGAGCTGCTGCGTCTGAAGTCGGTGTTTCTCACCAAAGTGTGTGGCGTGTTCTGCGTGCAGAAAACATGCACCCCTTTCATGTGCAGCGGATACAACTGTTATCAGTAACAGATTGTGCTCAGCGGACAGAATTCGTACGCTGGTTGCTTAATGTAACAGAAAAGAATCCACAATTTCTGGAAAATATTTTATTTACTGATGAAGCAACATTTACGAGAGAGGGCGTGGTAAACACGCACAATATGCACACATGGTCATATACAAATCCGCACACTGTTTTCCCGTCGAACGCACAACAAAAGTTCAGTGTGAACATATGGGCAGGTGTCCTCGGCGATTATCTCATAGGACCATATTTACTCCCAGATGTACTCAATGGCAGTACGTACTTGGTTTTCCTACGGGATATCTTACCGGAGTTACTGCAAAATGTGCCAGCAACATTGCGCCACAATATGTGGTTTATGCACGATGGCGCACCGGCACATTTTTTCATAGGTGTTCGCAATCACCTCAATTCAACATATCCTGGGAAATGGATTGGACGCAGTGGACCTGTTGCTTGGCCTGCACGCTCTCCAGACCTCAATCCGTTAGACTTTTTTGTTTGTGGACACCTTAAATCGCTGGTGTATGAAACGCCTGTGGATACACCGGAGGATTTACTAGCGCGAATCGTTGTCGCTGCAGGAGACATTCCCAACTCCGTCGGAGTTTTTCGGCGTGTTCGCCAATCTTTACGACGTCGCTGTCGGCTGTGCGATTCTGTTAATGGGCGCAACTTCGAACACCTATTATAATAATGTCCGTTCGTCTGCCTTCCGACATTGAACTGTGCAGCGCAGGCCAGAAGACTATGCTTCACATATGTCATAAAGTACGTGGAATGTAATTCTTTATTTGTCATTTTTCTTTTATTTTCAACACTTTTTGGCACAGTATTTTGTAAGTCACAGACTGTGGTGTACTCAAATTGTAAATTACAAAGTTTGTATGAATTAATTTAAAATTTAGTGTCTTTTTTAAATTTATAATTAATAAAATTATTATGCTATTTGTTATTATTATTTCCTATCATAAATTATGATGCACACATACATACAATAATTGTCCATGTAAAACATGTACTGAAACTTCTTGCATAGTTACAAATCGCAATATTTTTAATTATTTCCGAATTTTCACCACCAGTTTAATTTTAAGGAATTTAACTTAAGCTTTATATCAATAAAAGACCACTTTAAAATGTAGACTATTATTGTAAAGTTATTTTGGTTCATTCAACTCTTGAATAATTAAAAATGTTGCATCTCAGAAGAAGCATGATCGAAAATGTATAGTTGAGAGTAATTAAAAAGGCGGTGTTTCCAATCGTGATGGGCGGAGTTTAACCTTTGCTAGTGTCAAAGAAAGCGGAGTTGTAACTAAGAAACTGATTAATTTCTCTCACACAATTAAACCGATATGGTTCATTGTAAGCTTTTTCGAAAGTTTTCGGAATGGACCAAATTTTACTACATTTTCCTTGTTGTAGCTAGAGTTGTCTTTTTGGAATTAACGATTAACTATTTTGATGTATATTGGATTTCGTACTTTTTTCACTGTTTCAGGGCTTGTAACTCGTCAATAAATATTGCTATTTTAATACAATTGATGTCATTTTGTAGGTTTTTTTCTGCTCTTTCTAAATATGTGCTTCGTTTTTATGTAGCATTATCGATAGTTTAGCAATGAGGGTTCTTTTACAATTTTCCGAATTTTCATTCTATTTGCTGTAACTTGAAAACTATTAAGATCCGACCAGGCTTTATATACTGATTTATGCTCCATGTGATCTCCTCTATTACCCCTATTAATATTGGACCCCTTTAACGGAACACCCTGTATATTTTTTCAATCTTTAGAATTCTCTTTTTTCATTTTTTAAACAATAAAATGTTTTCAAAATACTGTGCATATACTTTTTGAAATATTTATATATTGTTATTCTTTTTTCAATTCAGGTAAATTAAAGCTTTTAGGAAACCTGAATTTTTTATAATTACGATAACTTTTTGAAATTGTTAGAAAACTCTAAATCGTTTTGAAACTGCTCTGAAGAGTACAAAATGTAATGTAACAAAATATCGAAATGACAGTTTTAAATATTTTATCACCAATTATCGTAATTTTTTCTATGGCTGTCAATTTTACCAGTGCTTCGCAGTTTTGAGAAAAACAAATATTTTTGATAATATTTTTTTGTATTATAACCTCCTGAGAATTAATCAGGGGTGTTAATCGTATAAAGTAAACCCGAATTCTCAGCGTACCCGATATTTTCTCACTCTGATGCCACTGTTATAAAACTATTTTTTTATGTTAAAGTTCTACTGCGAATAATAAATGAATTTACCACGAAAATTTTTATTTGAAATAGTGGTGTGAAATGTAGGAAAATTTAGGAACGCCAAGATCCCAACATCATCTTGCGAATCATTCTCGAGTGTGATTCGTGGTAATTTAAATATACCTTGTGAAGCGATCGCGAGCGTGATATGTGATTAATGCAGAAGGGATGACACGAACTACTCATTCTAAGAAGGAAACCACGCCATAGTATAATAATTAAAAAAATCTAAGTAAGCAGAAACCGAAAGAGCATAGTAAAATTTGTTTTTTAACACATAAATCATTTGCCCTCGTCTCCTCGTTATCGAGATATAAAGACTTAAAGTTTGCTGATCTACTTGTTTAATTCAGGGAGAAAAGGCGTGATTCTGATTCAGAAATTTTAATAATCAGATTAATATAAAATACAAAACATATTTAGATATAGTAATGTAAAAAATGAAAGAAGCCCGCAAGAAAATGTTATTGACTATTATATGGTACTGAACCAAAAAAAATGATTGAATCATAAACAATAGTGGCACCAAGAACATTTCATGAACTTAATTCTAGTACAATGATTACAATGATTATCCTCCTTCGAAAAACAAAATTGTAAGGGCGTTTCAAATGGAAGTGGCCAAGTTTTCACTAACCCAGACTTGTACCAAGCATACCGAATCATATCAAAGGAGACTGCGGTGCACTAAACTGGAAATGGAGAAGTGACTGGAGTTTGATGATGTGGTTACGTTGAAAAATATCGACTCCTTCTTCCATTCTCTTAAATAAAAAAATTGGCAAAATTTAAGACTTTATATTTCGATAACGGGGAGACGAGGGTAAATTATTTATGCGTGAAAAAACACGTTTCATTATGCTCTTTCAATTGCTGTTATTTAGGTGTTTTCCATTATTACACTAACGGCGTGGTTTCCTGGTAAGTGCATAGCTAATTTATATAAATGAAACCACAACTGGTTAATGCACTAACTGGGCTCTCACTTGTCTGTTTTTTAATACCAGTATTTCTTTTAAAAAAATTAAGCTAGGTTTAAAAAAAAATTGCCAAAAGTTGCCTTCCAGACCGGTTTCTACAAAATTTGTAAAATAAAAAATAAAAAAAAAAAACCTAAAAGAAGGTTTTTCAAAAGTGGCATTAACACGTTGTTGACCGGCAGTTTAACACTTTTTTGAACTGTCACAAGTTAACTCGTGTTTGTTTCACGAAGCTTCATTGACTCAAGACGTCGCTTACCTTACAGAAAATTCATTTATATTATGTCGTCCATGTTTTCTTTGTTAGATTTTAGGACTTTTATATTGAATCTGTACATTTAAATATATTTATTGACGAATAAACTTGAAAAACCTATCTAGAAAACCATTTAATGAAATATTTTCTTCTATTATTTTAAAAACAAGAACGAAAAATCATGCGTCAAGCATAGATTATGCAACACTTTCCAACACTTCCAAAATAATTTTGCAAATCTCTACTGTAAGATGTAAGATGATATCTAACTAAACAATTTTGAAAACGCATAACATATTTAAAAATCCAATTTCAGGAATTACCAACCATATTCCGAAAAATATCTGAGCTTTTTGTGCAGCTCTGTATATGATCTATAGATTTGTATATATACTAAATAGAATGCTAAATTTTAGTTCACTTAGGAAACACGTAGCACAGTTTAAAATGTCCCTTCTGCAATTTCCGACAATAAACGGAAATGTACTCGAGAACTTTTGTTGTGCCCTGTATACAATCTATACGATTTATACACACCAAGTAATAGACAAAAATAGAGTTAAATCTAAAAACACATTCAGCAATTGAAAAAGCATTCCTAGCAATTATTATTAATAAGAAGTACTTTAACGGAATTCTTTTGTGTGCCCCTGTAAATACACGATGAAAGCTATAAACACAATATTCTATAGTAATCCTCTTGTAATCCACGTTAGTGAATATATCAATTTCCATATGTTTGAAATAGTGAAACATTATTAAAATAAACTGCAACCGATTGTTCTTTATAGACCGTAATGTAACGGTATTGTTGTACTTTTGAGTATCCCTGTAAAGGAACTATAAGTGCTATGCACAGCGCATTCTATAATTAGTCTCTTGTAGTGCACCTCTGTGAGATATATGGATTTCAATATGGTTGAAATTGCGTAACATCATTAAAATAAACCGCAAATAATTTTTCCCAATAGACCGCAATGTAACGGAATTTTTTTGAGTGTCCCTGTAAAAAAAACTATAAGTGCTGCACACTTCATTTCCAATACCGAACATGCCGCAGTAAATCTCAAAAACATATATCAATTGCATGACGATTCTAGCATATTTACGCGAATTAGAGCTCGGACAGATAGACAAACCGAATCCATAAACACTTTTCAACTATGTTGGAAAGTATTAACAAGATTTCGTATAAAAACGCCGGTCAACAATGTGTTAATATGAAATCTGGGTTTTGAATCTATACAAGCCCTGCCTTTTTCTGAAAAGTTATGGTCAGCTCGATTCGTAGATAAATTTATGGAAGTTATGCGTTAGTAAGTAGTATATTATATACAAAATTGTTATATTTATACAAAATTTTTATATTTATACAAAATTAATCTATTCTAGAGTCTAACAAAATATTCCCAAACATATGTAAAATGAAATATTCGTTCTGACAGAAAATTTACCAATCTTTTACGCAAGAAACATTACGTAGGCGGAACTTAGGTATTCAGGACATGCCTTTAGTTAACGGTGTAGGTTTTAAAACACGACTACACTCTATAGGGTGGATCGAAAAGTATACGAAATTTTTTTTTTCGAAATTACTTTTGGCGCGGGGTGCAAAAGTTGCCTTTTATGTATATTAGTTTATACGTTTTTTTTTATTGAAATCCATTCATATCTTCCGGTGCCCCAAGCGCCCCAATAATAGTTAAAAACTGAAATTTTTAGGAAAACTTACAATTTTTTTTGTTTTTTATTTGTTTTAAATTACTTTTGGCGCATGGTGTGAAAATTGTCTTTTATTTATATTAGTTTGCATGTTTTTTTAAATTGAAATCCATTCATATCTTGAGGTGCCCCAAGCGTCCCAAAAATAGTTAAAATTGACGGTTTTATGAAAATTTTTAATTTTTTTTGTTCTTTATTTATTTTTTAAATTCCATTTGGCGAAGTGTGAGAAAGTTGTGTATTGGGTGTATTACATAATTCTGTAGTTTACATATTTTTTTTTTTATCGAAATCCATTCATATCTGCCGGTGCCCGAAGTATAGTTAAATATTGAAATTTTAAGGAAAATGTATTAAAAATTTTAAATTGACGAAAATTGTTTACAAATTTGGCAAAGTCTTTAATTAATAAAGATAAACTTATAAATAATAATAATTTTATAATAATACATGAAGTATAAATTTAAAAATCAAAGCACTGAATCATAAAAATTATAAAAATTGAACTTACGTAGCAAATTGTTTACTTCTTTTAATTTGGAGATTTACATGCTTCTAAAGTTTGTAATTCTTTTTGGGAATAAAATATTTGATATGGCGCCTTGTTTTTATTCTATTCAATATGAAACTGAGTTTCTTTTCTCGTCCAGATACACTTTCTGATGCCTCAGGCACTAGGTGAATGCATCTTTTATCATCTTGTGTATGGCATTGATATTTTGACCATTCCTCCGTTTTTTCTACATTTACCATCGCCTCAATTTCTTCGTAAGGCACATTCATCAAAAGAGGTGGTTCAAAACGTCCAACTCATTGCCAGTCAATAAGTTCAGAATAATACTTTGCTTTGAAGTGTATTTTTGGTACTTGAAAAATTCTCACTTCTGGTAATCCTCTATTTTCATTTCTAGCACAAAATAGTTTTCGTGTTGCTAAAGACCTGATAGGCTCTGTGTTATCTCAGAGCATAGATAATTAAAAAAAAATCAGGATGAAAAAAGAAGCTATCTAGTTGAACAACAGCGTCTACAAACTTTGTTATATTTGGGTAAAATGGGATAAGTTTCCAAACATACCGCTATCCATCTGTTATGGAGGGTTTTCTTTTGATATGGAACCATATAGGTCCATACTTTCATAATATATGTTGTAGAATAATGAGATTCTCAGATGGATTTTCTGTGGCTACCTACAACCTTAACGTTTTACTTGCAGTCGTTAGCCATCTTGAGTAAACAACTGGAACAGGATTTTTAAATGCCAGGTCAGAACAATTTTCACCACGTGATATTTCTACGCAAATATCATGTAAATATTGCTGATCATTGCTGAGAACCATTCTACCTATGTTATCTGGCATATTCTCCACACTTATTGAAGAAAAGAAGCTACAGGTAGCTCCTCGCAGGTTTTGATTGCTGTATCAAATGGCCCACAAAATGCTTTAGTACCAGTTGTTGCACATCTAAAGAGTGTAGTAAATATCGCAAAAGCCTTTAGCTTCTCCTGTTGCACATGTAACGTGTCCAATATGCAGAGAGTCAGGTTCCTTTACAAGAGTATACTGTTCCTCCTTTGTGATCTTTGTGTAGCACATTGTGATCTTAATCACTAGCATTTTTGTATTGTCTTTTTCCCATCGGAAAATAATCCGGTTAAAACAGACAGAGATACGGCTAAATTGCTCGTCTCTGCAACTAAATTTTGAGCCTTTGTACGCTATCGATGAATTTTATTTCGATCTACTAAATTCGAAGTTCCTTTTTTGTGTACAATTCCAATATCTTGTAAAACAGCACTGGTAAATTGAAACAACTGCTCTATTCAAAATTTCGTATATAACAATATAGTATAAAAATAATTTTACACATTTACTATAAACGATAAACGATTTGTCATCCCCTGGATCTAATAATTACGCTATACAAATGATTATTTAACTCTTATTTTTACTTATAATTTTAAGTTCAAGATTTCATAAAAATCAATTTTCGGCAAATATTTAAGTGTCTTGGGACACCCGGAAGACATTTATCGAAGTTAAAAATGCTTTGCATGTGTGCTAGTATGGTTAAAAGACAACTTTCGCACTCCACGCTAAAAGTAATAAAAAAAAAATAAAAAAAAAAAAAATAAATAAATAAATTATAAATTTTTATAAAACTTTCAATTTTTAACTATTTTTGGGGCGCTTGGGGCACCGGAAGATATGAATGGATTTCAATTTTTAAAAAACATATAAACTAATATGCATAAAATACAACTTTTGCACCTCGCGCCAAAAGTAATTCTAAAAAATAATAAATATAATAAAATATATAAATTTTCATAAAAATTTCATTTTTTAACTATTTTTGGGGCGCTTGGGGCACCGGAAGATATGAATGGATTTCAATAAAAAAACAGATGTAAACTAATAAACATAAAAGGCAACTTTTGTACCAAGACTCCCTTATCATAGATCAGACTTGACAATCCGGAGAAAGTCTATGGGAGAAAATGTCCGCGGTAATTGCCAACTTATTAATTGACTTTCTCCGGAAAGTATCGCCGCCTGGTGGATACTACCGCACAGTTGCCATGTTTCGGTCTTTTTGAACACCAGTATATTTTTAGAGAAAATCTTGTTCTTTTAAATCCCAGAATTCTCCGATCAAACAAAACAAAATTGTCTCTACTAAAAAACTGGTATCCAAAAATATAATAGAGAAAGCTATAGAAAAATCTAGCTAGTCTGCTACCGCATAGCTGCCAACTCTTACGCTTTTTTCTTACCACTAAAATTTAATAGAATTTTTTTCGTCATGTAATCACACGATCTTGTCAATTTAATAAGATAAAATTTACTATAAAATTTTAGTGGTAGGAAAACTACTAGTTCATAAGCAAATGCATAGAACAAATGGAGCTGTGAAAAAATTTCGTGTGATTTCGTGTCGTAAATACTATTACTGGCGATTGATGGCGCTAGTAGCAGGACAAGTATAGCGGTCAAAGGCAACTTGCTGATTGAGAGGTCTGATACTATGATAAGGAGGTTTTGCTTTTGTACCCCGCGCCGATTCGATTATCCAAAATTCGATTTTTCGATCCACCCTAATACTCATGAGTGGTCAACAAACTGTTAAAATTCGGAATGAGTATGAGGCCTGCACTAGGAATAGGAAAATCTTAAACACTAAAAAAAGATAGAAAACTCATGCATAATTTAATTTTTAGAATGAAAATTTATAATATGCAATTAAATAATCAAATAAAAAAAATTATAAAATAAATTTAATATTCCCAAATTTTTCATCAAACATATTTTTGCAGAATAAACTTGCAGTTTTTCTTCCTCAATTCCTCAAAATCACATTACAGGATTCATACTTTTTTACCACAATTTTTTAATAGAATTTTTCGCTATATTGAATTGCAGAAAAGTATTATAAATCATGCAATTTAACTTGGAGTTTACAATTTCTGCTATTTAAATGTTAAGTAGAAAAATTATATTATATCATTGTGGGAAAAGAGTACGAATCCTGATATTAAAATATTCACTTAAAAATGATTATATATTTAAGAATTTACTTTTATTACTTTATAATTGAAAATTTGTTTGAAGAATAATGAAAAATCTTTTTGAAATATTAAGATATTTTTGAAAATTCTTTACTCTGAAATAATATTCGTTCTGGAACTTTTTTAACTTCTATATTACCTTCCGGGTATTAGTCTACAAAATAAAAAATATCAAAAAGAATTTCTCTTTCTCAAAAAAAGAAGTATTCAAAAAATGGACGCAAAAGGCCAACACTGGCTTTGAAATCAGATATAAAACTAATGCATAACCTTTACAATGAACATTTCAGAATCGAAATTCAATATTAAATAAAAATTTGTAAAAAAATTAAATTTCCAAAATATTTCATCAAAAATAGTTTTTGATGAATAAACAGGCAACTCTTTCTCTATCTATATTCCTATAAAAAATACTAAAATATTCATTTAGAAATGTTTATATATTTAAGATATAACTTTTATTACCGAATAATGGAAAATTTGTTTAAAGAATAAGGACGAGTCTGCTTAAAGTGTTAATCTGTCTGAAAGTTCATCACTTTGAAAAAATATTTGTTTTTGAATTATTTAACTCTAGAACAACCATGAGCCGTCATTTTGACGGTTACCAAATGAATATATACCTATTCGAACCGTTAATATTTTTTAAAAATAAATTAAATAGAAAACTCACAGAAATATGTTAAATGAATAAGTTAATTAGTTTTAAATAAAAATTCTGGGTCGAAAGAATTTTATAAAACTTGAGTAAAATTTCCGATCGTTCTAGTGTTAAAGATGTAAATAAAAAAATGAAGCTTGAGGGGATGCTTGAGGGGGCTAAATTCTGAATTATTGATTTTTTTATTCAACAAATTAATGCTTTAAAAATACTCTAAAAAAACTTTAAACAGCATTTACAACGTTTGGTCATTTTTAATGTAAGAGAGTCTTTATCCAATTGGTCTCAACGCTATTCCCAAACAGAAATATGCTAATTTCGGATACAGTCATGAATTCACTTTTGTTCGAAAACGTGTGTGATTGAAAGGTTCTTTCATTAAGAAAATATGAATACGAGTTCATTTTATTCCATTTTCCCATACGATAAAGGATCAATCTGAATCCGATAGTAATGTGAATGTTGGCGTTTTTAATCAAATTTACATACACGATAGACAGATAGATGTAGTCATGATACAATAATTGCTTATAATTCAAGATTTCATTCATATAAAAAGACTAAAAAAGCAATCGATTATAAAGTATTTCAATGATAATTTCTGAAAATGTCATGCTTTCACATTTAAATAAAAAAGAAAACTGCCCAGTTTAACTGAGGGCATTGAGCTCCCAGGCTATTCACATTGTATATTGTACTCTTATTTCAAAGAATTTGAAATATGCCCTCGAAAAATAAAGAAATCAACAATATATTAAGGGGGGGTCATCCCCTTGTTACCCCCTCATAGTTAACTAATGAACTCTTTAAACTAATCAGAGAAGTGTCTAATTACAATGAATGTACATACAAAATTTGAAGAAAATCGGATAATTCTGCTTGAAAAACTCATTTATCTAAATTAAGGTGGGATTAGCCCCCCTTTCCCCCTTTATACTTAACCAATGAACCCCCAAAGCTTTTCAGAGAAGCGCATTATCACAATGAACCTATATACAAAATTTGAAGAAAATCGGATAATTCTGCATGAAAAACCCATTTATCTAAATTAGGGGGGGGGGTGTTATCCACCCTTTCCCCCTTTATACTTAACCAATGAACCCCCAAAACTATTGACAGAAGCGCATTATCAAAATGAACCTATATACAAAATTTAAAGAAAATGGGATAATTCTGCATGAAAAACCCATTTATCTAAATTAAGGAGGGATTAACCCCCCTTTCCCCCATTATACTTAACCAATGAACCCCCAAAACTATTGACAGAAGCACATTATCAAAATGAACCTATATACAAAATTTGAAGAAAATCGGATAATTCTGCATGAAAAACTCATTTATCTAAATTAAGGGGGGATTAGCCCCCCTTTCCCCCTTTATACTTAACAAATGAACCCCCAAAACTTTTCAGAAAAGTGCATTATCACAATGAACCTATATACAAAATTTGAAGAAAATCGGATAATTCTGCATGAAAAACTCATTTATCCAAATTAGGGGGATTACCCCCCCCTTTCCTCCTTTATACTTAACCAATGAACCCCCAAAGCTATTGACAGAAACTAATCAGGGAAGCGCCTTATCACAAGGAACCTATAAACAAAATTTAAAGTAAAACGGTTAGTTCTATCAAGAGTTATCGCGTTACGTACATACATACATACATACATACATACGTACATACAGAACCTGCGGGCACATAAGCTCTCAGGCTTTGATAGCCTGTGAGCTAAAAATGAGTCTATAAATATTACTGCCATCTTTTACGCTTTTATTTCCTACCACTACACTTGACTGAATCATTTGTGTTATTTAATCCAGGAAATTAGGATTAAATAAAGTATATTTTTCTGTTCGATAATAGTGGTAAGAAAAAAGCGTAAAAGTTGGCAGCTGTGCATAAATGTATAAGAAATTTACACTGGAAACATATTCTTTTTTGAACAACATTTATTCCTCCATGTTAGTTGGAAAAAGAAATAGTGTTTTAATAGAGTTGCCAGTTTCTCCTCCATTTTTAGTCTGAAATTCCAAATTCATAACCGGAAGTTCCGAAAGGAAAGCTTTTACACTGAGTAATCAAAAATTGTCTGTCATTAAAAAAAAAAAAAAAAGCAAAAAGTACTATTTTGAATTTCTGGTATGAATTTAGAGTTTCTGAATGAAAAAGGAGGATTAACTAGGAATCCTGACCCTTAATAGAATAGTGGCGCAAAAATGACGAAAATGTGGACGCAGTATGATCTTATTTAATGACGAAAATTAAGATTAAATAAGGCAGAATTTTCTGTTTGATAATAGCTGTAGGAAAAAAAGCGTTAATTTAGAAGCTATGTATATATGTATCTGAAAGTTTCAGAGGAAAATTATTTTTAGTGGACAACATAATTCCTGCATTTTAGTTTAGGAATTCACAATTCGAAATTATATTGTATCACTAATAGCAATATTGCGCTAATAGGACGAACTTATGGAAGCAGTGTGACAGAAATAAACATTTTATTGTCTAGATTGTTGTCAGATGACATAAAAAACCAATCCAGGGTGCGTATGGTCTGAAATTTTACCACTACTATTTCCAAATACTAATCTTCATATTTAAATGCAGAATTTGTCAGATTTACGTATCTGTTGAACATTTAATTTATTTGAGGTCCTTTATATAGAAATAGTGGTGTTCAAAGTAAGGAACGTACGCATCCTGTGTATATTATCCATGTCACTGTATAGTTGATATATCTATGACTAAATATTTAGTTATGGTGACTTCACAGTAAAGACACGACATGACATTCACAGAAAAGAATAAATACAAAGAAATAAATATATCAGTTTTTGGTCATATTTGTGATTTTACCAACTGTGGTTTAATATTGACGTAATATCGATTGGATGAGCTTTTAAGATGTAAAAAAATCTAAGACGGCCTACAGTTAAATTTGTGCAAAATCTAATCAAGAGAGTCTTACGAAGGGTCACATTAACTTGTTTCTATCATGTGACATCAGCCAAAGTTGCAAAAGAATTCCCGTATATTGTGGTCTATAAATAAAAAATCGTTTGTGGCGCATTTTAATCATGTAACACTATTAAAACCATACCGAACTTAGTATCAGTTTCTGAGATGCAGTAAAACTTGCTTTCTATAGAACAGGGCTGTCCAACCTGGCGCCCGCTAATCACCAGAAAAGTCTCACAGAAATATTTGCCTTATATAATCGGATATACTCAGCGATTAAATAAGACAAATATTTCTGTAAGAATTTTCTTGTGAAAAGCGGGTGCCAGGTTGGACAGCCGTGCCGTAGAATATGGAGCGTAAATAATTTATCATCCATTTACAGGGCCACACAAAAGTATTTGTTTACATAATGTTCTACGGGGAAAAAGAGAGTATTTTAATTATATTACACTAGTTCAAATATAAGGAAATTGATGTACATTACCCAAGTTTACTACAAGATAGTTATTGTATAATATGATGTGTATAGCATTTATCCTTCATTTACAGGGAAACACAAAATATTTCGTATACAGTACTTTATCCGAAGTATTGTCTATAAGCGGTACTTGCTGGAAGTGAGCTTACAGTTAGGTATACGTGTAACAACATTTTTGCATGTTATGAGGTATGTATAAATTCTATAGATCAGATACAGGGCTACCCATAAGAATTGGTAAGCAATACTGTGCTTCAGAGAAAATTGCTTAAACGTTTTTTTTTTAAATCAAGTTATGCATTTTGAAATATATATATATAGTACATTAAGTGATGTTTCTTGAATATAAGTAAAATCATATACAGGACCGCGCAAAGGACTGAATTCATGGCCAACTATGTATGATAAGTTCCGGAAGTGTGATTTCAGTAGTTTTCAGCGTGTTTTTGTCTGAATTATACTTTAGCTTAATATGTGGCGTGTATAAAAAATCTTTAGGTAGTATATAGGACTGTACAAAAGAATTAAAATATGTTTCCGTCTATTGGTAGAAACTGCTGAAGGTGAATTTTAAACTGTGTTATGTGTTTTCTTACTAAACTAAATTGTAGAATGCTATATAGTGTATACACAGTCTATAGAATGTGTACAGAGCTGCACAAATGAATTGGAGTATTTTTCTGGCTATGGCTTGTAATTTCTGAAATGTGGGTTTAAAATGTATTCGTTTATTCTAAAATGTTTACTTCGGTATCTAATTTACCGTATTAAACAGCGAGGGTTTGTTGGAGTATTCTGGAAGTGTTGGAAAATGTTTCATAATCTGTGCTTGATGCATGATTTTTCTTAAATGTTTAAATCAAATAAACGTAATTTAGTCAGAAAAATTGCTTAATGAAATGTTTCTGTTTTCTATGTGGTTATCTTATAACTTGTTTTATTTTGAAACATTTTTTGTTTTAGTTGATTAGTCAAAAAGATTGGTCAGGTATATATGTCTTTAAATTTTTCAATTCATAAAATGTTTTATCTCGCCGTTCTGGGTACTTAGCAGTTTTGGGACCAATCAGTACCATTATCCTTACTTCAAATTCTTTATCAATCTTAATAGTAAAGATAGTACCATGAGAAATGTACCTTCATACTCAACATATACTTAGCTACTAAATTTAATAATATAATTAGACAATTCAATTCACATGTTTTATATAAAATAGCGTGGCTGCCCTCAAAACTCTACCCTTTAAATTAACCATCAATTGTTTAGGGAGATGTAATATATTTCTTTCGTGCCTGTCATAATATCAGTCGACCAGCTTTGACATTCTTGACTGTGCGTTTAACTTCTAGAAATTTTTAGTAACTCCCTTGAGCATTTTTAACTAGAAAGTATACTGAAAAATAGATATAAATGTAGAAAAGAAATTTATTGCATAATACATGTTTATTCAAAAATGAAAAATATTTTTAAAGAATTACATGAAAAATTACTAATGTATGACAATTTACCTTGAGCCTCATTTTTCAAGGAAAATTCGAAAAGGGTACATTTAGGTGGTCCCTTACCCCTTGGATTCAATACTCGATCCATTTATCATATTTCTTCATTTTTATATTAATATATACAGCTATTATTACGTCAAATCTTTGATTAAATTCTTGTAAAGAAATACTTTTTCCTATTTTGATAATTTGAAATACGTAATTAAGTACTACATCAAAGAAAAATACGGATATATCATAATGTAGGAATTCTTAAATATAATAAGCCAACAAAGTTTAATTATTCACAATGTCTACTTTTAAATATGGTTTTAATTTATACATGAAAATATAACATAAACGGTTTTAGTACATCTCCTGAAACCTATTTCGCATTTCAAGGATAGAATTTTTTGCTATTAGATCAGGCACTAACATGTGATAAAAAAAATTAACAACTCTAATTGAAAACGTGTCTTTTTAACCCTCTTTCACTCCCGGTAGATGAAACAGACCCAGGGATGCAAGCGCTGCTCCGCAAATGGCCAATTGTCACCACTAAATTTTAATAGTATTTGTCACCTTATTTAATTGTAAAATATATGAAATTTAATAAGGCGAAGAAAACCATTAAAATTTTGTGGTAACAATCAACCATTTGTGGCGCAGCGCTTGCATTTCTGTAGAGCTTCGCTGCCATGAAGTCACATTTCATGTAAAAATATAAAAAAAGGAAATTGTATTGCCGATTTTGAGATTTTCCCCCGTATTTATGGATAATTGTAAAAATTTAATTATTAACGATGTATAATATAATGGGAAATACTGCTATGATAAAAGCTTTATATATAATAAAATATTATTCGTTTTGTTCCGAATATGCGGATGTCTGATTATGTCACATTTATATATTTATTATTTTCTTGTCCTGGGATTTTAGTTATAGGAACGTTTCTGTATTTATGGATAATCACATTTAGGCTCATTGACCTTATCAACAGAATATAATTCAGAATATGATACTACAATTGTCTGAAGGATAATTTTTATTTTTATTTTTTTCTATTTCTTAATATCTATGGAATTTTATATTTCTCCTATAAAACTATCGGTTGAAAAAAAACTTGGATATTTTAAAACATTTTTATTTTATTTTAATTTTTCTTTAAAAATTATTATTATCATAGTAGAAATTGTTTGAACTTAATGTAATTTGTTAACAAAAAATGTTTATTTGATAGCAAATAATTTCTCATGAATAATTTCACGCACAAATAGGTACTTTGTAGGAATTATGGTTATTTTTCTGCAACTTTTTATATTGATCAGTAAATTGCTTAAATATTCATTATTCTATTTCATAAAAAATAGAAAAGTTTGTGTACTTAAGAAAATTTATTAAATTTACTACAAAGAAAAAGTTATTTATTGTTATCATTTTGGATAAAGAAACTGTTCATAATGCTTTACTTAAAGTAATGGGCCATTTAAAGTATATTTTTTAATGATACATAAAAAGCATGTGTGAATATTAAAACTTGCATATAAATTAATATGTGCGTAAATTATCTTAAATCTATTCATTTTAATCATATTATCGTACAGGGAAAAATAAAATCATTTAAAAAGCTGTTAATATGAAAGCAGCTCTTTATTTTTAAAAAAGAATGAAGTCCTTTCATTAAAATGTTAATAAACTCCATAAAACAAAGAAGGAAAACAGAAAGAAATTAGGTAAAATATTCAATACATTAATAATTTTTAATTATGAGTAAGAGAAATAATTGTTTTAAAATAAAATCGTGCTGAAGATTTAGCTCCATAAAAACAATAAAGGAGTATTATATTAACACTTATATTGCAACATTATAACAGTGTTGAGTGGTATAAAAATATTACAGTTTTATCAATATGTAACCTAAATATCAATATGTATGCAAACAATAAATATTAGAAATATATTAAAAATAAAATGTTTATTATTTTGCGTTAAGTCTTGAAGTGCAAAGACTAACATTTTTTAACATTATTTGTGACCACTCACGTTAACCCCTTCAGGGGCAAAGTACTCTTGTAGCTAAAATATTGAAATGATTGATTGACACCAGGATACATGAACGAATATATTATAAAATAAGTAAAAGCTTTTCCTCGTGTACCTTATAAATTCAAAATTTTGTTATAAAATTCTGGTGTACTTGTGGCATTTTGGGATTAAATTTAAGTGGTAGATATAATATACCGGTGTCCTTCAAGGGGTTAATTCACATAATTTTGATATAATATGTGACTCATTTTATATGACACAATATTTCTCAAATACAAATATATACAAAATATTTGAAGTTCTGTAATCGATGTACTAAAACACATACATACACGGTAAAAAACAATAACATTATGATATATATACAGGGTTGCTTACGGGTCAGGGAATTTTTCAGGAAAGTTACAAGTATTTTCTTATAGAAAACTTTGCCTTATTTAATCACGCGATTAAAGAAGGCAAGTTTTCCTATATGAAAATACTAGTATATTACCTGAAAAATTCCCTGACTCTTAGCAAACCTGTATATATACAGTGTTCCCACTAAAGTCCCTTGCCACCCTCTTAACATCGGAACGGCTGCTGCTATATTCACAAAAGTGGTGTCTGGGTTATAGTAAAGTAGCCATGCGCTACTGAATGAAACCGCCTACGGCGCTGCCTGGTGGAAAACTGCGAAGTTAGCATTTCTATCTCGAAAACGGAAAGAGATAGGGGGGAAAAAGGGATTTACAAAGTTGTAGAGCATCATCGATATAGTACGAAAAGACACCTTGTGGACATTGATGCAAAAAATAGAGCGGTTAAAACGCGCATTTGATTTTTCGTGATTTCCTACACTGTGACGTCACGAAGCTTGAACGGAAGGAGAAATGTTTATCTTTCGGATAAAACACGACACTTCAATGTGGTACAGTGGTATCGCTTGTGATTCCCAATCAAAACGACGCATTACGGACGCTTGTGCCACCGTGTCACCTTCTATGCTCCAACGTGTGCAACGTGAAATTCAAACAACGATCCAAATGTGCATTGCAGCTGACGGTGAGAATTTTGAACATCTCGAATAAAGCTATACTGTTTCAGCTATTTTTTTACTAAGATCGTTTTGTCACGTCACAGTGTAGAAAATCACGAAAAATCAAATGCGCGTTTTAACCGTTCTGTTCTTTGCATTAATATCCACAAGGTGTCTTTTCGTACTAAATCGATGATGCTCTACAACTTTGTAAATCCCTTTTTCCCCTATCTCTTTCCCTTTTCGAGATAGGTATGCTAACTTCAGAGTTTTCCACCAGGTGGCGCCGTAGGCGATTTCATTCAGTAGCACATGCCTACTTTACTATACCCAGATACCAGTTTTATTAATATAGCAGCAGCTGTTCCGAAGTTAAGAGGGTGGCAAGGGACTTTATTGGGCATACTGTATATTACGATAAGTAGATAAGTACAGCTCATTTTGATGAAATATTAAGATCATTATATTAATTAAACTTCATGCAGTCGTCGTTATGATATTCGTAGGCCTTGGTCGATAAGCATTGTGAATTTCCCGCATAAGAAAAATAATCTCCATCACAGAAGAAATTTGATTGTTTTCTTCGGATATAATAAAGTTAACAAAGCATCTGCAAATCTTTCTTGATATAGTTGGACAATTTAACCGCTAAAATTCTAGAAGCTAATCATGCCGTGTTTACAAGCTAGATTACATTATAAAAAGATGTCAATTCTCATTTCGAATATTCTGTTGAAGCACGTAGCTTTTAAGATGACAAATGTCACAGAAAATCTAAGCTCCGTAGACATTTTCGGCGTTAAATACCAAAAGGCGGATGGTTACTTACGTCAGTGGAGACACGTGAAACAGCCAATCATGGCTTCTAAGCAGGAACTATATTTTAATGTCGGAAGGAAAATGTACTGCTGCAAACTTTCAGCAAAATGCCATGAATTTAGCTTTCGAATAAAATAAGAAAAAATAAAATTTTATAAATCAACGCGGAAAGTTAATTTTGGTAATATATATATATGCATTTTAATTATAAACATGAATACAGAAAAAAACTGTTTGTTCACCCTCGCGTGCATTGAATTCAAACCTTGTATGAAGATGTATTGAAACACGACCCTGAGAACCTGTGCATATTTTCTTTTTATTTATGTATCACAAATAAATCTAATAAGACGTTTAATAACATTTTTGAAGTACAGCAGTAGATAGCAAAGCCATTTCCCTTCCGAAATTGCACTTGAAAGATCCGTTTTTTACAATTTTCTACTGTTATTCACAAAAAAAAAATTGTTGAGAAGATTTTTTCAACGAATTGCTTCTCTTGGATCTAAACAAACAAAAAAAAAACATAGGTGTCAAGAGTTACGTAGTTTGCCATTTTTTTTCTAATAAAAATATTCCCGTTACATAATCGCCGCACTCTGCGATTACAGAAAAACTGGTCCATTTTTGAATACCAGTTTTTCCAAAGACAAAATTTTCTGCTATGTTTTTACAATATTTCAACAAAAATAATGTTCAGGATAGGTCTACAAAATCTATAAGATCTATTTTTGGAAAATAGCGGTATTCAAAAAACAGACCGAGTGGGAGCTTTGTGATTAAATAAAAGGATTATAAATCCACATAAATAGTGATATTCGAAAACCGTATGCAGTGATGGAACAGTGGCGTAACATTTGGGCGATTTTCTCCACTAAGTTTTTATGGTATGCTTCGCCTTATAAATAATCTCAGAAATTCTGTTCTTAAATAGGACGAAGAGTACTATTTAAATTTACCAGTGTAAGTAGTCCTCTTCTGCGCTACTGTTCCACCCCTGCGTATGAAATCTACATATGAAAACATGGCAAAACATGTTTTTGTACAATTACTGTCTGGTAAGATGTCCAAAGTTTAATTTATGATAAAAAACTATTTAATAAATTCTGACAATTTTAAGGATACCAAGTCCCCGTAATTGTCGATATTTGGAAACATAAGTTTTACTTAGCGAGGGAAGGAAAATCAGAACTACATAGAAAGAAGATTCATTTTACCGTAATTTCCGGCGTATAATCCGCAGCTCAAAGAGTCGTTTTTCGACCCAGAAATATTACTTTATAAAATGTAACTAAAAAGATCGCTGTAAATATTTAACTACAATTATTGAATAAAATTTCTGGATCGAAAAACGACTCTTTGAGCTGCGGATTATACGCCGGAAATTACGGTACTACAAAGAAATACGTGTTCTAAATATGTTTGTTTGACTTGAAAAATCCTTAAGTTTGTCGGCTGCATACTTATATGATTGCATTTATTAAGTAAAATATCTGATTCAAAATATGCTTAATTGAATTGAAATTTAAAAAATGTATGTTTGGTAGTTATGTGGGTGTATTTAAAAATGTTGTCAAACTATAAATATGGAGAATGATAAAAACAAATTCCAACTTTGTAGTTGATACTATAAAAAATTATGATAAAACTTTAACTATTTTAGCTGTATACTTTATTACATATTCTGTGGAATCACATTAGAACACTGAGACTCACTAAGCAGCCAGCGTAGTTACCGCTTTTTTATAAAGAAATATTCACATTATTTGACCTCAGAAATTCTGTTATTAATTGAAAGAGATATTACTGTTTGAAAATAGCGGTGTGAAATTACCTTACAGAAAAAGTAGTGAGTACCACTATATTAAATTGTACCAGTCCTTTAATTTCAGCTTTATTAAAGTGATTCAAAATTTTATAAAAATGTCCAAAAAGAATACAATTTTTAATTAAATTATGCTTTTATCAATACCTAATGTAGATAATATTGTTTAGTATGACATTTTTTAAGCCATTTAAATTTCTTTAAAATTTCTGAAATAGTAATAAATATAAATCATTTTAAATTATCACTTACGTCATATTAAATGCCGATTTACATACCATTTGATTGCGAAGTGTTGTCGCTAAAATGTTAACTAATATGCATATTTTATTCGCAGTATTAATCGAAAGTACAATTTAAAAAAAAATCATGTTTCGATGGCTGTATATACTTAAGTATATAAAATTTTCAGTCGCGCAGCGGTCCCAACAGTTTATATTCGTCTCTAGAACTTCAAACTATCGAATATGGAAAAAATGCATTTTTCATTAATTTTAAAAAATAAGCCGATTATCACCAATTTTAAAAATGAATGAAAAATGCATTTTATTTTCATATTCGATAATTTGACATGGTAGCGACAATATATAAACAAACACACTCAGTCACGTACTACATGTATATATACATGCATATAATTACCAGGTGTTTCATGAAGGAAAAAAATGCTATGTGTCCGTCAGTTTTTTTTTTCTGGGGGGGGGGGGTCGGATTGATTGTGATATTGTGCATTTGTTTAACGGAATATTTAGAAATTTACCATAATTTCCGGCGTATAATCCGCGGATGAAACAATTCTGTTTTAACCCAGAAATTTTATTCAATAATTGAGAAATACTTACATCGATCTAGTAAGTTACATTTTATAAAATAAAATTTCTGGTTCGAAATATGATTGTTTTATCTGCGGATTATACGCCGGAAATTACTTTACTTTCGTTCAATAAATTATATAGAGGTAATATTTTTTTTAAGCTTTTGCATGGAGCTGGAACGGCTCGTCATCAGGTACTGCAGCTCTTTACTACCAGTATATTCTTACACTGAGTTTGAACTTATTTAATCTTGGAACGTTTTACGATTGAATAAAGTGATATTCAGTTTATGAAAATACCTGTAGTAAAGGGATGCAGCACCCCGGATGAGCCGCTACTGAACTGGAATAAGATAGATACGTCGAGCCGGACTTAAATTTTCGGCCCATGCAGACTTGTAATTTAAATATATCACGCTTTTTTGCATCCTTCAGATTTCGCAATCTAACGAGGAACTACTGTATTTACATGGAGTACTATAAAAAAAATAAATAAACAGTACATGTGATTCGCACGTTTCTTCAATCTCTGCAATCGGTAAGTATGGCACAAGAGCCGGACTTATGATGCCTAGACCTGACACCCGAGCAAAAAATCAATACATTCAGGCGCGATATGGTCTGGCCCATCCATAACATCAATTTGTTTAAAATTTTATTCATTTGATCAAATTCATAGATAAATTGTTATTTTACCATATTGTTCAGACATCACATTATCACGTTTATGAATGAATCTATTACCAATTCTTGCCACATACTGAATATTCGGCGAGCTGTTTGTTCCTATATTTCTAAACTCTAGAATTTTTTAAAAAAATTAAATGTAAAATTCTAACTTGATTTAACATAAATTCTCCCATTTTGATGAACAGGGGTATCATTTTGATGAACATCAGTATGATTTGCGTACAAAATAAAATGAAATAAATAAATAAATAATATCCCTTAAGTTATTTCTTAAGGGGCCGTTTTTTTTAAATAATAAAACTTAAGGATCTGTAGTCTTCACGGCTCCATATCTGAATTAAAATATATGAATAATTTTTACTATATACCAAAAGAAGTACTGTAAAATTGTAGCGAAAATTTGTTTATCTAAATTAGTTATGATTTTTATTTATGATAACTCTTCTTGCATTTCTAAGCTAATTAAGGCTGGCTGAAAGGAATTAGGGACATGTAGGAGAAAAGAGGAAAACATTAAAATGGTGGCAACTCAAAAAGAACCAAATTCTTGATTTTGTTATAACAAAATGATTCCAGATGAAATATCTAAATATACGTAAAGATTTTAAGTGCACCAGAAAGCAGTGTCTGGAGTGAGCAAATATTTTCAGTGGCTAGAAATATATGTGAAAAAGCAAGAAACAGATTGTTACCAGACAATATTCAAAAAACTGTATTTACTCACTAATTTGCATTTATTGAATTATTGCAATAATTAAGAAAAAACCTGTGTCATTAATTCGTTAATTTATCAAAATATCCTGACATAAAAGATGCCGATATATCATGATTAAATTCCAGACATCACTCAGTCCAAGTTACCATCAGTGATGCCAGTACGGTACTTTTTAAAATTCAGATTGTTTAATTCCCTACACTTTATTATAATGGTGTAATTCGCCTTGTTATTGCACTATTAAATCTGTCATTAATTAAGGCGAATATTTCTACTTCAAAAAGCTGGTGGCAGTCAAGCAGTCAGAATTTTAAAAAAATAGCCTCCTGGCAACACTGGTTCAAGTACGGAGGAAATTTATTGAATCATAGTAAGTGATGCGACGAATCCAAGGTCAACAAGTTTAGAAGGGGGTCGCTCCAACTCGGTTCGTTTATTGAACACAACTTTTTTTCCAAGAAAAATCTCCTTTACAGATTTTTCTTCAAGATTCAAGAATCTTCTTTAGAGATTTTTCTTGCACATTTTGCAGAAACTTACCTCGAAGGTGAATATTTCTACTTCGAAAAAGTGGTCCATTCAATCAGTCTGAATTGTAAAAAAGTAGAGAACTGGTAACACTGGTTTCAATATGAATAACGGCATTGGTACAGTTTTTAATACATGGATGTCTCCAAAACCCTTTTTGGCGCAGCATTTAATAGCAGACATTATTACGCATAGCTTCCAATATTTACGCATTTTTTTTTTACCACAAATTTTAAAGAAAATTATGGCTTACATAATCGTCCTGCTATTAAATAAGGCAAAAATTTCTATTTTTCAGTGGTAACAAACAAAACCGTAAATAATGGCAGCTATGATTACGGATCGATGACCGTAAATGGGCCGTATAAAAATATTATTGATACCTGTATAACTGTCAACTTATACGCTTTATTTTCACCACTAAACATTGATAGCAATTTTTCCTATATAGTTTTCAGATTTCGATGATAAAATAAGGCAAAATTTACCATTAAATTTTAGTGGTACAGAAAAAGCGTAAATGTTGACAGTTATGCAAGTACCAGTAATATTTTTATACGGTCATTTTTCACCGAATTAGTGCGGATTATTTTTTTCAAGTCTGTAGAACATAATCGCGGATTCAGTTTGCAGACATCTTTGTCATAACTTTTAATCTATGTAATGAAATTTTGTTAAAACAATTTCCTTATCAATGAACTATATTTAAACTTTAAAATAATATGTAAAATTGAGTTTTTATTCCGTATCTAAGTAAAAGAAAATATATTAAAAGTGAAATTTAATTAGTATATTAAGCGAGACGTTAAATACATTTTCACTTGAAGCTTTGCCATTTATGCATCTTTTCTAATATGACAGTTTGTAATTAATTTTTCAGCATTTAATATGACGCCCACGGATATACCTTTATTCAAATGAAACTTTAACTTGTTCCCAATTAATTTATTTTATAATATTTAATAGTTTACAGAATTTCGAACAATGACTTTATATAATATTTCTGAGGCTTGTATCGAGAAACAATGAGCACTGACATTGTTTACTATTGTGTTTGCTAAAGGTTCAAAGTCAGAGAGTAGTTTAATAATGCAAAGCACTTTTTTAAAATCTCATTCAGGGTTTTTAGGATTGTTTAATAATAGAAGCTACTTGAATACATGAACTTCATACGCAGAATTGAAATTAACGCATGATTAGTGGAAAATGTTTTGTGACACATTAGTTGAAATTAATTAGTGCAATTAATTAAAAACTGACTTACTATTTTCATTAATAGTTTAAAGGGTGGTGGTATATTATTTATACTACTTAATTTTAATTTGAAAATGCTAAATGCAGTGGCGTAGCCATAGTGGGGTCCAAGTGTTCTGGATACTACTAATTTCCTAATGTTTTTATCGCTGTACGTCGTCATGTTTTTATCGCTGTATGTTGTCAAGTTTTAATCGCTGTTAATTCTGAGATTAAATAAGAATAAGAATAATTCTTTGAAATAGTGGTATCTAGATCATCCCCCCTCTCTCTTCTGGATACGCTACTGGCCAAATAAAACATACAATTTTCAATTAAAATTTTGCTATTACAGTTTACGTGTTATAAAAATATATTTATTTTCATATCAATTTGTTTTTAAACTCGAGTGACATTGAATCATTTCAACGTTTTAGCAACAGAATTACCTTATCTCTGAAAGGTTTAAAACTAGTCAATAAATAAATCGATAATAGTTTATAGTTTACCTTAAAAAATCATAGAAAGGGTAAAATCGGATAGAATGTATTTGTTTTTTCCGAAAAAGTGCTATGCTTTCCAAGCTCAAGGCTCCCAAATGGTCCGCATTTAGTATACCGGTATTTTCTTAGAAAATTTTATTTTTAGATTTTTCTTGCAAATTTTGCCACCTTCGGAGGTAAATTTTTGCGGAAATATTCTGTTAAAAAATATTGGTATTCAGTTGGCGGTCCATTCGGGAGCCCTGTAAGCTCAAAAGAACACTGAGACAAAGAATATGTTGTAACGGAATGTCGCATACGTTCAGATCCCGCAAGTAGGCGATCACATGTGACCACTCAACGTGCCCTCCTGCCGACGAGCGACCCGAACAAAACCTCGAAGAGGTAGCGACTACGGTGGCTCCGAAGGAGGACGAAATTAGGCACACGGCAGACGCCTCGACCTCAGAACTTGCAAAGACGGCGGACCTGCCGATCAACGAGCAGCCCGAACAAAACTCCCGTCAGGGAGCTGAGACTAAGGCGGCTCAGAAGAAAAGCAGGACTGCCCGAAAAGCAAGGGACGATCCAGAGGTCCTTAGGGCCGCAGAAACTGACAAGGCCGGGCAAGACAGTCCACCCGCCGAAGAGACTTCCAAGCGACCTCCCAAAAAGAGGAAGCGAAAGAAGCCTCAGAGGGAGGACAGAGACACCCACACGAGTCAGAAGAAGCACCCAGAAAAGGAACGTTCTTCCTCCAAGCAGGGAAAGTCAGGAAAGAAGTCGAAAGTGAAGAACCGAAAGGACAAGCTGACTTCTGAAAAGACGGACCCAACCTCGAACGCACGTCCAACAGGTGAAACTCCTCAAAAGGGAGAAGAACCTTGGACAACAGTCGTTAAAAAGTCGAGGAAGAAGCTGCAGAAGTCGGAACAACAGGGATACCCGAAAGATGGCCGAAAGGCTGACAGGATAGTTCCGACACATTCTGTTCGACAACGACCTGGGAAAATGGCGGCCCAAGGTCAGCGGCAGGGTTCTAAGTCTTCGACAAAGACCCCGCCGAAAGAGGAATTCATTCTCTTCGTTCGCCCAAAGGGGACAGGCGAACACGTCGTAGCTTCTTCCGCTGAGACGCTCAAACTAGTAGCAAGCAAAGTTGACCCAGTGAGCTCCAGGATTTCCATCAGGAGCAATAGACCAATCTCGGGAGGCGGAATAGCCTTCCACGCTCAGTCCGCGGAAGACCTCGCGAAGCTGGAAAGCGCACTCGAGAACACAGAGCTTGTGAAGGATCTAGCAGTAACAAAGCCCAGACGGCGTACCCTGAAATAATCATTTTCGGGGTCGATCCAAGTCTGCCAGAGGAACGGATAGTTATTGCACTTCAAGAACAAAATGAATCCCTCAAAGATTCAACTCTTGAGCTGCGAACTTGTTTCGCTAGCGCGAGAGGCCGCAACGCTGTCCTCTCAGTAGACGAAGTTTCGTTTCAGCGCTTGAAAGGGCTGCGCTCACTGCAAGTTGGCTGGGGTCAGGCGGTGTTCCGACCGAACCGACGTCCGTTGGTTTGCTATGGTTGTTGGAGGTACGGCCACACATGTTCAGTTTGTCACAGAGCGTCCCTTTGCGGGAGATGTGGGGCCAAAGGACACGAGACGATAGGCTGCACTCTTCCACCGAAGTGCCCTAATTGTAGCTTTAGGAATTTGCGCAGAAAGGAAGACGAGAAATTGTCGA
The DNA here is from genome assembly GCA_963931845.1 of Maratus michaelseni. Lineage (NCBI taxonomy): Eukaryota > Metazoa > Arthropoda > Arachnida > Araneae > Salticidae > Maratus > Maratus michaelseni. The sequence goes on from OZ007586.1 coordinate 227,630,666, forward strand.
CCACTCACGCGGCAGGTTCCAAAGAGTGCCACATCCACCAGTTGGAGTTCGAGCGAATCAAAAGGATCCAAGATGGAGAGTAAAATTCATTTTGCCCATCTAAATTGTCATAAGGCAATTGCTTGTATGGATCAACTCGGTCGTGATACGATCTCCCTGGGTTTGGATGTGGTCTCGTTGAATGAACCGCATGTCGCCGAAGGTTCTGTTAGCAGCACCCCCGAGGGCTACGTGCAAGTTCACTCCGCATGAAACCGCTTTCGGGCGGCCCTCTGGGTGAACAAGCGCATTCACTTCGTCTCCGTCCTAAGGCGTTCTGACGTGGTGGCAATCCGCTGCAGATGGTCAGGGAAAGATGTGCTAGTGATAACATGTTACTGCGCTCCTTCCCAAGACATTGACCTTGTGCTCGTACCGTTGACGACCCTTTTAGGAACCTACCCGAATGACAATGTCATTCTAGTGGGTGACTTTAACGCTAAGTCAACGATCTGGGGGCAACGGCCGACAGATCCGCGAGGGCGAGATGTCATCGCACTCGCAATGAACGCAAACCTGGAGTTTGTCAATGACCCGGATAGCCTGTCCTCCTTCTTTGGTTCTCAAGGTGAGGGGTGGATCGACATCCTGTTGGTCCGGTTTTGCGCAAACCGCATTACCGACTGGAGGATATCCGAGGCCCCGTCGCTAAGCGACCACCGAATCATGATGTGGGATTATCACGGCAAAAACAGCCAATCGCCTCCCGAGAGATGTCAGCCGTCGCTGGTATAAGAGGGACTTGGACTGGGGCGCATTCTCCCGCGATCTGCAAGCGGCGGATCTGATTCGGTACGAGTTTGCAACCCTTGATGAGGGAGTCGAATACTTGATGTCGACTTTGAGTCGGCTATGTCTCGAACGCAAAAAGCGCCGACAGGCAGTGCGTCGTGAAGCGTTTTGGTGATCAGATCAGCTGGCCAGCCAGCGAAATCGGTTGCGTGCGCTACGTCGACTCTACCAGCGAACGCTGGAGCCGGCGGAGCGGGGGAGACTTGGATCTCTCTACAAGCGTAAGCGGGCAGAATACATGAAGGCGATCCTGTACGCAAAGCGTGCTTCATTCCGAAGATTTATTTCTGAGGGACTTAGTACGAACAAACTAGGCCAGATAGTTGAGGTGGTGCGAGGTAAGTGGCGAAGGGAAGCCCAAGAAATGCTTGTGCTTCCATCCGGACAGGTAGTCTCGACTTGGGAGGAATGCCAGGCCGCACTTACAAGACACCACTTCCTATCAGCTGATGATGTTTCCCAGGTCGCATGCATTAAGACCGACGAACCGACTCTGTTTTCAATTCATGAACTTGAATTTGCAGTGGAATCGCTGCCGCCTGACAAGGCACCTGGTCATGACGGATTCAGTCTCGTGATCGTCCGCGAAGTCTTGAAACACCACCCTCAGTGGTTGTTATCCTTGTACAATCACTGCTTGAGAGAGACTTGTTTTCCGCGGACATGGAAGCGGGCCATTGCTGTGTTTTTTCCCAAACCAGGGAAGGAGCGTAGTGACCCAGCGACCTACCGCCCTATTTGTCTTCTACCGGCCTTCGGGAAGGTTCTAGATAAAATGTGCGCAACTCAGCTGGTACTATATTTGGAGTCCAATCGCCTGATCGACGCAAGGCAGTACGGCTTTCGCAAGAAGGTCAGTACGGTCGATGCTCTCCATCGTGTGATGGATTACATAGCTACCTCAAAGAGCCGTGGAGAATTCACGTGTCTTCTCACGCTTGACATCAAGTCAGCATTCAATAGTGTTCGACGAACAGACATTCTCAGATTTCTGGAAGAATTGGGCGTCGAACCGTGGCTCCTAGTATTGATAGAAGACTATTTGTGGGATAGATCTATCATCCAATCAGATGACGGGGACCACTACTTTAACGTAGGAGTACCCCAAGGTTCGTGTCTCGGACCATACCTCTGGCTAGTGGTTATTGAGTTCCTGTTGAGACGGTTGCCAGACGATGATGACGAAGCCTATGTTGTTGTGGTCTTCGCCGATGACGTCTTCGTGGCCGCAAGACGAAGGGCTGTTATGGGGTTCGCGCCGTTGCTAGGACCGGTCCTCTCAAGGATCCACGCCTGGGCGACGGAATGCAGCCTCACATTCAGCTTTGAGAAATGCGGCTACACGGTTATGAAACCCATGGGCAAACTCAAACACGCCCCATCTATTCCTATCCTCATGGAAGGAAACAAAATCGGCTTTAAATGGCAGATTTTGTACCTGGGTCTCATAATCGACCACCACCTTAGTTGGATGCCGCACCTGGTCGCCATCCAGGAGAAGGCGTTTAAAGTGTTGAATAAGATGAACCGTCTCTCAGGAGCCACATGGGGTCTGAGACCGAAAGTTAGAAAGATGCTCTACTCTATCATAGCGGAAAGAATCATTCTTTACGCGGCATCTATTTGGTATTACTCAAAGAAGGTAGTGGTTGCAAACAGGTTGCTTAGCATGCAAAGGAGCCTACTCCTTTGCGTAACAAAATGTTACGCGACAACCTCCACGGATGCTCTTCACGTCTCGTCAGGGGTTCTCCCCCTCGACTTGCGTGCGGGGCTGGAAAGGGACTACACGGCCCTTGTCCGATGGAAGAAGAGCGTTGACGGTACCGGACTAGACTCCGAGTCAGTCGACCTCTGGAGGCCCACTCCCAGACTTGAGGATCTCTGGAGAGTCCGTTGGACCGCGGATTTGGAGCCGCGGACTTCGTGTTCGTATTACACGGACGGATCCAAGCAGGAGAACACCACAGTAGGCTGTGCGTTCCTTGCTGTGTCAGAGAACTAAGTACTTGCGGAGAGCCAGTTCCGTCTCTCCGACGGGGCGGAAGTGTTTGCGGCGGAGGTCCACGCGATCAATGAAGCAATCACCCATGCCCACAGGAGAGGTCTCGGGGAGCTCGACGTCTTCTCAGACTCGAGATCGGCGCTCCAAGCGCTTCACGGACTTGTGCCTCAGCACAAAGCCATTGCCGAGATTAGGGATCTGATTAAAACAACAGGAATTGAGGTTCATCTGCATTGGGTCCGGGCCCATGTTGGTCACATCTTCAACGAGAGGGCGGACAAGTTGGCAAAAGAAGCCACTGCTCGACATGACGTCGATGTAGTGATTCCAGTCACGCGCCGCCAAGCCAAAAAAGACCTCTTTGGACGTGCCTTGTCCAAGTGGCAAGAGAGATGGGACCAATCTGGGACCGGGCGCAAGACCTATGAATCTTTCCCACGCGTCGGCATCCGTCGACTGCAGGGCGATTTCTTCATTAATCAGGTCTTCACGGGACACGGCACCTTTGGCGATCATCAGGCTCGATTCTTTCACCACGACTCTACATGTTTTTGTGGGGTTGAGGTGTGTGACATCAGCCATGTGCTCTTCCGGTGCGAGCTCTGGAAGTCTGTGCGGGAAAAGTACTTTCCTCGTGACTTTCGGACGCGAACGCCGTGCGATCTCTGCCTGTGTGGCTACGCCAGAAAGGGTGTCAGGTTGATCATTCACCGACTCCTTATGCGTACACTAGATCGCAACCTTGGTCGCCAAAGAGCAGGCCGCAATCACCGAGCTCTTCCACGCCCACACTTGAACGCACTGCGAAATGCCCGTGGTCCCCACGGCGCAGGACGTAGAGGTAGAGGTAATGGTGCAATAAGTACGCAGGCTTGAGACTCGTCTCATAAGCCGGCAGTCGTCTATGATAAATGGGCTAGTCACAGTTGTGTATATATATATATGTTGTTGTAGTTAAAATTTGTTGTTGAAGTTTGAAATGTTTTAAGCATTCTAGTCAGTAGTTGTTGTTGTTGTAAATTAAAAGTTTATTTGTTGTTGTACTAATCCTTTCCCTTTCAGGATCCACGGCAAAAGGGAACGTGAAAACCTGTGTAGGTTGCCCACACCCCTCGAGCTGTGGTAAAACAAGAGCCGTTGTGGTAGCTCGACATATGACCTAGCGACCGTCTCCCCCTATGGGGTCTCGCGAACGAAGTCGTCGGGGGTTCCATGGCGGTTCATCAAGGTTCCGTCTCTGCGGAAGTTTCCTCCGAGATGCGGGGTTACTGCCGTGACGACCCATGTCACCAACGTTGGTAAAATGACCTGGGGGTCCGCAGTCGGGGAGCGGCCTCAGGCCGATCGCAGCGCCGGGCGAGACAAAGCCCTGGTGCGTTAAAAGCCCTTCAGAAGCTTGGGTGCGATGGTCGTTTACGCGCGTCGGCGACCCCCGTGGGAGCCTGACGGCGCAGGATAGTTTTATATCAGATGAAAAAATAACTATGATTTTCAAACAAATTTCATAATACAAAAGAAAATTTAGAGGTTTAAAAAAACAGACTATAGCAAGATTGAATCATAATACTTTCTCACTGTATTTAGTTATTTATAGCTCCGATCCTCTCCGAATTTTGAGCACTACTGTACCCGAATAGTAATCTTCGTATTTTTGTAAGGCAAATATCTGACTTTAATAAATAAAATACTTCTATTTGGAAATAGTGATACTCAGAATTTGAAAAATGTTATCAGCTTAATCTATAGATTTTTTGGCATGTAATGATAGGAAATATTCATACATCGTCATAGATAAATTTCGCAGATATATATCAATAAACCCCTTTCCTAAAGTAGATGATGCAAATAATTTCATTTAATCAAATGTTTATTACACAAAAACGGTTGTAAATACTGTATAGTTATGCTCTCCTTGCAGTGATAGTGAAACAATATTACGTTAAATGCTGTAATATATGCACAAAATTACATTTCATGTATTTGTGTTTAAAATTCCTACTCATACCTCTTAACAATTCATAAATGCTCTATGAGAAAAGCTTAGGGATATTTATTTTACTTAAATAATAAATAAAATAGTATTTAACCATATTCAGTCGGATAATGCGTAAAGGAAATGATAATTTTTTTCTAACGCAGGTGTGGTGAACTTGTTTATCAGCAGGCCACTTGCCACAACAATTTTCAAATAGTATTCATCGCTTTATTTAATCGCTGGAAATTATTACAAAAACTGAGATTAAATAGAGCGATGATTACTGTTCGAATTTAGTGGTGACAAATATCAGCGAAATCACCGAAGAGGTCTATAAATACCACTATTGTTGTATATAAACCCTGTATATCAATTTATTCTTATACTTGAAAGATATATTAGTGTGTTAAATATAAATCAGCTGAAAAAGCTTCACAACAACACATTAAAAACAACCATTAAGCAATTGACGTCTGTAGGCTATAATGGTTTTGATTTATTTTGTGCAGCCTTGTATATAATCTATACAATTTTTACACACCACGTAGTATGAAAAATTTTAGTAAAACTTAAAAACTCAAACCAACGTTGAAAACGCGCTTCGAGCAATTATCGCTCTTAGACAGATCTGTAACCGAATAATTTTGTTTGTCCCTGTAACTGCATGACACATGCTATGCGCAATGTATTCAACAATAGGAATCTAGTAATGCACATCAGTAATGTATATAATTTTGCATTGTGTTTTATATAGTGTAACATAAATAAGAAACTTTTTTTCCTTTAGATTTAAGCATTCCTTAAGTATTTTGTGTGACTCTGTAAATGAATGATAAGAGATTTGCACTTCATATTCTACAAAAGGCATGTTTTTATGCACCTCATAATTGTATATCATTTTCATTATGTTTGAAATAATGCAACATCATAGAAATACACTGTAATGATTTTTCTCCATAGACCGTAATGTAATGTAATCTTTTGAGTGTCTCTGTAAACGAACTATAAATTCTACATATTTCGTTTTCAATAGGGCACATTCCATCGTAAATCTCAGTAGCATATACAATAATGTAGAAATCAAACTTTAGAGCGCAGACAGACAGACGGACTGACCAGATTCACAAACAATTTTCTGACATAAACACTGTTCGAAGTGCAAAAAATGCATATTAAAATTATTAAATTAACGAAATTTTTTAATGCACACTCTTTTATTTTTGATGATCTATTAATCTGATTAATAATGATTTTGTAAAATACGGAATGTTTTTACCGACATTTTTGCAGTAACATTTTTGCCTTTTAAATAATGGGATATGTAATACGCGATTTTCTTGATTATATATTCATTTTTTTGTCTTATTTTGATGCACAGTACTAATTAAAATTGGTATACTAAGATACGTTTTTAGGAATTAAATATAGTTAAGCTGGAAAATGCATTGGACAATTAAACAAGAAAGAAAAATCAGGCATCACGCATAGATTATGAAATATTTTCCAGCACTTCCAGAATACTGTTACGAAACTTGACTGTATAATAATTAAAAAAATAAATAAATAAACACTTTATAAAACGAATAACACTAATAGCAATTTCAGCAATTAACGCCCACAGTTGATAAGATTCTTTATTCGAATTCTTTTGTGCAGCCGTGTATAGGATCTATAGATTAGTTTCATTCCATATGGTTGTATAAAATTCAATATCACTATACAACGCGAAACACATCGAAATTTTTCTTCAGCATTTACAGTCAATAATTGGTAACTCGAAATTTTTTGTGCAGCCCTGTATATTATCTAGAAATTTTTATATACATCACACATTTAGCTATAATTGAATTCAATTACAAAACGTATAACACAACTAAAACCTCACTTCCAATAATTACCATCCATAGACAGCAGTGCAGTATATTCAGTTTTTCCATAGCCCTGTCTGATTAAACTAAATATAGTTAAGCTGGAGAATGCATAACACACTTAAAAAAAATCCTCTAAGCAATTCACTTCCGGTAATTATCACTCACATTCAGTACGAACCGAATTTTGTTTTGTCCCTGTAAATGAACAAATAAATGCTACTCACTACATATTCTACAGTAAGCATCTTGTAGAGCACCTCAGCAATGTACGTCAACTTCATTATGTTTGAAATAGTATAACAATTTAACAATACACTGCAATTGAATTTTCACCATAGGCCAGAATGTAACGTAACTTTTTTTCGTCCCTGTAAAATAATGATAAATGCCATGCATTCCATATTCTACATAAAGAATGTTGTATTCCACTTCAATGAACTATATCAATTTGAGTATGTTTGAAATAGTGTAACTTCATTAAAATACATTGTAAACTATTTTCCCCTATAGACCATAATGTAACGGAATTTTTTTTGTCTCTCTGTAATTGAACTATTAATGCTACACATTCCATATTCTTCAGAAAGAATATTGTATTCCACTTCAATGAAGTATATCAATTTGAGTATGTTTGAAATAGTGTAACTTCATTAACATACACTGAAAACTATTTTCCCCTATAGACCATAATGTAATGGAATTGTTTTTTGTCTCCCTGTAAATGAACTATTAATGCTACACATTCCACTTTCAATACCGAACACGCCGTATATCACTTAAATGGCAATCCGAGTATCTTTACGCGAGTTAGAGACGGACAAACTTATTTCATAAATACTTTTCAACTATGTGTGAAAATGTCAAAAAACATATCTATGAAATTTACGCCCATAGATAGTAATGTTTATGAATTTTTTGCGCATCCCTGTATATGAGTTACGGAATTTATACACACTTAAAAATTTGGTTAAGCTTTAAAACGCATATCCTTTCTATCGATCAATGTTTGTAGACAGTATTGTACCGAATTTATTTTTGTGTCCCTGTAAATAAATAAATAAATTCTATGCTCTTCATACTCTACAGTAAGCATAATGCAGTGCACGTCAGTGATACACACGAATTTCATTATATTTAAAATAAGGTAACATTTTACAAATACAATGCAAATTTTCCTCCCATAGGCTATAATGTAACGAAATTATTTTTTGTGTCTCTGTAAATTAATGAAAAATGCACTCCATATTCTACAATAAGAATGTTGTGAGAATGTACCTCAATAATAATTATACATTTTAGTATGTTTGATATAGTGTACCTTTATTAAAATACACTTCAAATAATTTTTCACCATATACCATATGGTGTTGGAATTATTTTGTGTGTCCCTTTAAATTAATGATAAATGCACTCCATATTCTGCAGTAATAATGTTGTAAGAATGTACCTCAATAATATATATCAATTTCAGTATGTTTGATATAGTGTACCTTTATTAAAATAAACAGCAAATGATTTTTCACCATATATCATATGCTAATGGTTGGTGGGTTGGTTGGTTGATTATTGACGGCGTATTGACGCACGTATCTACACTAGGGATATAGGCCCGGGGGGAGTGCCCTTCGTGGGGGTCTTTCTAAAGGAACCTAACCCGTATTTACGCATGGAAAAATCCACGGCTCGAAGAAAACCACGAAAACTCCGAACGATTAGGCCGACGAGCGCGATTGGGATCGAACCCAGCACCTCCCGTCTACCAGCTTCGAGAGCACAACCTCTCAGCCACTGGTGGGGCCATATGCTAATGGAATTCTTTTGTGTGTCCCTGTAAATGAGCTAAAAGTGCTATACATTCTATTCTCAATAGGCACTGTCCTATGGTAAACCCCAATAACATATACAAATCTCATAATAATTTATGTATTGTTATGCGAGTTAAAACACGTCCAGGCAAATCGAAGTCACAAACACTTTTCAATTACGTTGGAAAGTGATAAAAATGAAGTAAAATTAAAAAAAAATTACAGTTTGAAAAACATTTACAAAATAGAAGTAAAAAAAATAGATTTTGTATTTAAAATATGTTAATATTTATAAGTGATAAATATTTTTATTTTTTAAACAAAAATTAAATTAATTATTTTAAACATTTAATTAATAATAGCCAAAAGTAGTATTTAAAATGTTGATAATGAAAAAAAATAATAATGAAATTGTCCCTTTCAACTATTTTCACCCGAAACTTTGAAAAATTTCACAAATTTGTTAAATTATGTTTTACTAATGTAATCTGGCAAATGGCATACGCAAAAAAAAAGGCTTAATAATCAAAAGTATATATATATTTTTTTTTTCTTTCAGAAGTATTCATAATTTATTAGACACACCTAATTATGGTTTCTAAAAGAAAATTAATCACACTTTCGGTTTTTGAATTATTCATTAAATTAATTATTCAACGTTCTCGCTTTGTCACTTGAGTTATAAATTTTGGTAATTTTTACATTCGGAAAAATATTAAAATTTTTACTCATTATTTTACTCATCATTATCATAAGAAAAAATTTATTTTTTATTTTTTTTTTGCACAAAAATGCTGTTTTTTAATAACGCTGTATTTTTTAGCGAATTTCATTCAGTCTTATTTTCTTTTCTTAATTTACGGTAAAGGAATGTGTAGTTTCTTCTATTCAAATAAATAAGTAACTAATCACTGCAAAAAATATAAAAACGTTCATGAAGACTCCATAATATTTTATACTATTTCACATTTACTCACGATTTCGGAAACCTTCCCCTTATCTTCAAAAAGTCAAAAAGCAAGTGAAAAATTCCAGTAAATAATAGGTTTCTAGAATTAATGAAAACATGTTTTTTTAAAGGGGTTATTTTGCACGCTGTAATTTTCTGAAACATTACAAACAAATTTCTACAGTGGAGGAAATTATCAACACTTTTTGTAGTTCTCTTTAAACAGGAAGAAGAGAAAGAGGAAGAGAAAAGTTAGATCAAGGTTTTCCGACAACTCAACTACGGGCCAAACAGCCACCAATAACTTTGTAGAATATTCATGACCTTATTTAATCACATAATTCGAAATTGGTTCCTATGCTTAGCGGGATTCAGAAAATTTGAATACCGTAATTTTCGTAAACTAATGGTCGCAACATTTAAATAAAGAAGTTTTTAGCACTAAACATTCTAACAACCGGTCATTTCGCTGGTACCAAATAAAAATATGTCGTTTCGAAACAATTTTTTTTTCATAAAATAAATATACCGTAATTTCCGGCTTATAATCCGCGGATTGAACAATCGTTTTTTGACCCGGAAATTTTATTTTATAAAATGTAACTTACTAGACTGCTGTAAATATTGGACTGTAATTATTGAATAAAATTTCTGGGTTGAAAAAGAATTGTTTGATCCGCGGATTATACACCGGATTGGGTTGATTATTGACGGCCAATTATCTACACTTGGGATATAGGCCCGGGGAAGTGCCCTTCGTGGGGGTCTTTCTAAGGGAACCTAACCCGTATTTACGCATGGATAAATCCACGGGTCGAAGAAAACCACGAAAACTCCGAACGATTAGGCCGACGGGCGCGATTGGGATCGAACCCAGCACCTCCCGTCTACCAGCTTCGAGAGCACAACCTCTCAGCCACTTGTGGGGCGATTATACACCGGAAATTACGGTAATATAAATCGCAGATAAATAAGTTAAATTAAAAAGCTAAATATTTTTTAATAAAAATTCTGGTGTAAAATTATCCTATAAAACTTGATTAAATTTCATTGCACGCTTAGTGTTAAATAAATAAGTCGATTTTTACTTTACGAAAAATCTGGTATTCGAATTTCATGAGGCGTACGATCACTGTCGAAATAGATGTCTGTAAATAAATAAGACTTATCTGCAATGTTATTTGTAGCTCGACTCCCCGAGATTGAGTTCTTGGAAACCACTGGATTAGATAGTATTTATTAACCAGAGGTGCCGAGCTTTCACAAATTTTCCGCAATATGTGGATTAATTTGACTCAGGTACCCATTAAAGCCTAGCGGTACCATATGGTACCAGATAAGTTTCAACCATTTTTTTTTTTGTTTAAACACCAGTATTTTTTTACGGAAACATTATCTTTATTTTATGACTCCAAGTTCTTGATAAAGAAAACAAAAATTGCTAGTTTAAAAATACTGGTGTGAAATGTAAATTTTGTATTTTAAAGTCGAATAAAATTCCGGCTTTAATGGGTTAATACGTGTCGCACCACAATTTTATTTTAAGAAATGGCAGTAAATAAATTTCACCTAGAAACCAGAAATTTAATAAATAAAAATTCATTAAATAAATTTTCTGGTTCGAAACGTTGTTAAACTTGGTCACTTTAATCCACATATTGCGGAAGATTAGTAGGGGGTTGGCACCTCTAATTAGCTTATCATTTTAGTATATTCAACCGCGCAGAGCACGCGCGCAGGGTATGTCATAACCGAAGCTGCATTCATCTTTACTTATCTCACACCACTCTTTCGGGGAATGTGCCAAACCATGTGTAGCTGAGTTGAAGGTAATCCTTTTGAATGAAAAAGAATCCCCTGGGAAATTCAAAAAAATAGTTTTTATTCAATTGTATTTAATTGGGTGTGGGATACCCGTGCGACATTTCGAGTCAGTCAATTTTCGCGAGTTGATTTCAGCGTTCAGTTTTCTTTAATGTTAAGATGGCGAAATATCTTAGTTAAGATTAAGAACAAGGACATAAAAACTAAACACACATGTCAAAAATGTGACAAATACATATGTATGGACCATATCAGTGTATTCTGTGGCAAATGTGCCATAAAAATGTAACTGTATTTTTAGTGTGAAATAGAAGTGTTTACTTGACAATTTTTACGAATTGAATGTTTTCAACATTAGTTTGTATATTCATATTTATAGAAAATAAGTAACTTGCATTTCATGACATTTAATGGTTAAAACCCACGTCGGGTATGACATAACCAGTGCATCTTCTCATGTTAAAATATTTTGCGCACTTTCTCCCGGGTTTTTACACAATAGCAAACACAACTTTTTGCGAAATATGTTCTTGCAACACTTTTTGCAAAATATAATGTACATCTTATTTCATGACAAAAATTCTACGATAAAACAGATTGAGAAGTTCATTTTAAAAATAAGTTATCTGTCTGTCTTCTGGTATGTTTAGAAATACTATGTCCTTATTCAGAAATCATGGAACTACTGGTAGACTAATTATAGGTGTTATTTTTCGATAATATTTTTATCTAGATTCACTCGTTCTCTTATCCTATTACTACCAGTATTCTAGTAAACTAAATCTTTCCTTCCTTAATCACAGAAAATTACAGGAAGTGATTGTGAACTCCCTGATGATATGCCACTGACAGACATTCAGACAGATAGACAACAAGAAGCGGCGTAGCGTGTATTAGAATATACGTGTATTAGAATATACTAAATTTGACCTTATTTAATCCTAGAACGTTATATGATTAACACTAGAACTACCGGAATACTCAAGTTTTTTAAAACTATTTCACACGAGAAATTTTATTTAAAAATACCTAACTTTTTCATTTAATGTATTTCTGAGTTTTTAATTTAATTTATTTTAGAAAGAAATTTCTGGTTCGAATCGGAATATATTCATTTGGTAACAGTCAAAATGACGGCTCATGGTAGTTCTAGTGTTAAATAAGACCAAATTTAGTATATAATAATAGTGTTATTAAAGTGATGCAGCATCCCCTGACCCTACGCCACTGACAAAAATCAAATAAAAGCGGGTAAAAATAAACGACTGTGGGGGAAAACCTTTGTCCCCGATTTTCACGTAAACTGTATTAGAAAGCGAACTTTGTCGAATTACATTCGACAAAATAAGGCAAAGATTTAAGCGATAAACTGTATATTGCACTACAAATGAATACATGTAAAATTGACAAATGAATGTACAATGCGTATGGATTACAAATAAAGAAATGAATATGAACATGCCTAAAATCTGTAGATTTTCTCAATTGTTATACCAATGAAATTATTATATATTTAATTATTGTTAGGAACTGGAAAATTCTACTTATGAAGTTTTGTTTTAATCAGATATCTTCTACCACCTGATCTCTCTTCTTGTTAAAATTATTCACCTGAAACATTCCTGATTAATTTTGGAATATAATGAAATCCTTTTGTCAAAAACCCCATAATTTCAATACGTTTCTTTAAGAAATTGTTGGCGTTACTAGTATGTTTCTAATTCATCGATTGAAACACATTAAAATTCCAGTGAAATTTTTTAAGCCAGTAATGAACATTAAAAAAAGAAGAATGTTAGAAATAATTTATATCCACTTTCTAAGAAACAATGATTGAAAGATATTAAAATGTTTAATTTGAAACTACGATAAGAAGACGAAGCAGATAAAGGAAGGAAGGATTCACAGTTTGATTAAATCCATTCACCTACAAAACTTTAAGAAAAATCAATTTTGATCATCATATTCAGTATCATCGCTTTTAATAGCCGATTTTTTTAATTACCGTGCCTTGCGATTTCAGTAATGTGCTGATTCCTGTACACCATGAATTCAATATTTAAATTTCAAATTACTTTTTCGCTTTTTTCTGAAATATTGTCTTTTAGAACATTTCTATATTTGATGATTCTCTGTTGAATACTTTTAATTATATTTCTATATATATATATATATGAATATAAGTTCAATTTTTCTTTCATGAATGAAAAATAAATTGCTAATATTCGAAATGACGATTTTTTTTTAAACTTTTGTAATATCTAAGCTTCTTATATTTATAAAACTCTTGCCGAGATTTTAAACTGTTGTGTTATTTTCGTTTGCACTGTTGCATCCAAGCAATTGAATTTCTAATTTAAAACATATAAGGACTCATTATATATATATATATATATATAATCAAAAATTTATCAAAACTATTAAGTGGAAAACTTTTGCCAGCTAACAAAGTGTAGTACAACTGCTGACCGCGTAGAACAACAGATTTATTACAGAAATTTTCACTTTAAGGATTCGCAGAATTTCTGCAATTAAAAAAAAAAAAAAAAAAAAAAAAAACGAAAATGTCTGTAACACATTAGTTGTTCCACGCCAAAGCCATTATATGTTAAACCTGGGCAGATGAATGGAAAATTTTTCGCATGTTTAAAACAGTGCCCTTTTATGACTGGTACACTTTTTGCATGCTGGAAAAGGAAAAGTCTAAACCAGAAAAACAAAAAGCGAAATTGACACAAATAATAATCGAAACGACACTGGTTGCTTAGGTGAAATGCAGAACTTGATTTTAAAATGCACGTTTCTTTCATGGTGGTTTGACAAAGGGAAAAAAAACATCGAATTAATGGAACCTTTATAAAACTCAGTTTTTTTTTTTTTTTTTTTTTTTTTTTTTTTTAAGAATAACTTCTGTTTTGTGAACTCGCCGGAGGAGGGGAAAGTGCGCTCATTTATGGGAACAAAATTTGCATACGCAACGCAACGCTTTTGTTTTGAACACCGATTACAGAAGAGAAAATTGGCGCTAGTGAGCGTAGCAAATTTAACCCATTAAGGACCGAATTATTTTTCTCAATAAAATACAAATATTGCGATTCATACCACTTTTATATTATAGCAACCTAAGAGTTACTTTATCATGGTGTTCCTTGCGCCAAGTAAAGTGAATATTTATCCTAAAAACAAATTGGTGTTTCCTTAAAACCTTTTGTAAGAAACATAATGTTGCGAAAACACAACATCAGTCTTTAACCCCTTAAGCACCACGACGTACCTGCGTACGTCATGAAAACCTCTATCTGTAATACAAGGACGTATGTGCGTACTATCATGTACATCGTCTAGAATACATGGTAAAGAAAAGAACATTACAGGGAATTTCTGGTATGAATGCGAAATTTCGGGATTTAATCTGGGAATTAATCTTTTCCACTCTTCTAGCAGAGATTCATCCTTTGGTATGCTAAATAGGGATAGTTTCTAGTTCGCTGTCTTGTATCGAGTACTGCAACCAGGCACAAAAGAATGTGTATTACGTTTTTTGGCCATGATCAATATCATTCATATTTTCAAAGCTTATGAAAATCACTATCCAAGTCAAAGGAAATAGGGTATAATTTAATTATTTAAAAGATTTACCACCAGCTGAAACGTTTTCTCAGTTTGATTCTTATGCAATGTTTGCTGAAACGTTTTCTCAGTTTGATTCTTATGCAATGTTTGCGTTGAAATGAGCTAGCAGACAGTGGCGTAGCCAAAGAGGGGGGGGGGGGGCGTCCAAATGCTCTGTAAATCAGTAATATTATAAAGTTTCCTTCGCCTTCAATATCGCAGAAAATTCTCCGATTAGATATGGCAAAAATATTTTTATAAAATTAGTGGTATCCAAATCATCTGGACCTCCGCGATCGACCCGTTATCTTTTCAGCATCGTTCTACATTTATCGGATTCAATTTTTTAGCACTATTTTGTAGCCGTTTTCCACACTATGTATTCTAGGCGCTGTAGTCCATGTTTCTATTTTGGCCTTTTTTTAAATTCAAAATTTTGAATTCACACCAGAAAGTTATAGTAGTAATTTGTATTTTATATAATGACAGACTTTTCGTGATTGCAAAAACTAAAATTATTCTATTAGAATTTCCGGTATGAATTTTGTATTTTTGATTTATTTGTATTTTTGATGCAATTTAACATAGTTTTCATCAAGTTATTTTAGCAGCAAGCAATTAACCAGTATTCAGCATAACTATCACTGAATTGAATATGGTGCTTAAGAGGTTAATGGGTTAACACATGCTACACACGCTCTAAGTATAATCACTCCGTTCCACGCGGACAGCAATTTCACCACACTGAGCTGACCTATTAACCCATTTGTATCATTAGCGTACATTTCAGTAATTTCTTTTTTATTGAGAAATTTCAAATCCTTATCGGAAATTCCGAAAAGGAATTTTCACCTAAGAAATTTTGAAATATTTGTCATTAAATAAAGCAAGAAGTAGAATTCAAACGCTCTGGTACGAATGTGGAATTTCTGAATATGTGCAATGCGCTAATAATAATAATGCCCATACTTGTCATCTCCCGCATTAAAAAAACATATATATATATATATATATATATATATGTAACATACTTTGAACTATAATTGTGAATTGTACTTTAAGAATTAAATCAAGTAAATTTCACGTGAATGTTCAACACATTGAACGAAGTCGCAATAAATTAAATAAATTTTCTGGTTGAAAGTATTTTTTATTTTAAAAAAATGCGAGGGTGGAAAGTATGTACACGATCTAAATCAGTGTTATACACAACTTTTAAAAAAAACTTTTCTCACACCGCTATTTTCAAAAGGTAATATATTATTATTTAATGACCAAGATTTTGTCTTTAAATAAGTTGAAGAATCCTTTTAAAAATTTGTAATTATGTGGCCCATTAGCAGCTTAGTGAGTACCACTACTCAAAATCAATGTGGTAACACTGCGGCCCGCATGTAATCATTTTTTTAATGTTCACCCTGTAAATCACAGAATTTCTCCAAATAAATAAAGTGAATTATTTTGTAAAAAAAAAAAAAAAAATATGTTTCCGCAATTAGACCACATTGATGTAAATGAAATTCAAAGCATCTAAAATAAAAATGTATTTACCATCTTCACACATGCGTCTGCGAAATCTATAAATTAGTTCCGTATGTATTACTCTTGAAACACAATGTTGATAGTTAACAAAATATACACATAAAATATACGCCCCAAATTTATCGTATTTGCAGTACGACTATTTTTGAAAGTAACATTCGCTATATTTAATGAAAGAAATTTGAAATTAATTAAGACACAAATTATTATACGGAAATGGCCGAACACAAACTAGGCCAAACTTAGCATGTAGTGTACCCATAAAAATACATATTTTATAAATATTAATTACCTCAGATTGCTTTCTTAAACAATCGACAACTAGATATTAAAATTTTGTTACATACAAAGATAGAGTCTGTCTCAAAATTTAGGCACCCATTAAAATAAGATAATAAAATTGGAAGGAAAAATATATGAAATAATTTCGCAAACAATATTCAAAATATAATGAAAATTATATTGGTTTCATCAGCATCATTTTTTTCAAAAATACGCTTTTTTATATTAAAAAAAAAAAAAAAAAAAAAAAAAAAAAAAAACACTGTTTGAAAAGATTTGGAATATTATGCCAACGTTAACAAAATCTGAATTTTTTGTTTCAACCAATCAACCGTTGTGAGCAACGAACTTATTTTCCTGAGTAGTATATAAACAAATGTTCAATTCCCATTGGTTATTTAAAATGCCGAAAGCTACAGAATTCACGAAAAAGGGAATTTTAAAGCTATTTAAGTTGAAGTAGAAAAATAAGCCAGTTATTGAAATTACTACAACATTCACTCTTTAGAAGCTAGGAGTATACAGATGATTTACTAGATGTAACAATTTCAACTGGAAACCAAGTTTCACGCGGCCACATGTAACAAGTGTTCAGACTGATCGAAAAATTGGAAGATTGGTGACAAAAACAAAATATATCCACATGCAGTAGCGGCTTGTCAGGGGGTTCAGTCATCAGTTTAATGCCAGAAATTTCGTATATAAAATTAGACCTTATCTAATCGTGCAATGTTCTATGATAAAACAAGGTGAAATTTAGTTTAGTAAAATAACGGGTAATAAATTAAATGAAACCAAGGAAATACTAATAAAAACAGCACCATGTAAAAGTAATAAATAATGTACTTTTTCCATTGTGCCTCACGTTATCTATACTAATATAAGAAAGTTTCGCTCTGTGTGTGTACGTGTATGTGATTGTCTGCGATGGCTAGCACAATCTAGCCCACCTATGAGCCTCAAACTTTAGAATTAGGCAGTCCAAGCCCTTTCCTGGTGCACCCGAGACTCAGAATTTAATATTTTAATTATTTACTGAAATATTAATTAAAATCCACAAAGAACTCTCATCAAAAATACGCTTTTTTTCTTCGGATGGTTAGTTGTATAGAGTCTTCACAGAAAAAAATAAGTAAACAAGAGTGGGATGCATAGATAAGGACTTCTAAGGAAAGAGTGTTAATATGGAGTGCAGTTACCGGCGTACAGTCATAACAATATAGCGCCACCTGCACACGGAAAATTAAAATTTAATTCTGTTTGAAATATATTCCAGGCACGTTTTTCTTCATGATAATTAGCTGGGTTAAGGTTTTTTTTACATGACATATATTATTATGATAGAGATTATTAATACAGAAAACTTTATTTAACAGATTATTTGTTATATTTGCGGGATGGAGAAGGGTAAGAGTAAATAACTTTTTTTTTTAAATTGCATTTATTTTACTTAACCGCGCACCACCTAACGGTCGCTTTTTCCCTACTTGATCCCCCTTATTAATAAATCAAAATCTTGTACTTTGATTTCAACAAAACTAATGACATTTAACAATTTTAATATTTTAACTTCATCTGTAGCGTGTAATTGCTGTTTTATATAGAGAATATTGCTATTTTAAATCTCAGCTAATAATGTTCCAAATTTCTACAAACCAGTTTCAGTTTTACTAAATTATCATAAAAATCAGCATTCATAGCTTCAAGGTGTATTTATAGAAACGGTTACCAGTATTTCCGAGTAATAGTCAAAGAGAAATTTCAAATTAGAACCTAACCAAATGAATAAATCTTTAAAGATATATAGTGGTCCTCCTATTTAGTTACTTGCTGAAGGGCACTTGAATATCCCCCCCCCCCACACCGGACCTTCCTTCAATGTTTTTCTCTAACTATGCCACATTTCTATATCTCAGCAACTATCTTTCGGATTTCAGCGCAAGGGATTCCAAACATTATGTTTAACTTAGTAGTCACCCTCTATAACATTAAAGTAAATTTATGAGTAGCGGTTACCACAATTTCCGAATAATACTTTAAGCTAAAATTGCAATTAAGTTCCTAGCTTAACCAAACGAGCGAATTTTTAAACATGCATAGTGGTCCTCTTAATTAGTCATTTGCTGAAGAGCACTTGACCATCCCCTCCCCCCTGCCCCTCCCTCAAGGTTTTTTCTCTAACTATGCCCCTTTTCCATATATCCGCAACTATCTTTCCGATTTTAACGCAAGCGATTCCAACTATTATAATTAACTTAACCCATTTATACCTAGCGTCGATGCTTTAGTAAAATGGGAAAAAGTGCATTTCACACCACATCGTTTTTAAGTGAAATTCGGTGTTTTATTTTTTCGAGGAGTCCTCGATAAAATAAGACACCAAATTTCTATTTAAAAAAAAAAAGTGGTGTGAAATGCACTTTTTTCCATTTTACTAAAGCGTCCCAAAATTGGGATGCTAGGCATAAATGGGTTAATAGTCACCCTCTATAACATTAAACTAAATTTATGAGTAGCGGTTACAAGTATTTCCGAATAATAGTTTAAGCCAAATTTGTAATGAAGTTCCTAGCTTAACCAAACGAACGAATTTTTAAAGATGCATAGTGGTCCTCCTAATTAGTCATTTTCTGAAGGGCAATTGAACATCCCCTCCGCATCCTGCCACTCCTTCAAGGATTTTTCTCTAACTATACCCCGTTTCCATAACTCAGCAACTATCTTTCCGATTTCAATGCAAATGATTCCAAACATTATAATTAACTTAATAGTCATCCTCTATAACATTAAAGTAAATTTATGAGTAACAGTTACCATTTTTTCGGAATAATAGTTTAAGAAATTTTGTAATAAAGTTCCTATGTAAACCAAACGAACGAATTTTTAAAGAAGCATTGCATAGTGGTCCTCCTAATTAGTCATTTTCTGAAGGACAATTAAACATCTCCTCCCCCCTGAACCTCTCTCAAGGTCATTCTCTCTAACTGTGCCTTATTTCAATAACTCGGCTAATAATGTTCCCTTCTTCTCCAAACGAGCTCAATTTTTTACCATGCCTACTATATAGTGCCGTAGGCAGCAAGGACCTGTCTCAGATGTTCGTTTGGAAAGAGGTTTGTTTAGAACAGAATGCTCCACTGGCTTTGGAAGGGGGAAATAACAGATTTTCCGGAGCGTTCGAGCATGCCCGGTATATTGTGCCGAAGCCATCGGAGACCATGGCCAGTTTCGTTTTTTAAGAGATTTAAGTTTATTACACGGACTCGGGCAACGGCGGGCGGGTCATCTAGTGGTTAAATAAATTAATCTTGTTGCCAAAACCTCAAAGAACGCAATACGTAGACGCATCAGTGACTGCAAGAACAGAGATAATTTAGACAGAATGTGTTGCAAACCGTGCCTAAAACAACACCATAAACCGGCCAGATTGGAAAGTCCATATCTTACGGTGACACGTGGTTCACCGTATTATTCAGAGACGGAAAGAAGCGGAATTGTATTAACCTGATGATTTAAATTGTTACTGGCATGCCCTCAGGACACAGCCACGTACTTATGTTCAGTAGGCGACAAGGCGGTCAGTCTCTGGTGGTTTCGTTGGCGCTTATATTTAATGGGCAATCCTGATTGGCATTTTTTCATGTGAAATAATATTCTACAAAGTATCAAGAGAAACACTATAGCAACATTAACTTCCATTTGGTGATATCTTATGGGATCTTCAGTGGGGATTTCAACACGACAAACCTTCAAACCACAACTCGCATACTACGAAACAGTGGTTTTCCACCAAGAATGTTAACGTTTTAGACTAGCTCAGCTTAAAACTCGGATTTAAATTCAATTTTGAAACATTTGGGGTATCGTAACCCGAGCAGTATACAGGAATGGAAAGCAATATGACTCTACTAAATATCTAAAAGTTGCTAATAAAAAATCATGTCATTCTCTGCCACAAATAATGCTTCGAAAACTAAGTAGTTGCACGAAAACATGATTATTTGAAATTATCAAAAAGCAGGAAGTAACTGTCAATAAATAGCATCATTTAAAAGTGATAATGGATGTACTTTTTCCATTGTGCCTAAACTTTTAAAACTCTGTATAGTTAAAGATTTTTATGATTTTTTACCACAGCTATGATAATCTACACATTTATTCATTTTGAAATTATTTGGTAAAACATTTTTACAGAATCTAATACGTAAATAATATATTTTTTGTTTAATTTTGTATTTTTTTTAAGGAGCGACACTTTCATGTTGTGCCTACACATTTCAGACGGGCGCGCGTACTTAAATATCATTGTCTATTTTTTGCTTTACCTTAACCCTTTATATCCTGAATTAATTTTCCAGCTACTTTTTAATTGTATTTTTGCATCATTGGATAAGTTTTGGTGCAGAATAAACATAGGAAATAGGAAAATATTTTTTATAGTGTTTTAGTGGTTAATTATGCAACTGTAACCACCATAAATTTTCTACCCTACCCAGGTAGCACAAAGATATTGGCCAATATCAAAATGTAATATCGGCCAATATCAAAATTTGATATTGGCCAACGTTAAATGACCCCCCCTAAAATAATATTTGTGAATATTAGTTTTTGACATCTGTGAATGTTGGCCAATATTTTCCAATATCTCTGAATATCATTTTTTGACATCGAGTGATATTTTTTTCTGTCATTGCTGAATATCATCATTTGATATTGAGCGATATATTTTTCTAACATTCCTGAATAACACTTTTGGATATTAAACGACTTATTTTTTTATTACTGAATAACAATCTCTTTTTCGCACCCTAGATGTGGTAGACAGAAATCCCTCATTGTAAAACGAGAGATCTCTGCTTAAGGAAAGTCTAGTCTTGTTATTATGTATAACAAGACAAAGGCAAGCCCAAGTACTAATAAGTATGATCAATAGATACACAGGGAAAAACTTGTTATAAAGAGCTGTTAACAAAAGCTGGTGGGAGTAGATTTTTTTGTTACTGAAATAAAAAATGTCTGACAAATAACAAAACTATCATTTAATTGTCTCGTATTTTTCAATCACAATCGACATATTTTTTTTTACGTTCTTTTAGCAAAGATTTATTTAAATATCACTTTTTACTACTGAGTTTGTTGGGAATTTTGTAAAAAAATATTTTAAAATAGGTAAGAAATTTAAAGGAAATAAGAAATTTTAAAGCTTTCTGTGTTAAAAATAATGTTTCCCCCCCCCCCCACCTTGCACCAAACTATAAAGAAAGTTTTAACAACCCTATTACTTTGAATTTTTCTTTGTGAGAAATTAATTATATATATATTTTTTATTAATTTTAAGTTAGAAATATGTGTACATTTTTTCAAAAATTGATGCATTACACAAAAGTTAACACGCCCAAAAGCTTACTATTATATAATAATAATAATTACTTAGATGAACTGCATAAAATATATATTATTAATAGTGCCTAATTAAAAGTTCAGTGACCTAATTTTGAAACTCAACTTGTATTGTTTCAATAATAAAAAATAAAATTCCTATAAAAGTCGGAAATCCGAAAGCATTTTAAAAAGATAAACACGCATCCATTTAAAAATTATATAAATTGATTTTTTTTCTTGTAAAAACATTTTTTAAATTAGTATAAAATACATAGTATAAAGATAGTATAAAACCATCTTTAGTTTCTTATGAAACACAAATTTGCACATGCTTTTTTTATATATTAAAATAACTATAGATTCATACAGAAATTTTTATATAGGCTTTTTCTTTCTGTGCAAATTTCACGCCCAACGCCTCCATCAAATACACATTGACGAAAACTACACCACACAAATGGGCGGTCCTTTAGAACTTTCCGATCACTTCGGTCAAGATTACAAACTTCGTCAGATATGCTGAATGTCGACAGATATCTGGAAATGTCCAAAAAATGATGTTGTTTTTTACGAATGTCGATAGATATCCCTGAATGTTGTAATAGTAATATCATTTTTACAACATTGGCCAATGTCACCAAATATTAAAAATAAGGCATTAAAAAGTCAAGTTTTTAAAAAATTGCAAAATTATTAAATTTTATTGTTTAGAATACTATTTCTGTTCTATGATGTCATAAGTAATGCAAAAAGCTCTTTTGAATGCTTTCTTTTTAAAACTAATTTTAAGTTATGTCTGTGAATATCGGCAGATGTTGTAAATTTGACGTTCGACATTCAGCGACATTCGAAATATTGGCCAATATTGCCGTGGATATTGGCCGATATCTCTGTGCTACCTGGGTATGATATAAAATAAAATAGTAAATTTAAAATTTGAAATAGTAAACTTCAAATAAAATATAGTAAATGTTCACCTGTAGAGTATAGAAAACAATAGAAAATAATAGTACTAAATAACCGGTAATAAACCACTAAAATTACTCAAATGAAGAGCAACATGCATGTCAATTCTATTGTAAAATGGATTTCGAAGGTAGCGTGGCAAATGTAAAATCTCTACAATACAAAGAAAGAGGATATGTGTTTGAATTTGCCATTACCTTCCTGCTGTCAGAAATACACTCTTTGTGCCATTGTGAATACCGTTAGGAAAAAAGGTCATATTACGAATACAGTGTTGCCAGTGGGCTACTTTTTTTAATTCAGTTTCCTTGACTGCCACCAGTTTTTGAGAAAGTATAATTTGTCTTATTTAATGACAGATTAAATAAGGCAAAAACAAGGGGAATTAAACTACTTTAAAAAAGTGGTGCCAATGAAGTAATCTGAATTTTAAAAAAGTATCCCACTGGCAACACTGTACGAATATATAGGTGTTTTATTAAAGTGGTACTTATAAGTACCGTCAGGATAAAAAGGGTGTATTATAATCCACGTTAAGATGAAGGTACAGTAATAGGTTATCTATCTATATGAAACGCAAAAACAGAGATGTGCTATAAAGATATTTTTAAAATCTGAGATTTATTCAAAACAGGAATTGTTATCAAAGGTAGAATCATTCCAACCGGTCGCACGGTGGTTTTGATTTTACTAGAATAAACAACAGGGTGGAGGGAAATTTTAAATAGATTAATGATTCAAAACTAACGAATAAATGTTTAATCATGAATAAAGATTTACCGGTTGAAGTTCGTTTCAATTCTACTCATAGACTAATGATTAATTTAATTTCAATCCCTCTCTCCTATTAACGATTAAATCAATTCTGAATCTAAATAGATACTCTAATTAATGATTAAAAACATCATGTGCTATTCTGGCTTTGTCACTTTGATTTTCTTTATTTTTTATCAAGTTTCTTCTGGTTTTATCCCCTTATGTTTGCAGCTAGAGTCCTGTATCTAGTCAGGCACACCAATTTTACCTTACCCGGTACGCGGATTGGCTTGGAAAGGGTTGACTTTAAATACAGGGTGTCCCAAAAGTCTCCGTACAACTTCCAAAATTTATTACAAAAAATAATAAGCCTAAAGCAAAAATAATTACAACAGCGAATAGAGTAACTTAAAACATTTTTTTCTACTACCTTTGTATACTTGTACATGAGATCATTTCGTTGCACGAAGAATATCAAGTCGATATTCCAATTCCATCCACGTGCGTTTATGTAGCTACTGTTGTTTAGATCTTTTGTTTCAATTCCATGAGACTATTAACTTTTGTTCAGATTTCATCAAACAATTGTGTTTGATGTAGCTAGTTTTGTGTAGCTTAAATTAACGAAAATTACTTTTAAATTTTCTGGTGGAATATTCTGTACTACCACTTTTCCGACAGTTTTGAAAATAAAAACGGGGGTGGGCGACTGGGTTTTTTCTAACATTTAGACTACAATATTTAAAAAATTCATTGTTTAAGCTTTAATTTGACAACAATTTCATCTGGAAACTTGATGGCCTGACAGTATCGCCAAAATGACGAATTTGCGCCTTGTTCAGCTCATGTCATACCAAGATATGACGAAGCAGACCGAAACATTTGCAGTGTACTAGTGAAGAGAGATCGAGCGATACATATTCATGCCGTATCTTTAAAACGTGATAGTACAGTTAAAATGACGAATTGGACCCATTATAATCATACAGTACCAAGATATCAGGAGGCAGATTGAAAAGTTTGTATTGTGCAAGTCAAGATATAATTTATGTTAAATAATCTTACCGTAAATCGATGACGTGATAGTTCCTACAAAATCACCAATTGGCACCCCGTTCAGCTCATATCGTACTATACTATACCGGGGCAGACAAGTCATTCTTTAATCTGGTCCTAATATTCTTGTCTTATACCACATTTTCATCTCGTATCTCCATTGCGTATAAATTTTTGTTTTCGCCTCTCGCTCTATCACAGTTGGGCCTTATAACATAGAGAAAACATTATCTAAATATTAGATAATGAATACTTAAGAACTAAACACTGAATAATAAAGGGGTTCAACTGTCCATTCTCCCCTAAATGATTTACGCATTTTGAACTCGGTGTATCTGGATAATTTTATGTGACCCTGTATAATTTTCAATAAGGAAAATCGTATAGTGAACTTTAATAGCAGTCTCGTAGCAATAAAAGCGAATTTAAGAAATTTAAATGGTTGCCATACTTAATTTTTGTCTGCGTAATTAGATTAATGATTTAATCATTAATCATGATTTAATCATTAATCATGATTTAATCATCATTGATCATCGCGATTGAATATGTTCAGATTGAATTAATCATGAAAAAATTTGTAAAGGGTAATTACTTTTTTCAATTTCAATCATGATTACATTCATCATGGGTAAATGTTGTATGGTTGAACTTTTTGTCGATTAATCAATCGACAAAAAAGTAATCGATTAATGCCACCCCTGTTCAACACTATGTCCGTTTGTAAGTGTTTCATGTCCAGTTTCTAATAACAAAATATAAAAATAAGTAAAGAGTGAAAAATGAATTATCTTTTGCTACCACTATATTTAATTACAGCATAATTAACCCCTTAATCGTCGTGCCCGAGACATTCACGGGCAGCGTAGGTTACGCCTGTTTTATTTAGATTGTTTGATGCCCACCAGTTTTTTTTTTTTTTTAAGTAGTGTTATAGGCTTTATTCTTGCATTATTTTATCTGTCTATTAAATAAGACGAACATTTCTACTTAAAAAAACTGGTGGTAATCAAGCAATCAGAATTTTTAAAAAGTAGCCTACACTTTAAGGGCGCGACGATTAAGGGGTTAAGGGGAAAATAAGGCGAATTATACAATTACATAAAAGTGGAAGTTATCTCAGACTTCACACTCTGTCCGTTTTTCGAATACGGCATTTTTCTAATAAAAATCTTCTGATTATTTTTTTCTTAAAAATTTGTATATCCAGAACGTAATTTTGGTTGAAAATTTTGTAAAAACATAGCACGAAAAAATTCTTCACAAATACTGGTATTAACCCTTCTTTGCATGAGTTTTTCTTTTACAATTGTGTTTTTTTATACATATATTAAATATTAGACACCTTTTAAGACAGATTTTTAACTTTGTTCAGCAACATTGTTCCCGTGAAATTTACTGGATTAATATTTCTATATAAATATAGTGGTGGCGAAGAAGTTGATTTATTTATTAAAAGTTAAATAAACAGTGATGGAAATTTACATCACTATGCAATTAAGGGTTTAAAAACGGACAACCGGGAACTCTGCAATTTGAATAAGAAAAGTATCCCAACTGGCAATACAGCGTTAATCCACATCTGTACTGTGTCTATGAATATATTGATTTCTATTAAAAATCTCAAAAGTATTTACCACTTAGAAATAGTGGTAATGAAAGTTTAAAATGTTTGCGCTTACTGCAAACTTGTCTATGAGAATCTGAATTCTAAACAAATGCATGCGGGTGGCACAAACGCAAAAAAATTAAACTTTTGCTTTACTTTAACCCTCCTGGTACCATTGGGGTCTTTTTGACCTCATATTTATTTGTTTTAAAGTTTTGCGTCTTTCAAACCAGAAAAAATAATAATCATTTAAAGTTATTAAATTAAATTAAATAAACGCATTTGGTGAAGAAGCTACTACATACAGTGGTGGACATAATTGTAAGACACCTACCTAATTTGACATACAGTGAAAGAAAATATTCAGAGCTTAAAAACATAAATTTATTCTCTTATCACGAGTAATTGTTTTACAGAAATGATATTTTTATAGAGTTTAATAAAAAAAATTAAAAATACCATGGACAAAATTATAAGACACCCTAACATTTTAATTAAAATACCTGATTTTTTCCGAAATATGCAAATTTTCTGCACGCTGTTATGATGTCAGCAGTTAACTAAAGCAGACGATAACCGACTTCACGCATTTACAAACATGCTACGAGGTACAGAATGTCCCAGCACATTTTATAGCATTCTTTATGTCTTCGACACGTGTAAACTGCCTGCCATTTCGGTAAACCTCACGAGCTAAGATCCCCCACAAATTTTTGACGGGATTTAAGTCTGGGGAGCGAGAAGGCCATGGAAGAACATTGATACTTTGCTCTGAAAGCCACTTTTTTGTTATGTGTGATGCATTAAGCGACGCACTATCGTGCTAGAAAGTGTAGTTTTCGCCCCAAAGAAGTTCACCGTATATGACTAGTTGATTTTTAAGAAGATTCTTATACTTTTCGGAATTCATTCTTGAATGCACAAAAACGATATCGGTTTTCCCTTCATCCAAAAAAACCAGCCCAAACCATTACTGAGCGTCCACCCATTTGGCAGCTCATTTGTACATCAGGAGACTTCCGTAAGTCATGCCAATAATAGTGAAACCCGTCAGGACCATCCAGGTTAAACTTTTTTTCATCAGAAAATAACACAGAGTACCATTTGGAGGTCCAGGCCATAGTTTGTTTAGCGAAGTTTAAACGGTCCATTTTGTGCCGCCTTAGAAGTGGTGGTTTTTTCTTCAAATATTTAAATTTCACATAGGAAGCATTATGCAACACCCTGCGAATAGTTCTCCTTGAACAATGCAGTTTCGAAGCATTTTTAATGCCTACATTGGTCATCTTATTCTGTGTAGCGAGCGAAAGTACATGGCGTCTGTCTCTCGAGGACAAGCAAGGAGTACGTCCAGATCTTTTAATTACCGATCCATTACTTCCTCTTTTCAAAACATTTCAAACTGCACATCTAGAGTGTTTAATAACTTTTGAAATACTATTAACTGAAGCACCAGTTCCATTTAATCTCCAAATTTCGCGAATTTCACTTTCTTTTAATTATGTACCTCGTGGCATGATTGTAAATGCGTGAAGTTGGTTATCGTCTGCTTTAGTTAACTGCTGACATCATAACAGCGTGCAGAAAATTTGCATATTTCGAAAAAAGCAGGTGTTTTAATTAAAATGTTAGGGTGTCTTATAATTTTGCCCATGGTATTTTTAATTTTTTTTATTAAACTCTATAAAAATATCATTTCTCTAAAACAATTACGTGTGATAACAGAATAAATTTATGCTTTTGTCGTATTTAATAAAGCAATTTTAAGCTCTGAATCTTTTCTTTCACTTTATATCAAATTAGATAGGTGTCTTATAACTATGCTCACCACTGTATACTAGAATTAAATTTCTGATTCCAATCATGGAAAACTAAGGACGCTTATCAAAAATTTAAATCTGGTACTAGGAGGGTTAAGCTGTATACTATTTGTAAGTTTGTTGTGACTTACTTGAAATGCAGGGAAAGAGGAGAAAAGCTACCTGGAAACTGTAGACTGCTGTACTACTGTGTAACTACTGTGCAACCATTAAAAGAAGCACAAAGAATCTCTGCCTAAAATATATAAAGCCTAATTATTACGTTTAAAGAACATTTATTCTAATAATTCTATGAGAATGATATCTGACTATTTCACATTCTAAAAATGGATTAAGATAAAATATTACTACCTGTGAATTTCAAACAGGCCCGATCGTGAATATTGGCTTGTACATTTTTAGCACTTTCCAACCTAGTTGAAAAGTGCTTATGACTTCGGTTTGTCTGGCCGTCTGGCCGTCTGCCGTCTGGCCGTCTGGCCGTCTGCCGTCTGGCCGTCTGCCGTCTGCCGTCTGTCCGTGCTCTAACTCCCGTAAATATGCTCGGATTGCTCTGCAATTTTTATATGTTATTATCGTTATCTATAGCATGTTCCCTATTTCAACGGAAGTGTGTAGCACTTATAGTTTTTTTACAGGGACACTCAAAAGAATTCCGTTACATTGCGGTCTATGGGGAAAAATCATTTGCTGTTTATTTAAATAATGTTTCACTATTTTAAACGCATTGAAATTTATATATATCACTAAGGTGCATTAGAAGAAGCTTAATATGGAACAGGGTGTGCATAGCACTTATAGTTACTTTACAGGGACAGTAAAAATAATTCCGTTACATTACGTCTATGGAGAAAAATCGTCTGCGGTTTATTTAAATAATGTTTCACTATTTTAAACGCATTGAAATTTATATAGATCACTAAGGTGCATTACAAGAGACTTACTACGGAATATTGTGTGTATAGCAGTCATCGTTCATTTACAGGGACACGCAAAAGAATTATCTACTGTCTGTTAACAATAATTCCTGGAAGTGCGTTTTAAGTTACTGAACGCGATTTTAATGTTAACTTGCTTTTTGTCTATTACGTGGTGTGTATAAATTCTGTAGATCCTATACAGGGCAGCACAAAAGTTCGCGAACACATTTCTGTTTATTGACAAACTCCAGACGGAGAATTTTAAAATGTGCTACACGTTTCCTAACTGAACTAAAATTTAGCATCCTATGTAGTATATATACAATTCTATATATCCTATACAGGGCTGAATAAAAGTATTCGGATATTTTTCCGAATATTGTATATGTTGGAAATTCCTGAAATTATGTTTTTAAATATGTTATGCGTTTTCCAAATTGTTTACTTAGAAGTTATCTTTTAGCTTATTAAACGGTATGATTTGTAAAATTATTTTGGAAGCGTTGGAAAGTGCTACATAATCTATGCTTGACGCATGATTTTTCGTTCTTGTTGAAAATTATTTTGACATCACTCAAATTAATGACTCATGAAGACAGCAAAAAAGCAGTTGAGAGATTATTAATAAATTCTTGAATTAAAATTGGTTTACACATGGACAATATACATTCACAAAATATTTACAAAGGTTAAAGTATTATACTTAATTTCTAATGTAAAGTATTTACTTTTAAAGTTTTAGTTTAAAAATTCCATTGTATCGCTCTCAGATATGTTTCTTTTCATCTTGCCTGAACATGTGTCCGAATCCACGTGTTTCTACTTCTGTTTATCTTCTCGCTAAATTTCGTCATGGTTGCAGATTGTACGAGTGTGGCAAGTGCCGTTATTCACGATCAGAGTTGGCAAATTTGCAATCTGATTAATCTGTAATCTCATTACAATTTAATCCCATGTAACAGATTATAATTTCAATTACATGTAATCATAATCTGAATTTGAAATGCAATTAGGATTGTAATCGTAATTATAAATGCTATGATTATGATTACACAAATTCGAATCTGATTACAATATAACTGCATGTAACACAGTATAATTTCAATTACATGTAATCATAATCTGAATTTGAAATTTAATTAGGATTGTAATCGTAATTATAAATGCTATGATTATGATTACGCAGATTTGAGAAAATTCGAATCTGATTAATCTGTAATCATATTACAATATAATTGCATGTAACAGATTAAAATTTCAATTACATGTAATTATAATCCAATTTGAAAAGTCAATTAGGATTGTAATCATAACTGTAATGATATGATTATGATTATAGTGTAATTATAATTATAATTGAGAACTTATAATTACAATTACGTGTAATTTCAATGGCAGATTTTCAATATGTACCATAAAAGACAATATTTATCACACACAGTAGACATTTGATACAACAAGAACGAAAATTCATGCATCCGGCATCGATTATAAAACACTTTCCAGCATGAACAGAATATTATTCAGAAATTTTAAACTGTTATTAATTAATACACGGAATCCGAAATATGTGCGATGAAAGACAGTTTTTATCACACACAGTAAAAATTAGATAGAATAAGAACGAAAAATTATGCATCCGGCATAGATTATGAAACACTTTCCCACATGAACAGAATATTATTCAAAATTTTTAAATTCTTATTAATTACCACAACACTAAATATGTACCATAGAAGGCATTTTTTATCACACACATTAGACATTTGATACAAAAAGAACGAAAAATCATGCATCCGGCATATATTATGAAGCACTTTCCAACATAAACAGTAAATTATTAAGAAATTTTAAATTGTTATTAATATCCACAACCCTAAATATGTACCAGAAAAGAGAGCTTTTATCACACACAGTAGAAATTATACAAGAACAAAAAATCATGCATCCAGTATAGATTATCAAACACTTTCTAACATTAACATAATATTATTTACAAATTTTTAATTTGTAATTCATACACGCAGCGCTAATAATGTACTATAAAGGACAGTTTTTATCACACACAAGTATGTTCTGTGACAATTTGGATCATAGTTATAAGTGTGTATGGTTATTGGGCCCTTATATTTACGTTATACTAATAGTTAAGGGCTTCTGTTAAAAACACCGATAATGCTCCCCTCCCCGTTTAAAGATTATGTTTACCTTATCAAATATCAGTGTTCTACGATAATTACAGCTTAAGTCATAATTGTTTTAATTTGCCAGCACCTTATATTTTGATACACTAAAATTTGCGAGGGCTTCTATAAAAAAATCTATTGAGCACCCCACGCCTCTTTTTTAAAACGACTAAGTTTATAATACGAAATTTGTGTTGGTGTCGATAATTTTGTTTCGAATTATATGAGTTTGTGTATATCGGGCCCTTCTATTCGCACTGTAGTAAAATTGCCGTTGTTTTGGTTAAAAAAAAAAAAAAAAAAAAAAAAAAAAAAAGACAATGCTTTCTGTAAAATTATGTCACTTTGTGAAACTGAAATGGCACTGGGACCGAGATGTCGGGATCGAAGTGCTGTGACTTAAACACAGGACCAAAGTGTTGGAACCGAAATGGCGTGCGTTCACCGGATGAATTAATTTGATATTCCTTCATTTTTAACGTTGCATTCTCAATCGTCAGATTAGCTGCAAAACATTAAATACATTATATTAATTAATTAAACCCAGAGTTGCCATGTCTCCGGCTTTTTGCACACCAGTAATTTTTTTGCAAAAAATGTTGTTATTTTAAATCGAAGAATGCTCCGATTAAATAAAGGAACATTTTCTGTGCTAAAATACTGGTATCCAAAAAGCCGGAGACTTGGCAAGTCTGTAAACCATAGAGATATTTAAGATTTATAGCTTAAGAATACTGCGAAATCGTCCTTTCGAGAGTGGTAAGTAGATTTTAATATTTGATAATAGTTTAAACCTCTTATATTTACTTTTTGGGGAATAAAAAACATTTATAAAATCCCGATCTCTTCGTAAAATAATGGAGTATTCACAATAACGAACAGGTTAAAATCGGTTTATCTGACTCAGTACAGAATTTGGAAAATGCATAGCATATTTGAAAACAGAATTGCAGTAATTACCATAAATAATTGGAAAAATATCCGTTTTTTTCTGAAGCCCTGCATATTATCAATTGATTTGTATATATACTACATAGGAGTATGCTAAAATTTAGTTGGGTTATGAAACACATAACACGGTTGAAAATTCCCTTTCGGCAATTTCCATCTATAAACATCAATGTACTCGAGAACTTTTGTGCAGCCCTGCATATGATTTATAGAATTTATACACACCAAGCATTATGCAAAGAAGTAGTTACATTAAAAAACGCGAGCAACAACTGAAAAAAAAAAGTGAAAAAAGTGCATTTCTAGCAATTATTGTTCATAGTCAGTACTGTAACCGATTTTTTTTTGTATCTCTGTAAATGAAAGATGAATGCAGGGCTCCCACTGGTCCGTTTTTTGAAAACCAGTATTTTTTTAGAAAGAAAATTGTGGTAGGTATTTGCAACAATTGCAACTAAAACGAGCTTCGATGTTTGTTTCTATAAAAATTATAAAGAAGATTTTTCTTTAAAAAAAAAGTGGTGCTCAAAAAACGGACCGAGTGGGAGCCCTGTGAATGCTATGTACTCCATAATCTGTAGTAAACATCTTGTACTGGACCTCAGTGATATATATGAAATTCAATATGTTTCAAATACAGTAATATCATTAAAATACACCGCGAACGATTTTTCTCCATAGACTGTAATATAAAAGAATTCTTTTGAGTTACTTAAATTACATGCTACATACTTCATTTTCTATACAAATTATACCACAGTAAATCTCAATAACATATATCAATTGCATAGAAATCCGAACATGTTTACGCGTTTTAGAGAACTGACAAACAGACAGACAAACTGAATTCATAAACACTTTTCAACTTTGTTGGAAAGTGTTGAAAATGCAATTAGAATTAGCTCGTAATACATTGCAGTTTAATTTAAATATATTTTATAGAATTTAATTTATATTTAGTTGCATTACATTACACGTTAACCAAATTGTATTCTGAACAAACATAATTGAGATTAACTTGTAATACATTACAATATAATCTAAATATTTTCTTTAAAATGTAATTAGAATCCACCTATAATCCATTACAGGTTAAAATGATTATACAATTAAAAACGTAATCGGAATCCACCTATAATCCATTACAGGTTAATTGAATTATACAATTAAAAACATAATCGGAATCCACCTATAATCCATTACAGGTTAATTGGATTATACAATTAAAAACGTAATCGAAATCATCTTGTAATCCATTACAGGTTAACTGGATTATACAATTAAAAACGTAATCTAAATCGTCTTGTAATCTAATTACAAATTAATCTAATTACAAATTAATCTAATTACAGATTAATCTAATTATATTTAAAAGAGAAAATTAGAATTGACATGTAATCCATTACACGATAACCAGATTATGCGATAATTAGATTATATTTAAATCACTTTGTAATGCATTACATGATAATCAATTACATAGTGAGGAGATTATAATGTATTTTAATCTGTAATTAGATTACTTTGTAATCAGATTCTGCCCAACACTGGTCACGATAAATCAAGGAGATAAAAAATAGAGTTCGCAGCAATAATAAAACACAGAAAAGTTTGAGTATTTTCAAACAAAAAACAGAAATCGAGAAGAAAAATTAAAAACACAATATTAACATGGTTGCACGGGGCAGGGAATTTTTCAGTGAAGGTACCAGTATTTTCTTACAGAAAATCTCGCTTTATGTCATTGCACGATTACATAAAGCGAGTTTTTCTGTAAGAAAATACTGGTATTTACACTGAAAAATTCCCGGACCCGCGGCAACCCTGATTAAGATGACAAAGTTAATGCTTGTAATACATCTTGAAATTGCAGAGTTATGATTTGTACTGAAATATTTCTTTTGCACAAATGTCCTATATCCAATCTTTTTTAATTAAAATTTCTGGTCTTACAATTGTCAGATCAAATAAACTCTTCATAATCAAAATTTTACTTCATAAAATGTAAGGTGAATTTCGGTGATATTTATTTGACCTGATTATGTAAAGTAAAATTTCCGATTCAAAACATATATTTTGATCCGAGAAATATAGTTTAAACATTACGGTAAGTGACTTTGTAGGTATAAATAATTATAAACACCTGATTCTGATAAACACTTCTGCAATGCTGGTATGTAAATAATGAGCCCTAAAATAATGATGTTACGTTTTGTTTTCGAGTTATGTAGAAGAAAATAGCTCATTTCTTGATTTTCCTCTAACTTACAAAATAGGATGTGGTACATCTGTGCTCTTAAAGGTCGATATGATGGCTCCCTAAGTTCCATTTTTTGAGCACTACTTTTTTCAAACTAAAATCATATTTTTAGATTTTTCTAGCCAATTTTTGTATAAATCTACCCAGAATGTTATTTCTATCGCAAATGTTGTAGAAAACGACCACAAAAATTATTCTTTGAAAAACTAGTATTCAAGAAACGGAACATCTCGGTTCCCAGTATATACTACCATTTTTGTCATGAGTACTGGTAGTACATCCAAAACTGGTTTAAAAGTACCAGATTTTTTAATATTATAATTACCTAATTATAATATACGCCTTTTTTAATGACAGACATTCCGTGATTAAACAAAACTATGATTACAATTTGTCAATACTGATATTCAGAAAATCACGAAATTCACAACACAGTATGAAACACGCTAATTCACAACACAGTATGAAACACGCTAATTCAGTAATATATAAAACATTTATCTTTCCACATACATGGTACTTATTTTTTAAATAAAATTATTAATCAAGAAATTTCATTTTCCTTTGATGTATTACATTTAAAAATAATCGACTAATTTTTACATGCCTTCAACTTATTAATTCTTTATGAAATCATAAAAATGTAATGTAATTTCTTCCTTCCTTTAATGTCTCTTTAAATTTAAATACTTTCTATTACACGAATGAAGAAACATATCTCCCCAGCAATGCTTTGAAATTTCTCAGAAAGTAGAAATTTCCATTAAATTTTTTATATATCAATTCAAACTGGCTCTCCATTAGTTTTATCGTCATGCTTCGAGTTTGAATTCAATTTTTATCTAATATGCACCATTTCAGTTGTTATCTTCTGGAAAATTTAGGTTAATATTCTTTCGAAACATTTTGTAAATGACACGTAATTTAAGTTAGCTTTTTAAAAAAAGAAAAGTCCGTCTTATTAAAAAAGAAATATTATAAATGTATTTTTTTAAACAAAATCAATTTTTAATGATTTTCCCATTTTTTTCAGCTTTTCAACATGGTATAAATTTGACAGTACCTAGTTTAGATATTACACATATTTGCTTAGCCGCCAAGTATTCCAAATTTTGACTATAAATATTTCCAAACAGTAAAGTCATTAAAAAAAGAGTAAATATTTGTATTCCATTTTAGTGGTACACAAAATTGTAAAGTTAGACAACTACGCTATCAGAATGTAAATTTATTCTTGAAGATTTATTCAATATAATTAAAAAATTAAATAAACATTTAGGTTATGCATAGTTTAAAGCCTGTGTACATTGTTGCGAGTTCGCTGCTATATTTTAATTCAGATTACTTGGTTGCTGCCACTTTTTTGAAGTAGAAATATTCGCCTCATGAAATGAAACAGTAAGTAACTCGAAATTAAGGTGAATTCAACTAATTAAAAAAGCAGGTGGCAATCAAGCAATCTGAATAAAAAGAGTAGCGGACTGGCAACACAGGCTGGGCAGACAAACCTTGGGGTACAGTGATGGCACGCCAGCGCACCTGTGGGCCGAATGACACCACTAAATTTTAAGAGCTTTTTCCTCTTATTGATTCTCCGAAATTCAGTCATTTAAAAAAGACGAAGAATACTATATAAATTTAGTGGTGACAATTGGCTTGGTGGTGCGCAACTGTTCCATCACTGTGGATATCACTATTTTTAAATATAAATATTTTTCTTATTTATTTGCAGTTTCTGCTATTAAATAAGTAATATGAGCACTTTTCTACAACATTCTAGAGACAAATATGAATTATTCGAAGAATATTTTTATTGCAAACGTTGCAGGAACCTACTACGAAAATTATTCTTCGAAAACCTAGTATTCAGAAAACGAACCATTTTTGATTCTTATACGTATATACAACATGTTTTGCCAATTTACAAGATTATTTTTAATATTGTAATGATTGAATTATAATATTCCCATTTTTTAATGACACAAATTCCGTGATTAAATAAAACGAAGATTACTATTCGTCAATACAGGAATATAGCAAATCACTAACTTGGCAACACTGTATGCAACACTTAAGTTCATTAATATGTAGAACATTTTGCTTCGCACATTATTCGCATCGGTACTTATTTTTAAATTAAAGTTATAAATCAAGAAATTACATGTTTCTTTGATGAATTAAATTTTAAAATAATCTAAAAAATTTTATATGCCTTCAAATTATCAATTCTTTCTAAATTCATATAAATGTAATGTAATTTCTTTCTTCCTTTAATGCCTCTTAAAATTTAAATAATTTCTATTACGCGAGCGAAGAAACATGTCTCCCCTGCAATACTTTAAAATTTCTCAGAAACTAAAAAATTCCATTAAAATTTTTAGATATCAATTGAAACTGCCTCTCCATTAGTTTTATCGTCATGCCTCGAGTTTGAATCCATCTTTTATCTAATATGCACCATTTCGGTTGTTATCGTCTGTAAAATTTAGGTTAATGTTCTCGCGAAATATTTTGTAAATGATACGTAATTTAAATTCGCTCGTTTGAAAAATAAAATTTCATCATATTAATTTTTTTTTATCCCTAACAACAATAAAAAAGGAAGTTTGTGTGTTTGTGGGCTATATTCTGAAGAGACCCCTGCACGCAGAGCTACAAACTTTGGTGAAATAATACATCTAAGCATGGAGATTTACACCTCGTAGCCCGATTTTGGAATTTTTGAATAGATTTTTTAAAATTTAAATTTGTATGAGATTTTTAGCGTTTTTTCACGTTTCGCTGACATTTATCCGCATTAGTAACAGGAATCCGTTTCCAATCTTTTAGCCCAATATAGTAAATTTTATCCTCTTTTCAGAATTCGTACAGCAAATTTAGAATTTTTGCCCAGAATGCTTGATTGGTTCGGTGGTTGCTTCTACTCCTACCTCAGATACGCTCAGAATCGTTATTTTCTTTTCTCTTTTTTGCTTATAAAGAGTTGATAATTCTATACAGATAAAAAATCATGATTTTAAAAGGGAAAGGTGAGTTATTAATTATCCCGATTTGAATTTTTGGTACTTCTCTATTATCCCGTCGACCACTTTTCATAACAAAAAACTATCGCCAAACTGTTAGATTAAACGCCAAAAATGCAGTCCCATTTACTTGATGTTAGAAGCATTATACGTGTTTGTTATGTCATCAAGTGGTTTTTAATTCGCCATTTGCGTGTATTTTTACTTTCTTATATCTTTACAAGAAGAAAGTATTGAATTCATGAAAATTTTCGACTTTCGGTTTTCAACGGATTTATACATTTTAGAAGGTCCTGAACACGATTTGACTGTTTTTATAAAATGTCTGTCTGTGACTCTGTCTGTCTGTGACAAAAATTTTGTGGGCGCTCTATCTCAAGAACTAATGCACGAAATTTAATATAGATATGTATTTAGTTAGTCCGTGATACAAATTGGTGCTGATTAGTTTTTGGTGAAAGTCGCCCAATAGGTCGCGCTGCTATGCTGCATTTTTTTGCGATTTCCGCAATAGCTCTATCTCAAGAACTAATGTACTTATTTTCATCAAACTGCAGGTTCAGTTAGACCTTGACATAAATAGACGCTGATTACATCTTGGTGTAGATCTCCCAACAGGTGGCGCTGCTATACCACGTTTTTCATGATTTTTATGATAGCTTTATCTCATGAACTAATGCACGAAATTTCATAAAACTTCAGATTCAGTTAGACCTCGACATACATAGAAGCTGATTACGTTTTGGTGTAGATATCCCAACAGGTGCCGCTGTTATACCACGTTTTTCATGATTTTTACGATAGCTATATCTCATGAACTAATTCACGAAATTTCATAAAATTTCATATTCTGTTAGACCTTGACATAAAAAGATGCTGCTTACATTTTGGTGTACCGTAATTTCGCGAGTATACGCCGCACCTCAAACAATTCGATTTCAAACCAGAATTTATTTTAAATGAAATGTGGTTTACTTTTGCTTGGCACATATTTGACTTCTTATTTTCAATAAAATTTCCGGTTTGAAAAAGACTCAACTAAGCCGAAGCGCATACACGTGAAATTACGGTAAATAGCCCAACAGGAGGGGCTGCTATGCTACTTTTTTCATTATTATCACTATAACTATATCTCAATAACTAATGCACGTATTTTCATCTAACTTCAGATTCCGTTAGACGTTGACATAAGTTGTTGATTAGGTTTTATTCTAAATCTCCCATAAGGTGGCGCTGCTATGCTAAATTTTGCAGGATTTACACGATTTTAGCAATAGTCATATCTCTAGAACTAATGCACGGAATTTAATAAAACTTTACATTCAGTTAGACCTTGATATAAATTGGTGCTCATTCTTTTTAGTGTATGCGAAACCTGTGCGAGATAGAAGAAAGTTTTGGGATTGGCACATCGGACTAGTTCATTATGTTTTACTGATTTATTAGTTATTTCATTAATTAAAATAACAATCGTGTCCTTAAATTCTTATATTTTATTCATTTATTTATTTTGATATTCCAATGACAACGTTCTCCCGTTTATTTGGCGTTACAGCTTGGCGATAGTTTTTTGTTATGAAAAGTGGTCGACGGGATAATAGAGAAGTACCGAATTTTTGAATAGTTTTCTTTTTATCTAATTTATTGTGAGATTTTTAACCATTTTTTTCATATTTTGCAGCGTTTTTTTGTTTCAAATGACGTTACAAATCGCTGACTAGAAGTCAAACACCGTTGGAGGGGGATTAGTAATTGGTAGCTTATAGGATTGTAGGTACAGCTGGAAGTCAACCGGGCAATTTTGATTGCCAAATGAAAATGTCGTCAGGAGATGGAATTCGAACAGTAAGTTGAGAATGTTTTGCGATTTGTTTTATGCGATGTTTAGAGTTTTTTTTATGTACGTGACGTCATTTATGTATTTGATTTCCGAAATTGGCAATGATAACTTACTGTTAAAGTATCTCTAAAAAAATAAAATAATAATAATAATAATAATAATAATAATGTAATTTTGTTTCTTTTCAAAAGTTAATGATAATTCCTAATTTTTTAACGTCGTTGGTTTAATTATATTGGGGGGGGGGGGGGGGGAGAGAGGTGAGTGTCCGGTTGTAATTTAAATACCGCGTTAATGCTCTGATCGAAACTCCCTCCTTCCATCCTGCCTCAAAAATGAAAACTGTTTTTTTTTGTCCGATTCAAACTAAACAATTTCTCAGGTCCCCCAGGTAGTTGATAAACTTCGGTATCATTTTTCAGCCCTTGGTTACCACTATTTCTGAACATTAATGAGCAGTGAGGGGTATTTTCTCGGGATCTATGGGCCCAATTTCAACGATAATTAGATCATACAACTTAATACGAACTAATTAAGATATAGATAACTAATTCAGATACGGATTTGACGCCACCTGGCGGTAAAAATCGGAACTAAAAGATTTTTCAGCGCATGCATAGGACGCCTGCTATACGGTGTCTTAGACAGCAAGGACACGTGCCGGAGTTTCAAACGGAAATAGTTTTATTAAGAACAGAGTGCACCCCTAGCGATGGGAAGTGGGACTAAAACATTTTGCATTTACTTTTGTTCCGATTCAAACTAAATATTTTTTAACATTCTTCCGAAGTCTCCCTGGAACTAAATAAACTTCCGTGTAATTTTTTGAGCCCTTGGTTACCACAATTTATGAATATTAATATCCAAGGGGATTTATTTTCTTCGGTTTTATGGACCCGATTTCAATCGGTTCATACATCTTAACATGGACTAATTAAGATATAGCTAATTAACTAAGACGTAGATTTGGTATCCCCTGACCGTGGAAAGTGACACTAGCAGATTTTTCACGCCTTCTACGTGTAAGCGCCTCCAACACCGTAACCAGAGGGAAAAAGTGCCGGAGTTTCGTTCGGAGAGAGGCTTATTTAGAACAGAATACTCCACCTGTGGAAATTGGTGGTGGAAATTGGAACTAAAAGATTTTGCAGTGCGTGCGCAGCATGTCCGGTATACAGGGTATCGTAGACCGAGGGGACACGTGTCGAAAATTTTATTAGAACAGATTGCCTCCCCTGGTAGTGGAACTAACAGATTTTCATGCGTGTGCGCAGAAAATGGCTATTTTTATTGAAACCGCAAAAGAAAGTTACCTATTTGATAATACCAGACAAAGAAATAGTTTAATTTTTACTCATCCTCGAGTATTAAGAAAAGTATTGGAGGTATTGAATCGAAACTCACAGCTTGCACGTAGTTTATTTTTATGATTCCGAAAATGCAAATTTTGTGAAAATCCGACGGTAAACCTTTTTTTAATTTTGACCAAAAACTGACTCGGTTTGAATCAAATGATCTAGACGTTTGAGGAGGTGGTATTGAATTTACTTCCTCTTCGGGGTCCATCTCTCTATTTCATTTCCAAAAGACGAAGAGTTACCAGAGGAACGGTTTCGTGCAGCGATTTTTAGTGATTTCGCGTTTAGTATTATTTTTTGACGGACCGGGCAACGCCGGGTGGATCAGCAAGTTATAAAGAATTTTTCTTTTAAACGAAATAAATTTTTAATGATTTCTAACATTTCTTCTAGTCATTACACATAGACTATATTTGACAGTATCCAATTTAGGTGTTACACATATTTGCGTAGCTGCCAAGCATTCCGAATTTTGAATACAACCATAGCTGCCAACTTTTACGCTTTTTTGCTACCACTAAAAATTAATAGAAAATTTTGCTTTATTGAATGACATGATTTCGGCGGTTTAATAAGGTAAAATTTTAGTGGTAAGAAAAAAGCGTAAAAGTTGGCAGCTATGATACAACTATTTCTAAACAGTAAACTTCTTCTGCAATCTCTTTCAATAATAAAAGCTAACTATTTGTATTCTGAAATTATGGTACACATAATTGAATGTTTAGGCAACTATCCTATCAGTATGGATGTTTATACGTGGAGGCTCTTTCATTATAATTAGAAAATGAAATAAACATTTAGGTTATGCATAAATTAAGCTGGCCATTCAAATTGAGGACCGGGGGATAGAGTGATGGAACAGCTACGCGCCAGTGGTCCTATTGTCACCACTAAATGTTAACAGTGTTTTTAGCGTTATTGAATCTCAGAACTTCTGTCATTAAACATGGCAAAAAATACTGTTTAAATTTACCGGTGAAAAATTGGCTCTCTGATGCGCAGTTGTTCCATCACAACGGGATATCACATTTTTTTAAAAGAAATCTTTGTCTTATTTAATTCCAATTTGTCTGCTACGAAATAAATAGGGTGCCCCACTTCTACCGCAATGCGTTAATAAATATCAACTATTCAAATTGAAATTACAAACTTCCTAACACAACGGAAATTTGTTAATAAATTAATTAATAATACATATACATTTTCTTCTTTTTTTTCAAGTATTCAGAAGTAATTTTCATAAAAACGGTAAGTCATGCCTGATAGGGATAAAAGGAAAAATAAAACATTTTAGTAAACCCACTTGTAACTTTAATATCTAATCGTGGGCACAAACAAGAGGAGAGTAGGGGCGTGCGAGGGCAATTGCTTCTTCCTGGATTTTGAAATAGAATTAATACTTTTTTTTTCTTACTACGATTTTTAAAAACAAAATAAAGTTTATTTTTTTCAAGTAACTTAAAATAATTAAGAACAACTAAGAGAAAGTAGAACCGACAATATTACGCTAGGTTGGGGGACTTTGCCCCTCCCTAGATCCCCAATGAAAGACAATTTTAGTTCTGTTATCCTTTTTATGTATTTGTGTTTAATATTAATCATAAACGGGGGATTTAGTTGTATGTTGAATTCCGGGGGTGGCCCAGAGGGGTCTTTCTCCCCCCTGATTATAAAAATTAATTAGCTATTTTATTCTGATTTTGAAAAACTGTAAAATTTAATATTTTCGAGTAACTTAAAATAATTAAACCCTAAGAAAAAGAATAGCGAAGAATCTTTCGTTAGGAGGGACAGAGCCCCAATAATCCTTTTATGACAAAACATTTTCTGATTTCCAAAGATGCTTTATATAGATTGTGTCAAAATAAAGACGTTAGTCACTTTTAGCGTTGGAAAAATACCGTCTCCATGACGTGCAAAGTGAACTGCGTTCGCCCGTTCATCTGAAAGGGTTACAATTCGTATTTTTTAAAACCAATTACATCGCCTATTAGAAGAAGTTTTC
This sequence comes from Maratus michaelseni, assembly GCA_963931845.1. Lineage (NCBI taxonomy): Eukaryota > Metazoa > Arthropoda > Arachnida > Araneae > Salticidae > Maratus > Maratus michaelseni. Next base: position 227,673,494 of record OZ007586.1, read on the forward strand.
AGCTTTAACAGCCTCTTTTTGGTTTATAGGTACTTCTAAAATTACGCTTTATATAGGCGTATCTAAAAGAGGGAAAACTCCTTTCGGAAAAAAATGACCCATTTAATTTTTTTTTTCAAAGTGTTAACAACTTTTCCAAATTGATTGCAGCATTTGAGACGTAAGAGTACGATCTATCTGAACATGTCTTCCTATTTCAAATTTACTGAGCCGTTTGGTCGATTTAGGCCAATTTAAAACTACGAAATAACACAAGAAACGCGCTTTCTGTTTTTCATTTATTCCCGATGCGTAAATCGTGTTCAAGGCATGCGCCAGATCTTTTCCATGCTCATATAGCAACAGATTATTTTTTGATGAATTTTTAATTAATATCTTGGTTAAATATAATAAATTAAAAATTTGAGCCTCAGGTGCATCGGGACCTGTCTTAGACTATACTCACACAAAATTTCAAACATCTACGTGCGGTAGATTTTGCTAACCATCACTGACAGACGCACACACACACGTAGTGAATCTTTTTTTATTAGTATATATAAGTGCTAATTAAATACCACATGAAAACAGGAACCACTTCGTTAAATATTTTTTTATCTTATTTTCTTTATTTGACCTGGAAAAAATAGGAAAGTTGGAAGCTATATATTATGAATTACAATCTTACCACGGTCATGGCATCAAAACAAGCAATTTTTCAGGATTTTGCTCATTTAGCTTCATCAGCATCGCATGAACTACATTATATCAAAATTTTAGCCAAATCTACCTGTCCACATTTCTATAGATTTTGTTTGTGGTATTTTTTCTGAATGACAAACTATTGGTACACTCTCATGGTGGAAGGCAAATATAGTAACGGTTAAGGAACGAAACAGTTAACCCCTTGAAGGGCACCGGTATATTATATATACCACTTAATTTTAATCCCAAAATGCCACAGTGACACCAGAATTTTATAATCAAATTTTGAATTTATAAGGTACATGAGGAAAAGCTTTTACTTATTTTAAAAATAAATTCGTTCTTGAATCCTGGTGTCAATCAATCATTTCAATGTTTTAGCTACAAGAGTATTTTGCCCCTGAAGGGGTTAAGGACAACGAAATTCTAGATAATTTAAATACCAGTCTTTAATGCAATCACTTTTGAAGAATAACATGTACAATTTTGTCTGAACACATAAAAATATTTTGCTATTAATTTTATATGTTTTTAGTATACATATACCACCATTGTATTGTAATAATTATTTTAAACTTATTTAGAATTAGTGGTGTCAAAAATCGCAGCAATTGGCAGCATACATTTATTTTGTTCTACATTAGGTTGAATGTTCCCATGGGAAAAAAAAAGACGTCAAAAATTTATAAATAAATTTTGACAAATAAAAATATTTTTAGTATAATGATACAACAATAGCAATAAAATTCTACAATGAAGATTATTGTTTGCATATGGTGGTGCTATTTTTTTTGTTTCCATTTTTCCCACGAAAAATGATCAAACCTAATACTATATATATATATATATATGGCAGCCAATGACGAATAAAATTGATTATTTTTCCTACCACTCTCTCTAAACAAAAGTAATCTACATCTAAGACTAGAAGAAATCTGCCACGAAGAAAATTATTTTGAAATAGACAAATAATAATAAAACAGTCGCCAGTGACAGCTCTGTAGTATAAGCTATTTATCCGCTTTGAATGTTTCATAGCAGAAAAAGTTACTTCTTATGCATTGAATAAGAATTTTTGTTAATTTTTAGAGCACAAGTTTCAAAGAAATTTTTTTTCTCAGTTTCTTATATGAATGAACGTGGTACAAATGCTTGAACAAACTTATATTGTTAATTATAGATTATTTTCAGAAAATGTGAAGCAAATTGAATTGAATTAGATCACAGAGAAACCCGTAGTAGATTTGGCTAATATTTTGTAATAAGAAAATGAATCTTTAAATTAATTATAAAAAAATTGACGATTTAAAAATTCGAAAAATATAGAAAGTTTTCAAATAATATAAACCTTCTCACAAATTAAAACTGGACAATTTTAAACTAAAATGTGCTAGACCATAAATAACTATACGTTAGTCATCTATAAATCTTTATTTTTCTAAGATATAGTAAATCAAAGTCTAATTTGCATTCATAATAATAGTTTAGAAATACATTTGCCATAATGTCAGAATTAAATAACTTTATTTCAAAGAGTCTCTTGTATGAGCTTTCTAACCTGGAAAAAAGTTGAAAGGATAATTTTAGCTTTTACCGAAAAGGAAATTGCATTCGAATTCTCTTGAGATATCTTCATTTGTACTTTCTATAGGATAACCAAGAAAAGAGTTTTCCTTTGTTCTAAATATTATTCATGTTCAGTTTTTCCATTATGTTAGAGGAAGTAAAATCTTTGAATAAGATATTCTAGTGAACTAATTTTCTAATATATATATATATTTATCTTATAAAGGATTTTTGCACTTTGTGCATATATATATGCGCTTGATGCATATATATATACTTTATATACGTAATTATCATTTGCGTCATTTATTTCCATAAAACGCATTGAATTTGATGAGATGGTGGTAACAGGAAATTACATTTAAAATGTGAAAACATAATATTAATCGGTAATTTGTTACCCTGTAATACTTTAGGTGTTTCAAACAATATTCCCTTAAAAAAGGTCGAGAAATCATTATTTTTAAGAAAATTTTATAAAGTCACGATGACGATCTTTTTTATTGATATTGTTTTCTCACTTTTTTTTTATCATTTTATGTAGGAAAAACTGCGAATGTGTGATTATATACGGAGTGTTCGACTCTACATTTCATTAAAAAAATATTTTATGCTGATAAGCATAAGATGAAATCATATTTTAAGTATTTTCTACTAGTTAATTGTATTTTGTAACTGTATTTTGTACAGTTAATAAAAAAATACAGTTGAATTTTACAGTTTCCCAAACAGCGTGTTCCTTTTATCATTCGTAAACTTCTCCATTAATAGTAAATAAAGTTGAATTTTAGTTTTCCAAACTAAGTTTTCCTTTTATTATTCGTAAACCTCTGTATTAATAGTAAATAAAATTAATGACAATATTTATGCTTTAAACCATTGAAGAGCCGATGGTATAATAGTTATACCACTTAATTTTTATTTCCAACCTGTCAAATAGCAGCCAAATAGCATTCATAATAGTAGCCTCCATAATGTTATTTTAGTATATTGTTACAGGCATTTACAACGATTTTTTTAAGAGGGTGTTTATAGTATTTATACATTTTGTATACGGCCGCACAATAAATTCGATTGCACTATCGTCTAGGGGCAGTAATTACATAAAATGCATTTTATTACCATTATGTTATTTGAAACTCTACAAAATTTGTATATGTTAAAAAAGCTTGCTTTGGCAAGTTCTTTATTTTTGTGGCATTGTTTGCAATTTTATTCCAGATTATCACTATCGCAATTTCATTGCGTAATAAATAAGTATGGAACTTGAGAGTTTAGTTTTCATTTTAACTTTTTTCCTCCCACCCGTTTCCTAAACGCTTTCTATTATTTTATTTAAAAAAATTCTTTAAATTGATTTCTTCAATAAAATCGTTCTCTGTCATTATTTTTTAAAGTTTTTACGCTGACAAAAATGATTTGGTGAAGGTGATTTTTATTGCTAAATAAAAATTAGTTCATATACCTTTGTTCTATGAATTAAGATTATGAATGCGATTTTAATGACAATTCGGATCCTTTTGTCAGTGGATTTAATCGAAAATTGCTTAAATATCTTTATCAAAAATTAATAATAAAAAAATAGATGTGATTCTCTAAATTATAAAACTTTTACAGTTCTGTCACAGAAGTTCAGACGTGTGAAATAGACAAAACAATACGCGACTTGTACATAAATCCTCTTTATTAATTTATAAGCTATTAAAATATAAGCTATAAAGGGAAATAAATGCATGGACGAAAAAAAACTTACTTTTTAAGCAAGTCTTAAAATTTGTAGTAGTAAAAAACAAGACAAATCTAGAAGAAAATGGGAACCGGTTTTAATAGCATGCTACAACAGAATTTTATCCAAGGGACAAGACAATGACGATCAACATCTCAAATTTCCACGCATGTGCATTGAAGTAGAAGTTATTTTTTTCAGTAGGAGGATAATAATATGTATTTTTCAAAATCCATTAGACGCAAAAAAAAGTGTTTCCATTGGACATCGAAAAGAGCATTTCCATTAGACGTCGAAAGAGTGAAAATTACGATGTACGTATAGCAGGTCATAAATGTCTAATAGAAATCTAAGTGGTTAATGTCTTGATAGGCATGTATTTGATTATTCCTATACACATCTAAAGTACATTCTTGACTTTTTAGATGTAGTTAGACGTTAAATAGACATTTAAAAAATGCCATGTGGGTATATGTAGCATATTTCCGGATGAAGTGATCCCCTGACGCGGAGCCGTAAGTGGTTAGCAACCACCCCATTAATACTAGGCCTATATGCTGACTCAAAAATGGCGGCTGTCGTATGTGGATGTTATTAAGGGATTGTACAGCCCCCTGAATTTCCACGCCAATAATTTCTAAAAGTTTTATTTGACCTTTTTGATCTCTGAAAAGTAAAACGAAGAAAACTTAAAAAAAATATATATTGGTATAAAAATTCTAGAGACCGTACAAATGCGGAAATAAATCCGCTTATGACAGCCGCCATTTTTGTGTGAGTGCTCACACCTAGCATTCAGGAGGCTGTGGTTTAGCTCCCAAGCAGGTTTGATAGGGGAATGTAGGGTAAACCTCGGTGGGCGTATCAAACCGGGTTCCCTCTTTTCTCGCTGAGGGGTGCTCCCTGTGGACAGCACCCGTCTTAACCTTTTCCGGAGCAAAGTACTTCTATTCATAAAATGCTGAAATTATTGAACCAGAATTTACAAGCAAATGTATTCGAAATTAAGAAAAATGCTTTTCTTCATGTATTTAATTAAAGAAAAATTTTGGTGTCAATGCCACATTTAGGGATTAAAAATAATCCCTTAAGCATCACATTCAATTTAGTGACAGTATATGCTAAATAACAGATATATTAATTTTCGTCAAAAGCAAGTTTGTATCCTTATTTTCAATTTCAGGGGAATTATTTAATTAATGTAAGGAGATGAAATAAAGGTTTATTTATATTATACAAACACAAATAAGGTCTAAAGTTTCAATCTTCATCGCAGAAGGAAAGTTTTTTTTACAATCCCAATTACAATTAGTGACGTAAAAAACCCGATGCTTAGAACATTTAAGTCTGGACTTAAACTGAGGCATTTCAAATAGAAGAGTTCCTGACGTACGCAGGTACGTCGTGGTGCGTAAGGGGTTAAGGTGTCCAAAAATGAACCACCGCCATTAACGGAGTTATCTGCATCCCTTGTCGTCCCCCAGAAGAGTACTATACGTTCTTAAAGTGAGTTAATCTCTGTCTCCGTGCAGTTCTATTGGAAAGAAATTCACATCAAAAGTTTTTACATTTTTCCGTCTTTTCTGCTCTTCAAATAAATATAGCATGGCGTATCGAATTTAGGTAAGTAAACCACTGTTTTCTATAGCATTCAAACGATACTTTGATGAGAAGTAGAAGTCTGTACGTCAAGCTATCCAGGAGAAAGGGGATATTTTGATTTTCGTTCATCTGTTGGACAAAACCGAGTACCCATGTTTTTGCATTGAATTCTGCAATTAATTGTTTCTTCAATCAACAGGTAGTGAAGGATTGATACAATGCTCAGTCTGAAAAGAGTTGGCACATGAGGATTACAGCGGATATAACACGTAAAATCTGAGAAAGTCATTACATGACAACGTTCAAATTGTTTGAAAAAATGAAAAAAATTTTACTGACCCAAACAAATGCATATATGTCTTAAAGTTTGAGGTCTATATTTATTACATCAAAGCTTTTTGTTACTGTAAGTTTAAAAACTGAATTTCAAATCAATACCCTGGTTTACCCTACCATCAAAATTCAGAGCTGTTTCAGATGGTCCTAGAAATCGCATTTTCCCAAGTAGACAAAAGAACTCCTGTGGCAAGAGGTGTGGTTTTTCAATTGCATAGACGCCTTCAAATCCTATTGTGGGGTGTTTCGATTTTTCTGGCAATCTAGGCTTTTCTCAACACTGGAAAACTGTTCAGTACCATATTTTACTCTACTTTTCTCTATTCATTTTATTGACCTAGGAGGAATAAAATTTTTGTTTTACTTTTCAGATGTCCGGGGGCTAATCTTGAGCCTGTGGATTGGAATCGCAATACGCTAACCACTAAAATATCGGTGGACAATTATCGAGAGCGGTGAATGGAAATTCATAACAGAGAATATCAGCAGTAATGTTATTAAAGGGTAGGGTCAGTGGCGTAGCGTCAGGGGGGGCACGATCATTTTACTACCAGTATAATTATATACTACATTTAGCCTTATTTAATCTTTGGACGGTATGAATTAAATAAGGCCAAATATAGTATATAAAAAGACTGGTAGTAAAGTGCTCCGTGCCCCCCTTGACGCTACGCCTCTGGGTAGGGTACATAGAGTCCTACAACAATCTTTGAATACAAGTATTTGTCTTATTAGTTCGCAGAAAAACATTTCAATTTATGCGATTAATCACGAAAGCGAGATAAAATATTAGAGAAATATTTGAAAGCTGAAATATTGGTGCAATACCCCTGACAATTGTATTACAGTATGTGCACCTTGTTAAGAAGGGGTGTCCAACCATTTTGTCAGAAAATTGTATTTCACTACTATTTTAGAATGAAACTCTACGAAATATTTATTTTCAAACTTTCTGTCATTAAATAAGAAACTTTATATATGAAAATAATGGCAGTTCTGTGTCCCACGGGCCGCAAGTTGAATACACGTGTTGTAAAGGATTACATGTTCAGACCTGCCAAGTCTCCGGCTTTTTGGATACCGGTAATTTAGTACAGAAAATGTTGTTTTATTTAATCGGAGCATTTTGCGATTTAAAAGAACAATTTCTCTAACAAATTACTGATGTTCAAAAAGCCGGAGACTTGGCAACTCTGCATGTAATTATATCGTTAACCCATTTATGCTTAGCTTCACAATTTTGGGACGCATTAGTAAAATGGGAAAAAAGTGTATTTCACACCACTTTTTTTTTAAATAGAAATTTGGCGTTTTATTTTATCGAGGAGTCCTCGATTAAATAAGACACCAAATTTCTATTAGGAAAACGTTGTGTGAAATACACTTTTTCAAATTTTATTAAAGCATCGACGCTAGGCATAAATGGGTTGACGTATGTTTGGAAGTGGTGTCCAAATATGGTACGTTTCATGTTTATCCAGTACTTCTTTCAAAGGTCAAAATAGTAAAACGTACATTTAAGGATTATTCCTTTTCTAATTTACAGAACAATTTCATAAATTAATAAAACAAGATGTATGTGGATATTTTCCTTTATGGATACTAACTTTTAATTTGAAATTGGAAAATAAAATTATGTAAGTATAAAACACAATACTAAAATTTTCTGGTGTAAAATCATCAGAAATATAATGGATAAATTTTTAGTGCTATCAAATAAAATGAAATAACGATTATGAATTAAATTTTAAGATAATTTATTATTTCTTTTAATAATTATCGAAAGTTATTTTTATAATATGTAATATTTACTTTAATAGAATATTTCAGTGGAATTATAAAAATATTGGGTAAGAAACATTTAATTTATTTCTAGGTTATTTCGTCATTCTTTCAAAATGCAGCGCCCCCTGAATACTAGGCCTGCGCGCTGAAAAAAATGGCGGCTGTCGCAGGCGGAATCGTTTGTACAGTCCCTCGAACTTCAACACCAATAATATCTAAAAGTTTTCTTTGACTTATTTGATCTCCGAAAAACAAGGCGAAGAAAACTTTTAGAAATTATTGGTGTGGAACTTTGAGGGACCGTTCAAACGCTGAAAAAAAAAATCGGGCTGCGACAGCCGCCATTGTTGTCAGCGCTCAGTCCTAGTATTCAGGGGGCGATGCAAAATGTATAAAAAATAAATTACAAATATATTTTACGTAATACTTACTTTTAAAAATTATTTCCGGTGGAATAATATAATATATATGAAAGAAACATTTACGACAAAAATTTTGTGATTCTTAACAGTTTACTTTTATAACTTCTTAAATCATAATTCTATAAAATATCATATTGTTAGTATCCATTTTTCATTATTGGAAAATAGAAAATCATAGATGGGATTTTAATCTAATTTATCTCCTGGGCTGAAAAAAAGCAAAATCATTTGCTCTAAAGAATGAAGTAAGAACAGTTTTTGAAAAATATAATCTTTTAATTTGTTGACTTTCAATAAGTGGAATTCCATAAGTTTGGAATTCAGCTGAGGGTAAAAAGCTGGATGATATCCAAACATAATCTGAATTTAGACTATGAGGATTTAAAGCATTATTAAAAATTTCATTTCAAAATTAGAAACCGTAATATATAATATACTAAAGTAATAATTCATTTTTATAAAGAACAGTAGGTATAGTATAATTTTTTATACTCTGAAAATAAATTTTTTGCAAAGCTATTTTTTGCCGAATGTTTAGTAACGTAATTTTATATACAATTCAAAAATATATCCAGGCCTGGGAACGGTTTCTTTTGACTATCACGAATTTTTAGGTGCGGTCGCAATTATTTAAATACGTGACACCTATAGTCGTCGTCTGGTCCGTCCGTCTGTCCGCATATTGCAGCGCAAAAACTACCCAACCGAATGGTTTGAAATTTTACAATCGTAGCAGGATTTTATAGAGTAATTTTAAATTTTATGAAAATCGAATCAAAATTTAAAATGATATTAATAAAAGTTTTCTTCATTCTATTAAATCCTATCATACGTAATTAAATGAATGATATCCATGATAGCTAATGATTCTAGGTTGCCATGGTGATTACGTCATATTTAACATGGAGTCATATTTTTTCTCTATAACTAAATTTAAAAACGGAATTTTTATACTAAAATTTTTTAATTACTGCAATCATATAATCTACCGACAGTTTTTTGGATAGATGTTTACGGACCTAAATAAATGCATATATGTTTTAATGTTTGATTCAACATTTATTACAATAAAGCTTTATGTTACTGTAAGTTTAAAAACAAAAAAATTTTTAATTTAAATTAAATGGAAAAAAGTCTAAATACGGATTTCAAGTTCTGAAATTTTCAAAGATAGACTTATGTTTTCCGTTGGAATTTTCAGTAAATGTCAACAAAAGATGAAATGTATTTATTTTATTACGGAAATTAATCATATCATATTAACAGATAATATAATTCATTTTACTGAAATAATAACGCTGGTTTTTTTATACTGTCTCGTATTGGATATTTGCGCATAGTATAATTTTAATGTAACAGTTAAATTAACAGAGTAATGAATGCATTTTTGCATAAGAGGGCAATAGTTATTGCAACAAGATCTGAAAATTTATAAAACTAGTTATAGTATGAACGCACCTCATTTGTCACGTTTGACTTACATTTTCCAACTTGTTTTTATTATTTTTGTGGTATTTTGCTACAAAAATTGCAAGAAAAGTCTCATTACGAGACGAGTTTCTAGGACATTTGCAAGATAAATTTAAAACAAAATGTTCGTAAGGATTTAGTGATGGACAAAATTTTGATTTGCTCCCTTTTAAAAGAGACCGCTCCAATTCCTGTATATCTTGAAAAATATCTGTTTTCCTATATATTTCTTTCTTTAGAAATATTTAATTGTGATTCAGGGTTCGTACATTTTTACCACAATTTTTTAAAAGGTTTTTCTATTTAATATTTAAATGGCAGAAATTGTAGACACTCCGTTTAACCCCCTAACTGTGTATCCCGAACTCAGTTCGGGCAAGAAGAGTTTGCTTGTTTTGTTACTAAAAGCTTTTGCACACCAGTAATTTTTAAACGCAACCTCCGCTTTATTGATCGGTAGACCATTTTCAATTACACAAAGCAAATATTTTAGTACGGAAAAAGTGGTGTACAGTGCCTATTTTTAGTTTATGGTGACAAAAAACCTCCAACAGTTAAGGTTTTAATTACAGGATATGTAATACATTTCTGCATTTAAATATGGTGTAACCCTCTATTAAAAATTGTGTTAAAAACGTACGATTTATTCTGATTGTTATTCTTTGAAAAGCAGTCAAAATATTTAACTAGAAAGAACCTATGCCGCATTAATAAATTCATATAAAATAAATGACAGTAAAAATAATAGTTTATGTCACACATAACATATTTCAATGATCATGAGAAACCTTTAATTTATTCTAGGACAGGGGACAGGGATGGCACATTCGCGTGCCAGCAGTTTAATTATCACCCCTACGGTGGAAACATAGTCTTTGAATTAGTTATTAAAGATATTCTGAGAATAAAAAATGCGAAGAAACCTATTCATTAAAAGTGGTACACTGCAAATAGAGGCATCTTAAATTCAGACACTTAAGTGTCTGAATGTGAAATTTCAGACATAATAGATGTCTGAATTTAAGACGCGTGAGGGTCTCACTATAATCATGGCATAAACGCACTAATAAAAATGTCTGAATACTGCTGAAATGTGTGAAATTATGACATTAAAAATTGAGACACGTAAGTTTCTGAATGTGATCATATGTGTTATGCAACATAATGTGTTATGTGATCAAATGTGTTTAGATCATTCCCGCATAGCATGCACAGTCACAGTGACGTCATTGTGACGTCACTGTGAGTCACGTACGTCACGTCACACCTGTGACCAAAATTCCACCACTTTGTAACGTCACGCTGTGACCAAAATGTGAACGTCTTGGAGATTTTAAGAAAACTTAAAATAAACTTTAGAACAACTGATGGCATCAAGAAAATTACTATTTGAGAGCTTAAAAAAATTTTGTGACGTTGCAATGACGTCACTTCAAGTCACATAAGTACCGTCACACCTATGACCAAAATTCCAACACTCTGTGACTTCACAGTGTGATCGGAGAGGGAATTTGAAACAGAAACTCATAAAATATAGATTTGAATTATGTCATTTGCCTAAATCGTTAATAAAAACATTGTCACACACTATTTAAATAAATTGAATATTTCCAAAATAAAATAATAAATAAATATCTGTCTACATATATGAGGCAGATAACTTTTTTACAATTTTTATTACCATTTTCAAGAAATTTAACAAAATATACTATATAATACACAGGTAAAAAATCCTAAATAGAAATTTAGTAACGTATGAAAGTTTTAGCGGAAAGTAATTCAGAAATAGATCTCCCATTCTAATAAAATTATTAGCAATTTACAGGTTTTAACATTTTAAATGCAAACATTTTCATTTTTTTTCTACTACCGCATGGAACTCATTTGCTAATTTTGTAATGCTAAAAATATTTCTTTAAAAATCTCCAATCTTTAATTATTTTGAGAGGCCACTCAACCAAATCATCAGTTTTCTGGTCAAAAAATGAGGGCACAATTTTTGCGACGATCCAACACTTTCAGGATTTTCCTTGTACGGTATAATTAAGGTGGTTCTTAACTGACCTGCTCAACAACGCGAAGCTTTCTGACATAATTTCAGACTCACTTTTAAACGCAAAGGCATAAATTGGGCAGGACGGTCTATGGAAGCAATTTGGATTCGATTTTTCATTTTTTTAAAATAAATAAACTACTTATCGAGTTATAAGCAGTTCGTGTCACGTGACGACCGGTTTTTCCCCTTTCTTTTACTGTCACGTCGGCTATTCGGTTCAAAACGCCGATTCTGATATTTTTTTCTGAAATATCTTCTGCTATTAACAAAAAATGGAAAACGTCTTTCAATTACATAGTTTCTGAATAAAAACACCAGCCAATTTAATGCATTTCCGAACAAAAACGAATTAAAAATATGTCATAAAGTAAATGTCATAAACTATATGTCATTCCTATAGCAATTTATTTCAAACTGGCCAGTGCTTAGTAAGATATCACCTCTAGCCATATAAATTATAAAGCATTTGAAATATCTTTATTTAAATTATTTGTTTTATCTATCATTTGCGGTAAGCTGTAAACATCTGCGAGGTGTTACTTTCTGGTTAAACAATGCCGCGCAGATCTTAATTGCGGATATTGGAAGCAGACGACTTTTGTCATTCGAAGTTCGAATTAGAATATTTTCAATTTTATTCTTCTTCCAAAATGGCGAATGTGAACGAATTATGTGTCGAAGGATACGTTTTTGCACGTTCAAGGAGAGATATTTTTATTCAGAAAATGGAAATCATTGTGAAAAATTATTCTTCAAATTTGGACGTAATTAGCATCCTTATCATACGTAGTAATATTTAAGGAACTGCTGTAAAATATGAAGAAAAGCATCTGCGTCGTTTGGCCTTGTTTTTGTTGAGTGCTAATGCAGACTGCAGATCACTAAACAGTAAAGCACGACATTTAATTGTTGGAACGGAACAGACAATGAATATTATCTAGAAAAAACTTTTTTTATAAGGATTTATGTTCTGGATTTAAGAATTCCAATTAAAATATAAGTCCGAAAATAATTACAATAGCGTTGGCGTGTTATGATATGTATTCGTCAATGCATTTGTAATGTTTTTGTACCTAATTTACTTCAAAAACACTTGTATTACTCGGATTACTTCGTTGATGCCATAAAAAATTACATCTGCTAAAGAAAGGTATGTAAAAATTTTATTTTTTCAATCTACATGATTAAAATATTTAACATAGAAAGAACACCAACAGCAAAGCTTGAAATTTTTTTGTTGTTGTGTCTACTAGTAAGAATTTAAATATTACCCTGCTAAAATATTTTAATTATCAAAATAATAATAATGATACATAATCTTTAAGTAATGAATAGCTGTAATATAATAATTTTATTTTTGATTTTCTGCTTTGAATTACACTACTCACTATTTTGATTCCTAAATGATTTTGATAAATTTCAAAGTATTCATTTAACATCTATACTTTAGTATATAAATTTAAAAGTATGTAGGTTTATTGTGATCAGTATGATTAAAATAAGCTTGTTACTTACAATTACCGTATAATTCAGTAAATAAAATAATAATGATAAACCGATGTCTTATTACGGTTATTGGTGGTTATTGGTATATTGGTTATTGGTATATTGGTATTATTGGTGATTAGACTGCATTTCTACACTTAATAAACATTAAAAGATGAATAACTATTTGATATTAATATTAGATTTATTATTTTTTAATTGTATCATATAAATATGATTATCTGTATTCTTAAAACAATGCAAAATAGCATCCTTAATGCAAAATATCAGTAACGTTCACTAAACTGCATTCTAAAACTTATATAATAGATCTCAAATCCGGTTGTATTCCGGATATACTATGTATTATGGTATCAGAATCACAGCAAATGTTACTGTGGTTCTTGCCCTGGAATCAGACATCAAGCCAGATAGATATCATGTCATCGGCGTCAACATGTATTACTATTGATGAATCGTAAATCAATAGAAAATTGTACATTTTCTTCACATCATATGCTAACTAGAGTGGCTGCGGTGCAGTGGGTTATCAACAAAAAATGATCGGTGTTTCTAAAAAAATAATATATTGCAAAACTTATTATTTAAAAAAACATTACAATTTCATAAATATATACATAATTTATAAATCAATTAATAATGGTAAAAAAAATAAGCAAAATATTGTTTTTATTTTTTTATAGTTATCATTTATATATAAGGTAATACCAGTCAAATACTGGAGTAAACGTAATTAAAACACATATAGTATTTAAAATAGAGGTCCCATGCATGATTTGTAGCATATCTTATTTTGAAGGTTAAATTTTTGCTTTTCTCTTATTAAATATATAAAATACTGTTTAAAACCTATTGGAATATTTGATAAAAGGTATTTTTATAAATTTAAATGGTTAAAGGAGAGAAAGAACCTCCCCCCCCCACCCAAAAAAACAGGGTAAAGTATGAGTTTTTTTTTTTTAATTATGAACTCAAATTATATAATATATAATTTTTTAACGTGGTTAAAATGTAAAATCTACCACTTTAATATTACTATATGTTTAATATGTACAGAATCGTAGATCCCTCCTAATCTGTCCATTTTTGAATACCGCCTTTTTTAAAAATAATCATCGTTTTAGATTTTTCTTATAAATTTTGCAGACACCAACGCGGCTAATTTTTTCTGCAAATGTTGTAAAAACCTAGCACAAATACTAATATTGAAAAAAAAAAAAGAAAAAAAAACGAACCAGTGGGAGTCCTGTTCAAGGGGTACTTTTTCACAAAAGAAATCTGTAAATGGCTTTTTATCAATACTATTTTTTTTCCTTCTTTTTCATACTTTAAAAATGTTAAAGTATTTTTTTTTTTTTTTTTTTGTATTTAAGGTTGAGATTTACAATTTTCTGCACATATTTTTTTTATTATGTATTCGATAAAACTGTACATGACATTTACTTTGACATTTTTAATTTTTTTTTTTTTTTTTTAACAAATAATATCATATGAAGAAGCGTTAGATTACCCCCACCTTTCACTAGATATGACAGTTAAAAATTATTTTTTATCTAATATAATTTGTATCTAAAATTCATGCACTGCCTTGTATAGCATATAAGAAATGTAAAAAAAAAAAAAAAAATTAATTAATTAAAAATATCAATATATAAAAAAGTAGTAGGAATAAAAAATATTTTTTTAAAAATATGATCTGTTAAAAGTTTTATTTTAACTGTGCTTTTAAATCGAAAATTAAAATGCAGTGCAGTAACAATTTTTAGAATAATTCTTAAAATTATATATTTATGTTGTTGTGGTCAGGGTCAAACTGATTCTATTATTAGGGTTTCGCTCATCTCACGAAACCCAATTTGTCTCGATTCTCTGTGTCCGTCACAGAGTGGGATCTCAGAAACTGTATAAGTTAGAGACTTGATATTTTGTGTACTTACAGCTGAAAACCTACTGACACGCTGAAAATCATAAAATTTTGAAAATGTCTTCATTAACGCAAGATATTAATTAAAACCTTTAAAACCCACTCATTAATGGATAAAAATATTCAACTAATGCGCAGAATCTATTTGCAAAATTTCGCGCATAATAACATTCCCTTTCAATTAAAAAATGTATTTACATGTAACTATCAAAAATAGAAATAAAACTTTAAAATATAATTAAATGAACACGTGTTAAAAGCAGTAATTGTAAAAAAAAAAAAAAAAAAAAAAAAAAAAAAACATAATTAAAATATACTTGCCCGTGAATATTAAAAAGAGCAATAATTAAATTATTACGTGTTCAAAGCATTAAATAGGGAAACTTACGTCATATTTAAAATGCTCAAATAACAATATTTCCGAACAGATTCAATATAAAAATATATTTACAGGATATATTAATTTATTTCGACAAAATATTTGACTTATTATCGCAAATTTTAAAACAGCGTAAATATTAATATTTCATTTCAATATATATTTTTAAGTTTAATAATAGAAAGAAAACTTTGAAAATTACGTCATATTGGAATCGAAACATTTCAAACTTCTTACGGAAAACTTCTTCGGTACTTCTCCATTATACGGTTGACAACTTCCGAATGACAAAAAAAAAAAAAAAAAAAACACTATTGCCAAATTCTAATGTCCAAAAAACCAATGGAAGAATGCTGCCATTATAGAATCTAAAGCCCCACTCACTAAAGTGTCAATTATCAGTAACTTTAAATAATAAAATTTATAATACATTAAAGAAAAGAGAAAAAAAAGTAATCTTAAATCTTTATTTATTTACAATATTTTTCTTAACTATCCCCCTCGGCTGACGGATAAGTGTTTATGATGGCAGTTGACACGGGTATGTTGTGCATAACTATGCATAGCAACATTTTTACACCGCAAGGTCGTTATTATTTTTTTAATTAATGAAATAATTAATAAATGGGTAAAATATCATTAAAAATACAGATAAATGTCTAATAAAAATCTCTTGATGACATAGGAAACACGTGTAACGCATCTGATGTCAATAGAATGTGACACCACGGTAACACACTTTTTTCCCCTATATTTTGGCGACTTTTTTTTTATAGTGGTCCACGGGATAACGGATAAATACCCAATTATTTATAACATCATTATCATATATTCCCCGATGCAACGACATTGTTTACTTAGCTATTTAACATACGTTGATTTTCAAATGTTTAATTGATGTTATTTAATCTATCACGAAAACAGTTGTTAGCTCTTTCGACAGCAGTTGATTTGGCCTTAAAATATCTAAGTGAAAGGAAAATGAATGGAAACCCGATTAAAGCCGATCGCCACTGGTCGCTTAATTCTAATTGAATCTTATGTAATCATTTTAGAGTTAATCAAATTAGCGTGCTTTTAAAGTTTGCGGTGTCATAACGGGGGTTGGCGAGCATAGCTCCTAGGGGGCAGAACTCCCTAGTAAAAAAAAAGAAATAAAACGCTAATAGACAATGATGTACTTATTATGTGAATAGGGATTGTTAATAAAGAAGGGGAGAGGTGGGGGGGGGACTACTTTTTTTTAAATATCGCGTTTAGTTCACATGACAGATATTATTATGACAGAGTATAATAGCGGGCTTTGCCCGCTATAAGGACGGTTCAGATATTTGAAAAAACGAAAAACTAGACCGGCAATTTTTTATTTTATATAAAACATGAGTTTTTTTTTAATTTGGATTTATTAAAGACACTTAGTCACTTGTTTCGGATTCGTTTCGATTTTAGATTAAAATTTTATTCTTGCGGTTTGGGGTACGGGTTAATCTAATTTTTCAAAAGAATTACTATAATATTGTTTCAGATGAAAAACTATAGTTTAGTATGAATGAGTTTTTATACATGCTTATTTTTCTGTATAAGCCATAAAATAGATATGATAAATATTTTTATAGACTTCTTTTCTATAATTGTATTAAATTGTAGATATATTTTTTAATTTAGGATTTTGGGTCCGGAGGAATGTCTATCAAAACATTTATCAGGTTCGGACGGGTTATGGGTCAACGGAATTTGTTTTATTGGGTTACGGTCGGATTTTGGGTGGACTTGAAATAAAATTTAAAAATTCAAATCGGGTTTGAATAAATTGAAATCATCCAGCACAGGACAGGACCCAAATGGCTTCACATTATTGTCACTGTCGTCACAGATTCATCACAATGTTATGTCAAAATCGTCACAAATGACACATATTTCACAAATTGGTCATAATGTGACTTCAAAATGTTGTCGCTTTCGTCACAGATTCGACACAAAGTTAATGGCAAAGTCGTCACAAATGACACACTCTTCACAAATTTGTCACACCGTGACTTCACAAAGTGGTCACAATATGTCGTCACAAAAGAGCTCTAAAACGGCCATAACGAGTTCACATTCAGGTCACCGTGACTTCACATCGACGTCACGTGACGTCACATCGACGGTCACAAAGTCACAGTGTGACTTCACACTGACGTCGCCGTGACGTCACCATGCCTTACGGGTATATATATGGCAACACCATCAAAACACTGTTTTCGAATAGATTAAAGGTGCATAAAACACTTTCCTACCCACTAAATTTGGCATGGCTTTAAAAAGAAATAATTTGATTAGACCATAGAACATGGGCCAAATTGCACAAGTCCGCTTATCAAGTCTTGGAACTAAGTTATTTTCGGTCCATTAAGTCATTAAGAAATTGCTTTTCTGAAAAAAAAAAGTTTTTAAAAGCTACTTGCACTTGTACGTATATATAGGGTAAAGTTGCAGGGAATTCCCCCCCCCCTTCTAAATCTCTAGTTTAAAATAGTTAGAGATATACCTTGAAACTTTAAATACTCAGAGACATAAGTACTAATAGAAAGAAGTGTCGTAATTATTCAGTATTCATCTGGAAGAATGAATTTTATAATTTTTTTAATAACCAGAAAAAAAATCTAATTTCAAATTCAGGGAGGGGCAAGCCCCTTCCCTCTTCCTACTGGTGCATAAAGAAAACAGCGTCTTAAATTAAAATATATTCTCATTTCCAGTGTAGCAACTAGAAAGTGCCACCCTAGCCGCGCAAGCTTTTAGACGTATTTCTTCTTTCGTAATTAATGGCCGTTCTAAATACAAACTCTGTTAAATTAAATGCAAATTTCTTTTTAAAGTGTACGTTCGCGCAGATTTTAATTAATAATATAGTTTGATTTGATTCATTTTATACGAAATGTGACGCTTTGTGATTTTATTTCGTATCACCTTAGTCTATCACCTTCGTATTATTTTGATCTCGTCAAATCTTGATAAACAAAACTTTTGTCTCGTTAGTTTATGTTTCAAGGATGGTGATGTCATTCTTGTAACATCGACTTGCAAGATATATCAAGGAATTGTTTTTATAAAAAGATGCAAGTCTTCCTCCCTCCAGCAATTTGGATAAATAGAGAAATTTGCCTTTAAAGAAGATCGTTAACTGGTGTGACAGTATTTCAAGTTTTTTTTCTGACATATTGATATATTTTGTTGACATTACAGTTTATAGTACTAGATAAAAAATTCTTTTTAATCGGTTTGCAAAAAACACATTAATTCTAGAAATATATAATATTCCAATCATGTATTTAATTGCTGTTAAAAAGTCAGTAATGCATATATATAAATGGCTTCATTTAATTATCTATCTTTTAATAAAAAAGTAAAAACGGAAAATTGTTAAATATTTTGCTAAAGAAAAAATGCTGTAAAAAATAGATACTATGTCTGAAAGCAAATTTTATTTGCATTGTCATGTACTAATTATTTACCATTTATAAATATGTCAATGAAAATAAGCAAATATTTGAGACTTTATATTAATAAACTCAGTGTTCAAATTTTCCATTGTTTAACAAATAATTTTATTAACAATATATATTTTCATACCTTTAATTTTATTTCATGCAAAATAAATTAATATTTAAATGAAATTTTCATTTTTCTGCGATTGTATAATAATAAATGAGAAAATATTTGAATATAAAGCAGGGCATGGATTGTTCCAGAAGCAGAACCTGATGAAAGCAAGGGCAAACTGGGCCATAGCACTAACTGCCTCCCCCCCAGACATTTGTTGGGGAGCAAATTTGGTGTGTAATTTTCATAACGCTAATATTTTAAATTTCTTTTAACATTGCACTGATTATAATCAATATTTTGAACTTTTACAGAAAGATAAGATTAAAAAAAATATATGCCTATCTAAAAACTGTAAAACCCCTCAATAGAGTACACCTCAGTACCGCGGAATTTGAGGTAAAAGTATGTCAATATGTGTGTTTAGGGAAAGAAAAATATGGGTGTTCGATAAATAGAGGTGTCCAGTATTCGGGAACGTCTGTTATGGAGGTTTTACCATCACAGCGGTCTGAAACCCCCATAATAGTCACCTACAGAGGTGCAAAAATCTAGGCGCTAATGAGCTGATTCAATAATTCATCTTAATTTTATTAGTATTCTTCGTCAAATTTTATTAGTATTCTTCGTCAAACTTTATTAGTATACTTCGCGTAAATTTTATCAGTATTCTTTTTAGGCGAAGAATCCTAAAAAATTAGTGGTGGGAGTCGGTCCATTGGCGCTTAGATTTTTGCACCCTTGGATACCTATATTTAGCGAACAACTTTTTCAATTCACGAGGCATACAAATTTAGGTACTTCTAAAATGCAGGCACATCCGAAAAGCGGACAAATGGAGAGGTTTTTATGTTTTTAGATTTTTAAAAAATATATTGACAATTTTTTCTTATTGTAAAAGTTCAAAACATTGAATATAATCGCTACAATGTCTAAAGAGCTTTAAAATATCAACTTTACAAAAATTGCATACTAAAATTGGGACCCGCTAAAATTGGAGTGCAGGGGCAGGAAGTGCCATAGCCCAGTTTGCCCATGGTTTAATAAGGTTCTGCTTCTGGCGCATCAGACCTGCCAAGTCTCCGGCTTTTTGGATACCAGTAATTTAGTGCAGAAAATTTTGTTTGATTTAATCGGAGCATTTTGCGATTTTAAAGAACAACATTTTCTGTAAAAAATTACTGGTGTTCAAAAATTCGGAGACTTGGCAACTCTATTGCTTTATATTCAAATATTTTCCCAATTATTAAGGATTCAATGTGGTCAAATATGGCTTGCCTTTAATGCTTTAAAAAAATGTGGTCAGAAATGCCTGTCTATTGCCGACAAATCAAAGCACAAAAATGGGACGTTTTCAGAAGTTTCAAGTGTCTGAAATTGAGACACAATTAAGTGTCGTAAATTTTAAGACACTTTTATATGTCTCTTTTTTTAACCATACGTTTCAGACACTTAAGTGTCCGAATTTCAGACATTTCAGTTTACAGTGTATTGATTCGCCGTCTCTGGTCTAGGAATCTTAAACATGTGACACGTGGGCACCATGCTACCATTATAGCAAAATCTATTTTATTTAATAACAGAATCTTTATAATTTAATAAAACGAATAATAACTTTCAAAATGCATGGTGGCAAACGGCATTCCGAGAAAAAGATTGATACCCACTACTTTAGTCCATTTTCAAATATGATGCATATTAGCATAGCTGCATGCTGTAGCATACACAAATAGGCAGGGGGTGGGTGGAGGTTTCCAGGATACCACAATTCCCTTACACAAATCTTCCCCTTTTTTTTACTAGAATTTTGCCATTAAATAAGGCAAAAATTTCTATAAGGGCGTACTGGTAGGTTGGACCTACTAGCGGCTTGTCAGGGGTGATGTAGCACTTTAATGATAGTATTTTCGGATGCTTGTATTTTCTTTATTTAATCGTAGAGTTCTCTATGATTAAAAAAGCAAACTTTGTTTTGCAAAAATACTGGTAGAAAACTGATTCAGCTAACCTGACGAGTTGCTACTGTCTGGACACCCCCTCCCTAGCCACGTTTATGTGTGCAACTGTCTTCTAGATTTCGGAGAATCATAATTTTCAAATAAACACACTTTTTTTTTATTTATAGACATTTCAGGTTAAATAAAACAAAGGACTATTTGGAACTAGTGATACACAGACATTTGATTGCTTGGCAGCTATGTGATAGTTTTACGTGCATGAAATTTTACATCAAACTTGTCTAAATTTCATTGATTTTTATTGATTGACGAGATATACAAATCATGTAATATTCAAAATTTTGACCAATTCAATGTACGTAAAATAAAATAAAGTCACAATGAAAAACGATCAAAAGTTTTACCCTGTAAATATTAAAACAGAGTTAGAAACTGGGCTAGTTTAAGAAGAAGGTTGCTTTTTTCAAAATATGAGTTATTTTCAATATTGAACAGCGTTTAATCTTAACTTATTTCTTTTCAGAATGACTTGATATTCTTTGCACTTTAAACATACAGCTCTTTACATTTTCATCATGAAGGCGAATTTGGTATTTATTCAGTAGAGATAGCTTAGAGGTTCACAGTCACTTTTCTATCAGAAAATTCCTATATTAAATTTGAATCTATCTGATCGTGGAATGTTCTACGATTATGCAAGGGAAACTTTAGTTGGTTAAAATACTAGTGGTAAATCTATTGTGAACACGAGTCGCCGTTGCATTTAATGTTGAAATATTGATGTGCTTTTGCCTTTCAGGAAAGAATTCCAGTGACAAACAGCGCAGTCAAACGAAGTGAAATTTCATGGGATAAATGCAAATGTAGTAATTTAACTTTTTGCAGAAGACAAAAACCAAGGTTAATAGTGGATAAGCAGAAAAATTGTTTGTTAATTTTCATTTCGTAGATGTAACACAGCGCTATATTTTGAACATGTGCATTAGTAATTTTTGCCTTATTTAATCACAAATAAATAAGGCTAAAATTACCGATGGATTTTTCTGGCACATGCTGCGTGCAGATGTTCAGAATATGGCCCTGACCTGACATAAACGCAAAATCTGGATTCATACGACTTTAACTTTTAAATAACACTAATTTTAAATTGAAATATTTTATTTTAATCGAAATTTCTGTAATTAAATAAAGCAAAATTTATTTTTTAAAAATACTGGCATGAACGAATAGATAAAATTTCCTTAATAATGTCAGAAACTTTGCGTGAATAAGGCGTTTAAATAAGGAAGAAATTCTTGCACAAATTTACTGGTGGAAGTTTGCTCCAGCGGTAATCAGGCCTAGCGGAACCAGTGTCAGTCGAAGCTTCACTGTTTCAAAGATATGTCAGTTTCTCTTTATTCATAGATCCATCTTTCGTGCTGTAAAACATGGTTGTTGAAATAGGGTTGTTTTGGTATTTTTTGCATCGGTTGTTTTCGTATTTATGCATCTGACACAATCATTTATCATTCTATCATTAGCACAACAGTTTTATCATTTACATAATGTTTCCTCATACATGGCTACGGAGCAACATGCTATATTATACTTTATACATGCTATATATTATCACTTCCTTATGTTATTACTTTTGATATTTATATATCATTTACATATTTATCTCTGTTTTTTTGTCTATTTATATATTTTTAATTAATATTATCTTATTTATCTATAAAATTTTTAAGATATTACCTACTTCATCTTTCCAAATTTTTAAATACTCTTAACTACATACTTTATAAATTTAATTATTGTTTACTACCATATTAGTCCCCTTTAATCTTCATATCTATATCTTATTGACATTAATAACTACAGTGTAAGCAGAGTTCGTACGCTATTACCACAAATGTTTAATGGAATTTTTCGCCTTATTTAAATTAAAAAAAAAAAATAGTACAAATCCTGCAAATAAACGAGTCGTCTACAATTTCTGCTATTTAAATATTGTTAAAAGCCTACTAACCATAGTGTGTAAATTTTTTTAAGATAAATACTCTTCTTTTTTAAAGCTAAACTGCAGCATTACTTTTTTTATTTAACACTAGACGGAAGCACTAGCTACATTCTTTTTTTTATTACTATCTTACTCTGTTTTGCCAAATGACGCAGCATCTCCTAATCAGGCACATTGGACATACACATGGATAATATTTTTCAATCTTATTTAATCCTTTCCTCTCTTTATTTTAGTGGTGGGTTTTAACCCTTTCCGTAGCGGAGTAAATCTGTTTTTAAAATGAAGAAATTATGGACTGATACCAGAATTTACAAAATAATTCATTAGAGAATAAAAACTTGCTTATTTTCCCGTGCGTTATAAAAGGAAAAATTTAATTAAATATTCTTGGTGCCTTTTGTCAGTTTTGGAATTAAAAATAGGTGTCCTTTTTTATGGATACCGCCCGCTAAAGGGTTAAATATCAATTATTTAGTTGTATTTTATATTATTTAGTTTTTTTATCTATTATATTTGGATCATTATTTATTTTTTTTAGATCTTATTCTTTTCACATATTTTTATTAATATATATATATATATATATATATATATATATTTTGGGGGGGAGGGTCGATAGGTAATATTGTCAGTTTAACACTTAATGCTGATAATATTTGAAGAAATAACATATTTTTACTATGAATTATTCTTATGAAGCTCCTCTGACGATTCCATAATATACTCATAGTGTTTCACATTTGCATTTGCATTTCATTCTGCTTAATTTATGCAGTATATTTTCCTTTGATTTTCACGTATGTGATTTTATTGCAACTATATATATATATATATATATATATATAAGTGGACCTGTATAATAATGTGCCATTGAATTCGATAAATAGATGATGCACAAGGTTAGGAAATTAAGCCATGTTCTTCTTATAAATTTAAAATCCCATTAATTAAGATAAACTTTCTAACACGGCCACAAAATTATTTTTTTATTATTAAAATCTAATTCTTTTTTCTTTGCATTGGGATTACAGATGACATACATTGACAATACATTGACGTTAATGTCAATATCATGTAATGCATCTCTAAACAAAAACAAGGCAATCGAAAAGTTCTTTTAAAAGATTACAAGAATTTTCCATTAGCAGCTAAAGCAATTTAAACTTTTCTTCCTGCTTTGTGAGTGTTTTGGGGTTACATGAAATCTTTTACAAAACCACATTACTGCAGTAATGTGCTGTTAAAAATGATTGTGAATTATCAGCATTGCAGAAAATTGAGTATCTCTGCAAATATTAACTTTATACTTACCACATATTACGAAAATGTATCATAATTTTGCCACTATAATGGATATATATGTCATAAGTTTTTTTTAATGATTTTTCCTTTAAAATAGAATAGTTTTAAATTAAAGTCCAATAATGCTTAACCCTTACAGAACCATAAGATGTCCAAGACTAAATATGCCAATACAACACAATATTTTAGCTATTGTGGGTGTAAAGTAAGAGAATATCACCATGTCTCTGTGATACGCTTTAACCCTTTAACGGACATTGGTTTCCCTATGAAACCACAAAATTTTACCACAAAATTTTAATTACGAAATTCAACAGTGACAGCAGAATTTTAATAGAAATGTTTTCCATTTATTATGAATGTGAAATATCGCTTTTTTCTTATATACAAATAAATTTGTTCATAATTTCCGGTGTCAATCATATATTTCAACATTTTTGTAGAAGGGAAGAATATTTCTCTTGAGCGTGAAAAGGTTAAAGTGATAAAAAACATAACACGGAATTTTTAAAATACCTTTTTAATGTAGATTACATATGTTTCGTTCACACTATCGGTGACATCTTCGGATCTAAATGATACATACAATATTCTCGCATATTTTTGAAAATGGTAATACTGCAGTACGGTATTACGTATTGCAGTATTTCAAATTATGAGTACTTTGTTTATAGGTCTGCCACTTGCAACTATTTTTTTTTCTTTTCTTAATCTTTCCTATCACTAATTCGAAACAAAAAAAGTTAGCTAGATGATTAGGAGAAATCTACCAAAAAATTATTCTTTTAAAATGCTGGTATGCAAACAACTTAAAAAAATGCCAGTGGTTTTTATCACTTGGAGTTAAAAAAAATAGCCGAAAATTTTTATCATAAAATAGAAATTCCTTATATTTCTCTTTTCTCCTATAGTTTCTCATTTTACTTCTTTTAAAGAACTCTTTTCTTTTCCTAAAAAAAATTGTTTCGAATTTATACAGTAAAAGAAAATTCAAAAATCTAGAAATAGTTTTGAGTATATAATATGTTTGCATCAGTAAAAAACAGAGTTGAAATACATTTTAATATATTTTTTTAGGCTTTAAATGTGCACAAGACGATCAAAAATTTCTATTTTATAACTTACCTTTATTTACAAAGTTATCGAAGTAAAGAATTGCCTGAAGTTATAAGTTGTTTCAAATTAAAATAAGAAACCAAGCGCTGGAAGAATTCTTTTAAACTCTTGTCATATTACAATATTGCAGGGAATCCACTGGAGGGCTGATCAAGAAACATAAAAGTGTACTTCAGTAAACAAAATTCTGTAAAAATATGTGTTTCTGAAAGGGAATCAAAATAATTTTCCTGGGTATGTCACCATGAAACTCGTGCGATTTTACATAAAATTGTTTTAAAGCGATATACGTCTTTGCATGATTTTTTTTTTTTTTTTTTTTTTTGACTGAAAATCGTTTAACTTGAGATTTGGGAACATTTATCTTTTTAAATGTTTTGATAAGAAAATGATTTTCTATAAATCCAAGATAGTGAAAAAATATTACATTTCAATCAATTTTAAAGTTTACACTATTTAAGTTGCTTCAGGTTAAACGGTTTTTTTTATCATTATTTAATAAAAAACTTCAACTTATTTAATTGCAAATACGCTAGAACAACCAATGCGGTGAGTTTGACCGGGCCGAAACAAATATATTTCGTTTTGAACGAGATATTTCTTCATAAAATACGTAAATCAATTGTATACAAAATACAACACAGAAATTATTTTACCAATTTTCATCTGAAGAGTGGATTTAGGGATTTTATTTTAATTAAGGATTCATACCAGAAATTCTAAACAGTAAGTTTTGCTTTTTTATGCCAAATGTTTTGATATTACTTAAAGTAAAAATTCTCAATTCGAAATTTCCTGTACGCATTCTGAATTTCTGAATAAAAATAAATTCCTAAAATGGACGCATATATGCGCTATTGATGCAAATGAGATAAATTGTATAATTGATACAAAGTATGTAAAGTTTAAAGTATTTTCATATGACGTAAGTAAAATACTCTGCCGTTTAGTGTTAAATAAGACTAGGATTTCTATTATAAAATAATGGTAAGAAAAAAGTGCAAAAAATGGCAGCTATGCATCGATTAGACAAGGAATCCACAGTTAACATATGTGCATATAATTCGTAAAAAATAATTATACTGATATAATTTGTAATATCAGATCATGGGCAGAATTATTTCTTATCATAGAATGTTTAATATAATTTTTTTATACGTGAAATACTCGCTGATCCACCCGGCGTTGTCCGGGACCATCATAATAACCTTAAATAAACTTCAAATTCGCATGATTTTATATATTTAATCCGATTTTGTATGGATTAATATTTTTATATTAAAAATTCGAGAAAAATACTGATATTTCGTGGTAAAAGAGCTCATAAGAAGACATTTTGTTGTTTTTACACGTAGGGTCGTTTCAAAGTTTGAAAAAAGAGTTCTACTTGTGAGAAACGCTTTGCAATCTTTATTGTCAATAAATATAACTGTTTTGCCACCCGTGTAAAATTTTCATGAAAAAATGCTATCGAGCTCTGACTCTCCTAAATATACTCGGATTTCCATACAATTGATATATGTCATTGAGGTTAACTATGGCATGTTCGGTATTGAAAGTGAACTATGTAGCACTTATAGTTCATTTAAAGGTCCACTCAGAAGAATTCTTTTACATTACGGCCTATGGGGAAAAATCGTTTGCGATGTATTTAAAAGATGTTAATATATTTTAAACATACTGAAATTGATATATATCACTGCGGAGCATTACAAAATGCTTACTATCAATTATGGAGTGCATAGGGTTCATAGTTCATTTATAAGAACACTCAAAAGAATTCCGTTACATTACGATCTATGGAGAAAAATCGTTTGTGGTGTATTTTAGTGATGTTGATATATCTCAAATATGTTGAATTTGATATATATAACTGAGTTGTATTACATAATGCTTACCATAGATTGAAGAGAGCATAAGATTCACCGTTCATTTACAGGGACACACAAAATAATTCCGTACAGTGGCGTCTGTGAACATTAATTTTTGGAAGAGAGTTTTCCGTTGTGGCACGCGTTTTTAAATTTAATTTATTTTTTAACACTTTCCAACCTAGTTGAAAAGTGTTTATGACTTCGGTTCGTCTGGCCGTATGGCCGTCTGTCATCTGTCCGTGCTCTAACTACCGTAAATATGCTCGGATTGCCCTGCAATTTTTATATGTTATTGTCGTTATCTATAGCATGTTCCCTATTTCAACTGAAGTGTGTAGAACTTATAGTTTTTTTACAGGGACAGTCAAACGAATTCCGTTACATTACGTCTATGGAGAAAAATCGTTTGCGGTTTAATTAAATAATGTTTCACTATTTTAAACACATTGAAAATGATATATATCACTAAGGTGCATTACAAGAAGCGTACTATAGAATATTGTGTGTATAGCAGTCATCGTTCATTTACAGGGACACACAAAATAATTCTCTACTGTCTGTTAACAACAATTCCTGGAAATGCGTCTTAAGTTGCTGAACGCGATTTTAAATTTAACTCACTTTTTTCTATTACTTGATGTGCATAAATTCTGTATTTCATATACAGGGCAGCCCAAAAGTTCGCAAACACATTTCCGTTTATTGACAGAAATTCCAGAAGGAGACTTTTAAACTGTGCTACGCGTTTCCTAACTAAACTAAAATTTAGCATCCTATGTAGTATATATACAAATCTATAGATCATATACAGGGCTGAAAAAAAGTATTTGGATATTTTTCCTAATATTTTATATGTTGAAAATTCCAGAAATTACGTTTTAAATATGTTATGCGTTTTCCAAACTGTTTACTTAGATGTTATGTTTCAGCTTATTAAACGGTAATGATTTGTAAAATTATTTTGGAAGCGATGGAAATTGTTACATAATCTATGCTTGACGCATGATTTTTCGTTCTTGTTACAATTGGCTTAGTGTGTATAAATTCTATAGATCATATACAGGGCTGCACAAAAGATGTCGAATACATTATCTTTCATTGACCGAAATTGAAGAATGGAAATTTTGGCTTTACTGTCCGTTTCCTAATTGAACTACATTTTAGCATATTATGTAGCATATACAGAAATCTATTGATCATATACAGGGCTGCACAAAAAGTCAGATATTTTTTCGATTATTAAGGGTAATTACTGAAACTAGGTTTTCAAATATATTAGATGTTTTTGAGAATTGTTTACATAGATATCACATTTCAGTTTATTAATCTATGAAATTTTGTTACAGGAGTAATCTGATTTTGTTGTAAAGTGTTTCATAATCTATGCTTAGCGCATGATTTGTCATTCTTGTTTTTTTTTCGCGTCCGGTACTAATTTAAGGTTTCTCACGTGCATTTTAATATTAGAATCCTCAAACTTTGACTTCTTCTAACTCAATGAATATTTAACAGAAATGCCTAAATTATATCCTTTTCCGTGCTGATTTGTTCCAAAACACTCAACTATATTACCAAATGTAGGTGTTATTATTTGAAAAATCGAAATCGATGCACTTTGTAATATGTAGATGACCCTTATTTTAACAATTTCATTCATATAAATAACTAAAAACTACATAAACTTTCTAAAAACTTTTATATCATTTTATGAAAAGTTTGCTGAAGATGTTTAAATGATTATACTTTAAATACAAAACTGAATTTTCATATAAAATTTAGCTCTTTCGAGCAAACACTTGCTCATTATTAGGGTTACAAACAAAAACAAATACAAAATGACAAATACCAGTGAAATACATCGTTTAACTACTGGAGAATGGAACAAACCATTAAAACAAAACAACAGGGGGGAGAGGGGGAATGCGATAATCACATTTCATCTTGATCAATTCTTAACACTTAAATGCATAGTGTATCAAATTTGCAACACTTTTCATTTAACTTTTAATAAATAAATCACAGTTCTTTGAAACCACTATATTTATATAGAAATATTAATCCTGTAAAAATAACATAAATCACATAAATAGACTACTAAATAAAGTAAAAAATCTATCTTAAAATTTCTGGTGTCTAATCCTTAATATGAGTATAAAAAACACAATTCTAAAAGAAAAAATCATGTATTTAAGAGTTAAGTGTCTATACCATAATTTGGTAATATAGTAGGATAATCAATCATTGCATGTTTTATCTTTTTTACATAAAATTTCTATGGATTCATTAATTATTGATTCATAATAGGTTGACGTATGTTTAATTATTTTAGATTGATCAAAATGTATTTTGAATGATTCCTCTCGTTTTAGTCTTGAAAGTGCATTTATAGCTCTATTGAATTTAATATCTAAAATATGTTCTTTCAAATGAGTTTTGAATTTCCTTAAGGTCACACTTACATAGTATTTGACTTTATAACATTTCTTACTATTTTCATTTACTTCCTTAGTGACTGGAATACTATAGAATCTTGAGGATTCTTCTATCGATACAGGATCTATCTTATTATGTAATAAAGTTCTCAATTTTACAGAAGGGGTTGCTATAAAGGTATGATCTTAAGGAAGTTCAGAATTCTTTTGGAAGAACATATATCAGATATTAAATTCAATAGAGCTAAAACTGCACTTTCAAGACTAAAACAAGAGGAATCAATCAACATACATTTTAATCAACCCCTCCTGTAAAACTGAGAACTTTATTATATAAGATTGATCCTGTACCGATGGAGGAATCCTCGGTAAAGAATATAAAGGAGAACCTTAAAGAAGTTCAAAACTCGTTAGACAGAACATATTTCAGATATTAAATTCAATAGAGCTAAATCTGCACTTTCAAAGCTAAACCAACAGAAATCAATCAAAATACATTTTGATCAACCCCTCCTGTAAAATTGAGAATTTTATTACATAAGATTGATCCTGTACCGATGAAAGAATCCTCGGGAATATATAGAATTCCAGTCACTAAGGAAATAAATGAAAATGGGGAGAAATGTTATAAAGTAAAAAACTATATAAGTATGAACTTAAGGGAATTCAAAACTCGCTTGAAAGAACATATTTCAGATATTAAATACAATCGAGCTAAAACTGCACTTTCAAGACTAAAACAAGAGGAATCAATCAGAATACATTTTGATCAAGCTAAAATAATTAAACATTCGTCAACATATTATGAATCAATAATTAATGAATCCATAGAAATTTTATTTTAAAAAGATAAAACATGCAATGATTCATTATTCTCCAATATTCTCAAAGTACGGTATAGACTGTAAAGAATTGATGAAATGTGATTATCGCATCCCTCCTCTGCCCCCTATTGTTTCGTTTAGTGGTTTGTTCCATTCTCCAGCAGTTAAAGGATGTATTTCATTGGTTTTTTTCATTGGGTATTTTTGTTCATTTGTAACCCTGATGATGGACAAGTGCTTGTTCGAAAACGCTCGGATACTTTATATACAATTTTGTATATAAACTATAATCTTTTAAAAACCTCCAGTAAAGTTTTTATAAAATGATATATATGTTTTTACAACATTACTATGTACTTTTTAGTTATTTGTTTGTATTGTAAGGTGAATCTAGATTTTGTGAGTATGTTTTTATCATATCTCAAGTTTTTTGCAACAAATTTCATTCATATTATAAAATCTAAAAGAAGACCATAATCCGAGTCTAATAACACATTTGGTGCGGTTCTATCGTAAACGGATTGCGAATAAAGGCAGGTGTTTAATTTTTTATACTGACTGTACATACTTTTATGAAACACCGTGTTCGGGCATATACTTTTCTTATTAACAGGATCTATTATCCCATTAAAGCTGTGTTGCTACTTCGCTACAATTTTTTTTAATTGCGATTGCTTGATTTTCACCAATTTTTTTAAGTAGAAATATTCGCCTTATTTAATTGCAGGATAAATAATGCGAAAGTTAGGAGAATTACACTATTTAAAAAACTTGGTGACAATCAAGCAATCTGAATTTTAAGAAAATTAGCGGCCTGGCAACAGTGGATCATACAGACTTTATTGTCACTTATGAACAGGTCGGTATTCTGAACATGTGCAAACTTCGACCAGTAAAAAAGGAAAAGTAATTTTTGTTTTATTTAATCGAAGGTAAGTAAAGCTAAAATTTCTGTTATTTTTTACTGATGGACGTTTGCACATGCTGCACGTATTTAGAATACGGTCCTGCTGATGAATATAAATAGATATTTTTCGCTTATTTTCTTCTTTATTCATGCCGTCACAGAATATATAAAACCATACCTCGTGAATGGACGGTTAGTTCTAACACTGTAAAAAGAGAGAGAAAGATTTCTTGATCTAGCACGAAGGTTCATGAAAATATACCTTAATTTTTGGCGTAAAATCCGCGGATCAAGAAAATGTGTTTTGAACCAGAAATGTTGCTTTCAGAATGTTGCCTAATATTTCACACGAAAGAAAAGTTATATTTTGCAAATTAATTTTTTTGGGTCAAATCATTATTGTTTAATAAGAGGTTTATACAACGAAAAATAGGGTATTAACCTCTTACAAGTTACCTACTGATGGAATGAGGTACCCAAAAAGAATTGCCAGGTATATGCATGTTACAGAGTGTATGAAGATTCCCCAATGAATGCTTAAATTTTTTTTTTTTTTTTTTTTTTTTTTTTTTTTTTTTTTTTTTTTTTTTAATTAGTTGTTGAAAAGAGGAAAAAAATTTTTTTCAAAAGAATTAGAATTAAGAACATTTATGTTAGCAAAAAAAAAATTTTTTTTGTTAGTCTTAATATTGCATATATATTTTTATATTTAAAAAATTATACAATAACCTAAAGTTCTATTTCTAAAATTAAATTAATATATTAAAATAATTTAGAAAGAGGTAACGGTACCACTTCTAATTCGGTAAACCCTATGATGGAATGCTACAGAGTGATCAATTAAATTATTTGAATTTAAGTCTGACTGCATAGGATTTACCACTATATTGCTGTTAATTGATTAATATGAGTATTTTAAATTATCCGAGACGTATAGTATTTATTTTGCACCTATGACTCTAAGGATCTGATATGATAATTTATACTTAGAAAATTTTATTAGACAAATTATCAATTAATTATAGAAAAGAAAAAATTGCGTTGTGAATTATTTTTGAAGTTCGGATCCTCTTTGAGCCAATTACAATCATCAAAGGTTACCTGCAGAGAGTTATGTAACATTAAATAATAATGGCTTATTTTAAAACCTAGATTGTAATATTAAAGAAAACATTTCCTGAAATAAAAGACTTAATATTAATTCAATAAATTAAGTAAACAAAAGGAAAACTGACTAAAATTAATTGAATATAAAATTGAGTTTATTTACAAGGTAATTATAAGCATATGATTAAAAACAAACATAAATGTTTAAAAAAAATAAAAATATTCAATCCTAGTTGAGAACTGTATTCTCAACATTTATTTTCTGAGAATTACAGTTTATCTTACTGAATAAAAAAATTCGATTTTGAAAGGCAGAGTTCCATACCCTAGAAGTATTTATTTGATTAGCCTTTTTATGTTTAGATCGGGGTAGGATCTTCATACACACTTAAATTCGTATTATTAAAAGAATATAGCTTAATTAAATAAAATGGAACAATGGTGAAGGAGGATTGTTTGTTACCTTATATTACTAGATAACGTTGACAGCAGGAGGTAATGGCTGACGCGTTTTCGCTTTTTCTTAGCGCGTACATTTCCATCTATTGGCACACACACTCAAAATCTGTTTTTTTTTAGTTAGAGAGCAGTCAACCTTCTACTTTTCCATCTTTTTTGAATCTGAACTCTCAAGAAAAATCACATTCTTTTCGTGGAGCAAAAAAAAAGGGATGGAACCATTTTTCCCTTTTCACATAAAATTAAGGCCTTATACGTTTTAACTTCTTGAAAATTTGCATGTTTCGGCCATACCTCTGATTTTAGAGAGATGCCCATTGGCATGCGGGAGAAATTTGGTACTCCCCTTGAGTGTTTCATAGGTCCGTCGGTACAATAGCGATTCCTCTTGACGCCGTGCTGTGTCTGGGAGGTAAAGATGCTTTGACTTGTGAGGTCTTCGTGCCTATTTAAGCTCTCATAAATAAATGTGTCATATTATTGTTCTGACAATTTTCTCCATGACATTTTTATTAGGTGTAGTTAAATCATTCGTGGGAACGGAAAACCAAATATTTCCTTGACTGCCGTGGTTCACTTTGTTCCACAATTATCTATCTGTATGCGCTGATCCTAAAATGGATCATTAATTTGTATTGTTCACTGTTCACTGATTAAAATGATACCAAATACTCTGTTAATATGCAGAAAAAAAACCAAATACTTTTTTTTTTTATAGTGTGTGCTAGTTTAGATCTAGATGGTGGTATTTCTCACCATCACCTACCATTCACAAAAGCGTTCCTATGTATTTATACACATCAGAAACCAATAGATTTCGCAGTTTAAAGACGCATTTCTGAAACAATACCTTTGGTAAACAAAGTAAACAAGTCCGTAATTCGCAGAAAAGTTGCAGAATAGATTTTCAGTGTATTAATCAATTTATTCAACCAGGTATCGACACGAAATATCAGTCTTTTGGACGATATCAATTCTAAAGTAAATATTTTACGATATTGTGTATTTATACCGGGATGAGAAAACTGATTAATTCAATGTTAAAACCCCTTTTGAAAGTTTCTGAAAATTACAAGCAGCAAAAGATATGTTTGTTTTAGAAATATTTCTATATAAGAAATATATTGTTTTCTGTAGCTCTTGAAGATAAAGAAATGCTTTTTCGTATCGTGGATAATTCGGAAGAGATTATATACTATATTTTTGTAAATCTTTGATACAGATCAAAAGCATTTATATTTTTTACAGTGTATACTTTTATTGATCGACATGACAAAAGCCTTCCAGCGACATTCTTTTTCACAAAATAGGATTTCATTTATTATATTCTTTGTGTATGATGTCATGGAAAAAATTGAATAGTATCTCATAAACGGTTGGATTCGGACGAGTATTTCCCGGATTTCTTTTTATTCTGGAGGCAAGAGCTTTACGATGATACTACACTTGAGGAAATCCAGGACTAACAGTTGAGGATATACACTAGTTAGTATGGGTAGTATCAGCTATTACTTTGTACTGAGCTCTGCACCGCAATGGCTAAATGCTTAAAAATTGCTACACACTTTAATAATATGGTTAATTTTTAGCATTGAGGTACTCACTTTATTTTATTAAAAGTATCCTGGCACCACTTTTTGCGAAAAGTACATTTTGCCTTATTTAACGGACATGTTATTTAATAAATGAGATCGTAACTGCCAACTTTTACGCTTTTTTGGTACCACTAAAAATTAATAGAAAGTTTTGCCTTATTGAATCACAGTATTTCGGCTGTTTAATAAGGTAAAATGTACTATAAAATTTTAGTAGTAGCACAGCTGCCAACTTTTACGCTTTTTTGCTACCACTAAAAATTAATAGAAATTCTAGCCTTATTGAATCACCTGATTTAGGAGATTTCATAAGGTAAAATTTACTATAAAATTTTAGTGGTAGGCAAAAAGCGTAAAAGTTGGCAGCTATGGTAGTAGGAAAAAAGCGTAAATGTTGGCAGCTATGTAAGATGAATATTTCAATTCAGAAACAAAAAGAAACTCAGCAGCCGCT
Organism: Maratus michaelseni; assembly: GCA_963931845.1. Lineage (NCBI taxonomy): Eukaryota > Metazoa > Arthropoda > Arachnida > Araneae > Salticidae > Maratus > Maratus michaelseni. The sequence continues at coordinate 227,708,568 of OZ007586.1, forward strand.
GCTACTTAATGAATAAAAATCATTTGAAAAATATAAGTAGCATTTTATTAATTATTAAATTATGGTAAATATTTTCAACAAAAGTAATTTATTCCCGTGTTCTATTGCGTAATATCATATGAATAAATAAAGTTCTTTGTGTGATGTCAGTTTATCTTATTATTTATCGTTTGACAACGTGTGCTTTCCACTTCAATATAAATTACAGACTGCGTAATGCGAACAACAGAATTTATATAATGCTTAAAGTGTATGTGCCTTCTTAAATGATAGTGAAAATACAGATAAGTCTTTTTAAAAAATGAATATTTGTAAATTACTTATTTTTAGTAGTTAGAGGAGTTCATCTTTTTCATCGACTCCATTTAACTTTTTTATTTTTTATTCTCTATTTTATTACTCATTTTCAGATAAAATTTAGCAGTTTTATTGAGATTTATTAAGTTAAAACAATTCATTATTTTATCGTTAAGTATTAGCAGATAATATTTTTTCTATTGCTAACTGCTTAAAATTTAATGTACAGATGTGTATTGTTATTCAATTTTATAAATATTTATTTGAATATAACGTAACTACCAACACTCCGGACATTTGGGTATCACTATTTTCTAAGAACTGTGTGTTTTACTTAATGCCTAATTTCTGAATTTAAATAAGGCGATTAATACTATACTGAAAAAGTGTTACGCAAAATTCCGGAGGGATGGCAGCCTTGATATTATAAATGGTTGTTCGGAAAGTTGGTTCGTACCGGAAAATTCTATCAGTTAATTATTACACATTAATTACGGTATCTAATGCCTGATAATTGACAGGCAGAATTTTCCGGTAAGAATTGGTTTTCCCAAACAGAAGAAACTTCCCGAACAATAAAATAACACAGCTACCAACCTTACCTTTTTTCAAATCAATTAAAACTAGAAATGTTATTTAATAAGATAAATTGTTTAATAACTACATAGAAACAGGAAACAATTAAATATTTATCTTTTTTTAAAATTATATTGTTTTACTGCAACAAAACGTAAGATTGTCAGATATGTACTCTATTAAAAGTTATCAATGTATCATTTGTGGTTCATTTACAAGGTTTCCGAAAAGAATTCACATTCATTATGCAAGGCTGCCACTGGCGACTATTTTTTAATTATATCTTGCACCACTTTCTCAAAACAAAAATCTTTCACATGCACTTTGACAACAAGTGAAAGAGAAATATGCAGTAATTTCCGGTATATAATTAAATATACCGTTATTATAACCCGCGGATGAAACAATCATGTTTCGACCCAGAAATTTCACTTTATCAAAAGTACCGTAATTTCCGGCGTATATTCCCCAGCTCAAAGAGTCGTTTTTCGACCCAGAAATATTATTTTATAAAATGTAACTTAAAAGATCGCTGTAAATATTTAACTACAATTATTGAATAAATTTTCTGGGTCAAAAAACGATTCTTTGATATGCGGATTATACGCCGGAAATTACGGTAACTTACTAGGTCTCTGTAAATATTTGACTTCAATTATTAAAAAAAAACTTCTGGGTCGATACAAGATCGATTGATCCGAGCATTATACGCCGGAAATTTTGGTACGCCAAAATTATTATTTTTTAAAAAGTGGTGCGAATGGTATTTAAAAATAGTCGCCAGTGACAGCCCTGATTTTGGTCTATATTACAGAGATTGCGAATCCGAGCGCCATAAATCCAGTTGCTTCCATGATTTATAAATAATTTTCTTCGCATTTTTATATCTCATAACTTGTTTCATTAAGTATAATAATTTTTTCCCGAAATACTGTTGGCAATTGACTTCCTGATACGCGGATTCGCTGTCCTTGTAATAAGGTACCAATTTTAACAATTGCAATTCATCCCTGAATTATGTTGCGTGTGATTTGACATGTATGAGTAAACCTCTTTTAAATTCTGTTAGTACTTCATGAATAATAGTGTTTAACAACGTGTGATCTCTTTATTGGCAAATACGGTGTACGTGATGCGGAAAGTCGAAATTAAATAACGCTTAATAAGGGCGTGCCTTATTACAGGATACTGAAACTAGCAAGGCGCTAGTTTTATTAAATAAAGATGTATCATGCACTCATTGGGTAATTAGAAGTTTCGTTTAACAAGTGAATGAAAAATATCTAACTTATTTAAAACATTTTTCAAATTTAAAATAATAATAATTATTATTATTACATTCAGCCGGGATTAGGCAGAAATAACAAAGATTCTCTAGCTTAAATTGATGGGACTAGGTTATCTTTGATTTTTTTATTACTTGAGTATTTCACAATACAATTTTGACTTAATATTATTTGGCTTTGGGAAAAAAGAATATTTAATCAATAGCAAATACAATTCTTATGGTAAAATATGAACAAATTATTTAATAAATTTAAGAAAATTTTAAAACCACACTTCTTCAATTTCGATCTTAATTTTTTTGTCATATTTTCTTACAAGTGTCCTCTATAACAGTAAGTAACAATATTACAAAAAATTAATTAGTTTAAGAAAAAATACCATGATAAAATATAATGATATGTGTAAAAATGCAACAATAGTGACCATATACTTAACATTTGTATTTTTATATATAAAGGGAAAACTATTTAAATTATTCAAATCTGATCTTTATTTTCGGAAAATATACCATACGGAACGTCATCAATGAAATAAACTGAGAAATATATGTTGAACTTGTAGCATTTTGAACAGACTGATGTATGAAAAAACACAGGTTGAGAAAAAATAATTTAAGGATTGTAACTCTGATCCACTTAAAGGGAAATGGTTGCCGTAAAAACCATTGGAACGTTTATATTTTCATCATTTTACACCCAAATGAAGGATAGTGTGTTCCCTTAATATTTTAAAACAGGTAATAGCCTGTATTTCAAAAATATTTTATGTTTTTTTACATACACTTGTTAATCTTTATTTAAAACTCAAATATCATAAAAATTATCAAAATTAATTCGGACTAAATTGAAAAATTGATTCAGTACAATATATAAAACTACAAAAATCTCAGTCAATACTAGAAAAATATATGCACATGTCCAGTTGTGTTTAGTCCCACGTGAGGTACTATAACATGAAAATCGCCGCTATCAGTTTCAAACCCCTTTGTAGATAAAAAAAATCTAACGTTTTCGTTTTATTTTTTAGCAATATCTCTCGATAAAAATATGTAGCATGCAATATGCCGTGCGTCTAAAAAATCCTCAAACTTTTTATGGAATATGACATTTTAGACTATCTGTACATTAAATAAAGACAATTTTAAAATGTAACACGCAATATTCCAATATGTGTGTAGAGCTGACACCTTTCACGCATTTTCCTACCACTATTTTTGACAAGAAAAAAATACCTTATTTAATGTTAAATTTTCGGCTATAAAGTAACTAATATTTTTCATTTAAAAAATAAAGGTAGAAAAGAAGCGTAAAAGTTGGCATGTAGGAGTATGAATAAAAACCAATATGAAGCACATACATCCGTACAAGGTGTAAGTCCAAGAAGTCTTCGACCGCTATTTAAGATAAGACATTCTCTCTTAAGAATCTCACAGAATTTGTAATATTTTTCTGAGGTTAAATAAGGTAAAAAATTTTACTATACAATTCTGGTAACACTGTAAGTACCCTGCATGCGTAAATACAATAAAACCTCCATAAGGGAATTCCCAAATAGCAGACACCTCTGTTTAATAATCACGTTTCAATCACAAATACAAATATTACCATAATTTCTGGTACATAACCCGCGGCTCAAATAAATCGGTTTCGAACCAGAAATTTTATTTATTAAAAAAAGTCAAATAAGTACCAAGTAGAAACGAGTTACATTTTTTAAAATAAAATTTCAGGTTCGAAACCAATTTATTTTTGCCGCGGGTTATATACCAGAAATTACTGTAGGTCATCTGGAAAGTTCTGCGGCTTTTGTTATATATTTTGAATCCATAAATGCTACATTCCCACCGGAATTTTGGAATTAAACGTAGCTTTTATAATGTACGTAAAGTAATTGCTTTTACTCATTTTGAAATAAATTTGTGTGTAAATTATGTTGATATTTAACAATTTGAACATTATCTCAACAGAAGTATACCGCGGAAATTTCCGGATGACCCAATATTATTTGCCTATTTTGATCACTAAATAGTGTACGCTTCCAAATAACGGACAAAATCAGCGCTCCCGAGGTGTCTGTTATTAAAGTTTTACTGTACATATATTCACAAACACATTTAGTCACGTATATATGAGGGGGTTAGAGTGACGGCGGAGTAAGTCAAAATTTGGAAAATCTAAATAACCATATTTTCACTGAAAGTACCGTAATTTCCGGCGTATAATCCGCGGATCAAACAATCATGTTTTGACACAGAGATTTTATTTTATAAAATTTAAGCTATTAGATTGCCGTAAATATTTGACTACAATTATTGAATAAAATTTCTGGGTTGAAACAGAATTGTTTGATCCGCAGATTATACGCCGGAAATTACGATATATTAATTTCTGTATAGTGTGATAGTAAAATAAGTGTATTATTAATTTAAATGGCAGATGTAGTTGGACCACTTAATGCAACGGGGTACGGCAACTTTTACTAAAACACATCATTTTTCAAATCACTAAATTGTGACTTACTCCACAGCCATTCTAACCCCTCATATGTACATGCATATACGTCTATATACACACATCCATATATATATATACTTATCCATATATATATATATATATACTTAGCTGCGAAACTTTAAAGTATTGTGTTATACTATATCGGAAATGTAATCTTTGCTTTTTAATCGAAGAATTCTACGATTAAATATGGCGAATATAACTGTTCGGAAATAGTGTTAGAAAAAAAACAGAATATATATATATATATATATATATATATATATATATATATATATATATATATATATATATATGTCAGGGGTGAATGCTCCTATTCGAACTGGTTACTCAATTATTCTTTCCGCCTAATAATTACAAAAAATATTTTCTAAATTTTCAGGACTGATTTATATATATAAATTATTTACTGAATATGCTGCCATAGTTCCCAAACCGTTTATTTTCAGGTCGGAAATTTATTATTAAATAAATTGCCTAGTTATAATAGGAAGCATATATTAGATCTAGCTATTTGTTTCTCTCTGTATATATATAAAATCTATATTTCATTTTCACTTCTTAAAAAAATATCTAAAAAATGAAAAAAATATATATAACTGAAACCCGATAATGTTACTTCATAAATTGAATAAGGAGAGCTTTAGAAATATTTTATTCTTCGACAGGGAAAAAACGTGTAAAAAAACTGCTGAAGTCGTTTCAATTTTTGCATCGCAAGTTTTTCTTGTATAGCACCGAAACTGAGTGATAAAAAACAAGCTCGTTTTGACACGTCTTCCAAGTTTCAGCGGTTTTATTAAAGTTTATCATCTCTGTCACATGTCGATATTAAATGACTGCCGTCGGGCATCTCAAAATATCGAAAAAAAAAGCCAATTTCGATAAATTTCATTTTAATGGCTTCCTTTCTCACGTTATGTTGACTGAATTTCAGAATCCTATTATGATTTATTTAGAGCATTTTTTATGGAATAAAAGTTTGAGGTTTCAACGAAACTTCACAAATTTTAGCAAAGATTGTCTTGGAGATACAGGAAAACGTAGGGATTTTGAATTTTTATAAGAGATGTAACATTAGTTGATATCCAAAAATTGTTCAGTCAATAGTTATTCATTTCTACTATTTAAAATTTTATCATTTACATTCTTATATTTAACTAAAATTAGTTGAATGGATCGATTTTCTGTACAGTGTAGTGAGTTGGACTAGGTTTTTAATTCATGTTAGTCTCCTTTTTAAATGTTTTATTTAATGACATTTAAATAAGAATAATTTTACTATTTCAAAATAGTGATATGGATAAAGCAATTTGAATAATAATAATAAAAAAAAATCGCGGAAAAACTGGGTTAATCAGGGTGCGGAAATAATTCCAGAATAGGGTTCGTACGGGATCCTGGAATTTTTAGTACTTACCAGTGTTTTTTTACAGAAAAACTCGCCCTATATAATCGCGCGATTACATAAAGCGAATTTGTCTATAAGAAAATACTGGTATATGCCCTGAAAATTCCAGAACCCCGTACGAAACCTATATAAATTTTTAATATGATCTTTCGCCATATTTTATAGCAGAAACATATTACAAATTCTGCTATCAAGCAAAGTGATTACGAATTATGCCGTTTAAATATCATAAAAAGTGGTGTCACACTCCTTGGGGATTCCAAAGATTTGTATACCAGCGGCGTGGTGTCAGATGATGCTGCATCAATTTAATACCAGTTTTATTATATACTAAATTTGGCCTTATTTATTCTTTGAACGTTACACTATTAAAAAATGCCAAATTTAGTATATAATAATAGTGGTACTTCAGTGATGCAGCATCCTTGACGCTACTGGAGTTTAAGCAACTTGGGTAATAAGCGTTTAGCTCTTTATACAGGGTGGTCCTAAATTATATGTAAAAAATGTAAAGGCAGGTAGAGGGGGCCAAAATAAGCAGATATAGTATGGGAATGTGGGTGCGAAAATGCAGCGTTGATGCGGTAGGGGGCGCTATTGAGTTCGGCGGACGAAAGCGTTTCGTTGTCAGGAAACGTCATTTCCGCACGAATTTCAAGCAACATGCATCGTTACAACAATGCGGAACTTATCGACATGCATTTCATGTATTGGGCTGTGCAAGAAAATGGAGCAGCTGCGGAAAGAAGTGATTTCTGGGTAGGAATCTGTCGGATCGCCGACCATTTGAGCTTCTTCATCGGGAGTTGGCTGCGAGTGGATCATTTTATGCTTCCAGGCGTGATACGGCACTGGAAGATATCGCAGAATTTCAAAAGTAGAACATTTTCGAGCTCCATACGTAAAATGCATGTCGGCAAGCTCTGCATTGGTGTAAAGATGCACGTTGCTCGAAATCCGTGCGGGGAATGATGATTTAATTCATCGAAACGCTTTCATCTGCCGAACTCAACAGCGCCCTCTACTGCCTCAACGCTGGATTTCCACACCCACATTCCTATACGAAATCTGCTTATTTAGGTCCCCTCTACCTACCTTTACATTTTTGACATATATTTTAGGACCACCCTGTATAAAATCTAAATATTGCTAACTTTCCTTTTCGATATTGATGTTGACCAATAGCAGCCCACGTGCAACAACTTATTTTCTTGCAGAAACTTTCTGTTCTAATAAAGAGAAAAATTATGTAAGAAAATAGTAGTTCAAAGAAAGCCGCAGTTGGACACGCTGTTTTATATTAATGATTGGTGTAGCATAAGTAACAATAGTTAGTGTATGACAGTGCTGTCCAAACAGGTTATTGCGGAATTCCACTAATTACATATAGTAATTTTCATATTATTTAATCCCAGAATTTCCCTGTTATTTTAAGAGAAAAATAAAAGATTAGTTAAATTTTTACCTTCAATGAGACATAAAAAAATGCTACAAAAAGAAAGGATACAAATCATGAGTATATAATACAACTTTGTTTTATGGATAATTAATAGACATTGATTTGCAATACCAATAAATAATCTGAATTGAAAATGAATTAACGTCAATAACTATTAGTTTTTTGTATAAAAAAAATACACAAATTTATAAACCATATATATAGTTTATAAAACAGTATGATTTTATACATTTGCTTTATTAGGTTAACTGCATTCTCTGCTCAAATTAAATATACCAGAACAGGATTATGAAAACTGCATGCTACCGGGTCAATCATCTCCACATTTTCTAAATAGTAATCTTCGCCTTGTTAAATGACAGAAAATCTGCTATTAAATAAAAAGAAAATTACTATACGAAAATTGTGATAATTATTCTGCTGGTTCTCTGCCCCTGTGCCAGTGTTTTATAATACAAATAGGTATTGTTTCACGTGTGAAAAAAATAACAGTAAATATTTATTAATATTTCGAATATTAATTCAAATTAGAAATAACATATCCATCAATTAGTGTTTATTTTTTTTCCTTTAAATGTTTTATTATAAACGAAATTTAAATAAAATAGAATACAGTAGAACTCCAATTATCCGAACTCCGACTATCCGAATCGCTGATTATCCGAATCACTTTCCGAATTTCAGAAAAAAAATTAAGACGGAAGCGTACTGCGATTCGCAAAATAATGATTATGTCTACGCGCGAAGATATAGAAGATATGGGAGAGTGGATGGTGTGTGATTCGTCAGAACCTGAGTTTCAAATTCTAAATGATGATGAACTTATTGAAAATGTGAGAGAAGAAAGTGTCGAGGAAGAAGATGACCTTAATGTCAAATTTGAAGCAGACACGAGACCATCAGCTAGTGAAGCATTTGCCGGCCTTGAAACTGCGTTGAAGTGGATGGAGTGTCAGCCCGAGTGTGACCACATGCAAATTTTCACTGTCAAGCGGATGCGCGACTTGGCTGCCCGAAAAATGGTGCCGACTGCCAAACAGCTTTCTTTGACCGAGATGTTCAGCAAGCAATGACTTTCATTTACAGTACGTTACGTACATACTGTACTAATGTACAGCACTTGTAAGTACGCTTAACATGTAAAAGTGTTGCCTTTTAATTTAATTAATTAAAAACTCGTTTTCTTTCAAAATAGATTTTCTCCCATTTTCAACATACATACAGTAATTAATTAAAATAGACCGTTTTTTCGAAAAAAATCCAATTATCCGAATTTTTGATTATCCGAATGGGGTCTGGTTCCAATTGATTCGGATAATTGGAGTTCTACTGTAATTGCTTCCGACTTCACTCCGGTTGCAGATGATTCGTTCGTAAATATTTTCTTTTTGAAATTAAATTTTATCTCCATGTCTATTTTATGTGGTGTATCTCCCAGACTAAAATTTGAATCAACCCATAATAAAAATTGTTGCAAGACACAATAACATATTTTTAGTCCAATATATCGGAAAATATGCATTTTACTTTTCTTTAAGAAAAAATATCAGACATCCAGGTATTTCAAAGGGGTGCAAATAAAGTGAACAGCGTTACATGAACAGCGTTTCGACGAATAGAAAAAGAAGAACAGACTGGTCCGATTAGGCTGTGTGATATAGGGTGTCAAATAATAATTTTCCAGACCACGCTGAAACCCAGTTTTTGTAGTTCGTACTTTGGTTTTTATGTGTCAATGATATTTTTTATATCTAGGTTACAAGGTTACAAAGTTATTACTTAGTTATTATTACTTAGTTAGTTTTACTGTGTAATGTATCCTTTGACACGTACAATGAACATTTTAAAATCCATAGCTGCTAACATTTAGCTTTTTCGTTACCACTAAAGTTTAAAAGAAATTTTTAACTCATTTAATTGCAGATTCATGGTTCGTACGTTTAATATACTTTTTCTATTTAATATTTAAATAGCAGAAATTGTAGACGCCTTGTTTATTTGCAGAAAATATAATACTTTTCTGGATTTAAATAAGGCGAAACATTATATTAAAAAACTGTGGTAATAGCATACGAACCCTGAGATTTCGTTAATTAAATAAGGCAAAATTTACTTTACAATTTAGAGGTAATGAAAAAAACCTAAAACTTGTAAGCGATGAAAATCCTTACAAAATAATATAAACTTTAGGGGTGCCCAAATTCTGTCGCGTGGGACACTGTGATTCCACTGTTTTAGAATAAAATAATTTGTCTTAATTATAGAGAAAATATTTCAAATGAGCTCATGGGATGCAATATTACTACTATTAACATTAGTTACATAGACTAGGAAAAGCGATGCCGCGGGGCAGTGTGGCCAGTAGGCTACTTTTTTTAAATTCACATTTCTTGATTGGGACCGCTTTTTTAAAATGATAAAATGAGCCTTATTTAAAGATATATTAATCAAGGCGAAAATGAGGGAAATTTTATCATTTCAAAAAAGTGGTGCCATACAAGAAATCTCAATTAAAATAAGTAGCCCACTGGCAACACTGCCGCGGGCCAGAAAGCCTACTGACACCAATTTCCCTATAAAATATTATTCGTCTTATTTAATAAAAAGAAATTCTCAGATTAAATAAGGCAAAGAAAACTATTCAGGAAAACTCAGGGCGATTACACTTACAAGGAAATGACTAAGCTTGGTAATCACATATTTTGATTTTTTATATATGTTGTAGGGTAGTCTCAGGTTCAATGGATTTTATACAACGCTCCTTAGTTCTCAAAAAATAGGGGGTCTAATATGCTGGTTGATCCGCGGGAACTAGCTACATTTGTTTTTCTCCTTTTTTGTTTTATAATTATACTTGTAATTATAATTTAATAATCGCAATTAAAAATTATAATATATATTTTTTTAATTTGTAACTAAATCGTGTTATAAAACATCATTAAACGATTAATTTTTTTAATCACTTTTAAAATGTTTTTCGTATATACTTTTTCGATTAAATATATTGAACAATTGTATCAATTTGTTGTTTTAAAGAAACATCATTTATAAATTGCCTTAACAAGGGAAGTAAATGCGATGATAACACTACTCTGTTTAAAGTAAGAAGTATAATTATATTAAATGTAGCACAATAAATATATTACAATATATATTTTTTGCATATTAAATATTTTTTTTAAATTTGTAATACATATGCGTGCGCTTTGAATTATTTTGCTTCTCATTTATCTTATTTCTGCATTTATTTTTATTTTATTATAACTAGAGGGCACCTTAACAGTCTTTGTAACACAGTAAACCCGTTACAATGTATGTATTTAAGTTGTGTTATAATATTAGACTCCCTTTTTCTCGAGAACTAAGGAGCACTGCATAAAATCCGTTAAACCTGAGACAAAGGGGCTTCTGCCTTACTACATATATAAAAATAATCAAAATCTATGATTACCAAGCTTGGTCCTCTTCTTGTTAGAGCGTGATCTGTACGTGTTAAACATGTTAGCGGACATTTGCGCCACTTTCTTCACCTGCGTCCGTTTGTAAAATCAGACGAGCATTGCAGAGAAATTAGATACTAGTATTTCATACGTTTTTTATCGTTTAAAACAACGTTTTATTTTCGTGTTCCCCCCCACTTTAAAGCCTTGTTATATATTACTAAAGCTCGAACGGAGAAAAACGATAAATTACAATTTTTATAAAATCGAAATGCCTTGGTCGCGTTTGTAGATTTTAGCACTGGGCTAACAACAATTAACCTTTTGCATTCTACTGCCACCGATAAGGTGACATACCAAGTTTAATCCCAAATGTCAGAATGACACAGGAATTTAGAAACAAAATTTTCGGTTCATTATGTACACAAACAAATGCATTGACTCATTTTCAAAAAAAAATTTGATCCAAAATTCCGGTGCCAATGGGACACCGTAAATTTGGGATCAAATACAGTATGTCGCCGTCAGTGGAGTAAAAAAGTTTGATATTTAACTGGTACGAATTAATATTTTACGATAGCTGGACAAAAAATGCGAAGATTTGTACAGTTGAAAACTAGAGGGCGCTAACTCGCTAATTTTTTCCAGTCGTTTGCGCAGGATTAATAGATAAAGGCTTTGAGGAAAGTGGTGGTAATTGGCCTTCTGGCACGAAAGTTCGTCTTCCATGCACACACACTACCCCCAATCCCTATCATTATACTTACACCTGACTTGGTCGCAGAAAGTTTAACCAAATATCGTATATGTTTTATCTGGTTATGATTTTTTAATTGACAATATGAATTAAAAATAATTTTAAAGTATCTTTTTATGTAGAATTTTTCAGTTGGAAAAAATCTTCGCTAACACCGTTGCCTTTCCTATCAAATAGTTTTTCTAAAGAATACAGATAGCGGTGACGTATACGCGTCAATGAATCCTCCTAAATGATTACTCTGTGGTCTTAATAAATGACAGAAAGTTTGCAATTAAATTAGATAAAAATTACTATTCGGAAATTCGGGTGACAAGCGACTTGATTTCCAGGCAAAAACGTCTGACTTTTGCCTGAAAATTATGTTATGTAACTGTAGAGCTAAATGAATAGCTGTTATGTAACTTATTTATCATAGTTACATAACAGCTAATCATCCGGGGTTGTTTAAGACAAATTGCACCAGAAATTTTATTAAATAAAGAATATGAAATTTTTTATCATATATACACACATATATATATATACAGGGTGTCCCAAAAGTCTCCGTACAACTTCAAAAATTTATTAAAAAAAATAATAGACCTACAGCAAAAATAATTACAACAGTGCATAGAGTAACGAAAAAAGTTTTTTTCTACTGCCTTAGTAAACTTCAACATGAGATTCTTTCGTAGCACGAAGAATATCAAGACGATATTCCAATTCAATCCACGAACGTTTTTCATGCTAACATCAACAGTAGCTACTGCTGTTTGGATCTTTTGTTTCAATTCCATGAGACTATTAAGTTTTGTCCAGATTTCATCAAACAGTTGTAACTACTGTTGATTTTAGATGATGTTACTGTTAATGTACGATGCTGAAACGCACGTGGATGGAATATCGACTTGATATTCTTCGTGCAACAAAAGGATCTCATGTACAAGTATACTAAGGTAGTAGAAAAAACTTTTTAAGTTACTCTATGTATACTGTTGTAATTATTTTTGCTGTAGACCTATTATTTTTTTTTTGTAATAAATTTTTGAAGTTGTACGGAGACTTTTGGGACACCCTGTATATATATATATATATATATATACCTGGTGGTTATAAAATAAGTACCCCTATTTGGAGGTGTCTGTAGCTTGAAGGAATAACAGGAATGAAACCAAAATCGGTACACTTACTATTCGAGAAAAGGGAAGAACAATGGAATAATAAAAAAATTAATTGCAGCAATCGCCGACAGATGGCGCTTTTGAATGTGAAATGTAATGGGTAATGTTGTGTACCGTGGAGGTCTCACAAACCTCAATGACTTTACTGCATATCATAACATGTACGAAACATCATTCCTGATGCATTAAATTCCGCAGTTGAGCATGTTGTGCACAACCTAGATTGTGTTCTCCAGCACAATGACCACGTGGAATCTGAACATGATTGCGGCACCGCCCTGCAAAACAGTAACCACGTTCACTGTGACATTTTCCAATAAATTAGGTGTGCCATTCGGTCTGCGCCTTAATTTTTTGTTCTTGTATTACTCATTACATTTCGCACTCAGTAGCGCCATCTGTCTGTGATTATTGAAATTATTTTTAGTATTATTCCATTCTGCTTCCCCCTTCTGTAATAGTAAGTACACCATTTTTTCTTTCATTCGGATCATTCCTTCGAGCTACAGACAGCTCCAAATAGAGATACTTATATTATAACCACCCTGTATATATAAGACGCATTTTACTAAATAACTTTGTTTCAAATTATGTTTGTTTGACTTTTAAAAAACTTAAGGATGGCGCATCTATGGAAATATAAGCACAAAACTACAAAAATCACAAAAATAATTTTCAAATCTTATTACCCTTTATTTAAGTTACTAAATATTTGAATAATCAATTAAAACTAATGAAATGTTTAAGGTGTAAAATTCTGCAACAAAATTTAATAAAAGTGTATCTATAAATAATCTGAAATACTGAATATCTGGAACATTCCACAACATTAGTGTGAAGATTATTCAATAAAGGGAGAATTTATTTTCTCATTATTTTTCAAAAATAAATAAGTAAATATGAAAATACACAAAACTAATTAAGATAATTTTCCTCAAGACATGCATTAAATAATCAGCCTATTATGAAAATTTTCAGAAAAATTGATGAAAATTAAAATTATGCATGAAGAAAATTAGTTTTGAAACAAAATTAACATTTTATAATTCAAAATGACTAATCAGCACGTTCCTAATTTAAAATTATGCATTAAAATATAATAGCTATTGTATTTGAGTGAAAAATTACTAATAGATTTAAGTGAAATTCAAAAACATCTAATATAAAAATTCAATTACTTCAAAATTTAACGACCTTAAATGCATTCAAAGCTTTTAATATACAGGGTGTTTCATGAAGGCCCCCTAACTTTGAAAATAAATAACTCGGAAACGGTGATAGATAGAAGCATCACACCAGTGGTATGTTTACTAAAAAACCCGTAAAAAATGAATACTGAATCTTCTCAATTTTAATAAAGATTGCGCCCATAGATGGCACTGCATGTGGCATTGCCATAAATAGGCTGTATTACACTAAAAGCGATTCAAATGTGCACCTTTCACAGAACACACATGTTGCAAACGAAGAATGAAATTGTCATTGACTCTCTGTAGTATGTCACGGGAAATCACCACAGAAGCTTGACAAATAGCCTCCTCTATCTCGTGGAGTGTTAAAGTATTGTTGCGGTAAATAATGTCTTTCAGTGTGTCTCACGAAAAGTAGTCTCAGGGGGTGAGGTCAGATGAGTACGGAGCCCAGTCCATGCGTTTTAGTTCTCTTTATAGGGATTCGTAACGATGCCTGTAGCGACATCTATCGTCGCTATTTGTAACTAAAATTTTGAGATTTATGTATCAGATTCTTACGGCTTTTCTTATAAACGTACCACTGGTTTCATACTTCTATCTATCACCGTTTCCTAGTTATTTATTTTCAAAGTTAGGGGTCCTTCGTGAAACACTCTGTATATATATATATATATATATATAGAGAGAGAGAGAGAGAGCTGCAAATTTGTACGCATTTTTCTTACCACTATTTATGAATAGTAACTTTTTCTTTATTAACTCCTAGAATTTTGGGGATTAACCCTTTGGGTACAGATTTATTTGAAAAAAAATATATACAGAACAGGCACACTAGAAATTTGAAAGAGTTTTTTTTTTTTTTGTATTTGTTTACAGATATTCCCTGATTAAAAAGAAGCGAGAAGTACTGTTTGAATTTTCTGATAAAAATTCGAAATTTCTAAATAAAAAAAAATACCTGGATAATACTGATGACGAGTCTCAGTCGTCAACTATACCCAAGGGGTTAATTAAAGTGGAGTTCGCAATTATAAAATAGTGGTAACAAAAAAGTTGAAATACCGTACTTTTTGGTATATAACCCGCGACTCAATCATATCGGTTTCGAATCAGACATTTTATTTATTCAATAAAGTCAAATATATGCAAAGTAGAAAAGAGTTACATTTTTATAAATAAAATTTCTGGTTCGAAACCGAGTTATTTGAGCCGCGTGTACCAGAAATTACGGTACTCAAATCTCCGCAATAAAGAATATATTATTTCGTGTTATCTCAATATATTTGAAACATTTACATAATATTTAAATATTATTATTCTTAAACATTTCTATTTATATTTCAATTGTTTCTGTTGGAAAAAATAAGTTTTTTTTTTTTTTTTTTGTCTCGCTTATAAGTCGTAAAACCAACCGATATTGTTTATCCATGATATTGTAGCTTCTTTTTTTGTCCTAAATTTCTCAACTTATACGGGAGTATAAACAGAATTTCCTTTTTTCTCCTTTCCGAATTGGAATCCGGACAAATTAGATTTTTACTAAGTAGAGGTTCCCGAAAACTTGAAACACTTGATAACATATTATCCATTGGAAAACTTATCGTTCTGAAATTTTCTTTAATTTTTGTGGCGTCACTGTGACGTCATTGCACGTCACACACATCCCATGAGGTCTGTGACCATGCAACCACCATATTGTGAATTCTATAGTAAAAAACAAAAAAAAAAACACCATGGTGTAAAGTCTCATTTTGAACAAAATGTGAATTTTAAAAATCTTTGAAACTGAGAGGAAACATTTAAAAAATAATTCTATCTGCAGCAAAAAAGAAAAAAGAAAAAAGAAAGACGCACCATCTGCCACAATTTTGGTTTGGACGGGTTTCTGATAAAAACTGGTAACCCGATGTAGGATCCGAATCCTGACTATCGAAAGAAAAACAGACGGACCTGTCAGGTTGCGTTCAGGTAAAATGTGGTCTCCTGGCATGATGTAGAAGTGTCACATTTTTCACAAATTGGTCACAGAAGGGCTTAAAAACAGACAAAACAACCTCACATTCACATCACTGTGACTTCACATCGACAGTCACAATGTGAAGTGACAGTGACTTTGCCATGACGTCAGAATGTTTTATGGGTACTTTTCAGTCCCACTGTTTCCTGTTTGCAGTCTTCAAATAACATAAAAGTAGAATTTATAAAATATTTCTACCATTAAGTACGTTTTTCTACGATTACGAAGGCGATTATTCTAAAATATTGGTCCTCAAAAGTAAGGACTGTATGAGACATGTATATATCCAAAAGTCTTTGTACTGCGCCTTTGGTCGTGAATGTTTGAAAATGATTTCATATTGAAGCAGCAACCAAACCAAATTATGTTTTGAGATTTGCGACCTTTTTAGGTGCGTTCGTAATTATGTAAATACGCAGCACCTATTGTCGCCGCTTGGTCCGTCCGTCTGTCTGTCCGTCCGTCCGCATATAGCAACGCAAAAACTACCCAACCGAATGTTTTGAAATTTAAGATATATTATCTTTGCAGAATTTTGTCGAGACATTTCAAATTTTATAAAAATCGAATAAAAACTTTAGGAGATATTAATAAAAACATTTATTAAGAAATCTAAATTTTTTTTTAAAATATCGGTGCTTTCTTGTTATAGGAGCTTCCGAGGTTGAATCGTCAAGCGACCGAGATACTTATTTTATGACAGAAATTAATCTGCAGACGATATAACTCATTTCGCAGAATAAAAAATCATCAAGGTCTGAATATTTATATAGCTAGCTATAGTACGAACGCACCTCGTTTGTCACGTTTGACGTACAATTTCCAGCTTGTTTATTTATCTATGAATGAAATACGCGAATCCGAAATTACAGATTATTCCGCAAAGTAGTTTTATGTTATGCGTAAAAATTTACCAGAATTGCAATATGTTTTGCAACGATTAAAAATGAGTTTAAAATTGCAAAATATAAACTTTCATTATTCCTAAACTACTTGACCAAGTGACTTCCGGTTTTGCATCTGAAAGTAAAATGTACCAAAAAATCCAAATATACTGTCATATTTGGGTGTTAGTTTTGAAAATTTTAAATATTCGTACAATTTCTATATATAGACACCCTAAACAAAATTTAAGTTTAGCATTATTTAGTAGACGTTACATATTTTCGGTTATAATTTGCAAGCAAATCTGAAAATCAGTCCATTGTACTTATAGCTCGAGCGACCTATATGTTTATTGCCACTATTTTCAAACAACAGTCGGCGTGGTATATTTCTATTGCAAATGTTAAAGAAATTTGACACGAAGATTATAATTTCAAAATAGTACTAGTCAACTTGTAGAACACAGTGACTCCTGATTACCTATGAGCTTTATGTTGAGTACAGTACTTTAGAAAGACTCCAGTCCCTTTTCTTCTGATTTGATCATATGCATATAATTTTATTTTGGGATATTTTTTTTATTGTTATATTATATTCTAAGGAATAAAGATTATATTACTTTGTATTAATAAATTCCAAAAGTTAAATTTATCCATTGCCGCAAATTCTTTTTATAATTTAAATGGGGCATAGCAAACAAAAGGAAACTATTTACCGATATATTAATTAAAATCCACAAAGAGATCTCATCAAAAATACTCTTTTTCAGCGGTTGGTTGATTGTATACAGTGTCCGCAGAAGTCCTTAAATAAATCAAGGTAGGGATCATTGCAATTGCGAGTCGAGTGTTTAAAATCGATAGATCAGATATTATATGACATGTAGACAATAAAATTAATTATTAACCATTGTCAAATGCTAAAACATAATTTCAAAGGATTGTATCGCCTTAATGAATGATAAAATTTTAAGGCTGGGTTTAAGAATTTTTTTCCCTTTTTTACATGGCACACCTTATTATGATAGAGATTATTAATACATAAAACTTTATTTAACAATCCTCAGTTCTTCATAAAATCTGAATTGCTTATTTTAAACGTATGATATGAATTTTCCATTTTTCCATCACAACATATAATAGATCTATAAAACGAATTTCGTGATTTATTTAAACTCCCCGTGTTGAATTACTTTACAAAAGCACATTAAAGAAATTATGTCAAATTAGGAAAATAATGGTATCATAAACTATAAATATAGCATATCTAATAATAAAACAGCTATTTTAAGCAGGGATATCGTTTTCCAATAATTTAAATGCGTTTCTTATAAAGATATTTGAATGCTGTACTCGTAAGTTGTCATAATGATGTATGTTTTTCAAATATCGTCTAAAGAATTTTATATGTTGTTATTTTTTTTTCTTTTTATGAGAACTCGAAAATATTTTTAACAAATAAACGTTATGCAATTTTTTTCAGCAGAAATATGTTTACATATTAATAACATTTAAATATAAATTATATAAAAAATATTTGTTATTTAAAGCTAACCTAAACGTTACAGAATGATAGGAAATAACCATGTTATTAGTTAAAATTTATTATTTAATGTACTGATTAATTTTTTAAAGGAATTTTGTCATTGATATATTGTCACACAAAGAAAAATCATTACTTTATTTTTTATTTTTTTTTTTTTTATTAAAGAGCAATAAACACATTGCTGCCAACATTTATCCTTTTTTCTTAACACTCAAATTTAATAGGACACTTTCCCTTATTTTATCATCAAAATTTGCGATTAATTAAGTAAACAATTTTTATTAAATTTTAGTTGCAAGAAAAAAGCGAAAAATTTGGCAGTTATGATAAATGATAACAAAATTTAATTGTAAGTAATTTAAGTTTTAAAAAAGAACAAGAAATATATATATTTTTTAAATGATGCCATTAAACGTTTTATCTGTAGCCTTTTTTTCGTGGACTAAATCGTTTTTTAAAATTTCATAAAATTATAGATGCTTTCGGATTTCTAAGTTACTAATACTTCTGAAGAGAAATGTTCGCTTTATTTAATGGCCTTAATGTGAAATTAAATAAGACGAATATTACTATTCAGAAAAAAATTGTATTAAAAAATCGGCTTTACATTACCCGTTACATTACTTTTACTAAGGAGAGATTTTCTGTAAGAAAATACTGGTACCGAAAAATTTTCTGGTCGCAGAATTCCAGGAGGCGTAAGAACCCGGTGCCAAGCTCCCACTAATCTTCAGTAGCGTTTAGCCCCTGCACTTTTGCTTTTGGCTACGATTTCAAAAAACGGATAATTCTGCTGCGCGCATGTGTGCTTGTCTGATACTTTAAAATTTTGTTCTAAGCCATTTCAAAATGAGTGCGTATATCTCTGTGGTATGTCATTTCTCTTCCGTTCCGTGGTCTTGAGTTCGAATCCCAGCGGCGGAAAGTTTTATTTTTCAGTATTTATTTGAGTTATAAAAATAATTTGAATAAAAAAATGTAAAGTTTCCATTTTTCAACATATAAGCGATGGAAAGTTTGAAACAAAATGGAAATAAATATGAAATTTGGTTATAAATGAATTTTGTACATTCTAGAGAATGCTGTACAGCGAGTTTCATGCGTCCAGGGATGTTTTTTTTTTGGTTAATGTACGCGAAGCGTACATACACATAATTATTGACCGCGGCTTGAATGAATTTCGTGCATTCTAGAGATTTTTTAATTTTTTAACTAAAAAAAAAAAAAAAAATTAATGCCTGAGGGCGAACCCAGCCGTTGAGCGTGCATTCTAGAGATTGCTGCAAAGCGAGTTTCATGCGTCCAGTGATGTTTTCTTTCGGTTAATGTACGCAAGGCGTACATACACAAGTTATTGACCGCGGCTTGAATGAATTTCGTGCATTCTAGAGATTGCTGCAAAGCGAGTTTCGTGTGTGCAGTGATGTTTTTTTTTTTACTGTTAAAAATTGTTTTTTGGATGTTAAAAATTCGCTTTAAAACGCTATAATATCGTTAAAAATCCTTAAAAATTGAAAAATCCGGAGGAAAAAAAATGTATTTTAGTAAAAGTCTGAAATTAAATTTCTTTAAAAATGTTTAAAAAAAAATGTGAAAGAAAATATTTAGTTATATTACGCTAAATGTTTTAAATCAAAATCATTTTACGAATTAAAAAAACTGCCGCGGAATGGAATAAAATTAATATGGTTCTCGTTGAAACTGTCTAGAGCAATGCGCATGCGCGCAGCAGAGTGATCCATTTTTTGAAATCGTAGCCAAAAGCAAAAGTGCAGGGGCTAGACGCTTGTCTAATCTTCCGTAATATGTGGATTAATTTGATCCAGTTTGGCAACGTGTCAAACTAAAATAAATATTTGATGAATCTCTATTTGTTTAGTTTGCGATTTTTACATGAAATATAATTAATTCCATTTCTTAAAATAATTTCTGGTGCGAAATGTATTAAACTTGGTTCAAATTAACCAGTAATATTACGGAAGATTAGAGAGAGCTTGGCACCTCTGTATTTGAATAAATTCTTCCATCGGATTTCAATCTGCGAAAATCCTTGATAATGACTTTGATTAGAGCCGAAAGAGCTAGGAAAGTGTAATGTACTACTAATATCTTGTGTTTCAAAGTTTTAAAGAGATTTTTACATATGTTTTTATCGGATGTCTTATTTAATAATGTGTAAAATAAATCATTTTTCATAAAAAAAATATTCTTATTGTGGATAAGCAAAGGCGAATCTTTCGTTCCGAATATTCTTTTATTATTAAAGTTATACTCGGTAACATGTTCTTAAACAAGGCTGGCTAGTCTGTGGGTGTGCAGATCACTTTAACTATCATTTGTAAACAGTAATATTCACTTTTTGTAGTCACAGAATATTCTATAATTAAATATCGATGACATTTTCTATTCGTTAAAGTTGTACCCAATCGACCCACAAGCAGACAAGAGAGAATCCCTGATCTCGTTATATTATTTTTTGTCCTAATACAACATTTTAAAAGAAATTGGAGCTTCTTTCTGTTTTCTGTTCACATAATTCTTTGACTATAAATACAAGCGAAGAAACCAATCTTTACGAAAATATAATTACTAAAAGCTGCAACGAACTGTGCTTATGAAGTATGTTTTACTACGAAAAGCAAAGTGCTAAACTGCAATATTTATTTAAAAATTTTATTTTTTATATAAAATAAATTTTTTTCCATTTTTAGCACTGCAAATAACATTTCTATACCTATCCCTAAATGAATCCAAAAATGTTAAATATTATTTTAATGACTTGCTACTGTGCATATAAAAGTACAGTAAAGCAATGCGATAAACTATTCTATATACATTTGCATAAACGAGAAATGATATAGTCATGCGTCTGTTCAAAGATATAAAGAAAGTATCTGTAACATTAGAGAAACGAGAAACATTTTATTTGAAAAAAAAAAGACTGTCGTATGTTTGGAAGCAAAATATATTTTTCTATGTAGCTATACAAAATATCTCAAAGCAGATATTTCAGAATTTCTAGATGTTAAAAATATGTTCTACTTTTGAATAGATAAATTTCTTAAAATTATGTATTTTATTATAACATTTATTTTTTGTTATAATATTATTTAACTTTTTTATGTTTCCTTTTATAATGTACGATTTAAACACACAATGATTTCCTAAATAAGTTTGCATTTAGTTTTTTTATATGGGGCTGGTGGCATACACTACACAGCCAGACGGTCCGCAGATGTACCACTTTTATTAATAGAAATTTTCAGCTTATTCAATTGCAGAGTTCTTGTCATTAAGTAAACAATATATTATAGTTTGAAATAGTGGTGTGAGAAAACTTTTCGCGAAAGTACTGAGTACCACTGCAATAGACCAACACACAATCATGAAAATAAAATAAAAATATCCATCTGTACTAATAAAAAATAAAATTGCTCTGTGTGCCTGTGTGTCTGTGTGTTTGTCTGTCGGCGATGGCTAGCAAAATCTAGCACACCTAGAAGTCTGTAAATGTATGTGTGGATAGTCCAAGGCCGCTCCTGATGCACCTGAGTCTCACAATGTTAATAATTTAATTATTTACCGAGATATTAATTAAACTCCACAAAGAGATCTCATCAAAAATACGCTTTTTGTGCGGTTGGTTGATTGTATAGTGTCTCCGCAGAAGTCATTAAATAAATCAAGGTAGGGATCATTGCAATTGCGAGTCGAGTGTTTAAAATCGATGGATCAGAGATTAAATGGCATGTAGACAATAAAATTAATTATTAACCATTGTCAAATGCTAAAACGTAATTTTAAAGGATTGTATCGACTTAATGAATGATAATTAGCTGGGTTTAAGGATTTTTTCCCTTTTTTACATGACATACCTTATTATGATAGAGATTATTAATACAGAAAACTTTATTTAACAGATTATTTATTAGATTTGCGGGGATGGAGAGGAGTGGGGGGTAAACGACCTTTTGTTAAATATGGAATTTTTTTACTTGAACACGCGCCACCTGGTGAAAGTTTTTTTCCTTAATTTTCCTCTTATTATTAAATCTAAATCTACTGTTCTGATTTTAACAGATCTAATTGCATTTAACAAATTTAATATTTTTAGTTTAACCCGTAGCGTTTAATTGCTTTTTTGTATAGAGAATACCGCTATCTTAGAATAACACTTTTCGTAAAAATTAAATTTAAGTTCCTAATAAAACTGCACAGCTCGTATTCAGTTGATGCATACCAACAGTCAAAGTTATTGATTTGTTGTTGAGCACTTGACCGCGCGCCTCCTCGTGGACCTTCCCTCAAGGTTTTTCTCTAACTGTGCTTTATTTCCATAAGTCAGCGAATAATGTTCCGAATTCCAGTTCATTTTGCTAATTTATCATAAAAATCAGCATTCATAGCTTCGGGGTGTATTTCTAGAAAGCAGCTTCCAGTATTTCTGAATAGTCTAAGCCTAATTTGAAATTAAGTTCCTAGCCTTCCAAAAGAATCAATCTTTGAAGAATTGTATCATAGTTCTCATAATTTGTCATTTGCTGAAAGGGACTTGAACATACGCACCCCCCCCGGCCCCTCCCTCAAAGATTTTTCTCTAAATGTTCCCTGTTTCCATATCTCAGCAACTAATTTTTGGATTTCAGCGCAACAGATTCTGAACATCATATTTAACTTAATAATCAACATCTAAAACATTAAAATAAATTTATGAGTAGCGCTTACCACAATTTCCGAATGATAGTCGAAGACAAATTTCTAATTAATATCCTAGCTTAACCAGAAGAACGAATTTTTAAAGATACATAGTGGTCCTCCTAATTAGTTATTTACTGAAGGGCACTTGAACATCCGCACCCACCGGCCTCTCTTTCAAGGTTTTTTTCTCTAACTATGCCCCGTTTCCATAACTGAGCAACTATATTTCCGATTTCAATGCAAGTGATTCAAAATATTATAATTAATTTAATTGACACCCTCTATAACATTAAAGTGAATTTATGAGTAGCAGTTACCACTATTTCCGAATAATAGTTTAAGCCAAATTTTTAATTAAGTTCCCAGCTTAACAAACAAACTATTTTTTAAAGATACATAGTGGTCCTCCTAAATAGTCTTTTTCTGATGGACACTTGAACAACCCTTTCCCCCTGGCACCCCCTCAAGTTTATTTTCTCTAACTGTGCCTTATTTCAATAACTCGGTTAATAATGTTCCTATTTTCTCCAAACCAGTTAATTTTTGTAGCACGCCTACTATACAGTGCCGTATGCAGTGGAGACGTGCGTTCGAGGTTCGTTCGGTAAGAGGTTTGTTTAGAACAGAATGCTCGTAAGAGATTTCAGTTTATTACACGGACCTGGGCAACGTCGGGAGAGTCAGCTTGTTCGTAATGGAAAATCATAAACTTGTATATTGGAAAAAAAGACATGACTTTTCTTTCTTTTCTTTACTGACATTAAGAAGATAATTGTTGCGTATCTTTCTTAAATTTATGGCCAAGTTATCATAAAACTCGGAAAAGGTAATTTAATATTATTTTGAAATGATTAATTTGAAATGGAAACAAATTGCTTGAATGTATTTAGGAATATAAGAAACTAGAGGCCCTCCCTCGCTTTGCTTCGGGTTAACCTTGAAAACCTTCATCTCTTTGTGTTTTCTGTAGACCTTTTTAATGTGTACAATAATTAGTACATTATTTTGATAAATCTTGTAGGGTTCAGCCTGCGTTTCCAATGTATAAGCGGAAAAAATGAAATTATTTACGACATCACATTAAAAACCTCAAAAAGAACAGTATTTCTCCACTATTTAATGGATGTTATTATACATATAAACCTTCCTCTTGAATCACTCTATCTATTAAAAAATCCGCATCAAAATCCGTTGCGTAGTTTTAAAGATTTAAGCGTACATAGGGATATAGGGACAGAAAAAGCGACTTAAACCTCAAAAATAACAGTATTTCTCCCCTATTTAATGGATGGTATTATACATATTAACCTTCCTCTTGAATCACTCTATCTATTAAAAAAAACCGCATCAAAATCCGTTGCGTAGTTTTAAAGATTTAAGCGTACATAGGGATATAGGGACAGAAAAAGCGACTTTGTTTTATACTATGTTAAGATACTCAAGAAAACCATCCACACAGCTGCCAACTATACTGGATTTTTTGGTACAACTATTAATGAATATTCATTTTCGTCTTATTTAATCACAGAACTCTGCGATTAAATTAGTAACAAAACGTAGCTATTAAATTAGTAAAAAAAATTGTAATAGTTGGAAGCTTCGTATACTGCATGCGCCTTACTTTGAGAAATGAAAACACGTATACCAAATTTTGGAGTATGACAATTATAGGCATGATTTACCAGTAACAAACAATTTGATTATTTTGTCCCTGTAATGTCATTGCACTCCATGGTTGTCAGTTTGGCGTCCTTTTTTATTCAAAAATTCCCACTTTATACAAGAGTTCCCAAAACAGAATTTTTAATTTATGAAATAAGGATACGTCCGTCACTAAATAAAGCATTACTTACTATTCGAAATTTTTGGTATGAACTCGGTATTCGTCAATAAAAAATGAAGCCGAAATGTTTCGAATTGAACGTATATCGTAATTTTCGGCATATTAGCAGCGAGTCTGATAAATCTGTTTGCCGATCAATTATATATTATAAATTTGCATTCGTTCTGCACTATATCATTTATTCCATAGTGCAGGGCTCGTGGTGTTCTTAAAATTTTTAGCATTTGATTCCACTGTTAAAAAATATATATATCTTTGTAATAGTTATCTATTGTAGATATTAAATGTATTTAACACGAATATTGTTAATTTGAAATAGTGGTAGCAAAAGCAGAAACAATTGGGAACTCTTCGAGCCTTGGTACCGTAATTTCCGGCGTATAATCCGCAGCTCAAAGAGTCGTTTTTCGACCCAGAAATTTTATTCAATAATTGTAGTTAAATATTTACAGCGATCTTTTAAGTTACATTTTATAAAATAATATTTCTGGGTTGAAAAACGACTATTTGAGCTGCGAATTATACGCCGGAAATTACGGTAGTTTCTTGGAATCCCTTAGAAAACATCTCCTTTGTATAAGAGTCTTCAAACTTTTGGGATGAAAATTTATTACCCTAAGTTCCAAAATGTAACTTTCTTCTTATTTAATCTCAAAACTTTTGTCATGAACCACTTAACAGTTTTGTCCGAACGCTTCTCGGGCAACATGTTTTAGACATTACTCAATTTGCTTATAAAAGTTCCAATTTTTCACTATAAATAAAAACAAATGAGCATCTATAATATTAAAATAGAAACGTGTTTGTCTGTATGTCTTTTTGCTGTGTTTTGAAATAAAATTTGTCCTACGCGACATTTGAATTTTTAGATTTGTTTAGGGGGGATTTCAGCGTTTTTTCGCGTCCCATGCCAATTTTTGACATTCGTGAAATACTTTCAAATTTTAATTCACTTTAGTAAATTTTTTTTCTTCTGCAATTTTTGAATTGTTAGAGACTTTTTCCGATTTTTAGCGGGGTTATTTTTCATTTTGAAGCGATTTATCACAATAGTAAACTTAATCCAGTTTCAATCTTTTAGTAAATTTAATATAGTAAGTTTTGTGCACTTTTCAATAAGTTCATTCGGAAATTTTACCGAGAATTTTTTATTTTCCCGATGCGATTTTTAGATTTTTTGCGTTCAGAGGCGATTTTCCGACAATACTAAAAGAAATACCGTTTTAATCTTTTAGCCCAATATAGTACATTTTATCCTCTGCAATGTTTGAAATTTTAGCCATTATTTTTGCGACTTTTAGCCTTTTTTCGTGATTAATTGCAGTTTTACTACATTAGTGAAAGGAATCCGGTTTCAATCTTGAAGACCCATAGTACATTTTGTTATGTTTTCAATAAAGTTTATTTAGAATTCGTGCAGTGATTTTTAACATTTTCCAGATTTTAAATTGCGAGTTTTAGAGGAGTTTTTCGCATTTGGTGCAGTTTTTCAACAGACCGGACAACGACGTACGGGTCAGCTATTAAAGGAATAAAACTTGTAAAAACTTTGATTGATGTTTTAAATTAATATGATCGATTTTAATATAAAATTATTTATTAAATACATACGTATTTTTGACAATATTACAGAAACAAAACTGTTATGTGGTTAGACTGGCAATTTTTTTATATTCTAAAATAGTGGTTTATACGTAGGAACATAACTAAAAGTAGATAAACATAGTTTCCAACCTTTACACTTTTTTGTTGACGCTAAAATTTAAAAGAATTATTGCTTTATTTTATCGCATATTTCGGCAATTAAATATTGCTAAATTTTAGTAGTAAATTAAAAGCATAAAAGTTGAGATCTTTGGATAATACAAAAAACTGATAACAACTTAAAATTGACAATGAACAGAGAAAAGTATTTTCAACTAGGTAAATTATATCCAATGGTTGGAGCATCATAGTTGAGATGTTTTCCAACAGAGCGAAATTATGCCGGGACGAAGACTCGAACTTGGGTATTTCGGTTTGCCGTACCAACGCTCTCCCTACTGAGCTTCCCCGACAATGTCCTGTCTGGCATATCCTCACTCTTATTTGTTGGACAACGCTGCGAACTGCAGCGCTAATTTCATTCATCCGAGCTATAACTATAGCATTTTTAAAATTACTTGTAAAATGCTATAGTTATATGTTCTAAAGTTATATGTTGTCGAATGCATAAAATTTATATGACTTGAAAGATACCATTAAACGACAGGTTCTGCAGATTCCTCATGCAAAAAGGAAAAATACTTTTATTGTTCTCGATAATCTCTTTCATACAATTTCCCATCATTAGTGGAAGTGGTATTTTAAATATTTTGTAATCAGTTTGCAATAAAATGTTTGTTATTCCTATCGTCTGCTATCGTCATTTGCTGTTCCTATCAGTAGTAAATTCCTTAAATCGTCACTTTTTGTGCTACAGATTTTGTTTCAACGTCATTTATGTTTTTTCATTGAGATGATCTCTATCGATGGGAAAAAATAGAGTGTTGCCACTTGAATGTTATTAAATATTTTCACTGTATCCGTAAGAATGAGTAGTATTATGTTCAACACTTTGGTAACTGGATACCTTGTAACACTTATATCTCAAATTTCATTCAAATTAGCTCTAAACATACCAGAAATTTTACTCAAGTTTTATGAAAATATTTCGCACCAGAATTTTAATTTAAAACTATTTAGGTTTTTTAATTATCTTATTTCTGTGTGATTTATATTTTATTTATTTTAAGAGGAAATTTCTGATTCGAATCGAAATATTTTCATTTGGTACGGGTCAAATGGCCCGTTGTTGGTATATATTATGTTAATTAAACGGTCTGAAACGGTAGGATAGGGGTGGCTCACCCATATATGTGGTCTGCGAGCCGCAGAGTAACCATTATTTCCTAATAGTAACGTTATCCATACGTAATGACAACAATTCTGCGATTGAATAAGATGAAAATTACTATACATGAATTGTGGCCCGTTAATGACTACTATTTCCGAAAATAAATTTTCGCTTTTTAATAGATAAATTTAGGCAAAAATTGCTTTTCAAAATTGCTCGTATTCAGCAGTTTTAAAGTTGCACACGACTGGTCTAAAGTTTTTTTTTTAAGAATATGGAATTATATTTCCCGGAAAGTTTAAGAATAAATGCTAGATTTGTTTCAAATACACCCTCAAAAGAATAGTCTTTATATATATTCGATTAGCGTATCAGGGTCTTGTGAAAAAATGATTAGCTTAATCTCGAGATTGTTACGCTACACGCATACTTATAGGCAATTGATAAACGACAAATCAAGAGTTTATTTGATTACACTAAAATAAAGTACCTGATGCTAAAAATACAATGCTTTAATCAATTAATCAACAGATGTTTCTTCACGGATGTTTTAGATTAAAAAATGATTAAAAATTGACACACATAATTAAAGAAAATAATTGCATTTTTTATAGAAATAATTATTAAACTGTAAGTTTAAAAAAAAATAAACAACATAAATTTGAAAGACGAAAAAAGCTAAAAATTCTAATTTAATTATTCGTTAGGTATTATGTTTCATATTGCGTAAATGTATAATTAATGAGCTAATTTAGGGAAATATGCAAAATTTATTCAGGATATTTTCAGGAACAAAAATCAATTTTTAACAATTTATTTTATAATTTTGATACAACTTTACAAAAAGTATACATTTTTTGAAGTATTTAAAAGTTGAACAGAACATGTTTCAAAATATATCTTTTTTTCTACATTGCTGCATATTGTATTCCATCTTTTCAGCAAAATTTTGTAAAATAATACGATTAATACAAACTTTATAAACTAAATAAAAATTGGAAATTAAATATAAGATAAATAAATAAATATATATATAAATATATGTATATATAGTTGAAAATGCAGTAACGGAGAGGACAATGTTTAATAATGCATAAATATTTTTTTTTATAAAATATTCAGAATGCTATTTCTATTTAAATTTTAATTATGAAAGAGCTCAAAAATAATAAGATAAATTTCCATTTAGCTATTTACTTGTTTAATAAAAACAGTGCGACTTAAAAATTAAATATGTTTTTTTTTCAAATTAATCAATATTCATTTTTAATTGTTATTATTCATATTTATTTAAATACCGTCTTTTTCAGAAGATAGGCCCATGTCTTATATTAAATTTATTACAACAAACACATTAGAGCTTATTTTCAGGAAATGTCTTACATTTATCTCTTATAATAATTTACATTCACTCATTTAAAACAATCTACATTTATTTATTCTTTCACATAGTAGAATCTACAAATATTTATATATTTTCTTAGACACAAATTTATATGAACAACGGACCCACTGATCCCCCTGTTCAACAAAACTATTTTAAAATAATAATTTTTGAGGTCACAAATCTTAAAAAAAAAATTCCACTAATATTAATGTTTGTAAAAAATGCTATTCAGAAAACGGAACAGTAGACTTCCTATATTCAGTCGAGGCTCGTCAGAGGGTGCTGCATTGTATACAAAATTTGACCTTCATAAATACTGGATACTATGAACAAAGATGAATTAACATATCCTCCAACATGGTGATGCTTCAACTGTAACCTATTCAGCATATGCTGATTACCACCGGAGCAAACTTACACGAGTAAATTAGAATAGAAATTTTCTTATTATTTTCTTTAAAATATTCTCTGACATGGTAACAAAATAAATTTTCATCTTAAATTCCGCAAATAAAACTATTTAAGGAAAGTGGGGATAATTGGACTTCTGGCGCGAGAGCTAACTTTCTCTATTGTAAAGCGACACAATGTTGATCTAGTGGATATTTCAGATTGAACAGGAATTCACAGGAGCACAAAAACACCATTACACCACCACGTAACTAACCACAGAGTTACACAGCAGAAATTTCAGGTATGAAAATTCGAAAACAGAAATTTCAAATATCTGCGTTGAACGGCTTTGCAGATACAATCAAAACTAAGCTCAAACTCAACTGTAATCAGCATGTTTAAAGACGGACTACTATACAGAGGTGCCAAACTCTCACTAATCTTCCGTAATAAGGGGGTTAATTTGACCAGGTTTAATACGTTTCGCACCAGAAATTTTTTAAGAAATGAAATTAAATATATTTCATGGAGAAATCTGAAATTAAATAAATAAAGATTCATCAAATAAGTTTTCTGGTTTGAAACGTTATTAAACTGGGTCAAATTAAGCTACGTATTACGGAAGATTTGTTGGAGCTTGGCACCTCTGTTTATATCCTCAGCGCAAAAATGCTCTTTCGCTCATAAATTTTGATAAGTTTCCTTAATCATAAAATCCCAGCTATACTCTGCCCACATAAAATAAAAAACGACATTTACTGAGCTTGGGCATATTTATCTCCATTCCCATTAATGCATTTTTGCTCATGCCCACTCTGACATTCTCAAGTCAAACTTATTCATTTTGGCATAGCTGCCAATTTTTGTGCTTTTTTGTACCAGTAACATTTATCAGTACATTTTGACTTATTTAATCCGAGAAATCTTCGACTGAATAAAACAAAAATTAAATTAAATTTTAGTGGTTACAAAAAAGCATAATTATCGGTAGCTATGATTTAAGTCGTACAATGCTGATTTGCATGCTAGGTACACATGCATAATTCGACGGTATTTAGAGGGTATGTGTGCAAAATAGAAATGTTTAAGTAGAATCATGAAGTATTTATTTTATGATTAACCCTTTCAGGGACAAAATACTTTTGTTCGTAAAATGTAGAAATTATTGAATGACTCTGTAATTTAGAAGCAAATTTATTTGAAAATAAGTAAAAGCGGTTTTTCTTTTTATGTATGTAATTAAAGGAGAAATTTCATTCCAAAATTCTGGCTTTAATGTGGCATTTAGGGATTACAATTACATGGTAAAAAAATGTGCCGCTGACATTCAAATGGTTAAATATATTGGTCCTCAAATATAATAGAAAATTAAGTAATTTCGGGCGTATAAAAGCGGATAAAACAAGTTTGTTTCAAGCTAGAAATTGTATTTTAAAATGAAGTCAAGCAAGTACCAAGTAGAAATATGTTATATTTAATTAAATGAAATCTCTGGTCGGAAATATATTTATCTGAGCCGCGGCAAATGTGCCGAAAATTACGGTACACTTTTAATTCGAATGTATTCACCTCCCTTGAATCGTGTACGAAGAGCCACATTACTATAAAGCATGTACGTGTATTTTAGCATATAAAGTTTCGTCTCAGTTAAGCGCAAAAGTTTTTCTCTTAAATAAGGCGAATTTTTTTCTTCTACAATACCGAAAGTAATCTGTATCTGCGCTGTAAAAGCGGAGTTCAACTCAAATTTCATGCAGTTTACAATTTTTCTGTTACCCCTCTTGAAGAATGTAAAAGTGGGGCTCTGCAATATGCAGTTTTTTTATTTGTCATAAAGGGTCATCTACATATTAACCCCGTAACATTTTTTGACACAATAAAATAAAAATATAAGAAAATCCAAAACAATACATTATCCGAATTAAAATTTTCTCCGTATTTAATCGAAAAATGTCTGTCAGTATTGATTACAGTTGAAAATTAGTGATATTCAAGAGCTTCGAGTAATAGATCAAGCAAACAATTCTCGCTCGTACTGTGTACGAACAAAACTGTTAAGGCATAGATGCCAACTTTTACTCTTTTTTCCTACCACTAAAATTTTATAGTAAATTTAACCTTATTAAATCCCCGAAATCATGTAATTCAATAAGACAAAAAATTCTATTAATTTTTAGTGATAGCAAAAAAGCGTAAAATTTCACAGCTATGGTTAAGGGGATAAAAATAGACAAATATTCAGCTTTCAAACCATAGCATCTACTTCCCAGGTAGCTCAAAAATATTGGCCAATATAAAAATTTTATATTGCCCAACGTTAAATGAATCCCTCTAAATGATATTCGTGAATATCAGTTTTTAACATCCGACAATGTTGTCCAATATTTCCCAACATCTCGGAATATCAATTTTTGACATTAAGTGACATCTTATTCTGTCATTGCTGAATATCCTAATTTGACATTAAGCGATATATTTTTTTAACATTCCTAAATACCATTTTTGGATATTAAATGGCGTATTTTTCATGAATGGCGTATTTTTCATGGCTTGAAACTCAACAAAACATGTTGGCAGGCAATATAACGTAGGGGGTCTTCAACCTGTGGTACGCGTGCCATCAAACTATCACGATTTTGCATTTTTTTTTCATTTAATTATTTAATGACAGAAGCTTTGCTAATATATAAAGCAAAAATTATATTTCGGAATTTGTGCTGGCAAACGACTTTCAGGCGAAATAATTGAAGACCCCTATATAAAGGATGTATTATAAAACATCCGTATTTTGATAATAACATTTTTTTTTTGCTTTATGAATGAAGTTCTACGACTGTGAAATATGACTGGGGAAATGTTTCTGTTGCAAAGCCAGATGCCAGTAATTTTAAATCTATTGACAGCAATGGATCCTTATGTGGTTTCCAAGTAATCCTGACTTTTCAAATAAGACGTAAAATTGATTTTTTTCTATAAATATTTTTTATCTTGTCGCTTTTTAAAAGCATAAATCATATATTAACATGTTGACGGACACTTGCGGCTATAGCCATCAAAGCGAAGTTCACAATGTGGCATGACGGCTATAGCCGCCCAAAACGAAACGGTCGTTTTTAGACACTACGGCTATAGCAGCACAAATGTGCATTTACCGGCGTACAAGTAGAAGCCCAGTGTCATGTTTTGGAAACAATTTTTTAGGTTGAAGTTCATTTTCCACCTGTTATACGAGTTGCAGCTTCAGTATGCACGTGCATGGTGGCTAGTGATCAGGGAAAAATACAGTAAAAAAAATTATAATTACCAGTATATTCTTATAGAAATATTCAAATTGATTATTTGATCGAATAATCAACATAAATTTTTCTATAAGAATATACCGGTGTTCATCACTTTTTTTGACTGTATTTTTCCCTGACCACTAGCCACCCTGACGTGGTTGTGAAAGTAGTGCAACCTAATTAAAGGTGCTGAATTAATCAAAATTAAGTTTATTTAAGCAGAAAGAGCAAAACTATACTTCTAATATTCTAAAAATTACTAAAACATATAGTGTCAATTTTCGAACTTCACTTGTTCCTACTGTCCGTCAATGTGTTAAGCCATGAAACTTATTTATTTAATTGTGTCTTGCTTCTAAGTTTTAGTTTTATGAAATCTACTTTATTTTCTGCATTAAATAAATTTATGGTTCCAAGTACGTTTTTGTTAAGAAGACATTTTAATTTTCCAATAATTTGACTTTTCGAGGAATATGTAAATAAAAAAGAAACAATTTCTGCGCATTTCAAAAGATACTGAATAAAATAATTCTTATAATTACTCTTGTTATGACTATAAACAATTCATGTGATTCCTATATAATCCATGATTAAAATAATACTTGAATGTGATTTATCTCAAAATGGTTAAAAAGTGCTTTTTAACACTTTCCAACATAGTTGAAAAGTCGTTATGATTTCGGTTTGTTGGTCTACCGTCTCGTTAACCTGTTAAGTGGGTAAAACGAAATATTTCGTCATGCACGAACAACTACCGTAAAATTTTGAACTTCCACCAAGAAAATTTTTAGAGAAATTTTAGTCTTGTTAAATCGACGTATTCATGCAAAATTACTGCCATGAATAAGGAAAAAAATATTTATTCTTTTTTACTGGTGGCAGTGTGCCCCGTTTGTAATCAGGCATATAAGTTGAACAAAAGTTTATTCCCAGGTTAACAAGTTAATGCTCTCACTCTCGTACATTACTCAAGTCGCATTGTAATTTATGTATAGTATTGAGGTTTATGATGACATTTTCGATATTGAAAATTAGTGTGTAGCATTTACAGTTCATTCACAGTGACTCAAAAATTCCCGTTACATTACGGACTCTGGAGTAAAATCGCTTGCTGTTTATTTTAAATATGTTACATTATTACAAACATAATGATATTGTTATGCATTTCTGAAGGTCTTTAAAACTAGAGATCGACCGAAATTTCGGTTTCGGTTTCGGCGCAAAATTGGAGTTTCGCCGAAAATTTGGTTTCGGCGAAACTGCTGCTAAAATTTTGGCCTAACGGAAACTCGACCGAAACTATGTGTATTTCAAAATCTCATTCCTTCTTTCGGAAATTTTCAACTTTACTCATTGACATGAGTTGTATCGGCTCAAATGAAACTCTGTTTATTACTGTGAACTCCACTGTTTATCATTATTCGTCATGACTGATGCGTGATGCGGGTGTAAATTATAAAGCAAGCAATGCATATTTGGCTAAACTTTAAAGACGCTTATCACGTAAACTTTAACAGCTGCAAACTGAACAGTAACAGAAAATTTTTGCTTTGAAACTCCAGGTTGTTTCGAATGCTTTATGAGAGAGGTGTTGTTAAAACATATGAAGATTTATGAAATTTATTACAAAAGATATATCGAGGTATGTATACTAAAAATACTTTTTTATTAGATGAAATTCGTATAATTGGCAACTATAAATGTGAAATAATTTATATAAGTAACGTGACGAAAATTAAATATTATATTTCATGTGAGTGACATAATACAAATATTTTTTTATTATCAAAATGTTACTTGAATATATAAAAGCATTAAATTTTTTATATAAATACTGTCATGAAACTAAAATATTATGTCTCGTCTGAGTGATATATTATAATTAGAATATTACTATTATAAAAATTTTACGTGGATATATAAAAAAATTAAATATGTTTCATAAATATTGTGAGCTAATTAAAAATTTCTTGTGAGTTATTTATTCATAATTTAAATTTTATAAAATTGTTTATAATATAATATAATGTAATATAAATAAAAAATTACCGTATGAATGTAAAAAAATGTAAAGTGAACATGTTATTTAAACATATGTACCATAAAAATGTTTGTACAAAAATATAAATAATTAATAATAATATTCAGCAATAATTAAATATGTATCAAATTTTAAATATCTATTAGATTAATAATATTTACAATTATAAAATGGTTGAAACATATTCAATGATAATATCCTAAAAAAAAAAAAAAGTACCTTATTTCAATCAATTTAAATGCAAAATATTAACGAACTGAATATATGAATATATTTAAAAATTAATTATTCATTATTGAATTTGTTTTACATAATTTACTACATTGTTAATTAATTAATGATAAATGCTTATAATTATTGGTTGTTATAAAATAATAAAATATAAAAGTTGTATTATTTATGTTTCATTTTTGTTTGAAACTTATACACGCACATATATATGTACGTTTGTTTGTTAGAAATGTGGTTCAATACACGTATAATTAGTAAATTAATTAGTAACGTTATTAGTTATTATTAATTATTTGTTATTAATTAATTAATTAATAATTATATGCAGTTATGTGTGTATTAATCAATTTTTAAAATTTTGGTTTCGGCCAAAAGTGAGAAGATCACTGAAATTCGGTTTCGGTTTCTGTCTTAAAACCTGTTTCGATCGATCTCTATTTAAAACCATCTAGAATAGGGAGTTTGAAACATTTATCATTCATTTACAGAGTATCACAACAGAATTCGATTACATAATGGTGCACGGCAAAAATTTGTTTGGAGCGTATTTTAATAATGTTAAACTATTTCAAACACAATGAAATTTAATCAGATTATTCAGGTGCACTACAAGACGCTTTCTGTAGAATATAACATGCATAAGAATATTGTTCTTAAACAAGGACACACAAAAGTTTTTGGTTACAGTGCAGTCTATGAGTGATAAATGCTGGAAGTGCATTTTTAGTTCTGGTATGCGTTTTTTTTGTTTAACTAAATTTTCCCATACTACATAAAGTGTTTCTGTAAAATTATATGATAAACTGTCACTCTAAAGATCATATACAGAGCTACACTAAATAATTCGTAAGCAATGCTGTGTATGAGCGTGAATTGCTTAATAGCGTTATTGAATTGTTATTATTTTCTTGCTGAACTACATTTAGTATATAAAAAGATATTTGTTGAATATAATCAAATTCGTATATTCGGCTATGCAAAGAACTGAATATATTACCTTTATGGTTCGTAATGTCTGAAAGTACGTTTTCAGTAATACAGGTAATACAGTTAAATAAATTCAGGTAAATAAAATTCAGTAATACAGGTAAATATTATACAGGGATCTAAAAAAAATATTCAAGCGTATTTCCGTCTATAGTTGGAATTGAAGTTTGATTTGTTACTGTGCTAAGTTTTAGCACACCATGTATTGTAAATACAAATATAGAAATGTAACGATATGGTGTAGAATAAGTCAATTGGAAAAACACAGATGCTTTCAGCGAGCCACAAGTAGGCATCGAAATGACTTTTTAATTAGTGTCTATGTATAATACCTCGTATATGTTTAACCCTAACTTGCGTATTTTTCTTTCCGTTTGTTTTAAAATACGAATAAAATGCTTCTCTTCCTTTATATACATATATATTTCTCGAAAAATTTAATTTTTTTTGTAGCTTTAACACTAGAACGGCCGTAGCGGTCATTTTGACCGGAACCATATAGTTATACTTAGATTCGAAACAGAAATTTCTTCACAAAATAAGTTAAGTGTACACCACACAGAAATACTTTAATTTAAAAAGTTATGTAATTTTAAATAAAAATTCTAGAGTACAATATTTTAAAAAATTGAGTAAAATTTTTGACAGTTCTAGTTTTATAAGTAGTGTTCTTCATTAATTAAAAAAAAACGGGAAGTTCACAAGTATGCTATATGATAAAATGTTTTAAGTAATATGAAGCCCTGGTCCATATTACCCTCAAGTAAATCCATGCGTCCATATTGCAAGCAACGCCACCTTGACAAAAACACTTATTTACAAACTGAATAAATGCCTGCTACGAGAAAGGAACTTTAGAGTCACCGAAATGTAGTTTGGACTTCATAATTTAAAAAAGGAGAAATGGAACAACAGGGACGTGAAATATAAATAAAATTATTCAACAAAAAGATTTTCAAGATAATGAAAACACGAATATCTCACAATCTACTTTGCTATCAAGCATGACTGAACTGTGTGCTGCTCTGTCCTATTTGGTGGTCCATGAGGTGAAGTTCTAGTCACAGACAAAAGGGCACAGCTCTTTACTGGTAAGAAAATGCAAATGTCCTTATTGAGACCCTTTCCTCTATAGTTTTTTACTTTAATACATATATAGTAATTCAATGTGTCTAGATTTTTATAACTATATATATATATATATATATATATTAAAAGCTCCGAGGAAAGGCTTAAATTTTAAGCAACGTGGAGTTTCCCTTTAAAATATTAAACCTCCTTCAACCCATTTATTCCTATTGGACGGCTTTTCTGCGAACATATATTTTAAGGATACGTACCACTATTTTCGGAAGGTAATATTATCTTTATTTAATAAGAGATATTGACAGAGTTAAATAAGGTGACGATTATTCTTAGAAAATAGTGTTAAACACATAGTGTCAAAAATATAGAAACTGAAAGCAATGACGATTCATTATGAAACTTATTCGTAACTAAACTCTATTACAATTATTTTTTGTCTAATTACTAGATTTGGCGCTTTCCCATGAATTTCCAATTTATTTGATTGCGGTGTTTCCCAGCAGCACAGGGCGGCAGAAAGTTTATTGCCAGGAAACAAATAACAAATAACACAAAAATAAATTCCAACTATGTCCTCAGACATTATTATAGATGACAAAGAAATGAGTGTTATGGTTAAAATACAAAGGATTTCAAGAAGTATTCTCGGAGTAAATGGGATAATAAGCAACGTAAAAATATGAATAAATAAAAAAAGCGCTAAATTCCTGTGTGCATCATCAATATATATTTTTATTTTTTTCAAATTTTACTTTGCAGTATTATTTAAATCAGCAGCTACGATTGTTTTGAAGAAACGAACATATAATTTTTTTCGAAAGCTTTAACTTATTAAAATATAAAATTGTTACTCGAAAGTTTGTAAATTTTTTTCACTGCCTTACATCTTTCAAATACTTTATTTCGCTTCCCTCTCCTGCTTCCACCCCCCTCCCCCCGAAAAAAAAAACAACGAAAACCCTAAGTACACGATATGCACGAGAAAGAAAATCTTAAGTTTAAAAACATTTTTATACTATTATTTTTATTATTTCTTTGAAATATTGGCAAATGAGGCTTAAATATCTTAGTAGAAGTTTTAAAGAAAAAAGCTATTCCAAACGCATAATCGATAATTCAACGAGGAGAAACGCACAAAAGAACAAAAAATTAAACAAATATTATTTTAATGTTTATGTTAATATTTACTGTTCATTGAAGCATTTATTGGTGATCGTTATAACCTGCATATTTTTAAATTATGAAAAATTAGAAATATATCCCTGCTATCTTTCTATACGACGTTTAATTTATGGGTTTCTGTTTTCGTGCATAGAAATTCTTCGTTCGAAATCATTAAGTATAATTACTATAGCGGAACAGTTCTTCATACGCATGTCTTCAATCACATTTTCTTTTTTTTTCTGTGAATTTCATTAATAATATTCTAAAAGAATTGAAAACAATTTCCTCTTAATTGCGATAAGGATTAAAGCAATTCATATAAGACCAAAAATTAAACTTTTATAAGCAATTTTTCTAGTTTTCTCAAATGCTCAAATATATTAAAGTTATTCAACCCTTTCTAAGGCAAATTAATTCTGGTGGTAAAATGTTCAAATGATTAAGTGTCATCAGAATTTAAAGAAAAATTACCGTATATACTCGTGTATAAGCCGACCCCCAAATTCGAGATAAAAAGAGATTTAATACCAATAATTTACAATGGTTTTCTCCATCTTAAATAATTTAGAATTTAGTGAGATTAAATAAGTTGTAGAAAACCACTTTGAATTACTGGTATTAAACGTGTTTTTGTCTCGAATTTGGGGGTCGGCTTATACACGAGTATATACGGTAATTTGAAAGTAATTAAATGCTTTTCATGACGTGTATTACAAAATCGGTTTTTTTCAGATATTTTGGTAAAGATTTAGTATTTGGGGAGTAGAATTAAAAGGGAAGTATGCTTCCCACTAGAAGTAAAATCTAAATATCACAAATGTCCGTTGATAAACATATAAACATTATTACCCAGTTAGAGGCGTTTCTTATTCAAAATGTCCACCACAAAATTCGAATAGTAAACATTGCTTTATTTAATTACCGAATGTTTGTCACTAACCCGAATGCAAGTAGCGGCTCTGCAGGGGGGTTACAAATAGTGTTGGGTATAACGATTAATTTTGATAATGAATCAGTCGGGCATGCGCAGCAGAATATCTGTCAAACTTCAAGTTTTTAAATTTCAATTACTACCAGAGATTTTGAGAAAAAAAGAAGTTTATGATTTTAACCCTTCTTTGCATGAGTTTTTCTTTTACAATTGTGTTTTCTATACATATATTTAATATTAGACACCAGAAATTTTAAGATAGATTTTGAACTTTGTTCAGCAACATTGCTCACGTGAAATTTACTGGATTAATATTTCTATATAAATATAGTGGTGGCGAAGAAGTTGATTTATTTATTAAAAGTTAAATAAACAGTGATGGAAATTTACATCACTATGCAATTAAGGGTTAATTAGAATTAGAACAAATGCCAGTTAAAACTGAAAAATGTGTTTTGCTTTACAAAATTGCTAGCTGAAATTTATTAAAATTAATACGAATTTTGGCAACTATGCATTGCCTTTGTTCGCAAAATCTCTGGTAGTGATTAATAAAAAAATACGAAGGTTAACAACTATGCTTTTGCGCATGCCCGAATGATGCATTTGAATAAAAAAAATCATTCATTATGCCCATCACTAATTTCCTTATATACAGAATATAATTCCGAATGTGTAGCATAATGTGCTTCTGAGAACATTTTGGATATTTTGATCTGCAAATTATATTCTGAATAAATGATAACGTGATACATGTCCGGATTTTATGGCTAAATTATTTACCGTTGAGTTCACCAATAACCATATTTTATATAAGTTTATTTAGAAGTATTACGAACTAAATTTTCACGTTCTAAGACAGTTTCAGCAGGTTTAAAATTATACTAAAGGTAAGCTTGTATGCATAGTTTAAGCATGCACTAACATAGATAGGATGTCTGAAAAAGATTGAAATGCGCTTTTATATTATTACCTGTTAGAGATAAGTAGATGAAAAAATTACGGAAGTGTTTTAAAATATGCAAGAAGTAAGATATTAATGATATAGTCACGGGATATTTTTTTGAAAAGTTAATTAAAAGAATATGTATTGATAGAAGATCTCAGTCATGTATTAGAATGGCAGAAAACACTTTGAAAATATTGTCTGAATTGCTTTATTTAATTGTGCTTCTATGATAGGGCCGCATAGCCTTTTTTTCTTGCTTTTATTTGCCACCACAATTTCCAAAGTGGTGCGTGTTATGTAATCGCAAAATTTCTGTCACTAAATAAGGCAAATTATCCTTTACTAAATTAATGGTAACTTTTTGGCATGCAGATCAGTGCTTGTGTTAGCGATAGACATGATGAATGATTTTTTCATTCGTATAGATATCATTGGCATACATGCACAAAAGCATAGTTGCTAACCTTCGTATTTTTTTAATTAATCACTACCAGAGATTCTGTAAACAAAAACGAAGGAAAGACATAGTTACCAAAATTCGAATTCCTTTTAATCGATTTCCTCCAGCAAATTTGTAAACCGAAACACATTTTTCATTTTCAACTGGCATTTAATCCGATTCAAATAAAAATCAGAAAATTATTTTTTTCTAATTTTCTGGTAGTAATTGAACAAAAAAAAATTAATTTCTCAGATGTGCTTCTGAGCATTCCCGAATGATTCATTAGAATAATAAAATTTAATCGTTATGCCCATCACAATTTACAATCACTCTGATACCAGTAATTTAAAAAACTAAATTTCTCCTTGTTTTATCGTATAACATACTGGGATTTGATAAAGTCAAATTTAATATAAGAAAATTACGATAGTAAAGTGATTGTGAACCCCCTATCGTGACGGGCGCACTCGAGCAGGGTGTGATAAACACATAGTGCGTAAGGTTTTGTTTTGATGCCAATATTTCCTAAATAAATAAAATAAATATTTCGCCTTATTTGATCGCAGATAATTGTTAGACATTCCGCGATAAAACAGGTCGCAGATTTCTTTTCGTAAAATAATGGTGACTAATGAAAAAACGTTTGCACCCAAGGTATATAATACACTGGGCTTGCACACCCTGGTAACACAAAGAAACGATTATTAAATAACAAACATGAATTTTTACATTGCTGAATTTCGCGTAAAAACCGACAGAGTGAAAAATGTCCAATCCGGGAATCGAACACGGACCCTTGGAATAACGCTCCAAGACCCTACCACTGAGTTACGCGGACGATACTGAACTTGGGATCTTTCACTCACATATGTCGTTAATTGAAAACCTAACTGTAATTAACATTTATCAGAGGATTCATATTAAAATATTGTGGTTGATATTTTGAATAACAAATTCCGCTAAATTGGCAACGCTGCATATCGTGGTATTTGGGGATTAAAATAATGTGGGATATATAACATCCCACACCACCCTTCAAGATGTTAACCAGATGTTCAAAACTGGGGTGTCCTTTGGGTGAGTCCCGTGTGTGCCATTATACAACATTTTTAAATAAAAAAATTACAAATTCTTAACAGAAAACGTCGTCTTGTTTCATCTTTGAAAATCATGATTAAGCTGCTAGTACCAGTGGCGTAGCGTCAGGGGGGGGGGGGGGGGCACGATCATTTTACTACCAGTATAATTATATACTACATTTAGCCTTATTTAATCTTTGAACGGTATGAATTAAATAAGGCCAAATATAGTATATAAAAATACTGGTAGTAAAGTGATCCGTGCCCCCCCCCCCCCTTGACGCTACGCCTCTGCCTAGTACCAGGCTTTAATTTTTAATAAGTGTTGTTAGTTCTGCCTAATTAGGGGAAAATATTCCATTCGATTAAATTCAAGTTCTTCGTACGAGATGTTTATTTCATTTTATATATATTTATTTTTTTCTGTTTCGAAACAAGAAAAATCTTCAATGAAGAAAACACCGAGCGAAAAGTCCTCAATGGTACTAGAATTGATAAATAAGAAAACATTCACTTTTAAATAAAAGTGTTATAATAGCACCTCTTGGACACATCCTAGGGGTGGTTTTGGTTAAAATCCTGTTTTAATCCACAGTTTACACGTCGGCTATCGTCATTTCATTTGAACAAATGAAATATAAAACTATAATATTAAATGAGATTGCTTTTATCCCCATCCCTTGAGCACTGGTCTTACGGTATGATTCAAAAATAGCGGCAATCGTAGGTGGATATATTTTTCGTTCCATTGTTTTTGAATAACAATATTTTCAAATAGTATTTGTCGTATTATTTAACAGCCAAAAAATAAAGAATATATTTCTGTACAGAAAGAGTAGTACTTGAAGGGAAGGGCTGTGTGAAGCCGAAAAATGTATGTCTGCCAAAGTCACCGTTTTCTGGGACAGGACCAGACACAGCCCTCGGAATACTAGGCCTTTGCGTTAACACAAAAATGGCGGTTGTCGTAGGAGGATATTTATCGTTTTGTACACGCCCTTGAATATGTATACCAGTAATTTCTAAAAGCATACTTCACTCTAATTTTCTAAGATCGATTGCAGGCAAAAAATGCTTCTAACAATATTTATGCTTGCGTTCAAGAGACCATACGAACGCCGAAAGAAATCCTTCTGGGATAGCCGCTATTTTTGTGTCAGGGCGTAGGCCTAGTATTCAGAGTCTGCGTTCCACCATTATCCTAAATTCGATATAACCAAATTTCCCTGACCTCTTTACATAAAGGTCTGTCATCATGATAAATATTACCCTTACAAATGTTTTTAAATAATCTTTCGCATCCACTAATAGCTTTTGTATATAGCGAAAAAATCTTCCGAGTGGCTTTTTCAGCATTTCTATAAAGCCAAAATTCATGAAACGCGTATGACGGTGGCGCATGATGTAGCTTGCCATAAAGCATCATCTTCCTGGAAATAAAAAGAGAATTATACAAAAATTAAGTGGAAAAGAAAAGAGAATGAACTGGAGATTGTAGCCATTAGAAATATTTCCATTACTGGTTTAATTTAATGGGTCGTTATGCACTTACTTTTTGAAAGCATAAATTCAACATTACTTTCTAAAGTGCTCAATTTTAAAGTAAAATAGATATTAAATTCATCATTAAGATTTTACAATGTAGCAATTTATTTAAAATCAACAATCTTAAACCTCCCAATAGAGATTTAATTGTATATTTCTATTTTCAGTACATTCTTAAAAGAACGCTCTTTCAAGAAATTAAAAAAAAAGTTTGTGTAATAATGTTTAATGTTACTTTGTGCTTTTTTATCTTTAAAAAAAATATTTGTAAATTGTCCTTGAAGCTTTTTTATATTTATCTATTGAAAAATATATCATTTCAACGAATATTTCAACTAACAAGCTGAATTACTTTTTTATAGCTTGGATATATTTTAAGAATCTTTTTTAAGTACAAAAGCTATATTTAAGCTTGTTTGTGTAATTCTCGAAATATTGCTCGTGTATATTATATATATATATATATATATATATATATATATATATATATATGTTATATAAAAATTTTATTTCGCATTATTCCTTTAAATTAATCTAAATTCTGACATAGTCATTATTTCCTTAATTCTTACTAATATTTATTCCTATTTAATGTCTAATGTCCTTTTAAAATTAATAACACGTATGTTAATAATTATCTTATTCCAAATCTTAATCTA
Organism: Maratus michaelseni; assembly: GCA_963931845.1. Lineage (NCBI taxonomy): Eukaryota > Metazoa > Arthropoda > Arachnida > Araneae > Salticidae > Maratus > Maratus michaelseni. The sequence continues at coordinate 227,752,702 of OZ007586.1, forward strand.
AAACTTTAAGTTTATTCGTAACTTTTATCAAATCCCCAATCTATAAAATTCTGAGAGACGCTTGTTGTCATTTCGAATGTTTTTAAAAGCCTTTTTTTTATTCCATGCTTCACTTCGCACGCTGGGTAATTTTCACGTCAAAATCAATGCGCAGCTGGGATAGGGATTATTTCTTGTTAAATTTTCTCCATCGCACCTCATTCGCTTAGCTTAATTTCGTCTCTCACTCATTGTTTCGTGCATACGTTACGTCGTTTCAGTAACTCTACGCGCAGTTAACAAAACTCGCTTGCAAGATTTTGGAGAACATATTTTTGTCGTGTTTTGAAGTGCTGACCAAATTGTTATCTGGTGTTTAAATGACTTAGAATTTCACAACAGCCAGTTAAGATCTATTAAATGATGTAGTGAGTTATCGTCAAGCCTGAGGGCTATAAGTTTATACCTGTAGCTTGTGTGAACTGTTCCAGCATTTTTCCTGTTTATGAATAAATGATTTATCTGTGAAACTGGTTGAGTATTATTGGAGAAATTCCAGTTGGGTTCCTGTTTGCCTTCATTTCGTGCCATGACTTTCGAGTTACTAACTGCAATCGTTCACCATCTTTAACCAGCTGCCAGTTTCTCATTTAATATTAAATCATCTTCGTAAAAAACTTACATATATATATATATATATATATATATATATATTAACTAATATTTGTTCCCCAAAACTTAATTAATTTATACTTTCTTATTATTATAATCATTTAGAATTCATAGATGCTGCATTGGAATTGGGTGATTTAATTACATTTTAAATCATATTTTTGGGGGTATGGAAGTAATGGCTATAAATCAATGTTGAAATTACTATTAGTTACGAACGGAATTTTATACAGGTATTTAAGATAATTAACGCTAAATAATGTATTTGATGTTTAATATGTTTTATAATGTGGTAAAATAAATTGAATTAGTATATTTCTTTATTTAATTTTAATATATATTTTTAACATAAATATATTCTTATTTATTCATTTTAGTTTCAATATCTTGTTTGCAGGCAGCACTCTATATTTGTTTTATTTAAAAAAAATGGATACAGATGGCAGCACTGTGAATAACAAATCTTTTATCTAATGATATTTTATTTCACTTTGGAGGTCAGTATAATTCTGTTCTATTTTTGCTGATAATAAATACAATCATTTCACATAATTGTTTTTCTCAAAAATTAAATATGGTTTTATTATTGTTTACTGTGGGTTTACTTCTAATATTTTTTGTCTAATATATTTTACGGTTTTCTTTCATCAATTAATGTATCAATTTAAATTAACTGTAGCCGTGGTCATAGTTTTATATGATCACAGGTGCTCAATTCAAATGTTGTTACTATGCTGGGTTAGCATCGTCTGAGATAAAGTGCTTAATTTGTGAGTAATTTTGTTTTATTAACTATCTCTCCATGGTTTCTTTATTTCGTTTACTTCTATTAATGCAATATTTTTGGCAGAAATATACTGTTCTTAGCAAATTTGCCAGTATATTTTATGAAATATTGTATTATTTTTAGACATGCGCAGTGTACTTCCTAACTGATTATTATGCATTGCACATGTCTCTCTTTTTATTGATTTCCATTTTTAATATAATTTGATATCCAATTTCCATAATTTGTTCTCGTGTTACTGGGTTACATCTGTTCGATTTATATGGCGTCTTTTATCATTTCATCTATTTATTTTCTAAATTTTCTTTAAAACTGTTATGTATGTTTGGCTGTGTGTCGTCTATGAATTGGAGTTTTGGTAATTTGATGTTTGAATTTGTTAATTATTGATTAATTTAATAGTATTCTGTGTACAGTTTATAATTTTCTATATTTAAATTGGAGATTTGGTTAGACCTGTTGAAAGAACTTGTTTGATGTATTCTGAATTTAAAGGTATTATAATATATATATATATATATATATATACAGGGTGACTTTTAATTAACCTACAACTTTAAACTGAAATAACTTCTCATAGCCTCAATAGATGGCGGCACTAACGGTGCAGTGAGAGAGGGCATAAAAGGAATTTGTTTAGTGTCAGTTTAAAGTAATTTTGAAAATGTCTCACAAAGCGTCATATTCAACTGAAGATTGTATTTTTATTGTTAAAAATTGGTATTTATATGATAAAACTGTAACACTATGTCTATGGAAGTGGTTTTAAACATTCAGAAACCCACCCAAGCCTTCTACAGTATTGGTAAGAGATCTGATAAGAAAATTGGCCACCTTATTCCCCAGGTATGAATCCATATGATTTCTCTCTTTGGGGTCATATGAAAGATTTAGTTTACAAAAAGAAGCCGACAAACCTTATTAGCCACAAAAATTCCATAACTGACTCATTTTCAAGCATCAAAAAAGAAACGCTCTATTTTGTTACAGACAACTTTGTGACTAAGTTGTGCTATCGTATCACTTATGACGGTTCTCACTTTGAAAATATTATCCATTAAATTCCTTTTCCACGTTATTTTCAACAAATAAATGTTTGTAGTGCTACCTAGAACGGCTCAAGAGTTATTTCAGTTAAAAGTTGTAGGTTAATTAAAAGTCACCCTGTATATATATACATAGGAATTGAGATATACTTAGGTCGATATTTCGATAGTTACAAAATGGTTATGTATTGCAGTTTATAATATTCAGAAGAGATATTTTAAAATTCCTTGACACTGCACGGCGTACTGTAACACTCAACAGCGCATTTATAAATTTAAACACCAACTACGTGTCCGATATTTTCCATACGCATTTTTTTGTTTGTAAACTAAACGTATGGAAATGTAAACACGTACTCCAACATATTGAGATGTAATTACTAACTAAACAAAATAGCTTGAGACCACACGGCACGCATTCTTCAGTATTCAACAGCTTATTTTTAATGTTAGAAATGACCTACATGTTCGTTAATCCGCATACACGTATTTTAGTTTGTAAAGTAAACATCTGCAAAAGCACGGGGACGTACCTTATCGTACGAACTTTCAATCGCTTTCAGTCATATTTAATTTTGGTTAAAAGAACTAATCTGCATTTTTTACTATAAGAAGGGGTTTTACCATAGCTGCCAACTCTTACGCTTTTACGTAAACACTAACTTTTAATAGAAAATTTTGTCTTATTTAATTGCAATTTTTGGCGACTATATAAGTCAAAATATTCTATTAAATTTTAGTGGTAACGAAAAGACGAAAGGTTTGGCAGCTTGTATTTTAAATGATGATAAAAATTGTTTTCTGTAAGATCAGCAACTTTTATTGAAACCTGTTACTGTGCAAAGGTGCGTTGACAAACTTAATTTCGTGTACCACTATTTCCAAACTGTATTTTATCGCATCATGTTCTTAAATTAGTAAAAGATGATGTTAAAAAAGAAGCACCACTACACACTCTGTATGTGAGTGTCATTATTTTTTGTTTTCGTATCACTTGTATAATTCTTTACATATCCATTCTATAAATCTTTTCATGTTCTTTACATGACTTATATTTATACTAAATATATGTATAAAAATTCATATAATGAGAAGTTTTCCTTTTCAAGCTACAAATATTTACAATTTAAAAATAGCACATACAAACATAACTCAAAATAAACACAAATAATTATTATAAAAATAGTATGCATATGTTTTAATATTTCAAAAGGGAATTTTGTGACTATCATTTGAGAGCAAGAGAAAAGATCAATGCATGCCTGTACTATTTTAACGGTAACTAGTGTCGCTGTTGCTCTTTACTTCATATATATATTTTTTTCATTTTGTAAAAAAGAAGGCGGGATATTTTCAAATACATAAACAGTTATATGATTTCTGTATGATGTGTGCTTCAAATTATTTTTTGCCACTTATTCCCGTAGTACCAATAATTATATTTATTAGAATAGAAACTTGGTGATTTAGTGATAACTTTTTATTGTAACAGGAAACAGTAGACATTACAAAATCAAAGAGCTGACGCCAAATTCTATTATCCTATTGTTTAAAAAGAATAATTGTTAATAAAATTTTATAAAATCGCGTTTTAATATCTTTAATCGTTTAAAATCACCCGATCCCATCTTTTACGTTGGAAAAATGAAAAGTTTAGCATTCGATAAAGAAACAAGCCTCCTTCTAGTTTGATTAATCACTCAAGTCTTTCATACTACTCCTCCAATATTCTAGGAAGTCTTTCATAGACGATATGATACATCAGCGTATCAAATGTTCCCTTTTACAATTACAAAGGAATGTATAGAAAGCTTTTGATAACTGATATCATCAAATATCAAAGCATTTAACAATAAATATCTGCTGATTTTTATCGATTATGGTCCACGCAGCATGCATGGAATTTTCTTTAGCAAAAGAATAAAATAAATAAAATAAAAATTTTGTTATTTTATCTTTTGAGAGGAAAAATTGCAAAAAGGTTTATAGAGAATAAAATATATATATCTAAGATATGTGTACGATATCGGATTTCTATATTTCAGTCTAATATGATTTTTGAGTATATAAATTTCGAAAAAAAACCCTTAGTTTTCAAGCCTTATTGTATGAGATTATATAAATCACAAAATATTGAGAAATATTTTATGAAATTAAAACTCTGATTTCAAACGGCAGAACTTATAATCAAGTAAATTTAAATCGGTGACTGCAATGGATGCTATTGCACTTTAAAGTTTCTTTTCCATTATGTTTTAATTAATGTATTAAAATATTTAATGACAGATTATGTAATAACTTTCTGCGATTAAATATGACGAAAACTACTATTCGGAAATAGTGGTGTTTAAAAGTAAACACTCATGAGTATACTGTTTCCAAGAAAAACTGTCCCATACTGTGTTGTGGCCCCGCCAGTGGCTGAGAGGTTCTGCTCTCAAAGCTGGTAGATGGGAGGTGCTGGGTTCAAACCCCTGTCGCGCTCGTCGACCTAACCGTTCGGAGTTTTCCGTGGTTTTCTTCGAACCTTGCCGTAAATACGGGTTAGGATCCCTTAGAAAGACCCCCACGGAGGGCACTCCCCCCTAGGGTCTATATCTCACGTGCAGATAATCGGCCGTCATAAAATCAACCAACCAACCAACCCATACTGTGTTTCAGATTCGAAAGATCTGATCCTCTTTAACAAATGGGAATAAGGTTGTATGTCAAGTATTTAAACAAAACATTCGCAACTGTATTGGAAATAATATACATACGTCGTATTGAAATTTAAAGTATGAAATTACTGGAAATATCTATAATTATTTATTTTACTACATTATGTAATTTTAAATAAACTTATTTAAATTTAACTCTCTAACAAATAGAAAGATTGAATAAAATATCTTGCATATAATTTACTTCTTATTAACTTTTTGATTGTTGGCCAGCATTGGTAACTCTTTTTATATTCAGTCATACCACATTTTTCAAAAATAATTCTTCGTTGGTACACATCTTTTGAAAATATCCTAGTATAAGTGTATGACAGAGATTATTTTTCTAAAAGTGATACAAATAGAATAAAAAAAAATAGACGCTGGGACGTACGGTGTTCCAACACCGTAATCAAAAGTTTAAGTCAAAATTAGCGAATATGCCTATTTATAAATTATTTTATAGAAACTATGAGTATTAATGAAACACATGTTATTTATTTAAAATGTAAAAAAATCCTAAAATTGAACGTGTTGAATCCTTTATCTTAAGCATTTTCTTTTTTAAAAATTCAATTTAAACATCGAGAAGTTATTTTGAAATATATGCGAAATAAATTATTACAAGTTCAAACAACAATCTGCATATAGTTAATGTTTGTAAAAGTTGAAATTTAAAAATATCAATCGCTAAGGTAAAAAAGGACGAAGCTTTTAATAGAGAAGTAGTTTTAAAACTGGATTTTAAAAGAAACAAACAGTTTTTTTAGATTCTAATCTCTCGAGACACATAAAACAAGAAGTAATTGCATGCTATTCGTCAAAAAAAAAAATCTGGAATATAGGAAAAGCGAAAGAAGGGCTAAAGACAGATTAATGACCTAATTTTCCAGTAACAGTTTCCAATGCCAGACGGTTAAGATGACGCTAAAGGACTTACAGTGAATTACGTTTCTTGCCATATGTAAGCTAAAGTGGGAGATGAAAGACAACACTAATCATTTTTTCTTTTTTAACATAGAGATAAAATTTAGTGCTGATAAGAAAAAAAGGCATTCTGTCTGACCTCCACAGATGGCTATTTGCTATGCTTGCATAATTTTATGTGATTATTTTGACGAGTCTGTCAACAATGATATGGTGGCAGCAGAACACTGAATAAAAAAATTAAACCTTTATTAAAAGGCGTATCAACAATGATTTTGTGGGGAATAATGCTGAATATAAAAATAAAATTTTTATTAATTATGAAACATTATACCCGTTAGACGTTGTTATAATGGAGGTTATTAGAGCCTAAGTGTTATGAAAATATGCTGCATTTAGTTTGTACTTTCCAAAAAGTGAAAATTTAAAATGCTAGTCATTAAGGTAGAAAAATGGAGAATCATTTCAATAAGAAATTTAATTTAAGACTTAACTTTAAAGGAAACAAAAGTATTATTGGACATCCTATTCCCGCACAACTCTTAACCTTTTCAAAGGCAAATAATTGTGTTTCTGTAATGTTGAATTCACACCAGAAATTTCGAAAACAATTATTTAAAATAAGGAACTGCATTTTTACAACTTTTCTTTTTCATCAATGTTACAAAAGAAACATTTTACTGAAAAATTCTGGTACAATGCTTGATAAAAATTGTAGGATAAAATATATCCCAAGGCCCTACAAGGGGTTGAAGCAAGAAATAATTGAATGCTATTCGTCAAAAAATACCTTAAATTAGGGAAAGAGCAAAAAGGGCTAAAGACAAATTAACGATCTAATTTTCCAGTAAGACTTTTTCCAGCGCCTAAAGGTTAGAATGATTAAATGTGCAGAATGACTTCCAGTGAATTATGTTTCTTGGCATATTTTGACTAAATAGAGAGATGTAAGAAATCACTAATCACCTTTTTCCTTTTTAACAGAAATATAAAATTTAGTGACAATAAGAAAAATAGCATTCTGGCCTCCGTAGAAAGCCATTTGATACACCTGCATACTTTTCAGCAATCACTTAGTAAATGTCTACCAAATATTTTATGAGGGAAGCAGAATTCTGAAAATAAAATAAAATCAAGTCTGTAGAGCATAATGCAGGTACGGAAAATTCACCTGCCAGAAGACGAAATTGCCAACACCTTTCTTTAAGAATCTTCTTCGCCTTATTTAATTTCGGAATTTGTTTCATTGCGTAAGTTGAAGAATATTTTTTTCGGAAAAGGTGATCGTAAATGACTTTCCCACACATACGTTGGCTGTCCATGGCTTAAGTGTTAAGAAAATCTGCTGCATAAATCTATCAAAATGTCTATCAAAATGTTATGGGACCAGCAAACTGCCGAAAAGAAAAAAATGTCCTTCCGGCCTGTACCGGGAGGAAAAGGTAGCTTTCCTATATCTTCGTTTTAAAATTTTACATTACAAAAAGTGACATTTTAAAATGCTAATCTCTGAGATTAAAAAAATTGGGAATCATTTTAATAAAGGAGGTTAATTTAAAATGTGAATTTCGATTAAACGAAAAAGTTTTATAAGATCCTAATTCCACCCGACATTTACCATAAGATGTGATGATAAGCTATTCATAAAAAAGTAAATTTAAAAGTCGCAAACGAGGCTAAAGAAAGGTTTACAACCTAATTTTCCAGTAACGCTTTTTCCAGCACCACATTCTTAGACCGCACTCAGAATAATTAAATACGCAGCAAAGTATTCAGTGAATTAAAAGAGTTCGTACAGTTGTTCCACAAATTTATAACACTTTTCTTCGCTTTATTTAACTGTAGAAAAGTACTGAAAATTCTGTGACTAAACGTGATGTTTATGAATTCTGTGTTTAAAAAATTAAATAGAAAGTTTCTTAACATTAATAGTGGTGCCAGACACCTTGGAAAATCCAAGGAGTGTGCGAATCATGATTATGTTTATAACAGTACGCTAGAACTCAGTGCTAATAAGAAAACTGTCATTCTAGACTTCATTAACCTTTTGAAGAGCGGTGGGATATTATATATATCACTTAATTTTAATCCCCAAATGCCACAGTGGCACCAGAATTTTGAAATAAAATTTTGCTTTACAATGTACATGAAGAAAAGCTTTTAATTATTTTTAAATAAATTTGTTCGTAAATCCTTCTGTGAAACAATTATTTCAGAATTTTAACAACAGAAGTACTTTGTCCCCGAAAGAGTTAAAAACTATTTGCTACACCTACATCATTCTGTGCAATCATTTAGGAAGAGTCTATCAAAATGTTATGGGACCAGCAAACTGCCGAAAAGAAAAAAATGTCCTTCCGGCCTGTACCGGGAGGAAAAGGTAGCTTTCCTATATCTTCGTTTTAAAATTTTAGCTAATGATACACGAAAACAGCAAATTAAAATGCAAAGAAATGTTTACAAAAGATTCGTTAATACTGAATTTGAATAAGAAATTCACCAAATTATTGAGCAATAGCCAAATTGGCTTCATTTATGAAAACTTATTTTGGTCGCCAAATTTGGTGATATTTCGCCAAATATCGCCAATTTTGGCGCCATTGTCGCCAATTTTGGCGCTAACGGATATGAATATATATTTTTATGCGTATGATTGGGAAAATTATTACAACAATGAAAGAAAATAATTTGCAAGCAATGGCGTTAATGTGCTGTTTTTTTTCAAAATGTCAGCCACCCTAGAATTTCAAACTGCTCTATCTCAGCCATTTTTTAAGATAGAGGTAAACCAAAAACTGCTCTGGAATCCTTGTATCAAGGCCTAACACGTAATTAAAAAATAAATTTGAATTTTTAATTTTTTTGTATATTTATTTTAGTTTTATATTTTTAAATGGCCGCCATCTTGAAACAAAATGGCGGACCAAGTTGGCCAACGAACTCGGTTGAGACATTGGTGAGCTTAATACACACAATTAGTTTCATCAAAATCGATTTATAAATACGAGCGTTATCGTGTGACATAGGTCAGATATATATATATATATATATATATAGATATATATATATATATATATATATATATATATATATATGGATATATCTATATATATAAATCAACATTTGAGCGGAGGGTGGTTTTGAGGTCTGGGGGTCATGATCGGTGAAAATATATCGAAATTTTCCGGAACTGCTTTCCTCCGAACGGCTGCAATAGGTAGCTTTATACTTTTTAGTATTGAAAGCTACCTAAATGTCCTTATTAATCTTGAAACGCTATACTCGTTGGCCATTATTGAATGAATATCTCTAGAGTCTAAGTCAAAGATGGCGAACCTGCTAGTCAGAAAACACCAATTGCCAAAATTTTAATTGAAGATTCGTCTTACTCAATCTGGGATTTTTTTTCATTAAATAATTTAAAGAATATTTTTAGAAAATGCCGTGGTAATTGGCCTTCTGCATTTAGTTAATACTTTCCTAAATGTGATAATTTAAAATGCTTATCACTGAAGTAAAAAAAAAATATATATGTAGAATCATTTTCATAAGAAGGTTAATTTAAAACTTAAATTTAAAAGAAATTAATATATTTATTGAGATAGTAATCCTGTGAAACTCTCAAAACAAGAAATAATTATACGCCATTCATTAAAAGAAAAAAAATATGGAAAAGGCGCAAAAGAGGCAAAAGACAGATTTACGATCTAATTTTCCAGTAACGTTTTTTTTTCAGCGCTAGACTGTTAGAATGATTAAATGCGCAGTAAAACATTCAGTAAATTATGTTTCTTGTCATATTGAGATGTAAGTTAGAGATGAAAGAAAACACTAAACATTTTTTCTTTTTTAACAGTAAGAAAAATTTAGTGAAAAAAGAAAAATGTCGTTCTGGTTTTCATAAAAGACTATTTGTTACACATATGTTCTATTCGTCAATCATTTAGGAAGAGTCTATAAAAAATATATTGAAGGCAGCAGGTTTCTGCATAAAAAAATCCTTATTTAGTTAAGAAACACCATACGGATTGGCCATTATCAGAACAGATGTCTTTCGAATCTCAGTCAAGACAGAGCTGAGTGTTTATCTTCTTTGTTATTGAGAAATTTCGATTTTATACCAGAAATTCCGATTAGTAATGTTTGCTTAATTTAATGACATGCATTTCGTGATTATTTAAAGAAAAAAGTCTTCTTTCAGAATATCCAGTATGGATTCGAAATTTCTGAATAAAAAAGAGGGCCAAATTAACACCCCTAAGACAGGGACAAATTTAGAGAAGGAAAACACTTGCCAGAAACCAAATTGCCGTCAATTTTTTTTGAATTATTTTCTTAGCCTTATTTAGTATAGAAATTTCTTTCATTAATCTTCCAAAATATGGTTAGCCTTCTGGCACGCGGTTCGCCGTCCTTTGTCTAAGAAAGAGAGTGCCAAGCTTGGTAGTCACAGATTTTGATTATTTTTATATATGTTGTAGGGTAGAATCCCCTTAGTCTGAGGTTCAATGGATTCTATACAACGCTCCTTAGTTCTCGAAAAATTGGGGGGAGGGGTCTAATATTATAACACAACTTAAATACTTACTTTGTAACAAAATATCTACGTTGGTCGTAGCTCAGTTGATATGGCGCGAGGCTAACGAGAAAGAAAGGCTACCGCGGTGCTTTATTCGTATCTTTTTTTACAGACCACGGGAGTCACGTGATGGTCGCATGCACCAATACAGATGTACGAAAAGAGCATCACGTCACTCTAGCGGTCTGTAAAAAAAGATAAGTGGAATGTACCGCGGTAGCCTGTCTTTATCGTTAGCCTCGATATGGCGTCTGCTAGTTGATACTAGGGCAAGGGTTCGAGGCTGGGACGCGCTACATTTGTATTTCTCATTTTTTTTAAATATACTTATAATTCTAATTTAATAATCTCAATAAAACAACTTGTTAACGTAATTATATTTTAATTTAGCATTTTTGATTTTTAAACCATTATTAAAAATTTCTCATCATTTAAAGAGATTAAAAAAAAAATTGGATTTATTATTGACTAGTAAAAATTCAAAAAACCTTACAAAATCAGCATATTTACTATCGAATTATAGAATTCTTCTCCCATCGCAATAGAAAACGAATATATTTCAGATGCTGGATTATTTGTTAAAAATCCATTGTTTTGCAATAAACTTTTACAGTACTTCAACACATTTGTGACATCACTTTTCTGATTTTCATCGAATATCGACACTTCGGATTGTCTTCCTTTGAACTACAGCTTGCTTCTTCCATTTTTATACGATTATAAGCTGTTATAGAATGATACGCACTTGCAGTGGCGTAGCGTCAGGGGGGGGCACGATCATTTTACTACCAGTATAATTATATACTACATTTAGCCTTATTTAATCTTTGAACGGTATGAAATAAATAAGGCCAAATATAGAATATAAAAATACTGGTAGTAAAGTCACCCGTGCCCCCCTTGACGCTACGCCTCTGCGCACTTGTGCGATAAAGATTGAAAACAAGAACCACTTAACTTCACTAAACTAAAAACAGAAATAACCAAAGTCTATTGTGGCGCCCTCTCGTTATGATAATATAAAACATAAACATGTTGTAATTTAATTCTTATGCTAAATTTTAATATAATTACGCTTCTTACTTTAAAAACAGAGTAGTATTATCATCGCATTGACTTCCCTTGTTAAGGCAATTTATAAATTATGTTTCTTTACAATCACGAATTGACACAATTGTTCAATATCGTTGCATCAATAAAACATATATAAAATACATTTTAAAAGTGATTAAAAAATATAACCGTTTAGTGATGTTTTATACAACGATTTGGTTACAGATAAAAAATAAATAGGTTAACATTATAATTAATGCACAATATTATAATTTCTAATTGAGATTATTAAATTATAATTACAAGTATATTTATTAAAAAAAAAAGGAGAAAAACAAACGTAACGCGTTCCGGCTTCGAATTCGGGCCCTCGGATCAACGAGCAGACGCCACATCAACTGAGATACGACCAACGTAAGAGCGCAACGTTAGAAAGTAAGTATTTAAGTTGTGTTATAATATTAGACCCCCCCTTTCTCGAAAACTAAGGACCGTTGTATAAAATCCACTGAACCTGAGACTAAAAGGCTTCTACCCTACAACATATATATAAATAATCAAAATCTGTGGTTACCAAGCTTGGTACTCTCCTTGTAAGTGTAAAGAAAATCTGCTGGACTTACAAGGAGAGGATCAAGCTTGGTAATCACATATTTTGATTATTTTTATATATGTTATAGTGTAGAAGCCGCTTAGTCTCATGTTCAATGGATTTTATACAACGCTTCTTAGTCCTCGAGAATTAGGGGAACTAATATTTTAACACAACTTAAATACTTACTTTGTAGCGGAATTACTGCGTTGGTCGAATCTCAGTTGTTGTGGCTTCTGCTCGTTTATCCGCGGGCCCGGGTTCGAGACCTGGACGAGCTACGTTTGTTTTATAAATATACTTGTAATTATTATTTAATAATCCTAATTAAAAATTAAAATATTGTGCAGTAATTATAATGTTAACCTATTTATTTTGTATTTGAAACTGAATCGTTGTATCTTCTGCTCGTTTATCCGCGGACCCGGGTTCGAGACCTGGACGAGCTACGTTTGTTTTATAAATATACTTGTAATTATTATTTAATAATCCTAATTAAAAATTATAATATTGTGCAGTAATTATAATGTTAACCTATTTATTTTGTATTTGAAACTGTATCGTTGTATAAAACATCATTAAACACTTAATTTATTTTAATCATTTTTAAAATGTATTTCATATATGCTTTATCGATGCAATTATATTAAACAATTGCGTCAATTAGTGATTTTAAAGAAACATCATTTATACAGTATGGCCACTAAAGCCCCTTGCCACCCTCTAAACTTCGGAACGGCTGCTGCTATATTTATAAAAGTAGTGTCTAGGTATAGTAAAGTTGCTCTACTCAATGAAACCGCCTATGGCGCCACCTGGTGGAATATTGTGGAGTTAGAATTCCTGTCTCGAAAACGGAAAGAGATAGAGAAAAAAAAGTGATTTACAAAGTTGTAGAGCATCATCAATTTAGTACAAAAAGACACATTGTGGACATTAATGCGAAGAATAGAACGGTTAAAACACACCATTTGTCTTTTCGTGATTTCCTACACTGTGACGTGACAAAACGATCTTAGAAAGAAAAAAGCAACTAGTTATAATAATATACCTTTATTTTAGATTTTCGAACTTCTCACCGTCAGCTGCAATGCATATTTGAATGCTTGTTTGAATTTCACGTTGCACACGTTGGAGTATAGATGGTGACACGTTGGCACAAGCGCCCGTAATAGTGTTGTTTAATGCCCTGCAATGTTTGTGGAGGGGTCGCACAGACCTGCTGATTCATAACTGGTTGTTTCTTTGTAATTAATGTACGATATTAAAATTTTTATTTTATATTATTAAATTATAATTACAAGTATATTTATAAAATAAAAAATGAGAAAAACAAACGTAGCTCGTCCCGGTATCGAACCCGGGACCGCGGAGTAACGATCAGCCGCCATAACAACTGAGCTACGACCAACGAAATTACTTCCTTACAAATTAAGTATTTAAGTTGCGTTAAAATATTAGACCCCCTATTTTTCGAGAACTAGGATGCGTTGTATAAAATCCTTTGAACCTGAGACTAAGGGTCTTCTAACCTACAACATATATAAAAATAATCAAAATCTGTGATTACCAAGCTTGGTCCTCTCCTTGTTAGTTAACACGCTGCAAAAAGTGAAAATTTTAAATGGTTATCACTAATCAAGGAAGGTGAAACTTTCCAAAACTAACTGGATTTCTGGAACACGTATTCGACGTCTCTGCACTAAGATAAAACATAGAAAATCATTTTAATAAAAAAAAATTATTTAAAACTTAAATTTAAAAAAAAATGAAAAGGTTCTTTCAGATCCTAATACCGCACGACACTTAAAACAAGAAGTAATGCAATACTATTCATCAAAATAAAAAAAATGGGAAAGGCGCAAAAGAGGCTAAAGTCAGATTTACGACATAATTTTGCAGTAACTTTTTTTCCACGCTAGACTGTTAGAATGATTAAATACGCAGTAAAGCGTTCAGTGAATTATGTTTCTAGTCATATTTAAACTAATGTGAGAAATGAATGAAAGCACTAAAGAATCTTCTTTTTAAACGGAAAGATAAAATTTAATGCCAATAAGAAAATGGCATTCACTCCTCCGTAAAAAACTATTTACGTATATACTTGCTTAGTTTTTTGGAATCTTTAGGAAGAGTCCATCAAAAATGATATGTGGACATCAGAAAGCTCAATAAAACCATGAAATCTTTATTAATTGCATAAATAAAGAATATCTATATAAATAAAAATGTAAATGTTTGTTTGTTCAAAATCTCAAATCTAAGAAAGTTCTTTACTGATTGCTTTGGAAATTTGACACAACGCTGCTTTCGAATATGTGCGTGTTTTTATATACCTACTATTCCTCCCTCCCCCAATTTACCCCCCCCCGGGGTGCACTTTTTAAACTTTTTCTGACACCCATCATATGATATATCATTAGAAAGTACTTGGACCACTCTTTCATATTATGAACATCGCTTGCCCCTGCCCTCCCCCAATTTGCCTCCCCGTGGGAGGCACTTTTTGATTTTTTTACAACAGCCATCATGTTATATGTCATTAAAAAGGCCTTTGTCCACACTTTCATATTTTGAATCAGAAACAGCTTTCATTTCATAGATTTTAAACTCGGAACTGCCGCTGTGAAAAATAAATGAAAATTACGACATTTGGCAAATTTCTCAGTTTTTTGGCCTGAATGTCAGTAACAATAGAATGAAACATAAGTAAAAATGACGTAATTTTGTCGTAATTGTAGTAAAATGTTTCATAAAATACAGATTTCCTTTGAAATGTGGCAGCATTTTCATCATTAGAAGCATTCAGCTCTTCAGAGATCGGGGCTCATGAATAAATCTATGAATATCTTTTTCACAGAAGACAAAATTTTCGCAATTACATGTTTGAATGCAGTCCATTGGAATAAGTTTTCAAAACTTATGATAAAACATTACTTTATATAAAAGGATACGATTGATACATTTTAAAGTTGCATTTTCAAACAAACTTTTTATTTTATTAGAAGTATTTTTATTATTAGCAGCATTATAATATAGCGTCATGTTATTGGGCACAGCTTTCATTTCATAGATTTTAAACTCGGAACTGCCGCTGTGAAAAATAAATGAAAATTACGACATTTCGACCCAATTGTAATAAAATGTTCCAATTTTATGAATGGAAATGATTCACAGATAAAAACATTTTTTACATAATTGCTTATTTTTTATAAGTTCAACCGAAAAATGAAAAAAGGATCTTCTAAAAGTCAGAAAAGTTGCATCAATTTAAATCAATCGTAGCAAATTTCTCAGTTTTTTGGCCTGAATGTCAGTAACAATAGAATGAAACATAAGTAAAAATGACGTAATTTTGTCGTAATTGTAGTAAAATGTTTCATAAAATACAGATTTCCTTTGAAATGTGGCAGCATTTTCATCATTAGAAGCATTCAGCTCTTCAGAGATCGGAGCTCATGAATAAATCTATGAATATCTTTTTCACAGAAGACAAAATTTTCGCAATTACATGTTTGAATGCAGTCCATTGGAATAAGTTTTCGAAACTTATTATAAAACATTACTTTATATAAAAGGATACGATTGATACATTTTAAAGTTGCATTTTCAAACAAACTTTTTATTTTATTAGAAGTATTTTTATTATTAGCAGCATTATAATATAGCGTCATGTTATTGGGCACACAAACACTACACGGAACAATTCAACAATCTATGATTTTTAATATAAAAGTGTCACGGCAAGATGGAATAAGAAATAGCATCAGAGGTTTCATTTTCTGTTTGCTTTAAAAAATATGCGTTTTTCTAACATAAATCAAATTATTCTTCAATATATCATAATAGCGATTTAAAGCGAGTTCAGTTATATATTTTTCTTAAATTAACTTCGTTTTTTGCTGAAACATCTTATTCAGAAATTTAATTTCTGTTTTGCTGTTATGCTCATCTGCAAGTTATTAATTTGAATTTAAGGCTTTGCTTATTATATAAAAGTTCACGTATATTAATTAAGGATTTAGCAAAACTGAATTTTAAATATTTATTTATGTTATTAATTTAAAATTAAAGTTTGCTTATAATATAAAAATTGACCGTAATTAAAGGTAAAAAGCCATTTTGGTGCTTTCACGTTTGGATTCCGTTAATTTTCATTCCCAAATTTGAATTCTAAAATTGTAACGTATGAAATTTTACTTAAATTAGATGTAATATTAATAGATATAATATTATGTAACTGATGTCGTAGATGCACCAGGGCTGGCAAAAAATTTTTTGCGAGAAAACCATGTTTTTGTACCTTCTTAGGCGTAGCGTGTGAAAACAACACGTTTGTTGTATTTTGTTATGAAATTATGTTATCATTTTGTTATATAACACAGGCATTTAATTTTATGAATTGCACACATTTTATTTTATTTAACAGTCACAGGCAAAGAAACTCTAGTGCGTCTGCGACATCTGTACTTAAGAGTTTACGAACTAACAAAAGTATCCTATTTGGTACCTTTGTGTTATAGCGCTCCCCAAGAATGAATCGTAAAGCGATCAAAATTTCTCGCCAAGTTATAAAGCATATATGATATTATAATAATATATGATGAACATAAGATTTCGTAATGTATATGGCCAAGTGTTTTTATATACCTAAATTCCCCACGCCCCCCCAATTGGTCCCCCGGGAGACACTTTTTAAATTTTTCCGACACCCATCATGTGATATACTATTAGAAATCCCTTGGACCACTCTTTCATATGATGAACCTCGCTTCCCCTCCTCCAATTTGTCTCCTGCGGGAGGGCATTTTTAAACATTTTTCCGACACTCACCATGTGATATATCACTAGAAATCCCTTTGACCACTCTTTCATATTTTGCACCTCCCCTCCCAACTCCACATCTCTGCTTCCCCGGGAGACGCACTGAAATATTCTGAAATATTTCGTTAGTATTTTTTATTTATTTTGTTTTTTCTTTGTTTTGTAGCTGGAGTTGTTTCTTTTTTTAATATTTTGCAATTTTATATGTCTTTGTTATAACTTGCTTTTTGCTTTTTGTGTGCAATCAATCTGCTTTGGTTCATCCAAATAATGCCTCTCAGAAGATCAAACTTAGGTCGTCGTACTCACGTAGCGAAAGCAGTGCGATGAGTAATTGCAACTCAAACTGAGGAAGAACCAGCATCAGGGAACGAGCGAAACAGACGAAGAATCGCTCAAGTAGGTGCCGAGGAAACAGAGCGACATGCAGCCAGCTCTAGAACAAAATTTGGCTCTATAACAAAATCAGTTCAAACGATATTGTCGATATATTATGCGCTGAACTACTCGATGCCAACGTCGATTGTGATTTGATGAAGTTGTGACGAAAAATATAATACATGGAACTTGCGTTACACTAAATCAAAATTCCCCGTGCATGATAGACGGAAAATGCTTCAAGCGATATCCTCGAGCATTATTATCCAACACAGTTACAGGAAACAATAGGTATCCTTTTTACAGAAGAAGATCAACAGAAGATTGTGGTAAATTAGCAACCTTACAAATACGAAACGTTGACATTGAAATAGATAACCGGTGAGTTTTTCCATATTCGCCTTTGCTATCAAAAACATACAAAGCGTACATAAACGTGGAATACTGTAACTCCGTTAAATAGATCAAATGCATTTTTAAGTATGTGAATAAAGGGAGCTACATGGCAGTTTTTGGCGTGCAACAAAAAAGAAATGATATGAATGCGGTCATACATATGTCGATGAAATCTGACAGTATCAGGCTAGAAGATCCATAAGCAGCAATGAATCTGTATGGTGAAACCTTTCATTTCTCATACATGAACGAAGTCCAGCTCGTGTTCACTTAGTAGTACATCTAGAAAATGGACAACGCGTTTATTTCACAGATGCAAATGTACAACAAATAGACATAAATCCACAGGCTACAGCCAGTGGCGTAGCGTCAGTGGGGGCACGATCATTTTACTACCAGTATAATTATATACTAAATTTGGCCTTATTTAATCTTTGAACGGTATGAATTAACCCTCTGAGCGTTTTGAAAAAGGGTAAAATTGTAATGTTGTTTTCTCTACATTTTGTTTTAAATGCTAAAAAAATATGATTCTTTCAGCATTATAAATAAAACTTAATTACAAATATGAATGTAACCCTTGAGAGTGTTAATCATTCTTCAATGTTTTGAAAATTCATTAAATCTATAGAATTACATTATCTTAAACATTGCATATATTGCAGTGAAACCTGGAGCTTAGTGAACGGAATATTACGTTCTACACGCTTAGAGGGTTAAAGAAGGCCAAATATAGTACATAAAAATACTGGTAGTAAAGTGATCTGTGCCCCCCTTGACGCTACGCCTCTGGCTACAGCGCTAACTGCTTTCTTCACGTAATGTCAAAATACGGCGTTTGCGAAAACACTGATGTATTCGGAAGTGCCTACACATGGAATGCGGCTAAAAAATCATTTGAACGACATAAACACGGAGAGCGGGTCGACGGACAACATGGCATATTAAAAAAAACTATGATAGGCCGACTGTACACTGTGCATCCCAATCTATATGATGTCTTCTTTCTTCGCACGCTGTTGATAAATGTGCCCGGTCTTTCCAGCATTTGAGAATTTTTCAACGGCGTTACACATGCCACCTTTTGCAGTGCATGTCAAGCTCTGAATTTATTGGAGAACGACCGACACTGGGATGTATGCATTAATGACAGGTGCAACACGTCACAACCAAATCAAATTCGTGCATTGTTTGCAACCATATTAACCTCCTGCTCTCCTTTATCTCCAACACAGTTATGAGAGAAATGTAAATTGCACACGGCTGAAGATATATATTCCGTCAAAATTCAAATATAAGCATGGATTTCACAGAAGAAATGTACAATGAATAGTTAATAATGATTGAACATTTGTGCTTAGAAATTGCGAACAAAGTTCTCAATAAAATGGGAATGACATCACCGAATCAATCTACTGGTACTTCGTTCGATGTAGAATTGCGTCGTGAACAAAATTACAATACGGATGATTTTTTGTCATATGTGCAATCAAATATTCCTAAGCTAACACTTAAGCAAAACTTATACGATCAAATAAGGCAAAATGTCAAAAATGGGGTTGCAGAAATCTTCTTAGATGCGCCAGGAGGAACTGGTAAAGCGTTCCTAATTAGATTGATTCTGGCAGCATTTCGATTACAAAATTACATAGACTTGGCCCTTGCGTCCTGTCGTCCGGAATTGATGCAGCATTGCTACCAGGTTGAAGAACAGCTCATTCCGCTTTGAAATAGCCATTGAAGATGCAATTCATTCAAACTCCCACGCGCAATATTTCCAAATTATAGGGCATGGGATAAGGATTGCAGAAATGCTAACTTATATTTTGGGATGAAAGCACAATTGCGCACAAAAAATCGCTGGAGGGTCTTGATCGATCATTGCATGATTTGCGTGGAAACATCAGACCATTTGGAAACGCATTAACATTGTTTGCAGGAGATTTAAGGCAAACATTACCTGTAATTCCGCGATCGACACCAGCAGACGAAATAGATGCTTGCCGGAAATACTCTACTTATTGGCAACACGTAAATACGTTAAAATTAACTACAAATATGCGTGTCCAGGTGCAAAATGATTGATAAGTTGAGATATTTTCACATCAATTGCTGGAAATTAGGAAAGGAAAGTTGCCGGTTGATCTGACCTTAGGAAGGATTTCATTGCAATGTCTGAAATTTAGTGACGTCATAAGAAGAATTGGTTGAAAAAGTATTTCCCAATATTCGAACCAATTGTAAGAATCACTATTGGCTGAGTGAACGAGCTATTCCTGCGGCCAAGAACAAACACGTCTACGAACTTAAAAATATTATTCAGTCTAACATTCAAAGCGAGGCAGTCACATATAAGTCCGTCGACACTGTTATAGAAGCAAATGAAGCGGTTAATTATCCAACAGATTCCAGGGATGCCACCGCACGTTCTGCAATTGAAAATCGGAGTGCCAATTATCATGTTGCGAAATTTAACCCCTTCGCGACGAGCGTCTTTTACAGAATTTTTAACTTTTTACGACCGGTTTTTCAAATCAGAAATTTTCCCTTAAGTGAATCGCAGAAATGCTAATATTTAATAAGTCAAAGCTTAGAAAAAAAAATAACTGGTGGGAATGATGGAAGATTCTGAGCATCTTATGCGTCACGTATACGTATCGCTCCTCCCCAAGGGGTTAAGCCAGCCAAAGCTTTGGAACGGCACGCGGCTTGCAGTAAAAAAAATAATGAGCAACGTCGTAGAAGAAACAATCTTGACAGAATCTTTCAAAGGTGAAAATATTCACATTTCCTGAATTTGTATGATTGAATAGAATATGCCATTTCAATTTAAGAGATTGCAATTCCCCATTCGATTGGCGTTTGTAATCCCCAAAGCCACAAACCTCAGGGCCAATCTTTAAAATTGCGCGGTTTAGATCTAGACATAGGTTGCTTCTCACATGGACAATTATATGTTGCGTGTTCTTGTAAAATTAAACATATTAGAAACGTGAGCTTTCTCTTTTCTTTCTTTTCCATTTAACTGGAATAAACCACAGCAACTCGTGGCCGGGGTACAGCCAGTTTAAAATATTTTGCTAATATTTAATATTTTGAAGGTGTTATTTTGTGCATTTTTACTTTAAAAGTAACGTCTTGAAATATCGAGGTGCAAATTTGAAATTTATGAAATGTAAATTTATACAAACTTGCATTTTATGATTAATATAAACTTTCAAACGCACAAGAAATCTGCATTTTGTTAATATCGTAATTTCCGGTGTATAATCCGCAGATCAAAGAATCATGTTTCGACCCAGAAGTTTTATTTTATAAGATGTAACTTCCTGAATCGCTGTAAATATTTGACTTCAATTATTGAATAAAATTTCTGGGTTGAAACGGAATTGTTTGATCCGCGGATTATACTCCGGAAATTACGGTACTTTTCAAAAAGTGAAATTCTAAAATGCTAATCACCAAGTTAAAAATAGGAAAAATACAGGGTGATTTTTTTTAAAGTTGTGAAAGTAAAACCCTATAACAAAAAAAACTACTGATCCAAATGACCTGAAATTTGACCAGTATGCTCCCAAAGGAATGGGTATTTTTTTGACGTGGTTAAAAAACTTAAAATCGCGCCGACAGATGGCGCTTTATATCTAGTAAAGTGTTAAGACGAGTTTGCGCACGGCACGCGCACATTCTATACTCTTCACTCTGTTGTCGAACATGCGGTTTCACGTTTTCAACTCGTAGCTGAAAACAGTGGACAGCACATTTAAAATCTGTCGCGCTAGTTATGCAGTTCCGTACGAATGCTTTACTCCGTATTTTTATTTCGTTCTGTTTCTGCAAAGGTGTTCGCAATTCCTTTTCCCAATTACTGCGTTCTGTATATTTTTTATATGTGTAATAAAGTTTTATTTTTCTCAATGTACAGTCCATTGTTTTCCTCCCACTGACGATATTCTTTGTTTCTGTTAACTTACAGCGCCATCTGTCGGTGCGATTTTAAGTTTTTTTTAACCACGCCTAAAAAATGCCCATTGCTTTGGGAGCATAGTGGTGAAATATCAGGTCATTTGGATCAGTGGTTCTTTTGTTATAGGGTTTTACTTTCACAACTTAAAAAAAACCACCCTGTAGTTTAACATTCAGGATGTCACGCCCTGTCGGAGGGATATAAACGCTGTCATAGCTGCCAGCAAGAACGCTTTTTAGTTATGATTAAAATGTAATAGAATTTTTTCCCTTATTTAATTGCAGTTTTCAACGATTAAATAAGGCAAAATTTAATATTTCATTTTATCTTTAACATTTTGATTACGGGCCAAGGCTGGCAATTATTTTATATTCAGTCGCACCACAAATTACAAAAAGAAATCTTATATCTCTTGAAAATATCCTCATATAAGTGTTTGGAAGAGAATATATAGATATATTTTTAAAGTGGTATGAAAATAATAAAAGATAGTTGCTGGGACATATGATGTCCCAACCCCGTAAGCAAAATATTAAGAAAATAGTGCAAAAGTAGGCCAGGTGTGCGATATGTTTTTAATATTTTAATGCAGGACCGCTTGGGGAAAAAGCATGCTTCCTCGCAATATCATTCTGACTCGTAATGTATCTCGTCCCAGTAGAGTGGTACCCTCGGTCACTAGCAAATGATTGTTAAAACAGAGCGGTGGATCCGTCAGATACTTAGCGATCTAATTTGTAAGTATATTTTGTTTATGAGATTGTCTTTTGTTCGCGTATTACAATTTGTTATGTTGAGATATCCTTTTTAAAATATTTTTTTACTGTCATATTATCTATTTTCAAAATATTGGAACCAGATATTAAATATCTACTAAGACTTTTTACAGGAAATCCCTAAAAAATAATTATAAATTTGTATTATTGAATAGAAAGCAATGATTTCTATCTCATCCAAATATACGCATATTTATTAGTTATATGCAAAAAAACCTCTTTTACATCAAATATGTATATATGATTTATTTTAAGCATTTTTTCGTCAATTTTTTTTTTTTGTGAAAAGTTTTACGTTTTTGTAAATCACAAAAATATATCAGATTTCGAAATAATTAATGAGTAAAATAATTATTACCGTTATGACTATAAATGCAAATCACCCATTCGTCTTTCTTTTTAATAACTGTATTTCCAAATAATAATCTTCAAGGTACTTTTCTATTGAAAGTGTTTCAAAAAATTATCTTGAAGTTTATTGTTTGAAAAATGTTGTAAATAAGAAACGGATCAATGGGATCCCTCTAAATTAATTATTCACATGAAACAAATTATTGTTTTCAACGTCAAATATTTAGTCTTACATAGAATAAATAATTATTAGGTATCTTCCATAAAACACAGCATGTGTTTACTTTTATGCTCAAATATAGAGAGCCTTAATGTATCAAATTTACTTATTTTGTAAGTTTGAAAAAGAAGCAAACAAAATATCACCGAAACAATTATGTTTTTATATATTGAGGTGCTAACAACTTAGTATAAAATTAACTTATACATACGGTCAGTACATATCTGAATAATAAATTAATTTTATGTAAAAAGAGACAATTTTTCGAAGAAAAAAAGAAATTAGCATGGAGATCGTATCACTTGATTTATTAGAATATATAAATATTCAATAAAGAGACCAGAGTACGTACATTTCTACCAAAATTTTCGAATAGAAATTTTTGCTATATTTAATCACAGAAAAATATAGTTATTTCTGCTATTAATTCCAGAAAGAGTTTTAAACTAGTGAAAAAAGGCATTTTTTTCTGAAATAGTTTTGCCATACTCCCTGGACATACTAACCAGGAAAACACGCCGTTAGTGTATTAATGAAAAAAAATCTAAATAAGCAGCAATCGAAAGATAATAGTGAAACGTGTTTTTGACGCATAAATCAATAACCATCGCCTCCCCGTTATTTAGATATAAAGTCTTAAAATTTGCTAATTTATTGATTTCATAGGATGAAAGGAGTCATTATGTGTTCAACGTAACATCATCATGAAACTGCAGTCATTTGTCCATTTCCAGTTTAGTGTGCCGCAGTACTTCGACACGATTATGCTTGATACAAGTCTGGGTTAGTGCAAACTGGGCCACTTCCATTTGAAACGCAATTGCAATTTTGCTTTTCGCAGGAGGTAGACCATTGTAATAATTACACTAGATTTAAGTTCATGAAATATTCTTGGTGCCACTATATTCTATGCTTCAGTCATTTTTTGGTTCAGTACCATATTTGTCAATAGCAAAACAACCCAACCGAATGGTTTGAAATTTAATATATATTATCATTGTAGAATTTTGTCGTCATTTCAAATTTTATGAAAATCAAATCAAAACTTAAAAATATATTAATAAAAGTTTTCTTTATTCTATTAAATCTTATCGTGCGTAATCTTTATAATAAAAAGCGGCAGTCATGTGACTGAAGAAAACAAATACGGCCAAACCACATATTTTTTTTCATATGCCAGGCGGCCATTTTTATTCAAAATTATTTTTTCGAATAAAATTGCATAAAAGTTACATTTTTAGAAAGATCGTTGAAAAAAAATTATTTGTTTGAGAGATGAGTTACATTAAGAAAGTATAGATTCTGAGATAACTTCATTGGAAATCACTTAACAGCCGAATATCTCAATACATTAGAGTAAATAAACGCAGGAGATTCGTTCGTTACGAGTCATAAATATATTAAACCATGGACATAATCATTCGCAAATCAAGATCTCCCTGGTGAATTTTACAATGCTATCTGGTGTAGAACAAAAAAAAAATCGCATCTGTAAACATGGCATACGTAATAAGAAAAAAAAGGCATGCTCATTTTGCTCATAGCAGACGATATAATTCATTTCATTGAAATAATAAGGATTTTTTTTTTTACATTGTGAAACTAATTATAAAACGAACGCACCTCCTATGTCACTTTTAACGTACAATTATCCAACTTCTTACACTATGGCATGGTGTCCTGGTAAGGAGAGTACGGACCTTGGGAAACTAAAGGTTATAGGATAATGTAATAAAGAAATTTAAAATATATGAAATTTCTTATAATTTTGCAATGGTTAAACAATCAAATGTGTTTTATAGAAATATAGTTTTTGTACTATATTTAACATATTGGTGACGGCTAGCTTTCGTCTTTAAGCAGAATGCCCCGCCTATGCGTATTATACTTGCATGTTACATTATTTAACAAAGATAAATGCTCTCTTAGTGTTTATATTACAAAATAATGTTGATAATAATGATATTGTTTCTAATTGAAGTATTTATATACATGGTTCTCTAATTGTAAAAATACGAATTTTGTGTACGGTTTTTTCGAATTAGTGCAACACATAAAATGCAAAAGCACTGACCGTAGGCGAAATTACACATGTCCAAAAGACCTGAATTTGCGTTTTCCGTCAGCAATGCGTTAATATAAACAGGGCCCGCTTAACTTCTGAATCTAGAGGAAGCGCGGTAATCAATTTTAGGGCCCCTTTCATTTGGCAAAAGTTTTTTTAATTCTTCATTCCTGAAAACTGATTAATGATACTAATCTTATTCCAGGAAGTATCTTAGCTGAGGTCACACATATTTCATTAAATAGCTTTTTATGTCCCTTCATATATACTGGAGATACATTTAGTACATATAGCTGTTTGCTCGATTTCCCGAGTGGTTTCTGACAGGCATATCAGGATGCTATATAATTAATTAACATCTTATTGATGACATTCATATTTCCCTGTTAAATAAGTTTCGTGAAGTAATGCGTGGACTTCCTCTAGGATTAAACAAACTTTCTTTTCCAAAAAAAAAAATTCAAAATTCATCAAAACGAAAGGAAAATGGGAATTTGAGAGCCCGCCTCAGAGTCATTTTTAGGAACCTTTCAAATTTTAGAGGGAAAGCATGTGCTTCACGTGCCTTTTGTATAATCAGGCCCTGAATATAAATAACGGTTTTCAGCTGTATGTTCTTTATTTTCTCCATTACCAATGTGTGTACATTTTTACCGCATAAAATTTTTCGCCTTTTTTAATTACAGAAAAACATTATAAATCCTACAATTAAGCATGGCACTTACGATTTCTGCTATATAAATATTAAATAGACCATTTCAAATCTGAAATAATGATGCTAGAATCCTTTGGATTTCGAAGGAGTGTACGCATCTTGAATATACTTATTTCAGGGCTCCAAACGGTTTGTTTCTGCAATGCCAGTATTTATGAAGTAATTCATAATTCGATTCATTTCCGTGGTAGGCATTTGCTACATTTCAAAAATAACATACGGGGCAATTTTCCTACAACATTTGTAAGAGAAATCTGAAAAGTGTTATTTAAAAAAAATGGATCCAGTGGGAGCCTGGTTATTTAAAGCTTAAAAGCAAAATATAGACGTAAGATAAAATAAACTAATTTTACTTACCGTAATTTCCGGCGTATAATCCGCAGCTCAAAGAGTCGTTTTTCGACCCAGAAATTTTATTCAATAATTGTAGTTAAATATCTACAGCGATCTTTTAAGTTACATTTTATAAAATAATATTTCTGGGTCAAAAAACGACTCTTTGAGCTGCGGATTATACGCCGGAAATTACGGTATCTAACAGAGTGAATTACTCAATATCTCATAATTGTAGTTTAAAAAATTTGCTTCATTAAACTAAAAACAGTCATAATCCAAATGAAAAAAAAGATAAATTGTAACTGCTTTTGCCAAAAGAATTGGAAAATATTTTATGAATTGAAAAACAATATGAAACATTCTCATTATATATTTGTTCTTATTAACATTGTGCAATTTAAAGATTATATCATTGCTGCCAAAATTGTCGCTTTTTTAAGTCAAATAAACATATTTGAACCAGAAATTTTATTCAATTAATTAAATAAAGCAAACTACATTTAATTAAATAAACCAAAACGCAAATTTTAAATAGGCTTTTTATGTTGAAACCATGTTTATATGATTTTAAAAAGCGTTGAAGTTGTCAGTTTTCTATGCTTCTGATGTCAATGCGACTTATATCTTATATAAATTACTGTATAATTAATTAACTTTATATTCTATCATGTATTGTATTTATCTGTAGGGTTTTTTCTATGTACTTGGATTAAAGATGCATTCCTTATCTAAGAGATTTAACTGAAAAGAAATTCCAAAAGGGTTATAATTCTCTGGAATGCAGAGAAAGTAACTCAATAAGGTAGTAGAAGGGAAAATTCGTGAAGAGAAGATTAATAGATTGCCACGTGACCAGAGTGCAAGATTGTCATTTGCAATTGCTTGTGGAAATAGGGGAAAAGACCCCGCAGATTGGGTGTAAAAAAGGAGGAGAACCTTTCTCCATGGCAGATTAGAATCAGTCAATTTGAAGTTTGGGTTTGCTGTGCGCAGGCTGCGATATTAGTTTGAGTTGAGTTTTCGAGAGTCGTTGTGCTGTGAGAAGACCACGAGTTTTTGTTTTCATAGCAGTGTCTTGTAAGAGAAGGCCTAAGGGAAAACTGCTATTCTAGAGACCTATGTGGTCGTGATAGTGGATAAATCTAATAGTTCACGTCTAAAAGGGACGAAAACAGTATTTTAATAGCGTTTTAATCGAGTACGTAGAGAGTTCTCCAAGCGTAATTTAATAGAGTGCAGGACTTGCTATATCCTTGCAAGTAAATTTAAATATTGTGTTATGTTGTGAATGTTAAAATGTACCGTTAATAAATATTCAATTTAATATTTATTTGAAGTAACTAGTAAATTGGAGAACTTACATCGTGTCAGGTAACACGCATCTGTATACCGATGGTTGGAGCATATCAATCAACAAAAGAAAAAATATATCTCTCTTCAAGAACGGCGGATTGAAACGTGAAGTAAAAATATATCACAGTAGCTACACAATATCGGGATGCTTACTGTATTTACTTTGGAGTACCACTATTTCCGAGTGGTAATCTTCACGCCCCCTCTACAAGTTAAGAACCTTAAGCGCGTCAAGTATGTAAAAGACAATGGGAATATTTGTAGGATTTAATTTGTATAATAACTAAATTTTGAGCAAGATTTATTATTATAACAAAAACAAATCAGAATTGTGAAACTTTCAATGATTATTTAGTTTCAAACTACACAATAATACAACCCAGTAAATTCTATAGTCCTCATATTGATAAATAAATTATGTAAAACCAAAAAATATCTTAAAACTTCATATGTGAATTAGTGAGCATTTATAATAATTATCCTGACAATGAAATTAGTGACCTGGTCAAAATATTTTAGTAATAATGTGTTAATATCCCTTTAATTTTATATTCTAAACATACAAATTTATTTTGTAAAATAAATGACAAATGTCAACCCTTTAATAATATTATAATTTGAGAAAGGATTTTAACTAAATAATCTTAGTTGGTTAATGATAATAAATAAAGGGTGCATGTATGTTTTTATTTTTGGGTAACAATTTGTTCGAGCAGTATTCTTCATTTTATTTAATCGTATACATTATGTACATCGTATACACCTCTACTTTCCCTAGTGTTGATAAATTAAATAATTTTTTGTAGTGTAAATTTGTAAAGACACTTAGCTGCCAACGACTACGTCTTTTTAAAAGCATACAAATATGTTTTGATTATAAATTTTATTTAAAAGTATTAATGGTGTATATTTAATGAAACGTAGTGCACATTTTATTTTGTTTATTAAGTAAAATTTCTGGTAAAACATCATTTCTTTTGACTTAAAAAGACATAAAGGTTATTCATAACAAAAAATCAAAACATATGTAATTCTGAATCTGCATTAAAAATGTGTACATCGTTTAAAAAATGTTACCACGAAATAAATTGTTACATTTCTGAACGTGAACACTAAAATAATTATCTGAATTTGAAGTATAAAATAAAATTTAAAAAATAATCTTCCTTTCTAATACTCTTCTTTCATCTTTATGTTATGCGTTGACAGTAAAGATCTAGGTCCTTTAGAACTTTTATAAGAAGCTGTGAAAACCCAAATGTCTTTATACTTTTTTCAGGCAAAACCGAGCGAGTTAAAAAGTCACACTTAATTAGTAAGTGCTCTCAATGGTGGCAGCTGTTCATTAATATGTCATTATTCTTTCCACTGCACGGCCATAAATCTTATACTTAAGCATTTAAATAGTCTTATTACCAACAGAGCTTCAAGACGATTAATATTGATCCTTAAACTCACTGACAATGTCCGGAAGAAATAAGGTAAAATCTTGAGATTCTGAAATATTTTAATAGTCAGAGTATTAAAAGAGTCGTTTCAGGTTATCTTCTGTCCGCCAAATTTATTTTAAACCTCTATAAATGACTGTTTTCAGTTAAAGATTAATTGACTTCATCGATTTTTTATTCCTTTAATTTGAAAGCCTTAAGATGATTTCAAGCATCGGCGGATAATAAGCTTAAGTGATTCCTGTTAGAATAAAGTACTTTAGTTCAGAGTTAATAGAGGGGGAATCCCTTATTTTTTAAACGATGTGATTTAACCCTTTTGGGGGAAAGTAATTGCGTTCCTGTAAAATTGAATTCACTCCAGAAAGTTCGTAAAATTTCATTTGGAAATAAATAAATGCAATTCTAAACTTTATTTCACCTAACCAAGGAACCACGCTTTTAGTGTAATAGTGAAAAAAAAACCCTCAATAATTAGCAATTGAAAGAGTATAGTTAAACATGTCTTTTAACGCATAACTCATTTGCCCTCTTCTCCCCATTATCGAGACATAAAGTCTTAAAATTTGCTAATTTATTTATTTAATAGAATGAAAGGAGAAGTCTATTTTTTTCAACGTAACGACATCATCAAACTCCATTCACAGGGTTCGTACGCATCAGGAGATTCGGGAGATTTTATGTGTTATAGTACCAGAAATTTAGTAGAGTACTGGTTGCTATATCTGAAGATAGCATTTTTTTCATTAAATAACCCAAATATTGCTTTACGAAAATTCTGGTAAAATGTGCTTGAAAGTCCTTGAAGCGTACGAACCCTGATTCACTTGTCTCTTTGCAGTTTACTGCGTCGAAATACTCCGACATGATTCGCTATGCTTGTTACTAGTCTGAATTAGTGCAAACTCTGCCACTTCCATTTGAAAGCCTTTGCAATTTTGTTTTTCGCAGGATATTGATCGTTGTAATCATTGCACTATATTTAAGTTCATGAAATGTTCTTGGTGCAACGATTTTCTATGCGTCAATCATTTTTTGGTTCAGTGACATATTTTTCAATATAATGTTTTGTGGGCTTCTTACATTTTTATATTACTATATCTAAATATGTTTTGTATTTTATCAGGCCTCGCAGCGTATAGGACAAATTTTATTGTTTCTACCACTATTTTAGAAGAAATTATGTTTGTGAAATATTTCTATTGCATATGGTAAAGAAATTTATCCTCAAGATTATTGATTAGGGATACTGGTATGAACAATACAGTGTGTCCTATATGCTGCGACCCTTGATTTTATATTAATCTGATTATTAAAATTTCTGAATCAGAACCACATCTTTTCTCCCCAAATAAATTAGCAAACTTCAAGACTTTATATTTCAATAATGGGGTAGATGTGGGCAAATGATTTATATGTTAAAGTACACATTTCACTTTGCTCTTTCGATTGTTGCTTACTTAGATTTTTTTTTTTCATTATTACCCTAAAGCGTGGTTTCCTGGTAAGATTTAAAGTAAACTTTTATTCCAAAATTCTGAAAAAATAGGTGGTTTAGATAATAACCATGTAATAAGGATTAGAACACTGTCTTCTTTTTATGTTTTAAAATTAATTACGTATTTTTTTAAAAAAATCTTTATCATAATAATGCAACCATATTATAGTTTTCAAGTTATTATTTCTAATTTTCTTAAATTCTAAAGTTTTATTATAACATTTGGTATTTTCTACACGTTTTTTTTTATCGGAAAATCATATTTTAAATAGAATTTTAATAGAATTTTTAATAGAATTAATGTTTAAGCTTTTTCTTCTTCTTTTTATTTCGGACTATCAATATTTAAATACATAGGCTACCCAACGTCCATAGCAATGTATTGTCGGTATTTTCACGTTACAGAACAATACATACATATATTGTATTTGTGGCAGGATATTTTTACTCAAGAGCAACACAGCGCTTCTTAGGTGATCCAACGATACATTTATATCTAAATGGCTCTGAGAGGAATGACCAGTTACGGAGCAGCGTTATTGAATCATAGTAAGTGATGTGACGAAGCCCCAGTCAATGGGTTTAGAAGGAGGTGGCTTTATCATGGATCCAACTCGGTTCGTTTTTCGGACACCACTTTTTACTAAAAAAATTTTTCTTTATACATTTCTCTTGCAAATTTTGTAGAAACTTACCTCGAAGGTTATTTTCTTTGCAATTGTTGCAAAAACTTAACACGAAATTTGTTTTTCAAAAATACCTGTATTCAAAACACGGACCAGTGGGGAACAGTTTTCTCATCCTTTTCTCTAGAAATCTTCTCTCATATCTCTGTTTTTTTTTTACTATAAAAATAATACTCGAATTTCGTTAATGGTCTATAAACATCACCTAGTACTGGCAAAATATGATGCCCGCCGCGCATGCCTACCGCTTGTTTGCTTAAAAGACCGTAACTATCAATGAAGCAACGACTTCATTTCCTGATTAAGGACCCTAAGTGGCCTGCCGAAGTATGCACCGGCACGTATACCTGCAAAACTTCCAGACAGAAGCGAAAACCACGGATTCTCTCAAAAAGAACAAATTTTTTCTAAGAGTCGCCATATGAGTGAGTACTTTCTCCATTTATTTTTTATCACGACTTGAACCCTGTTTCTTATCCATGCTAGTTTTGCGTATTATATACATAGGAGCCAACCTCTGATTAATATTCCGTAATATGCGGGTTAATATGACCCAGTTTAATAACGCTTCAAACCAGAAAAATTATTGAATGAATCTTTATTAATTCAATCTCAGGTTTCTACGTGGAATATATTTAATTTCATTTCTTAAAAAAAATTCTGGTGCGAAACGTGTTAAACGTGGGTTAAATTAACCCGCATATTACGAAATATTAATGAGAAGTTGGCAGCTATGTATATATATATATTTTTTCATTTATTGTTTATTCATTTTTGGGCTTAAAATTTTTAAGATACGTGGGGTAACTAAACTGTTATGACTCTAAGTAATATGTATAAGATAATTTTAATAAAAAGAATATTATAGGCAATACTTTGTCATTCTTCTTTAAGACTTTAGCGGGCGGTGTCCACAAAAAAGGACACCTAATTTTAATTCCAAAACTGACAAACGGCACCAAGAATATTTAGTCAAATTTTCCCTTTTATAAAGTATGGGAAAATAAGCTAGTTTTTGTTTTCTAATAAATTCTGTGGTAAATTCTGGTGCCAGACCATAATTTCATCATTTTAAAAACAGACTTACTCCGCGCCGGAAAGGGTTAAATATCCCGTTTCGTGAATGTCATTGATTATACTGTTTGTGTATTTCTGTGTATTCTAAACTTTACATAAGCTTGTATCATTCCTCAAAGTATCAGATTGATGCAATGTTGTATTATCAGTAAACATTCCATTTAAAAACATTTCATTACATTTTAATTCGATTGTTTCACCACTTCTTTGAGTTAACCTAAATTTATTTTCTTAAAATTTTTTTGATATTATCCGTTACATTATGGAATTAATACTCGTTAAAAATTTTAACGTATTTCTTTTACAAATTCATGATTCATTACCCTTTTATGAACTCATTATTTTGGTATTGATTATTCCATCAGCTAGTGGATATTTAAAGGGCAGTTCCTGGTAATATGAGCTATTGTTTTTTTTGTTCATTATTGTTTCCCAAAGCCAGGACAGCTAATTTTTTTACTACCACATGTGGATTTTACTATCAAGTTTCGAGTTATCTGATTCACTTGTTAGTGCATGTTTGGGGAGAGTAATTTTATTCGGATCTTTTCCGGACATATTGGAATTATTCATTCCAAATAAACTAACACCTTTGAAGGGGTTAAACTACATTTTACAATGATTACTTTCCCGCTTTTGGAATTTATGAACTGCTCATAACTGCCAACCACTACAATTTTTTATCGCCACTATTTCCGAATAGGGATCTTCGCCTTGATTATTTAAATATTTCTTCAGTAATGTAATTTTAATTTATTTCATAAATATATTTTTCAATGATTTTTCAGATTACTAAATCATAGCTGCCAACTGTTACGATTTTTGTTATCAGTATTTCCAACTGGAAATCTACGCTTTACTTAACCTTTTAATTGCGGGATATTACTGGTGATTATTTTTATATCAAATCGTGCCACAATTAAAAAAACAATTTCGTTCTGGTAGTTTTCTCTGAAAAATATTTTAGTATGGCAGATATTTTTCAAAATGTGGTAAGAACAGAATTAAAAAAATAATCGCCGGGACGTATATGTCCAAACCCTGTAATCAAAAGATTAATTGCAAAAATATGCAATTGAATAATGCGGAGACTTCTATTGGGAAATACCGGTTACAAAAATCATAGCACTTTGAACTTATGCTAATTGAATGTCCTTGGCAGTGTCGCCAGATTGGGCATATTTCAGTCAAAATATCTACCATTTTTTAACCGTTTTTCGAGAAGTAATCGTTGATCGTTTTGATCATGGAATATCTGTCATTAAAACAGCAAAGATAACTATTCTGAAAAAGTGGTAAGTATATTCACTAAAACAATTCCCTAAAATTGCAACACTGGACCCTGGTACCTTTTCATGTAATATCATGATTTAATTATTAATGTATAGAGGGACACTAACAATTTTTCTTTTATAAATGCAAAAAAACCTTAAATATACTAAAATCACAGCTGAATGAATTTACATTTTTAAACGAAACTCTTTACAAACAGACCTACTGTTGGGGTTCCCCACTGCGCCCGGCAGCGTAGATCTACGAATTCGTGTGAGGTTATATTTTTAAATGCAAATCTTTCAAAACAATGTAAGGGGCCAACAATATCTTGATTTCCGATTTTCTTTGTGACAATTAGATATATAAAACTTTCAATTCTGGCCATAACCCCCTCCTCCTCCCATCTTTCATTTCCAAAACACAATTCTTTGACTGCCTTGTTACTTCTGATTTCAAACCGCAGAACACTCGAATTGCATAGAGGGGGGAAAATATTTTCACCGAGAAAGAACAAAGTCGCGAAGCGGGTTACAGAAATAATTTTTTTCGAAAGGTTTAATATTTATATTTTTGTAAACCAAAGACGTCGTTAGAACAGAAATCGTACGCTAATGAAGATGGTATGTTTTGTTTTTTCGTATTCTGATTTCCAAGCCTACGCAATTTTTTAATCATTGTTCAAAAAACGAAAATCGGAAAATGTGACTTTCGGAAATGATTTTCTTTAAATATTAATATAAATATTTTTTAAACCAAATACATAATTTTAAAGTTAAATGTATGCTGGTTAAGTGGGTATTTTGTGTTTTTCGGTATTTGGAAAAATTAAACCGATGCTCGCTTCGAAACACGCGAAAATATATACAAAATGAGGTTTCGAAAATAATTTTAAATGTTAATATTATTATTTTTTATACAGATTACACAATTAGAAAGGGTAAAGTACGATAGCCAAGTGTGCATTTATTGTTTTCCCTTATTTCAAATAGTTAAGAGCTTTGAAAAGCGCGTAAAAATGAGGCGTTTTAGCCCATCGTATATTCTCTGCTTTGATATCTCCGAAACGGCCTAACCATTTTGAGATTTTTTTATGAGTTTTCGTTGTATTTTTTAATTAATATATTGTCTAAATATTAAAAAATGAAAAGTCCTAACCTCGGGTGCATTATGACTTGCCTTGCACTATTTTCATACAAATTTTCCGACTTGGTAGATTTCTTTAGCCGTCGCACACATATGAACAGACAAACTCTCTTCTTTTATTAGTATAGATTAAAAATAAATTTTAAACTAGGTGTAGTAAGATATTGTTTTGGAAATCACATCTGAAACTAAAAGCAATATTTAATAAGTTAATTTTTTCGTTTTCTGGTTTTTAGTCTAGGTACCGTTTTCAGTTTCAAAAATGAACCTTCAAAATGCATGATTGCGCATATATTTTCTTATACAACATCGAATTATTGATATTCAACAAGAATATACATATATATTTATTTATTTGTTTATTTGAACTTATAATATAAAAATAAATCCAATTTTTTTAAAGATATCATCTAATATTTCGCATTTAATGCATAAGTCTTCATAAGAAAATTCTTGTCTATGTCAATTTTTTTTTATCATGGATATATTCTCCTTAATTCTGAAACTACTGGCAATATCCACAAAGTTTTTAGCACCAGCTAAAAATCTACTATTCTTAAAAGAAGTTTTATAACATGGGGACATTTTCCTTTAAATTAATGGAAGCAATTTGGAAGTAACGCCGACATTTTATGCTCGGAAATGTAGCTTTATAATATGAAACTGCAATGTCCATCTATTATAATGTTTTTTAATGTTCCCTCCGTTTTAAATCGACTCTTTTGAAAACGTTTTAACCTCAAATATTTTTCTCTTAAGAATTTTAGATTAGATTTACCGATTTTAGAATTCTCAACTACTACATCATGAATATTTTAAAATTTAACATAGCATAATATTACTTATATTTCGTTTCAGTTCCATCAATATATAGCGTTAAATCTACAACAAGGGTTTTAAAACTGCTGACCATCGAGCCGCAGAGTTACTACTTTTTTCTTATAGAATAATTTGCCTTGTTTAATGATGGGAATTTTGCGATTTAACCCTACAGTGCATAGAGTAGCCAATTGGCAACTTTTCCTATTTAACTTTTAATAAATAAATCAAGTTCTTTGCAACGACTGTAATTATATAGAAATATTAATCCTGTAAAAATATCATAAATATGCTACTAAATAAAGTTAACTAGTCGGATGTGCCAATCCCAAAACTTTCTTCTATCTCAGTCATGTTAATACTTCAAAATTCGCTATCACATCGCCAATAAAATCAATAATTTTCGTCATTCTGTTGTACGTCAGCTGCTTGCGAATCGTCGTGTTACAGGGATGCGAACAACCGATGTATACTAAACTACGAAAAGTCCTTCTGGCCTGAACCGACAGCAACAGATAGCCTCCCTATTCCTTGGTTTTACGATTTTAGCTCATTTTACTGGAAAACACGAAGGTAAAATGCGTGGAACCTAAATAAAGAAGATTCAATCCCAGTTTTCGTCAACATTGAATTTGAATGAGGATATCGCCAAATTAGTCCTCTACAGCCAAGTTGGCTTCATTTATGGCAACTTATTTTGGTCGCCAAATTTGGCGATATTCCGCCAACTGTCGCCAAGTTTGGCGAGAATTCGAGGTTGGAGAATATAAATATATAGTGATAAGCATGTAATAGGATGAATGGTTACAACAATGCAAGAAAATTTGCCGAAACCATGTTAACTAAAACTCATAAATTAAACCCGTTTATGGATGAAATTCCGCTGTCTTGTTTGAAAATGTCAGTCACCCTAAAATTTAAAACCGCTATATCTCAGCTATTTTTTAAGATAGAGGCAAAACAAAAATTGTTCCGGATTCTCCGGATCAAGGCCGAACATTTAACGCCGAACATTTAGGATTTCTAATTTTTTTGAATTTGCACATCTTTTTGAATTTGAAATCTTTAAATGGCTATCACAGCGCCCCCTTTCGTCGAAGTATCCCCAAATTCTAATAGAACCTGCTTGCCATAGCCAAAAACCTAGAAAAAAAATGTGGTTCAATTTGAAGCATAACTTCATACACTTTTAGATGGTACAATAGTGAAAATGGAACAAAAATATCGATCACAGCGCCCCCTTTCGTCGAAGTATCCCCAAATTCTGATAGAACCTGCTTGCCATAGCCAAAAACCTAGAAAAAAAATGTCGTTCAATGTGAATCATAACTTCATACACTTTTAGATGGTACAATAGTGAAAATGGAACAAAAATATCGATCACAGCGCCCCCTTTCGTCGAAGTATCCCCAAATTCTGATAGAACCTGCTTGCCATAGCCAAAAACCTAGAAAAAAAATGTCGTTCAATGTGAATCATAACTTCATACACTTTTAGATGGTACAATAGTGAAAATGGAACAAAAATATCGATCACAGCTCCCCCTTTCGTCGAAATATCCCCAAATTCTGATAGAACCTGCTTGCCATAACCAAAAACCTAGAAAAAAAATGTGGTTCAATTTGAAGCATAACTTCATACACTTTTAGATGGTAAAATAGTGAAAATGGAACAAAAATATCGATCACAGCGCCCCCTTTCGTCGAAGTATCCCCAAATTCTGATAGAACCTGCTTGCCATAGCCAAAAACGTAGAAAAAAAATGTGGTTCAGTTGGTAGCATAACTTCATACACTTTTAGATGGTACAATGAAAAGACACACAGACGGACGGACAGACATTTTGTAAAAACATGTTTTTCATAATCTCTGACCCCTAAAACGAGTAAATCCGTCTAAAACAGGAAGTCGAAAACATTTCGATTACAATACTTCCTTCTATTATAGATAGAAGAAAGTAAAAATCTATCTTAAAATTTCTGGTGTCGAATTCTTAATCTAAGTGTAAAAAAACACAATTCTAAAAAAAATTCATGCACTTTAGGGTTAATAAAACGGAGATTTTAATTTCGAAAGGTGTCGACAATCGGATTTCAGAGAAAAAGCTTGGACATATCTGTCATACAGGGTGGGGCAAATGCTATTGACATCATAGTCACCGACTTAAGGTGACAGGGGTAGACTTACACCACTAATTTTAAAATGTTACTCTTTCTAAATATATAACAGTGATTAATAAGAACAAAAAACTTTTCAAAATTAGTGGGTACGTATGCCTGATTGCTTCTTTCTCGCACGTGAAGTCGAATCCCATGCTTCTACATTTTGAAATTCAATGAAAAATAAAACTAATCGTTGGGGGCCACCGTAATACTTACCCATCATGGATATGCATAATGTAAAATATTAAAATAAAAATGTGTAAACTACTTATAAAATGCATTGCAATTCAAATAAAATCGTGGCTTGATGACGTCATAAACTTTAAAGTCTCGATTAGTGAATTGCTTGAAAGAAACATCCTTATAACTCCAAAAATAATAATCGTATTAACTAGCGGTTTATTGCATCTGATTAAGCGTCCAATTTCCAATTAAAATATATCTTTAAAGTGAAATTTGGATGAAATATAGGGTCATGAAAAATCGAAGAGTGTGGAAAATAGGATTCCAAATATCTCGGCAACTCATTATTCGATCGACTTCATGCTTTATGCAAAATTTATGTTTTTTTATTAGCTTGTATATTCATTTCTTTAAATAAACAATTTCGAAAATTTTTATACACCTTTTATCAGAACGAATATTTCGAGAGTCCGAAAAAAATAGTTCCGGTTAATCGAGGTTATTGAAATTAAATAGGCTTCTTCCCATTATTACCTACTAAGTACATACCAAATTGCAAGTCTCTATCTCAATTTTTTCGGGAGATAGAGCGTTAACAGACACACAGACGGACGGCAATTTTTTTTTTCTAAAAATATGTTTTTCGGAATCTCCAGTGTCTGAAACGTGTAAATCCGTCAAAATTTTTTTTTCGATTTTCAAAACGATTACAAGACTTACCCTATACTACGTATGATGGGAAGTAAAACAAGTATTTGGCGTACGAGTTCGAGGTTGGACACTACTAATCTATAAGTTATACATTTAATAGTTAAATACAATTGTGTCAGCGCTCTGGCCCTGTATTCAGGAGGCTGTGGCTAGCTCCCCACCCTCTGAATACTAGACCTGAGCGATGACACAAAAATGTCGGCTGTCACAGGTGGATTTTCTAAGCGTTTTTACAGTCCCCTGAATTTACACATCAGTAATTTCCAAAAGTTTTCTTTGATTTATTATGCATCGACTATGCAAAAAAACTTTTAGATATTATCGATGTTCAAATTCGATTGACTGCACAAACACTGAAAAAAATCCGCCTTCGACAGCCGCCATTTTTATGTCAGCGCGCAGGCCTAATATTCAGGGGGCGGTGAGCCAGCGGTGGATGACGCAATCTCAAATCTTTGCGTTGGCGATTTTTTTCATCGCGACTTATGCTGAATTGTAATCCTACTCCTGTTTAGCACGCTTTGTTTCTGTTAATTGCACATTCCGAAATTTCCGACTTTCAGCTTTTTAATTGTCAGATCTTGTGATGGTTAAGATGATTTTTAGAAGACCTAAATATTAGTTTAACTCACGTATTTCAAGCTTTCAACAATTAAGTTAAATAAAGAATTAGAGCTGACAATTTGTATCTGATTTTGTATTCTTTTTGATTTGCATAATATAATGTGTATGGACAGGAGGGAATGAAGAAGATTCTAAAATTGATTAAATTATGATTCAATGGAACACTGGTTATATGTTTCTTTTTTGTGCATTTTAAAATTGTTATCACGGTAATTTGTTAACAATCTTAATTTTACAGAAAATACTCAATAATGTTAAGGTACTTAGAAATATTAAATACATTATTGCAATTTTATTAGAGCGAAATCTTATTGTCAAAAAAGATCGATCTCAATTTCATTTTCAAATATATGTGTTTCTTTGGTTGTATACTTTAAGAGTCAGTTTGCTGAAAAACAGATCTAAGGTTTTAACTTCTCTGTGTGATAAGACATTAAAACTAATAGATTTTCAGTACATACAAACATAGAAGAAAATGGATTAAAACTGAAGATATGCTAAAAGTATTTTATTTCTCAAAATTCTCAACTAACTAAGTAGTTCATAAACCGCCGTTTTATAGTTATACATTAAATTTCAAAAATGTCCCAAACATTATTATTATTGTATATTAAGAAGTTTTGGTGTTTTCAATCACTAAAACAGGAAATATGTGCTTTTAGTGAAGGAAAATGTTTAAAATTCAAAAAATTCAAATTATCCTAACTTAATAAGTTTTTGTCATAAAACAATGGGGAATTTTATTTTATGTGACTGAGCATGAAATATGTTTTCTAAATGTAGTACAAAGAGACCAAAGAAAAAATTTAATTTTGTAACTTTTTCAAAAATAATTATTTGACTGAATGGTTTCTAAGATGTTTAACATCAATGTTTAGCAAATTTTTGCAATTAAAAATATACCTCCAAAATCAACTTTTTTGAAATTAGCTTTTGAACAGCGATAAGGGATTCCCTGTATTTATTTATTGGTGCGCCACAATCTTCATTATCTAGAGAGATTAGTTACGTTTCTTTTATATAATAGAGTAAATAATTAGATTACTCAAATAAAATTAAAGTATATGTAGATTATAATAAATATAATCATCAGTGTTTCACCAAATAATTTTTATGCTTTATAGAAGTTTTCCTACATTTTAAACACACTTTAAACTATTTAAAAATATTTTTTATATAACTATTGATATATCTTTCGAAATATTACATTTTAATATTTTCATATCTTACAAATTAAAAACTATGTGGTTAAAATCAGTGATTTAAGAAGTTTGCATATCTCACGTATACACCGCAGCATACAATATTTGGTATTTAACTTATCATTATTTCAATTTTATTTTATTTTGTTTGGGGAATGTCCAAATCCCTTCGTTCCAGTCGTCCCTTTCAATACATTTCTGGAAATGGCAGCATTTGTTTATCATTTGAGGATTATAGCATATTGATTTCAGCGCCTCAGCAACTCCATTTTATCCTGATGCTAAATTTCGTTTTCGATTATTTTGTCAATTGCCAATATATTAACATTGATATCAGTTTTCGTAAAGATTTAATCATGTCTGGTGCATTAAAAAATATTATTCTGAAAGATCAAGGCATTAACAAGTTAAACTTTATATTGGATTTTTTTCGACAATTATTCTACAAATTCGGATGATGCTGTTAAAATAGAATGGTTTTTATTAAATGCTGCTTCCTATCTTTTAAATGTGTTAGAATGGGAAATGTTAGAGATAGAACTCAGCCGTCCTCTAGACTTATTTTAATTAAAAGAAAAATAACATAATTATTTCCGTGGGTTTGAAGATACGTGTCATAAACTAGTATATATATAAAAGTTCGCAAGACACATTATCTCCTTATAATCTGATATAATTATATATATTTTTTTTTAACTAAGAAAAAAAAATCTCAGGCGATTCCAACTCTTTCTATCCCAAAATTTTCAGGTTATGACAACTTTAAACGCAAAAAGATCTACGTGTCCTAGACATTTCCTATTTCAACGTTATCATCCAAATTTTTAAGATAATTGCTGAGTTATTGTGATTTTTTCTTTGTAGAAATTGAATTTTGGATTTTTTTGGGAATAAATTGTTGGGCATTTGTGGAAATACATATAGTTGTTCCTTTTGTAGAAATACACCATTGCGTCTTTGTAGGAATAGATCGTGCTAATTTTGTTGGTGAATGCTTCATTGGCCAATGGTACGGCAAGGAATCTTACCGTTGGCCAACCATGGGACTCCGTGGGACACTTCAATTAGTGAATATTGTCCCAATCATTTTGTGCTACATGTGTAAGGAGTGTACTTGGATTTGTTATGATATCATATCATAATCGTAAACCAAAATGATATTCTTAGTGGAAGTTTCTTGAATAAAAGGCGTTATTTTAAGAAATAAAACCGTTGAAGAATGCACTTTGCATTCCATGTCGTCTGGTTCAAAGTTATCAATTGGAAATACTATGT
Source organism: Maratus michaelseni (assembly GCA_963931845.1). Classification (NCBI taxonomy): domain Eukaryota; kingdom Metazoa; phylum Arthropoda; class Arachnida; order Araneae; family Salticidae; genus Maratus; species Maratus michaelseni. Next base: position 227,794,519 of record OZ007586.1, read on the forward strand.
GTGCAAATTGACAAAAAATGTATTGACGCATAAAAAATTATACAGCACTAGAAAAATTATAATTATGCGTTTTCACTTAACCAAATATTTTTTTTAATTCTTATTTACTGTTTTCCCCAGTTTATATTTTTGCTTTATTTTCAAAATCATCATAAGCGTAAATACTTATCAGTGAATGGATATTTCATAATTATCATTTTTTTTTACTGACGTGCTAGTAAAGTTATGTATTAATAATATAGTAATAACTCTAAATAACTTAATTTAGTTTATTTTTTTCATTTCTACTGTGTTTATGAATATTAACTTACGTTTAATTTCTTGATTATAAACATTTTCTAAGTTATTTGAAATATATTGTTAAATTCGCTTTCCTGATTTCTCTTCCGTAAATATGATTCGATAACTTTGATAAATATTACTCGATAGGATTGGCACATACAAAAACGGGAAAAACAAGGGGCATTCTTCAGCTATTTTCTAAAATTTTTTAACCTCTCTTTTTATTCAAGAAACTTCCTGAATTGTCGCTTTTTTTAGGATTCTGAAAGCAAACCGAAAAAAATGAATTTACCACAATAAATCAACTCCACTGCGAGGCGGTTAGTCTCATTTATACACAAACATGAAAGATGAAGACAACGAAGAAAAAAATTTGAGTTTAACACAATGTTGACCGATAATTTAATATGAGATTTTTGTTTTGAGTCAATAAATTTCCAGCCTTCTTTTAAAGTGTTTGGAATACTCTTTGTCTAGTAAACTTTATCAGACGTATACATCAGTAAATATCTTACAGTATGTGAATTTTATGTAAAATTTCTTACAGTCTAACAATATATTCCCAGATGTATCGTTTAAATACCATTATTTTTTATACCGTTTTTATGCAATAAAAATTATATAAGCGGAACAAAGCATTTAGGACACGATTTTAGTAAATGACAATGTTTTTAAAACACGGGTATACCCGTAGCCGGGCAACAAATTGTTAAAAATGTTGAAAGTACTACTCACCAAAAATTGTGGCAATTAAACATTGTCTAGGAGTTTGATTCAGAACACTCTCGTTATATTTCGATATCAATGAAAGTTGTAGGTTTCCATGTCAAAAATATTCTTTTCTATTTTTGTCTCCAACACCAACATAAATTTTGAATATCGAAGCAGTATCGACAGCTTCGAGAATGAAGACCTATATGTTTATTTAAATCTAAAATATATTTAAATAAAACTGTTTGCAAGCAGCTAACAGATTTTCATCAGATTTTAATACAAAATATCTTCGTATGTCGAATTTCAGTTTGTCCGCCTCAAGTACCAGGCCCCACCAGTGGCTGAGAGGTTCTGCTCTCAAAGCTGGTAGACGAGAGGTTCTGGGTTCAAACCCTTGTCGTGCTCGTCGACCTAACCATTCGGAGTTTTCCGTGGTTTTCTTCGAACCTTGCCGTAAATACGGGTTAGGATCCCCTTAGAAAGACCCCCACGGAGGGCAATCCCCCCTAGGGCCTATATCCCTCGTGTAGATAATCGGCCGACATAAATCAACCCAACCCGTCCCAAGTATCAATTTAATATGATTTTATGCAATTTCACACAGATATTTGTAATTATTTATATGTAATATTCGCTGCATGTTTAGCATTGTTATATTAAGCGGGCAAACATGAGGAATGTTTGGCAAAGTAATTATGATTTCCCTATAAATGTAAGATATTGTTTTTATTTTTTTAATTATGTTCCTATTATTTGACATAGTTTTTATTCACAGAAAATTATAAAAAAATTACCAGTTATGTCTTTAGTACGCCTATAACATATGTTAATGGCATATAATTTAATTCAATAGTTTTTGAGAAAATCGGTTTTTAAAAAACAGCAAAAGTTATTTTATCTGAATAAAACTATCACTATTTATAAGGTGGTGATAGAGAAAAATGAATGAAAGGTAGGCCGCGACATCTGGGGAAAAAAGATCGGCATGTTTTCCAGGCTTACCCGGCTATGTTCTTTACTGGTGTATGTTAGCAGCTAGTGATCGAGATATTGAAAAGCATAAATAGACTGAAAATGCAGCTTACATCTATTTCAAGGCTTCAAAAGAAGTCCTTCACATGCGTTGCTGATTTTTTTCAACACTTTTGATATGAATGTATGCTGGATATATTCTGGCTATTTGTGCTTTTCTATATTTTATATAAATCACGTATTAACAAAATAACTTCTTATACACTCAAACAGGGCATGTTCTTTCCCAACATTTTTCCAAGCAGTCATCGCATATTATTTAATAGTAAGAAATTATTAATACTGAAATAAAAGTTACCAGTTGAAAAAAGTGATGAAAAAGATTGTGCTGAGTTTTAATAATAGTATCTGTCCAAACTTGATACATAAATTATTATATTTAACAGTGAAAAGAAAAAACAACGACATTCACGATATTTTGCAAGCATTGTATTTCAAAATTGGAAATTTATATTAACCCTCCCAATACCAGATGTTAATTTATGATAAATGTTCTTAGTTTTGCATGATTGTAACTAGAAATCTAATTCTATTAAATTTAGCTCTTTCACACGATGTGTCTATTTAATTTAATTTATTAAGTTTAAATAATTGTTTTGTTTTGTTTTTTTGTTCGAAAGACGAAAAATTTAAGAAAAGTAAAAATGGGGTAAAGAATACCCAAATGGTACTAGGAGAGTTAAATTCTGAACGTTTTACAAAGCATGTATCTTAGAAAGCAACAGAAAAACTCTTTCAACTCTCCCGTATTTTGAGTACCACTATTTAGAAAAGAAATACTCGCTTCAATTAATGTCGGAAATTTGCGATTAAATAAAAAGATTAATCTTTGGCAATATTGGTATTCAAATTACGGGAGACTTAGCAGGTATCATTCGACATTCTAAAATTGAGGAATCCAACAACTCAACCGCGGACCTTAGAGATACCACAATTTCCGAACAATAATATTCGCCTTACTTAACGAGAGAATTTGTATGATTAAAATAAGATGAAAATTACTATTTGGAAACAGTGGTTGCCCGTGGTTGAGTTGCTGGGAACACCTGTTCTCAAATTAATAAGATTAGTATAAAACAATAAAATTTTTAAATACATTTATGTAGCATAAAAACGGCTTAATAAGAAAATGGTTCAAATGAGAACTTACATACAAATGAAATACGTTTTATCATGATTTTTTTTTTACTTTGGAAATTTTTGCTTATAATTCATAAAATACAGAAAAAAACCAATATATATATATTTGTAAATATTAACTATATGTTCTAATTTATGAATATTGGATACAAAAAGCTGTAAAGCATTTCGATAGAAATTGACTCAGTTTGACGACTTTCATGCTTGCAAAATAAAAAAATTATATTTGAACTCACTGTTTATACAGATTTTGTAACTTTTGCTACAACTTTTTAATAGATTTTTTTGCCTTATTGAAATGCAGAAAAGTATTACAAATCCTGCAATTAAACGAGGCGTCTGTAATTTCAGCTATTTAAATATTAAATCGAAATTGTCTAATATACCTAATACATTAATATTTTTTCATTTGTTAACTGCTTAGTGCAAAACAAATGAGTATATTTTTTCGTAATAATCTCAGAAATATATAATCTTAAAGCATTTTAGACATATTTCAAGAATGTTTAAAATTTTCCTTCAGTTCATGCAATATTCTTTGATTATTGTTTACATGTGTCTTAATATACCATGAAACAAAAGTTGTATTTGTGATTTTCACTGTCGTTCCAGAGCAGCAGAACTTAAGTCATGCTTCAAAATCGAAAGTCTTCTATTGCTAAATACTTTCAATGATTACACTGAGTGCTAATGAAAGGTAATTAGGGAAACAGTGTTCTGATGATTAGTCCATTAATGATTAGAGAATAGATCATTACAAACACCAGTTAATAACTTCAAAAATAAGTACAATGAAATGTCTCAAAATTATTGCAATTTCTAATTTTTCATAGTAAATATATAGCAATGACTAGTGTAAAATAAATTCTTTATAGTAACCTGATTACGTGAGTTTCTAATTATGTAATTTTCGGCAGAAGGTCAGGAAAAAGAAAACGAAGTATACAAATAATGCAATCTAATTAATCTTATATACGTATTCTTCCATAAAATGAGGTTTAATTTGATCCAGGATAAACACGTTTCTAATCATTTTTTATAACAGTGGAGAATCTTGCTACCCAATCTAGGCATGCTCTTTCCCATAAAATTTTATGTATAATTTTAATCGCCTTATTTATTGGTCAGAACTTCCTTGAAAACTTCTTAAAAATAATTAGCAGAAATTTCTGAAGAGCAAAAGAATGTCAGGTTCTGAATAGAAGAATTCGGCTATGAAAATAAAATCTAAAATATTCCACGTAGAAACATGAAATTAAACAAATAAAGACATATTATTCGCGAAAAAAAAGCGAATTATACTATTTTAAGAAAGTGCTGGAAATCAAACAATCTGAATTTTAAAAAAGAGTAGCCTTCTGGCAACACTGAATATACATATATCACAGCTTGAGCTAAAGATATTGCATCAGTTTGTTCTGAGGATCTTCTTGCACTACAACATCCAACCACCAGTTAATGTGTCGATTTAAAGATTCTATTTGACGTTCTTGGTTCGGAAAATATTCATTAATTTGTAACATTGTGAATGTGAGATATTAACCCTACACTGCACATTGATTCATAAATAAATGAATTAAAATTAAAAATTTAGTAAATAAATTCAGTTGCAGGCTGCCATATGTAAATAAAAAACGCCCGGTATAATCTCAAAGATTTACTATTAAATAAGGGAATAATTAACCTTTAAAATTTGCGGTATGAATTCATAAATATAAGTATGAAAAACACACTTCCAACAGAAAATTTCGCGCAGTGTAGGGAAAAGCTCTTCTATCTTAAACTGTGCGCATTCATGTAAATTTTGTTTGCATTCATGACGTCATTTTCCTCAAGTGTGGCGAAATGTCAAAACAGAATTTCTTGGTGCTGGATAGAACCTAAGATATTGGTATATCCCGCATCCCACGTTAAAATAATCAAAACAACGGCAACGATATGGGTGGCCGTGTTTACAAGGGCAGAAAGCAGGCAGGCGCCGAAACTGACAGTTCAGCAATGCTGAACAAACAAGGATTTACGACAGACAATCTAGAGGGGTCATAAAATGTGCTAAGATATACATTGAACCGGCGATTCCAGGAAAACAAGGAGAGGAGTGGTACATAGGAGTCCCTAAGAGACGGAATATGGCTGGAGCGAATGACAAACGTCGTGATGATCAGATATACGCGGCGACCAGTAAAAGTGATTCGAGAGAGCAGGGAAATTGACCGCCAACATCATCATTGGATAAAAAATCCTTAAGAGGAGGTAAATACTTTTTACACCCCTCTGAAGGAAAAAAATAACGAAAACTTCGCTAGAACTCAAAAATCACTTCCATCAGAAAATCCTTAAGAGGAGGACATCTTTTTCAGCAGCTTGCTACCAACATGAAAGTTGGCTTTTCTATATAGGCTGCAGTGCTATAGGCAACAGCCTACAATTATAATTAAGTCATTCAAACCTTTTTTTAAATATGTGCCCGTGGAAGCAAGAACTACTGGTGAACTACTCTATGACTGCTATTCTCCTGAGAGGTACATGTAGATATTATTCACCCAGATACTGTGTAAATATTTTTAAATTAATTAATTAACGTTAAGAAGATTATGCTTCTCTTGCCATCCCCAGGATCAAGGATGTATGTAAAGGTTAAATTATTATCATAAACTTATTCAGCACTTACTTAAATTTAAATAATTAAAATAAGAAATTAATAACTCAATTGATTAATATATTATATTGTTAAAATGAAGTCTCGTGAATATAATGTGTATTACCTTTTTGTATGATTATTTTACTCTTTGCTTTTTTTTATGTTTTATATCTATCTTCTGTAAATAAAACCCTTTTTATTTTATCCTTAATTTAGACTCCAGCATTTATTTAGTGTATAGTGTGATGTTTAATCTAGAGTAATATATATGTTGGTTTAAACTACTGCTTTCAGTAAGATTTTACAGCGGGCTTGAGGGGTCAACCTTAAGGATAAGTTTCTTCAAAAAATAACACAACGCCGTACATCCTTTTTATTTAATACAAAAAAGCTATCCCAGGTTGCACGATCACAATTTCCCCTCAAATTGCCGTTAAGATAATTGGTGTGTCTCTGACAGGAGGAGTTAATTATTATGGGTTTGAGTAACGCCCTGCAAGTTTCATATATATGTTTTAAATCTCTCCAACAGATAGAAACCCCAATTATTACTGGTGCATGTGACACAGGAATTTCTCTGGTGTTCAGCTTTCTTCATATCCAGCCCTTTTAATTATTCAATTTATAGCTTATTTTAGATAATTAAATATTTTGTACTGGATTAAGAACTTATATCTTAGATCTAATGAAATAACTTAAATAGTAATAATAATGATGGACATTTAAAGAAACTAAATTTATTTATATTCAATATTCTCTTTTAGAATTGATAAATTTACTCAATAAATGTATAGAAGTTATTATTTACATAAATTTCTATAATTAGTTGCTCTAAACATATCCATTTAAAAAAAATAATAATAATAAGATATATATATTTTTTTTACTTCTCATATTATTCTGCTAGTAGTATTTAATATTTTTTTTGTAAGCTAACATCACACTACTTAATATAATTTATTTCGGTAATTGCATGAATAATAAGAATAATTACAATTATAACAATAATAATACAAAATAAATGATAAAGAATATCAGCTGTAAAGTGTAAAATCCTGATCCTAGGGTATGGGTTATACATAAAAAAAATAATAAAAAGGTATTGGCACTCAATTGCATTTGCATAATTAAAATTGTCTTTTATATTGTATATTTATATGTCGCGATTGTAATTACAAGCAAATAATCTTCATATGAAAACAAAGGTTTCAAAGGTCAATTCCTAAGAATTAGACCATTTTTGTTGAAAGATTGCATATTATTTTTGTCTCTGAAATATTTATTTGACTTATTCATGCAAATATATTTGAAAGTGATAAAAAAATGAACTATTATTTGTTCTAATCCTTGAAAAAAAAAAAAAGATATATATATACATACATATAAAGAAAAATAAAAGATAAAATTAATGATAATACCAGTGATAAGCTGATAAACTTTTATTATCTATTTATTTTATGTGTATTTCTTGCATACTTATAAGTGAACAATTGAAAAAAAAAATTATAAAACACACACACACACACCGGGGGGGTTCCTCCTTTTGCGTCTCCCGGTCTTCTCACGGATGGATGTTTAGAACCACATTTAAAAAAAAAAAAAAAAAAAATAATAATAAATAATTAACTACAAAAAAAAATATATATATATATATCATAGATTAAGGATAAATTTAAAATAAATATATAAAAAGTTTGATATATATTAAGAAAAAAAAATAAATAAATAATAAAAACGAAGGGAAACTTTTAATATCAGGATTATACGAAGTTGTTGGACAACAAAGCCATCGTAACCAAGGTTACAATCGTTCGCGGAGATTCGATTCAGCACTCGAATTGAGGGGGAGCAATCGAAGTTTTTGCACTCCCTTTTCTACTCGCCTTCTCTGCCGTACAACACAGGGGACCACCCACAAATATCGGGTCGTAAAGCATCTTATCTCAAGGGGAGATACTAACGCTACAGTCACGGAACGCAAACTTTACATAACATGCAAGACAAGTAAACCACATAAAATATCACTAAAAACATTTAACGACTAAACAAAACATAATAATGTCATATAATTAAGATTTAATTTGAGGATGTTTATTTTTTTTTTCGTTTATATCTCTGCAGATATTCTTCGCAAGAAACTGTGTAAGCCGGCATAAAATACACAGGGATGGAGATAGGAAAAAAAAAATTAATCACATAAAATTGTTAGATTTCAATTTAATTTAATTCAATTTAATTTTCTCATCAGGGCAGGTCGCATAAGGCAGGAAATAAAATGAAAATCAACCTCACTTATTAAAAATAATAACGAATAAACAAATAAATAAATAAACTTACTAGGTGGATGTCTTCGTCGCGATGGTGCACTCTTGAGGTGTGTGTCTATTCCATGGGGGATAATCCACAGGCGTCCCAGACAAACACACCAAACACAGTGGTGGAATCCACAGTTTCACAAAAAAAAAAAAAACATCAGTTCAAACTGGTTTTTGATAAATAAAGGTAATTAAATTTATCTTTCAGATTATTAATGAGATTTTAAAATCTTATGCTTAGTCTCTAGTGGGAAGTTGGATTTTTAAGCACATAATGCAAAAGTTTCATGGTTTGAAACACGTGCTAACGCGCGCAGTATGTCTTAAATTATTTACATCTTAAAGTTAACTCTATAAGAAATTAAAACTAGTTTCTTGTGGACAAACACAACACAATATGATCACAATATGTTATAGGACTAAATAAATAAATAATTCTTATAATAACTCGAAAACTTACTTTATAATTAGCGGCATATTCCACGTGACGGTTTTAAACAGGCAACACACCAGTCTACCTGCTTCTGATTGAACAAAGTTGAAAGGTTAAGGTTACGGAAGAAAGATCGCATCGCAAATCCCGATGCACCTGCAGAAAAAAAAAAAAAAAAAAAAAAAAAAAAAAAAAAAAAAAAAAAAGGGGGTTCGTTCCGTGGGCGTGTTCCAAAAAAAAGGGTGACGAAGATTCTCCGGTGTAGTGTACCAAACGCACCTGGTACAATCGATTTTTACGATCTACGCGGGGAGAATTTGTAAGGGAGATAGCGCGACGTATTACAGGGTCAGTTGAGGATGCTCAAAGGTAGAGGAAAAGGGCGAGGGACTTGCTCTCCATCATCTTTTCAGCTAAGAGAAATTCGTTTATCCCTGGTTAGATTAAAAGGCAACGGTTGCTTTTGATTTTCTTTTTCTTCAGTTACGATGCTCATTTTATAAACAAGGGAGATTGCATCATCCAGTTTTTATTTTGTTTATTGTAATAATAATAAAAATTGATGAAAATTATAGAAATGTTTTTGGATTAGGAATTTATTTTTTTTTCTTTTGTTTTTGATAACAACCTTATATGGAGGATAAATTACACTGAATTTTTTGTTAGGAAACATACAAAACTTGGGCAAATTAAAAAAAAAAAAAAAAAAAAAAAAGAGGAAATAATAATAGAAATAAATATTATCAAATGAAAACGAATAATTCATTTTTTTTGCCTTTTCTCTTCTATTTCAATTCATTATCTGTTAATTAATAATTCGACGGAATTGTATATATAATGCGAAGAATAAATTGTTTCTTTACATAAATTTATTAAAATATCAATGCTAGAACTGTTTTCATTTTATAAAATTGAGAATATTTTATTAAACGATTTTTTTTTCTTCAATAAAAAGAAAAGAAGGAAAGATGGGAAAATTTTGACTACATTGATATGTTTTTTTTTTTTCTCTATCCCAACAAATCAATATAAATGAAAACATGTATATTTATGTATATTTTTCTGGTTCATGAGTTAAAGTATGTTATTTCTTATTGCAAAATTAAAAGAAACAGTAATATGTTATTTATGAGATTACATTCTTATGTACATATAAGAAAAGTTTGCATTATATTTTTGTACTCGCTCACATATAGTATATGTAATGGGCCAAATGGAATTGTAATCCTCACATATTATTTTTTATATTGTATTAATGTGTTATTTACAGTGTCTAAAATGCAAATGACTGCCAATCTTTTTTTTATATGCTTATGTATGCTAATTTATATTACTTTCCTGTGAAATTGTATACAAAATTGTGCTATATTTCATAGCATTGCGCATAATTTGGCACGTTTTGGCGTTTTGCTTATATATTTTGGCGGTTCAGTACTGGGTCAGTAAATGACAATATTGGATTTACAATTAATATGGTCACAACACTTCAAAGTTAAATGACGCAATGGCAAGTTTCTCATCATTGTGTGTGAACTTTTCACAGTGTTCGCCTCATCGTACTTTCCCATTGTCTATGAACTTTTCACAGTCTTCACCACATCACACTTTCTCATTCTTTGTGAACTTTCTACAGTGTTCTATATCGAACTTTCACATTTTCTGTGGACTTTGTACAGACATTCACATTTAACCTCCAGTTCTCAGGACTCATGTGTTATGTCAACTTTATACGAGTTTGTCATTGAATCTTCTAGAATCAGCTTGGACACTCTACATGAGCAGTGATTTCCGGAAACAAATTTACACAAAAATGTCCTCTCCGATTACATTTTTTTTTCAAGAGGGGAGATAATGCTGGATAGAACCTAAGATATTGGTATATCCCGCATCCCACGTTAAAATAATCAAAACAACGGCAACGATATGGGTGGCCGTGTTTACAAGGGCAGAAAGCAGGCAGGCGCCGAAACTGACAGTTCAGCAATGCTGAACAAACAAGGATTTACGACAGACAATCTAGAGGGGTCATAAAATGTGCTAAGATATACATTGAACCGGCGATTCCAGGAAAACAAGGAGAGGAGTGGTACATAGGAGTCCCTAAGAGACGGAATATGGCTGGAGCGAATGACAAACGTCGTGATGATCAGATATACGCGGCGACCAGTAAAAGTGATTCGAGAGAGCAGGGAAATTGACCGCCAACATCATCATTGGATAAAAAATCCTTAAGAGGAGGTAAATACTTTTTACACCCCTCTGAAGGAAAAAAATAACGAAAACTTCGCTAGAACTCAAAAATCACTTCCATCAGAAAATCCTTAAGAGGAGGACATCTTTTTCAGCAGCTTGCTACCAACATGAAAGTTGGCTTTTCTATATAGGCTGCAGTGCTATAGGCAACAGCCTACAATTATAATTAAGTCATTCAAACCTTTTTTTAAATATGTGCCCGTGGAAGCAAGAACTACTGGTGAACTACTCTATGACTGCTATTCTCCTGAGAGGTACAGGTAGATATTATTCACCCAGATACTGTGTAAATATTTTAAAATTAATTAATTAACGTTAAGAAGATTATGCTTCTCTTGCCATCCCCAGGATCAAGGATGTATGTAAAGGTTAAATTATTATCATAAACTTATTCAGCACTTACTTAAATTTAAATAATTAAAATAAGAAATTAATAACTCAATTGATTAATATATTATATTGTTAAAATGAAGTCTCGTGAATATAATGTGTATTACCTTTTTGTATGATTATTTTACTCTTTGCTTTTTTTTATGTTTTATATCTATCTTCTGTAAATAAAACCCTTTTTATTTTATCCTTAATTTAGACTCCAGCATTTATTTAGTGTATAGTGTGATGTTTAATCTAGAGTAATATATATGTTGGTTTAAACTACTGCTTTCAGTAAGATTTTACAGCGGGCTTGAGGGGTCAACCTTAAGGATAAGTTTCTTCAAAAAATAACACAACGCCGTACATCCTTTTTATTTAATACAAAAAAGCTATCCCAGGTTGCACGATCACAATTTCCCCTCAAATTGCCGTTAAGATAATTGGTGTGTCTCTGACAGGAGGAGTTAATTATTATGGGTTTGAGTAACGCCCTGCAAGTTTCATATATATGTTTTAAATCTCTCCAACACTTGGCAAAAACCCTCTACTAGTAATTCATAAGTACCATTATCCACCGCCGAAACCTTTCTGCCTGCCCATCCATCCCACTTACTGCACAGAAGCGTGGATTTTCAAGTTACCCACCTTTATCTCGATTAATTTTATGGAATTTTTCTTTGTGAGTTTCCGGGTTTATCAATATCCTTTTCCATTATGCAAAAGGACAATCAGTCGTAAGAGGGCTCCATTTTCAACTCGCTAATTTTCTTACATTATTCTGCGCAGGCTTCATATATAATGTCTTTGGTGTAGGGTTAACCAATTCAGAGTCATTAATTTTACCCAGTGGCCATATCAAATTCAATGCTTCGTTCTAAATATTTAATTTGGATGAAATACACTGATCATATCTATAAAGATTTACAATTTTTCTTAGCACGAAAATTTAATAGTAAATTTTGTTTTGTTTAATCCCTGATATGTGCGATTAAATAAGGAAAGAAAAAATTATTTTTGTGATAACAGAAAAGCGTAACAGTTGACAGTTATGACTGTTACAACTGAAACTCGGTTCGCTAATTATGTGACAAAAGAAAGCAGACAGTTTCCTTTTTCTTTTACGAATGATTAAAATCACAAGATATAACTCCACCATTATTTCAGACAGATAACGTTATCAAAAAGCTTGTGTATAAGTATATACTTGTGTATAAGTCGACCAGTGGCATAACCAGGGTGGGGGTGGTCCAGATGCTCTGGATACCACTAATTTTGTAAAGTTTTCTTTGTCTTAACTAATCGGAAAAGTTTCTGCCATTATTAAGGCTAATGACACTTTACAATATTACTGGTATCCAGAGCATTTGGACCCCCTCTCTGGATACGCCACTGAAGTCGACACTCTAAATTTAGAGGAGACACAGGTTGAATACCAGTATTTCAAAATAGTTATCAACGTTTTATTTTATCAGAAAAAATCACTACGAATTCTTTGATTAAATAAGGTGAAGAAACAAATAAGGAACCTGTTTTCGTAATGTAATTAGAGGTAGACGTATACATAAGTATATAAAGTAGTCCGGCGGAAGGCGACTATATTACCAGACTTTTAAGAAAATATTAAAAGTATATACACGTATAAACCAGCAAATTAAATATAAAAAAATTATCGATTGATATAAAGTTTTTATACTCTAATGGATTTTTTTAATGTACGTGTCCAACAATTCTATCGACAATTAATATAATTGTTTCAATTGTGTTACTCGAATTAAAGTGTCACGAAGTACAATGTAGTAGATACTTTAATTTAAAAAGTGTAATTACTTAAAGAAGGGTTAATTTTAAAAGTTCAAAGTTTTTCTATTTTTGCTATTTGCTACATTTTATTTAGTGATGAAAATAGAAAAAGGAAATGATTTTTATAGCTTAGTTTATAAAAATACAAAAACTTACTGTTAACAATTCTTTTAGAGTTCATAGTCAAAGTATATTGATTGGGATTTGAAACAGACTTTAAAAATGAAAAATCTAATGCATTTGAAATCAAAATCACAGAATTGTTAACTCTTAAAAAGATTATTAAACTGGAAAAAACACTAATATATATTTCGAAAAGAAAGTATTTTCAGAAAAGTAACAAATCTGTTTTTCAAAAGAATTTCAAAGCAAAAAATAGAACAATGCGTCGAAGCATAAAACATACATGTAGTTACTGAAAATAATATGATAAAAACGCAAAAGCCTGAAAAATGAATTAGAAAATGTATTTTTATCTTTTACCATAAAAAAAAATGTAAAGCAAAAATGTATATAAAAAATTCTGAGCAAATGTACCGTAATTTCCGGCGTATAATCCGCAGCTCAAAGAGTCGTTTTTCGACCCAGAAATATTATTTTATAAAATGTAACTTAAAAGATCGCTGTAAATATTTAACTACAATTATTGAATAAAATTTCTGGGTCGAAAAACGACTCTTTGAGCTGCGGATTATACGCCGGAAATTACGGTAGAACAGTCCGGCAAAGAGTTTAAAGTTTCATGGAATCATTTTTACAGATAGTATATCAGTATAAACAAGCAAAAGAGATCGGCAAAATAATGGAAGGTATTTTTAGAAAAACATTAAATATAAAGAACTCAGATCTGCAGTTTTGAAGAATGTATAACGCAAAATGACAAATGGGAAATGGCGTTGAATGTTTTGTTATGGCAAATTAACGTGTTTTGGGATAATAAACAAAACTCCGGGGATTTATCGTTTTATACCTTATGAAATTGAAAATTTTTGCGATAGAATAAGACAAATATTATTACTCAGAAATAGTAGTATTCACATTCCATAATCCTTGACACCTATGCACAGAGTGCGCCATAAATTCGTCAACATTTTAAAAATTCGTCCAAAAAGAACAAATGATGTTGAAAAATTACGATTTGCACGATTGGAATCAGAGAGACATCGGATTTTCTTTAAATAATAAAATGACAAATAGATAGCGCTGGCATGCATAATATGAAGCAGATTTATGCAAAACAGGCTGTCAAAAAAAAAAAAAAAAAAAAAAAAAAAAAAAAAAAAACACCTTGATGCACATAGACTTTTCATCCGATGCCAGATCAAGCTTTATTCTTTAACTTATTTTACAAGAACGAGGAATCAACAAACGCTGCATTAAAAAAAATTCCCACAGCAAAAGTACTCAACACGAGTTAAGGATCCGTTTCTCGTGCTGGGATACTGAATTTCTTCAGGGATCGTTTGGAGGATCGTGCATGAAGTGGAAGATTCTCCTTGACATCCGCTTCATATTATGCAAGCCAGAGCCATCCGTCAGTAGTTTGTTGAAACACAACGTTTTTCTTTCTTTCTATTTTTTTTTATTTTTTTTTTATTTTTTTTTTTAATCAAAGAAACCTCCGATCTCCCTCTAATCACATTCATGGAAACAACAATTTTTTAGCATCATTCGTTCCTTTTTGATGATTTTTTGTTTTGACGAATTTATGGCGCACTCGGTATCTGTTAGCAAACTTAAAGATAACGTTTATATTAAAAACATACATTATTAAAACCAGGGGATCAAACTCGGGCTTCCCGGGTTACAGAACATAGGGGAAAAACTTTATTGTTTTTAATTGTTTTTTTTTCATAATATATGATATTTTTTTAGATTGCCCATTAACAACAGCAAGAAACGTTTTTATTTCAAAAATATCAATAATGTATTAAAATAAAGTTTTGAAATTTATTAAAAGTGATACTTTCGTATTATCCGCATGCCAGGAGTTAATAGCTGGAGAAATCGCCAAAGATTTTGCAACTTGCAGCAGCCTTTTTGATTCTGATAATTTGAGCAGTTTAACCACTTGAGTGCTATGAAGCGCAATAGCGCCGCAAAGTATCTGCGGATCAAACAAATTGTGTTTCAACCCAGAAATTTTATCTTATAAAATGTAACTCACTAGATCGCTGTAAGTAATCTAACTGTTGAATAAAAATTAAATTATTTCAATTATTGAATAAAATTTTTTGGTTGAAACAAAATTTGTTTGACCCGCAGATACTTTGCGGTGCTATCGCGCTTCCTAGCACTCAAACGGTTAAGCACGTAGTTCGATTACATGTCTGTTAAGTTTAAGTTTTATTATTATTATTTTTTATTTATTTATTGATGAAGTTTTAATTTCATTCTGGATTATTAGCCGGAAACAAATGCTGACTTATTTATATAGTTTTAAGTGCAAACGGATTAATCATTCGTAATCGGGATGCACGCAATAGAGAAAGATTTCAAAAATATTTCATGCTTGAAAATTATTTAAAATACAGTAAACAATGAGTACATTGAAATACCGTTTTCAAACAAATTAAATTTGAAAGTATTTTTTTTTCCTTTTCGGCAGTGTAAAAAATTAGATTGTTCGATAGCATCTATAATAAATTACTGTTTTATTGATTTGTATTTTATTTATATTATTTATTTATTTATTTATGGAGTTTTAATTTCATTATGGAAAATAAGACGGAGACAAATGCTGAAGTATTTATATCATTTGAAGGGCAAATGAGTAATTATTTTTCCATAACGGGGCCTGCACGCGATGGAAATAAATAGATTAAAAAGATTCGAGCTTAAAAATTATTTTACAAGTTACAATAAATCTGTCAATTAAGATACAGTTTTCAAATAAATTGCATTTGAAAGTAGATTTTTCCCCCTTTATTACGGTGTAAAAATTAAATATGTGCGATGTTTAAAAATGAAAAAAAAATGAAGTATCAAAAATCGCAAAACCGAAATTTCATCGTCAAGTGTTATCATTCGCAAAATGACGTCAGCGTTACGCACGGACACGTTTGTCTTTTATAATATAGATATAATACTTTTAGTTATAGTTATTTTTTATCACAGGCCCCACTAAAATCATTTTAAATAATTCAGGTAGTAAATAGGACAGATTCAGATTCAGATTCAACCAAGCAGGGTGGCCTACCATACGGCTTAAGCTCTACAAGCCCTGCTTGGCAAGTTTATTTAAAAAAAAAAAAAAAAAAAAAAAAAAAAAAATACAGATGAGGCCAATAGGCCATTAGGCTTTTACTGAGGGAATGGAATTATTTACACTACTGTGTTTCCGCTATTTTTGTGGTCAATGATGAGGGTTATTCTTCTTCATCATCGTCTGAGGGCAGGACATTTCCTAGAAGGTGTGCTGGAGGCATTTGAAAGAGTTGCTGATTGTGTTCTAGGAGATGGACACAGTCTATTATTTTTTGTTGTAGATTTGGTGTATGGAGGACGTGGTGGAACCAAACTGAGGTCCTCAGTAATGCCGGTTTCCTTATGTGATATGCTGACGTTAGCGGGCAGTTGAGTGTGTAGTGGGTGGCATCTCCTCTTTTTCCACATGTGCAGAATGGAGATGGGGCTTTATTGAAGAGAGAGAGATATGATGGGAACGGGCCGTGGTTGGTTATGTACAGGTAGATGTTTCGGTGTGGGACCAGGAAGTCCTCGGTGACTTTTGGACAGAGGCTGTAGGCTTTTCGTCCCCTGTGCTCCGCTGTCCATTGGTCTTGCCATTTAGATGTGTATTTGTGTTTTAGTTGTCCTCTGAGGTAGGATGGAGGTGCTGGGTGGAAGATGTGTTTTATTGATGTGTCCGGTTGTGTGGCTTCCTTGGCGAGTCTGTCAGCGTGTTCGTTGCCCGCAATTCCTGAGTGGCCTTTTACCCAGTTGAAGAGGATCTTTTTTGTTGTGTTTTGCAGTTTCTTTATTATTTGACCTATTAGATAATTTTCTGTATTCATGTCTGTAAGTGCCACTAAGCTGGAAAGGCTGTCTGAATTTATTGTTGCTTTGTCGTGTGTGGATGTTTGCAGCCAGGAAATTGCGTCGGAAATTGCGAGCAGCTCCGCTTGGTAAACGGAGTTTGAGGTGTCCAGGTGTATTTGATGTTCTGTTATTGTGTCTTCTTTGTTGTAGATGCAGAAAGCGTATCCTACACCAGCGTCAGTCTTCGATCCATCCGTGTATACTTGCAAATTTGGCTGCTCCTCTGCATTCTCTGCCCATTCAAAATATGTTTTGTATGGTATAATTTCTGTTGGTATAAATTTCGGTTGATACATATCTGGTTGTATTCCAACCATGGGGATGCCTAGCCTAAGGATTGCTCCTTGGGCTGCTGTTTTCTCTGTTCTTAGTGAGAGTGGCATTGTTCCCGTGAGGACGCAGAGAGCTGAGGTTGCTGTCTTCTTGTATGCACGGGAGATCAAAAGCAGACACTGTGCCTGAATTGCTGAGAGGAGTCGCAGCCCGTGGGATTTTTGTAGTTTGGGGAACCATGTTGCTGCAGCGTAAGTTATTTTCTTTTCTAAGATTGTGTTGTTCCATATTTTTAGTATTGCTTTTGAGATACTGCGTTGTGAGGCTGCAAACTTCAGGAGGTTTTGGACTGCTGTGTTGATTTCTGATCTCTTGGCATGTAGATGTGGTAGGAAGGAAAGTGTGCTGTCCAGAACTAAGCCGAGATATTTTAGTGTGGGGTTATGTTTGATGGATCTGTTATTAATTTTTAGTGTGGGTGGACGCTTGAGATATTTACGATTCTTTATTTGCAGAACTGTTGATTTTTCGTGTGTTATTTGAATGGAATGACAATCCGCCCAGTTTTGAATCAGTTGGAGAGCTGCGTTGCCTTTGTCTTCTATGATCTTCCTGGTGCGACCTGTTATGATTAGAAGTATATCATCTGCGTACGCCACCACTTTGAATCCCTTTTCTCTGAGGATTATCAGGATCTTATTGATGAATATTCTCCAGAGAAACGGGCCGTAGCACGACCCCTGGGGACAGCCCTTTTTGAACCAGTGAAGGTCTCCAGAGAGCCAGTTGGTGTACGCAGATCTGAGCGATAGGAAGGATCTTGTCGTGTTTATGTACGGTCTGCTCAGTTCTAAGGTTTCGAGCTCTTCCACTGTTGCATCCCAAGGTAGATTGTCGAAGGCATGGTGGAAGTCTAGAGAGATGAGATATGTGTAGTTGTCTTCTTGTTTGCTTAGATCTATGATGGACAGCACTTCTTGGATTGCCGTTTCCGTCGATTTTCCTGGGACGAATCCATGTTGGGACGGTGCTAGTTTTGGTGTGTTGTGTAGTTCATGTAGGATACGCTTTAGTATTAGCTTCTCAAAGATTTTGCCCAGGATTGGCAGCAGGGAAATCGGACGATACGAGTCCGCTTCTGTTGGAGGCTTTCCATTTTTCAAGAAGAAGACTAGTTCCCCCTGCTTCCATGCTGTCGGGAAGTAGTTAAGCTTGAGGAGTGTGTTGTAAATGTCTTGTAGTAGTTGTGGGTGATGTTTGAATATTTGTCTTGTGATGGGATGGTCTATGTTGTCTATTCCTGGGGCCTTGTTTTTGTTGAAGCTGTATATTGCCGTTTTTAACTCGTTTACGGTGAATGGAGGGGCCGTCTTGTCTGGTGTTGGTGTTATGGTGTCTGTAATCTGTGAATTTCCATATATGTGTTCTGTGAGGTCCTTGTAAAATGATTTCTTGGTGTGTGTGATTGTTGTTGAGTGTGCCAGTGCATATGTTTCTTTCTTGTGAAAGTCCTGGAAGGCAATTTTCTTCATTTTCCCATAGGGATCTGTTGTTGCCTGACAGAATCTCAGCCATGCTTCTCGTTTGGCTTTTTGGATTTGAAGCTTGTATCTGGCTCGCTCCTGTTTGTATTTCTGTTTGTGGGCTTGTGTGGATGTTGGAGAGTTTGTTTGTCTTCGGAGTGCCCGGACGTAGTTTCTTGTTTTTCGGAGCTCCGGAGACCACCAGTTGATCGAGGGTTTGTGTGTGCTACTTTTCTTCTTGAGAGTGTGTTCACTTGTCTCTTGTATGATTTGTATTAATTCATTGTAGTGTGTATCGAAGTTTTCTTTACTTTTTATTTGCTGGAAGTTAATGTTTCTTTCTATTAGTCTTGAGGTTAAGTGTTGATTGAATTTTTTAAACGATATGTTCTTCGTTCTGTATCTTCTTCTCGGGAGAGTTGGGGTTGTTATGTTTAGATATATGGTGATCAAGCGGTGGTCCCCGTAATTCATGTCTTTTTCCACAGTCCACTCTTCTAATCTAGAGAATACGGGGAACGAGAAAAGAGAGACGTCCGGCCATCCTTGTGATCTTTCTGTCTGAAATGTGGGTGGGCTGTGTGGGTCGTTTGCCGAGATTAAGTGGTGTTGGCTCATATGTGTGATGAGATGGTGTCCTCTGTCGTCGTCCGATGGATACCCCCAGAGTTGGCTATGAGCATTGAAGTCTCCCAGGTGTATCAGGTGTTTGCTCATGCCTCTCTTGTTTGTCCAGGCTTGAAGGTCTTCCTTTAGATCTGCTGACGGCGGGGAGTATTGATTGCCGATTGTAATAATTATATCTTGGAGTGTAACGTTAATGAATACTGAATTTTGGTGTTGCTGTGTTCGTATATGTTGTAGGTTGTTGTCCAGTATGATTGTGTGGCAGTTGTTGGATTGCGAGGCATATGAAGGCAGGGATAATGGTAATCCGTGCGGTCTTCTATTGGTGACTGCGCAATCCTGGAGACAGGCTATTGAGTAATCCTCTTCTATTAAGTGATTTATGAGGTCTGCTGTTGCTGATTTTGTTCTTTGAAGGTTTATTTGTGCTATTTTGAATTTTGGTGTTGTTGTTCTATTGCTAGTTGGTGTGGTTGTTGGGTTTGGGGTTGTTACCATCGCGAACTCTCTGCTGTTAGGTTCTGTGCACGATGGCGATTATGGAAGAGGTCCTGAAAGACTTGGCATCCGGCTGAGTTGGCGCTATGGTTATTTGGGTAGGGGTATCCATCTTGATCTTGCGTGTAGGTGCAATTTAAGCATCTGTGTTGTCGCAGGTGGTTTTTCTTCGGACATCTTTCAGATTCATGTTCTGCCATGCAATATGCACAAGCCGTTTTTCTCTTACAGTTGGTAGAGGAGTGCCCGAAGACTTGGCAGTTTTGACAACGAATTATTGGGGAGTATGTCCTTATTTTGCATGTTATGAGGCTGAGCGATAGTCGACCCACTTTGTGGAGTAACAAGGCTTGGTCTTCTGGGAGGTCTATTACTAATTGGTATGTTCGTGAATTTTCTTTTGATATTTCTTTATGTATGTGTAAATGTTGTTCGATGTCTTCGTTTGTCTTTTTGTTGATTTCTTGTAATACTTCGTCATGTGTGATCGACTTCGGGATGCCTAGTATTATCAGCTTTTTCCTTTTTTCTGTTACAAATTCTTGGGATACCAGACGTGATATGTCTTCTGATTGGTGTATTATATCCGACAGGGTGTCGACATTTTCTTCTGTTTCTAGTAAATAGGACATCAAGAATAATCAATATGAAATGAAGCAGTGTTGGATTCGGGATATCGCCCGGGGGGAACACTCCCCCCGAAGCATTGAAATGTCCCCCCCCCCATGTAATATTTGAGATTAAATGTTTTTAATGGTCAAAAAGTGTAATCTCTCCTGGCACTCAGTAATGTCATCCTGGAGATATAGGAATCCCTCCCGGAGAAAAGTCCAGGGCCTGATTAACGCATAGGCCAACTAGGCCACGGCTTTGGGCACACTGCTGATGGGGGCCCCAAAATGAGTAAAATTATTTTAAAAAGTTTCTTTAAAATGAAGTTTTCTGCAATTATTTTCTCAAAAACAGAACAAAAAGATTTTGTTTAACTTGTCAACTGTATCATAATATCTAATAATAATCTTCGATAAAAATTCTAGCTACTATTTTAATTTGAGGGGGCCCTGAAAAGTTGCTGGACCTTGGGCACCAGACGACCTTAATCGGGCTCTGGAAAAGTCTCTGAATTCTACACAGAAATTAAAGTATCTCTCGTAGGCATTGTATGTGATTAGGGTTTTTCAACCTGTGGCCTGAGGGCCCTCAAGCTATCGCTATTTTAGAATCTAAAAATTTGCCTTATTTAAGGACAGAAACAATGAGATTATATAACCCGAAGATTACCTTTCGGAATTTGTGATAACAAGCGAATTTCAGTCATAAATGTTGAATTAAACCTTTGAAGGGCTGATATAATATTTATAAAAATTAACACAAAACATGCCAATGACCGATCATTTGAACTGTACCAAATTAAATAATGTCGACTCAAACCAGAAATTTCTTCATAAAATATATAAAATCTAAATTACAGAGAAATAAGTTAAATGACAATGTTAAAAATTTTAAATAATAATTTTAGTGTGAAATAATTTTATAAAATTTGAGTAAACTTCCCGGTATGTTTAGTGTTATTTTCAATCGCAAACTCTCAAATTGGTGCCAGATTGTTTGAGAAAAATTTACTTTTTTAAGATACATAAAGAAAAGCATTTATATATTTTCAAATGAATGTTCATGAATTCTTGTTTCATTCGTTTATTTCAATATCTTAGCAGTATAATTACTTTACCCTCAAAGGGGCATTATATGTTTTTAGACAAACTGCCTGAAATAGAATCTTTAAATTTCACTAAATAATGTAATGCACAAAAATCTTTTCACTGTCTTCTAAACTTCTTAAACGCAGAAACATTAATAACGCTTTTAAAAAAAGTTTGTTTTAAAACTCTATACGGATGGTCTTTTTTTTTTTTTTTTTTTTTTTTTTTTTTTTTTTTTTTTTTTGTCGTGGCAAGGAAAATAGAATGCCTTTTTTCGTTAATAGGATGGTGATAGAGCATGAATATTATTTGGACGTCTTAACCCCTACAGAACGGGCTTCGAGTATACTTGCTGTATAAGGGTGCTCATAATCTTTGATTTTTTCTACCAGTAATTTTAAATAGAAAATTTCGCCCTAATTAATCAGAGAATGTCTGCGAATGGATTACGCAAACTTTTCTATTCGGAACTGCCGTTTATAAAAGATTAAAAATTCTGTAAAGGATGCTCGTCTCAAAGTGGTAAAGCGATCCTTTAATTTGGATTCCGAATAAAACTGTGGCGACACGGCAATTACAATCCCGGGGATTTTTCATCCACAACGAATATAACGTGCACAAAATGCCCTTCGCGTGCAACGCTATTTTTTTTTTCAATCAAGCTTTACACCCACAAATCTCCCATTACGAATCCAATGCTCTGCCAATCCGTTTATCACGACCTTTTGCGTTTACTGCTTTTGTCAAAAATATCAAAATCCACTGAACTGTCGAGGATCATACGTGTAAATGCTGAAGAAATTCGAGTGATATTAGCAAGTAAATTATTGTCAACTTAGCCGCTGGGCAAATAAAATTCCTTCAAAAAGGACACATCCATACATTAAACTAAGGATCTTACATTGGTAGCCCACAGGACATCAAGCTATCAATAGTTTATAATAAACAAAATTTATTTACATAATGACAGAAACTATGCGCTTAACTAAAGGGAATTTTAAGGCATTAGAAATTCATTGAGGAATTTGTGTTTGCACACGACTATCAGGCAAAAGGTTGAAGGTACAATATTAAATTATACGAGAGAAAGTGTAAGATGCTAATCTAATTAACATTAAGTCGGTCATTTTCTCTGGAGTTAAAATCTTTAAAAAAAAAAAAAAAAAAAAAAACACCTAAGATAGTTTTTCTATAATGTGATTTAATTTTATAGTTAGGAAATATAATTTATAGCTATTAAATTAAAAAATTCTTAATTAAACCAACCTTACAATTTCACTTCAGGCTGTACAATCAGTATTAAAAAAGATACACTTGCCTTTATTCGCTGACCGTTTACGATACAATCCCACCAAAGGTGTCATTTAGACTCGTAATATTGTCTTCTTTTACAATATAAATGAAATTTGTGAAATATGGGACATCTACATATTAAAATTTACACCATCTTAGGTTTATCAAATGGTAACTTCCACATTTGACACTGTATTTGTGTTCCTTTAGGTACAAGTGAGCACGAAAAAGGACATTGTTTATCTATTTTTGTTAATTCTTCATGGAGTTAACACAGTAAAAAAATTGAGAATTAATTTATTCATTTCCAAAAAATCATTCGATTTAATATTTTTTGTTTTAAGTTAGATACATTGAATGGACAAAAACATACTCTAGGCATTTTTTATGCACAAAATCATAAATGTAATGATGAAAATTTTTAATAAATTCATATTTAAAGAAAATTATGACCTACATCAAGTTTTACATAAAGATGACGGTCTTTGCCAAAAACATAGATGTGTAAGTTTACAGTTAATTCTACACAATATTTTTCGCTATATAGCAAAATTTTACTTACTGAAGGTTAAAAATGACCGACATTTAGCTATCGTTCAATCAGAATAGGAAAATCAAAAACATGAAAATTCAGGTATAAAATTCTCGTAAATATACATTGCGGGACAACGAAGTTTTTATTGTTTATTTTATACATCGATTTCCTGTACAATTTTACTGGTGCAAATCTGTAAGTTTTAATTCAAATATGGTGTCAAAAGTGGGTGTTACTACTTGAAAAAACAATTTTGATGCAATTTGTAAGATAAACACCACTTTTCAAAAATTGTATTCTTTTTGGGAGAGGAGATAATGCTTGAGTCTAATGACACCTTTAGCGTGATTTTATCGTAAACGATCTGCGTATAAAGGCAGGTGTACGTTTTTATAATTACTGACAGTTCATAAAAGTCTGAAAATTACTTCTTATCACCGTTAAAAATTTAACATCATCTTTCCTAATTCAAAACAGCATTAAAAGTGTACTATACAATAATAAAAATCCCTTCTTTCATTGATCTGTAGCGAGAAATAAACACTAGGGAAATAAGAAACTGTACTACATCCATTTTATCTGAATAATAACATGTAAAAATGTTTTTAAAATGGTTAATGTATAGCTTTTATCTAAATTTACACGGAAAAATAAACATAAATAGCAAAATATTTGACAGTAAAAAGAGTATATCATATTTTTACTAACGTAAAACAGATATCATTAAAACATGTTATACTCTTAAAACATAGTACTTAAATATGGATGAAAGACGTTTTTCATATTTATTCAGGAGTGACATTTTTGTTGCAGTATAGCTGCAAACTTTTACTTATTTTTGTTACTACTAAAATTTCTTCGAAATTTCTGTCTTATTTAATCGCTGTTTTCGGCGAATACAAAAGGAAAAATTAATTATAAAATATAAGTGGTAATGAAAAAGCGTACACGTTCTCAGATATGTTGCAATATTTTTCCGAATATTTAAATTTATCATACTTTATTTTTTTTTCTTTTTTGAGGTTTAGCTTCGAAATGAACAAATATTTGCATAATTGTAGTTGGACTCGTTTAGTTTTTACAGGAGAATTTTCTCAATATATATTGTTATTTTTTTAATGTATGGGTTTTTCAAAAACATCCAATAACTTATACTTTTGGGGAAATTTCTGAATCTTTATTATCATCATTATTATTATTAAAAGTAATGATAAAGAATCAGTTTGAAAAAATATAAAATTTTTGTAACATTAAGTATTTATTGTGTCATTGTGAAATAATATTGTGAGAATTCGGAATTTACATTTATTTCGTCAACGAAACCTCATTTTTAATCTCATAAAATAAAAAAAGGAACAATTTTATTTTTTAAATTATACTAAAAGTTTTTTTTCTAACAAACAAATATATAAGGAATATAAATGAGGAATATAAATATTTATTCTCATGAAATGAGAATATGAATTTTAATCATGTAATTAATTTATAAAATTACAGATATTGAGACACGAGTTACAAAAATAAAAATATATCTTTAGCAGCAACAACTTTTAAAATAATATTTATATTTCACTCTTGTTTAAAAATTGGAAAATAACCGTGTTTATCAAAATGATAATGAGACTCATGGGATGCATTATTATTCCTTCACGAGTCAGCAAGGTGATAATTTGGATTTCCTAATTTGCTTAGATAAATTATGAATTCCTACCACAAAGCTAGTTGGTATACTTTTAAAAGCAGATTGGAAAGTCATTTTGTATGCATTGTGATTTATGAAATTCTTAATTTTTCAAGCATTAATCCTATGGTTTTCATCTAGCATAAAAATTAAAGAAAAGGGACAAACTGATTACAGCGTTTGTACGCTTGTACCACAATTTCGAAACTTTTTTTTTGCCTTATTTAATGCCGAAAAGTATTACAAATCCTGCAATAATTAAACGAAGCGTCTAAAATTTCTGCTAGTTAAATATTAAATAGAAAAAAATCTATTAAAAAATTGTGGTAAAAGCGTACCAACCCTGAATTAATATAAAAAAATTGTTTTTTATATATCATATTGTACATTAAGATCAATGTGCCGAAAAATATGATAATGAATTGAAAGAAAAAATCATGATACTCAATTACACTCATTGAAAAGTGTAATTCTAGCATAATTTATTAGGGGGGAAGCAAGGAATATCCCAGCGGACCTCTCTCTGAACCCCACATTTCACAAATCGTATATTTCGCCTCATTTATTCGCGGACAATTTTTTTAAATTATGAGATTAAATAAAACAAAATTTTCTTTTAAGTAAAGGTAGTAGGATTGTCTCCCCTGGTTTCTCGCAGGCTACGCCACTGTACGTTATTTTCATTAGATACAGAATTCATCTGTCAAATTTTGAAACTCTTCAGATCTCATACGAGATTTACGCTATCTCTGCAGATCTACGAGAAACGTAAAGGTTAAACTTAATATAGCGATCTTTGAATGAAATATAATAAGTCGAATTGATTCAAAATAAATATCGTTATATACATTAACCCTTTCAACTTTTTAAAAATTATTGTTTCGAAATAGCATTTACTGTTTTGCTACCACTATTTCTATACTCTAATTTCTATACTGTACATTCTTATTTCAAATGCTGAACTATGAACATCCTGTCTGTCTCTGAATGAGCCTCATCCTTAGTTTAACTCATTAATGCCGGTTGGTACGAAATTTTTAAATATGAACACCAGTATCTTAGAAAAAAAATCGTATTATCTAATGTGAAACTATCAGAGATTCACTCAGTTAAAATAACAGTATGGGAAAACTGGTGTCAACTGGCATGAAAGTATTAAAAGAAGTGTAAAATAAGCCGTCGTTAATGGGTTAATTTCGAAGTATCGATAACGGCGAAAGTTGTTGAAACAAACTCGACGCAGAGGAGTGGAAAGTGTTAAGTTGTCCTAATTAACCCTATGATCGCGGGCAATGACTGAAGACTATTTTTATACTAAATCGTCCCACAATTTACACAAAATGTTCTTCTGGTAGATTTCTCATGAACATACCCTAGTGTAAGTGTATGGTATAGATTATTTTTCGAAAAGTGGTCGACTGAGACGTATATATCCTAAGACGTACTTAAAAGGTTAACCCTTTCCGGCGCGGTGGTCCCACTCCGGGCACACCTAATTTTAATTCCGAACTTGCATTCGACACCAAGATTATTTAATGAAATTTTGTTTTTTCAATGAAAGCTTAAAATAAAGAGTTCGTGTTTTCAAAAAAAGTCGTTTGTAAATTCCGGTGTCAGTCAGCAACTTCTCATTTTACGAACAGACTTTGTCTGTGCCAGAAAGGGTTAAAGGAGTTACATTTTAATCGGCATTTAACTCATTCGCGCGTCACCCATTTTCTGCATTTTATGGTCGGCAAAGATTCTGGTTAAATAAGAATATTTTGTACAGTCCAAAAACATAGAGAACATGTATTTTAATCGCCAAACAGTCCCAGAAAAAAAAAAAAAAGAAATAGCCAATTGACTGTAAATTATATCTTCAATCAATTTATGTTAAAAATGAAGCTTAGGGGTTATCTTTCATCTAGAATTGTCACAGAATCTGAAATTTTCAATACGAACACCAAATTTTAACACCAAATTTGTTTCTCTGGAAATATTTAATTTTGTATTTCAATCTGAACTCAGAATTTGAACCACCGGATATTATATCCAAATATTCTTGTATTTTCACTTAAAAGCAATGCTTTTTGATCTTTGCCCCATATTCTAAATTAGAAGTCCTGCGATATGTGAGCCATCAAGCTACCAATATTTTAGAATAGAAAAGACTGTCTTATGTATTGACAAAAATTTAGCAAATCAATTAGGCACTTTTTGAATTTTTGGTAGCAAAATGTTTTCTGTCAAAAAATAGACACTTTATTATAAGTACTGTTTTTCTTTCTTAAATGTATCAACTGCTTTTTTTAATTATGTTTCCAGTATTTCTACTTTTTCAGAGAATATGTAAGATGCAATATGACTTCATTCCGGATAAAATAAATTTTAGGCAGTCCAGGATTTCAAGTAAAATTTTCAATTTTTTTCCCAATAAATAGACAATTTAACAGTAACACTTTTTGAAAATTAATAAGAATTAAAATAATAAAACTAAAGTTAATCTTAACACATTGCTGATCGTCCACGGGCATACTCGTTTTGGCAAATTGGCCAAATTTTAAGATTTATTTAGCACTATTTTCAATAAAAATCTTCGCTTTATTTAATCATTGAATCCCTTTCAGGAGCAACGTAATTTGGTTACTAAAATCATGACATAACAGAGTGCCACTAGAATTTACGCATGAATCGATTTCATACATAAATTTGATAAATAAATACTTTTCTTTGGATACTTTATATAAGCAAAATTTTATTCAAAAATGCTGGATGCAATTTAGTAATTTTAAATAAAAGTTCAGTAATATATACTATTACCAACGCCTTTTAAAGGGTTAAAGGAGACGAAGATCATTTTTCAAAACTAGTGGTACCGAAAATGTCCAATACAAAAATCGCGATTATTTTAATTTGCTAATAGTAAAAGTGATATATGTTTTCCCCAATCTGAGGAAAAAAGCTAAGGTAAAAAGAAATATATATATATACAAAGTGAGGTTGGTTTATGAAAAATATCAGTCATAAAAGATTTTCTAATAAGTAATAAAATCAATTAAGCTATGCTCCTCAAATGTTTATTTACACCTACGCTCAAATTTTAATATAAAATAAGTTATTTTAAGAAAATGACAAAAGAATTCTCTGATATATGTCACACACCCTCTCTGGTTAGTTATTAAGAGAATTTCGCTAAAAGATTTTTTTTCCTTAATAACTATTGATAGAAACTTGCATTTCCGAGAAGCATCTACTTCTGGCATGAAAATATTTTAGTTCCTTGACAGTATGTTATTTTCATCATATTTGTCTGTTTTCTGAAAAAGAATAAATAAATTACTTTTCTTCAAGTAAAGAAAAACTTTTGGTATTAAGTTCCCAGGAAAGGGGAAAAAGAAACCTTACTCCGGCAGCGAGCACGTAGAATAAAAAATATGAAACAGCCAGACAACTTAATTATGATTCAAACATGACTTGTCACTCTCTCGTAATTAAGGAAACTTCAAGTCTAAGAAAAATTTCTTGTAGTTTATTAGAGTGGAAAAAATGTATTTTGGAGATTTCTTTTTTTCTTCGCGAAAAATGAAATTTAATGATATTTTTCTCCTAACAGTGAAATGCCACGTGATAATCGTAGGGATTGTTTTTCGTGACAAAATAATTTGGCTGCTTGTAGGAAAGGTTCCAGAATAAGGTCTTTTCTTTTCCTTTTTTCATTGAATGATGACATTTACTTATAGAAATATTGCTATACAATCCAATTTTCATAGTATAGATTAATATAATAAATGATTTGAAATAATAAGTTAATAAGAATAAACAATTAATGTTTAAGTTATGAATTTTTAGTTGTTAATGTTACGCCAAAAGCGAGGTGAGTTGCCAAGTATGGTGCGAAGAATCCAAACCACTACTCACATACAATGGACGACTATGTAAATCAGCCAGGTTTTACGCGCAAAATTCTACGGTACGAAATAAAGCTAATTTCGCGCCACCGAAATTGCAACTTTAATGTTGTATTTTTTCCAAAATGAAATTCGTAAGTTTTTGAAGGAATTTTTAACCTTGTTTTAATATTAATTAATTTGTATTTTAAAGTATTTAAAAATTTCTATATTAATATTTCCATAAGTGGTCTCAAAAATTGCATTTTTGGAAAGTTATGCTGCTGTGTAAAATGAATAAATGCGATTTTTGTAGACAAATTTTATCGGTTCTCTAACTTTGGCCTATAATGTTTTAAAATTCACCAGGTCTTTATTACCTATTGGGCGGATTTGTTTTTCTTAACACTTCAATTCTAGTATCTGTCTCTTTCGTGTCTCATTGAGTACATTGTAAAAAAAAATAAGTTTTATTACAAAATGTTCTAATGTTAAGCGCATATATGAGTTTCAATACCATGCTCCTTAAAAAATGAATATAATGAATTTAAATAAAACTAGCTGACCCGTCCGGCGTTTCCCGAGCCCGTGTAATAAACTCAAATTTTTAAAAAAACGCAACTCTGGCCAAGGTCTCCGATGGCTTCGACACCGTACAGTGTTGCCAGTAGGCTACTTTTTTTAAAATTCGGATTGTTTGATTCTCACCACTTTTTTTAATATAATATAATTCACCTTAATTTCGCGTTATTTAATCTGTTATTAAATAAGACTAATTACACTATTTTAAAATAGTAGTGGGAATCAAACAATCTGAATTTTAAAAAAGTAGCCTACTGGCAACACTGACACCGTATACCGGGCACGCTCGCACGCTCCAGAAAATCTTTTATTTCCCCCTTCCACCGCCAGGGGAGCAACCTCTTTCGGAAAGAACCTCTAAGACCGGTCAACGTTGTCTACGGTACTGTATAGTAGACGTGTGACAGAATTGAAATGGTTTTGGAGAAGATGGAAACATTACAAGCCGAGTTATTGAAATAAGGCACAGTTAGAGAAAATAACCATGAGTGAGGTACCGGGTGAAGGGGATGTTCAAGTGTGCTTCAGAAAATGACTAATAAAGACGACTACGATGCATCTTTAAAAATTCATTCGTTTGCTTAAGCTAGGAACTTAAATACAAATTTGCCTTAAACTATTATTCAGAAATAGTGGTCACCGCTACTCATAAATTTAATGTTATAGAAGGTGACTATTAAGTTAATTATAATGTTTGGAATCAGTTGCGTTGAAATCGGAAATATAGTTGCGGAGATACGGAAACGGGGCATAGTTAGAGAAAAAACTTTGAAGGAGGGGCCGGGGGGGAGGGGATGTTCAAGTGCCCTTCAGCAAATGACTAATTAGGAAAACCACTATGCGTCTTTAAAAATTCGTTCGTTTGGTTAAGCTAGGAACTTAATTTGAAATTTGGCTTAGGCTATTATTCGGAAATACTGGTAATTGCTTTTTAGAAATACACCTTGAAGCAATGAATGCTGATTTTTACGATAACTTAGTAAAAATGGAACTAAATGAAAAAGTTCGGAACATTATTACTGAGATATTACTGATAAACTGAGATTTAAAATAGCGGTGTTCTGTATATAAAACAACAATTAAACGCTACGGGTGACGCTAAAAATGTTAAAATTGTTAAATGTAATTAGACCCTTACCCTTCGTCATTCCCGCAAATTTATAACAAATAATCTGTTAAATAAAGTTTTCTGTATTAATAGTCTCTATCATAATAATTTATGTTCTGTTTAAAAAAAAAACCTTAAACCCAGTTAATTATAATTAAGAAAAACGTGCCTGGAAGTGCCTTAAACAGGTGGCGTTTGTATAATTTGTCGTGAGTAGATGGCGCTACATTAGCTTGGCTGTACGCAGGTAACTCCAGTCCATGTTGGCACTATTTAGTTATAAATCCTTATCTATGCATCGTTACTCTGATTTATTTAATGTCTTCTGAGAAGATATTCTATACAACCAACCAACCGAAGAAAAAAAGCGTATTTTTAATGAGAGTTCTTTGTGCATTTTAATTAATATTTCAGAAAGTAATTAAAATATTAAAATTCTGACGTTCAGGTGCCCCAGGAGATGGTTTGGATTACCTAAATCTAAATTTCCAGCCTTCTAGGTGGGCTAGATTTTGCTAGCCATCGCAGACAGGCAAACACACACACACAGAGCGAAACTTTCTTTTATTAGTATATTAATAAATAATTAAGTAATTGGTTTGAACCTTCACCTCGCTTAAAGCGGCACAATCGTCCTGTCGAAAGGGGTGATGGTTAGATAATATTTCTCTGTACTTAGATTTATAAAACGTTTTTTTAATCGTTTTTTGTATTTGTACTTCGATATAGAAATAAAGAGTACTTTAAATATAGAAAAGTTTTCTAAATTGAAATTTATGAACTTTCGAAAACACCAACAAAACTTTTGTGAACCCTGTATAAAAAATCACAACGTTATGTGTAATAGATCATTATTAAATCTCTTTGGTGAATAAAAAATATGGATAGTGTGCCGGATTATTGATTCCGACATTTTATTTTAAGTGTTTGTTTACACACATACGCAGAATTATGGACTGCCTAAATTTAAATGACAATTTCCGCGTATCTTTTCAAAATTCTTTATATTTGTTCGTTTTGTTCAGATGGCAATTTTGATTCTAAAATTATTATATTTTTATCTTTACGGCTATTAAATGGAAATACACTCATGTCCAAAATTAATGTCACAAACATAAAATCTGTGAAAACTGATGAACTGTTCGCTGTGTTGCCACTAAATTTTGCACAGAGGTTTATTACAATGAGAGAAAGAATATAGCAACATAACAATATAAAGAAGATTTTATTTGGGAATTCAGAAACATGGTATATCAAAAAGTGTTAAATCATGAATCAGAGATATAGCATTTATCTCGGGAAAAGTCTGTCTAATATGGAGTGTGACAATCGTGCACTGATATACAAACCTCACAATGAGCTCTCATACTGTTTATGAGGGTGTCAATAAATGTTTGTGACAACAAAGCCCATTCTTCCAAAAGCGCGGCTTTTAACTCCTGGAGGGTCCTGGAAGCGGGGGATTACGCTGTGCAATGGCTCTTCCTAGATCATCCGAATGTCACCAAGAAGCCCGACCAAGGCCACCACAGACCAACGACACCTGCACATGATCGATACTTGGCATTAAACGCACGACGACATAGGCTGGCAACAGCTCCTCAGCTTGCTCGTGACCTTACAGCTGCGTCTGGAATAAGAATTTTCAGGCAAACAGTATATAGACGTCTAGCAGAGAGAACCCTTTACACCCGGCGTCCAGTCGTGTGTGTCCCTTTCACTGCATTCAACAGGGGAGCACGGTTGTTGTGGAACCGAAAACATCAGTCTTGGACACAATAAGAATGGGGGCATGTTTTTTCCAGTGATGAGTTGAGATTCACCACACAGAGTCATTCTCGTCGAATCTTCATCTGGAGAGAACGTGGAGCTCGCTATAATCCCTCCTACGTAAAAGAAATCGACAGATTTGGTGGCAAAGGAATCCTTGTCTGGGACGGCATAATGTTGGGTAGTCGTACACCACTGCACGTCTTCGATGCGGGTAATGTCAACGCACATTGCTATAAAGATGAGGTCCTTGAAGCCTATGTGAGGTTGTTTCGGTCTGCTGTAGGCCCGGACTTCATGTTTATGGACGATAATGCGAAGCCACACAGTGCACACGCTGTTGATGATTTTCTTGAAGAAGAGGATATTCGCCTTATGAATTGTCCCTCGAGGTCTCCGGACCTCAATACTATTGAACATGTTTAGGATGGTCTAGGAAGAACAATTGCACTTCGTGACTCCCCTCCCACGACCCTCCAGGAGTTAAAAGCCTCACTTTTGGAAGAATGGGCTTTGTTGCCACAAACATATATCGACACCTTCATAAACAGTATGAGAGCTCGTTGTGTGGTTTGTATAGCAGAGCACGGTGGTCACACTCCATATTAGACAGAATTTTCCAGAGATAAATGCTATATCTCTGATTCATGATTTAACACTTTTTGATGTACCCTGTTTCTTAATTCACAATTAAAATATTTCCCATATTATTATGTTGTTATAATCTTTCTCAGACTGTAATATGCCTCTGTGCCAAATTTGGTGGAAATACGGTAAATACTTCACCAGTTTTCACAGATTTTATGTTTGTGACCTTAATTTTGGACATGAGTGTATATAGCCTAAAGCAGTATTGCCATATTTTTATTCAGAAATTCCAAACTCATACCAGACATTTAAAATATCAATTTTCGATTTATTTAATGACGGACATTTCTTAATTACATAAAATAAAATTTCTTAATTCAGAATTTACTATTCAAAAATTCCTGCACGAATTTGGAATTTTTGAATAAAAAAGGAGGCCAAATTGGCAACCATGGCCTAACAGTGCTGGCCTTACAGCTGGAATTGAACTGTTAATAACCAGAAGTTTCTGGTTTTCAAGGTGATTTTTGGTTTTCCAGTATATATTTATAACTAAATATTAAAAATATCATATTGATATTTTTTCATTCGTTAGAGTTTTAATTATTGTGTGAAAACTCAACAGTTTCTTTTTCAAAAAGAGCAACATCAAATACGTTTTTGAAGGCTTTGCTTTTCAGAAACATAAGGTGGTAATTTAAATAACTCAAAAAAAATTCCAGATTTTCTTATAAAGCATTCCCACTTAATTTGTGCATATATATCTGACCAATGAACTAGAAGTTAAGCTGTATAACCAAAGTTAAGTTGTTTACAGACATTGAAATTTAAAAAAAGCACGATTTTTAGCAAAAAGTTTTTCCTTTTTTAACAACAAGCAATATATATTACTCAAATTTCGAAATATTTCTAAAATTCAGTTCTTTCGGAACAAACAAATGTCTGA
This sequence comes from Maratus michaelseni, assembly GCA_963931845.1. NCBI lineage: Eukaryota > Metazoa > Arthropoda > Arachnida > Araneae > Salticidae > Maratus > Maratus michaelseni. The sequence goes on from OZ007586.1 coordinate 227,828,538, forward strand.
GTAACAATAGATTAAAAAAAATTAAAATATATTAACTGGAACTTAATGTGCAGTTGCTGACGCAAACATAAAAAAAAAACAATATATCACTATGTTAATCACTAATCCTTATAACACCATAAAAATAAGGATATGCGCTAGGCTTTTCGAAAGAACTTTGGCGCAAAGAAAAAGTGCAACCATTTTGAAGGCATGAGAAAGACTCAAAATCAAGAAGGCAGGAGCGTCTTGCTCCTGGCTTCAAAGTGGTTGCACGTTTTCATTGCGCCTGACGAAGAAAGACAATATTATTTCGAAAGGTCTAGCGCATATCCATATTTTTATCGTGTTATTAAGAAGTTTTTTATGGTATCACAGCAGCTTATTCAATATTTTAATGCAATTAATCACTGTTGAAAATTCCCTATTTTCAACAATTTATATTAAACAAAAATAAAATTTAGCTTTTTTCAAAATTTTACACCAGAATTCAACTATAAAATAATTTATTTGACCTTCATATTGCAATTTAAAAAAAAGTGCAACGAGCGTAGGCGATCCCATAAATTGCAAAGAAAGAAAAATATTTTTATCCCTGCACTGCGCGCGCAGTAATACATACGTGAATCAATGAAAATTTATATTTTTTAAAATAAATCCAGTTCCGTTGTACCACTGTATTTCAATACAAATATTCGCTTCATGCAGTCACTGAAGCATGCTATGAAACAAGGAAAATATTTACTTTTAAAAATTTGCGGTATATTTCCCCAAATGCGAGTATAAAAAGCATGCATATAAAAGAAAAATGTGTGCAGTGTAAGCATACCTGCCAAATTTGAACTGAACTTCCGTATGAGTTAAGGTTAAAGACGTTTCTAACCAGAAAATATAGAAAATATAAATACCAGAAAATATAAAAACCAAACGAACGAATTTTTAAAGATGCATAGTGATCCTCCTAATTAGTCATTTGCTGAAGGGAACATGAACATCCCCTCCCCCCGGTCCTTCCTTCAAAGGTTTTCCTCTAACTATGCCCTGTTTCCGTATCTCCGCAACTAAATTTCCGATTTCTACGCAACTGATTCCTTACATTATAATTAACTCACTAGTAACCTTCTATAAAATTAAAGTAAATTTATGAGTAGCGGTTACCACTATTTCTGAATAATAGTTTAAGCCAAATTTCTAATTAAGTTCCTAGCTTAACCAAACGAACGAATTTTTAATGATGTATAGTGGTTGTCCTAATTAGTCATTTGCTGAACGGCGCTTGAACATCCCCCCCGACCCCTGCTTCAAGGTTTTTTTTACCTAACTATGCCACCTTTTCCGTATCTCAGCAACTATCTTTCGATTTGAACGCAAGTGATTCCCAACATTATAATTAACTTAATAGACACCCTTTATAACATTAAAATAAATTTATGAGTAGAGGCTACCACTATTTCCGAATAATACTTTAAGCCAAATTTGTAATTAAGTTTCTAGCTTAACCAAACGAACGAATTTTTAAAGAAGCATCGTAGTCCTTCTAATTAGTCACTTTCTGAAGGACACTTGAACATCCCCTTCACCTGGCACCTCACTCATGATTATTTTCTCTACCTGTGCCTTACTTCAATAACTCGGCTTATAATGTTTCTATGTTCTCGAAACCAGCTCGATTTTGTCGCACGCCTACTATACAGTACCGCGGGCAACGTTAACCTGTCTCAGAGGTTCTTTCCGAAAGAGGTTGCTTCCCTGGCGGTGGAAGGGGGAAATAAAAGATTTTCCGGAGCGTGCGAGCGTGCCCGGTATACGGTGTCGAAGCCATCGGAAACCTTGGCCAGAGTTTCGTTTTTTAAAAGATTTCAGTTTATTACACGGGCTCGGGCAACGCCGGGCGGGTCAGCTAGTATTTTTATATAGTGTAATTTAACTATTTGAATGACATAAATTCTGGTATTAAATAAGATAAATTTTACTATTTAGTAATAGCAGTGCCAAGTGAAATAATGGCAAAAATGTTGGACACTTCTGTTTTAACCCTTTTAGGGACAAAATAATTGTACTGCTAGAATGTTAAAACGATTGATTGTATGCAGAATTTACGTATCAATTGATTTGAAAAAGAAATCATTTATTCACCTACATTTTATAATCAAAATAACATTAGAAAATTCTGGACGCCATTTGGCAATTTGGAATTAAAATGAAGTGGTATATATATTAAACTAGTGACCTTCAAAGCATTAAGACATTACCAAAAGATTTATCGAACATCTGTCACACAAATTTTCTAGTTATATATTATGAAAAATCGGAATGAAAAAATATATTTTCTTGAACTTTTCTAAGGCATGAAAACCTGATATCTCGTCTTATTATACAAAACACTCAGATAACTGAACATTTTATATTTTTATTTTGTTATTAGATATAAACCTCATATAAAATTCAATAATGCTTGAGAAATACAACAATAGAAGCATACTTGCCAACTTTTACTCTTTTTTCGTAACACTATTCTGAACAGAAGTATTTGTCTTATTTAATCCTAAATTGTCAATGATTAAATTTGAAAAGAGTTGTTCTAAAAACCGTAGTAGGAAAAGTGCATAAAAAATGGCAGCTATGTAGAGAGCAATACCATTTTCCCTTTTAAATATTCAGTTTGAATATTCCACTTTACCAAATTTGTTTCTGCATGAAAGAAGATTTTCTCAAGCAATTTCTACTTCTTTAATATAAACAACAACGTAAGCAAAAGCATTTTTTTCACTTAGTTCTAATTTTTTCGAAGTTTAAATTTTCACCAACATCTATTTAATAGATATGAATAATTTTTTTTTGTGCTCTTGAACCTCATATGAGATTCTTTTCTAGTTTTGAAATAAATGCAAGATTATTAAAAATGAAAAAAATATTATTTATAATCCATTTTGAATCGATACACAAATACCTGAAAAAAAAATTATAATCCATTTAAAAATAATTCTTGCTTGAGAGGTTTAGTAATAATAGAGCAAAAACTTGCATTTCCGAGATACATGTATACTTCTGATATGAGAATATTTGAGTTCCCTGAAAGCATGCTATTTTCATCAGATTTGTTTGTTTTATAAAGAGGAATAAATAAATTATTTTTCTTCAACTAAAGAAAAAATTTGGCATTGAATTCCCAGGAAAAGTGAAAACGAAGGATTACTCCTACAGCAAGCATATTGTAAAAAAAATATGAAGTGACTAGACAATTTAATTATGATTCAAACATGGCTTGTCACTCTCTCGTAATTAAAGAAACTTTGAGTCTAAGAAATTTTTCTTCCAGTTTATTAGAATAAGGCAAACTGCATTTTGGAGATTTAATTTTTTTTTCTTTGAAAAAAGGAAATATAATGAGATTTTTGTCCAAGCACTTAAGTGCCACCTGAGAGTGACAGGGATTGTTTTTCTTGACAAAATAATTTATTTGAATGTAGAAAAGTTTTAGTGTAAGATTTCATTTTTTACACATATGCGCACATTTTTCTATAGCAGTAGAAGGGTCGGAGATGACCGATACACGATTTAACCCCTTGGAGATCAAGCACGTGGTCTAAAAATGCTACATTTTGCGATGTTTTGACACCAGTAAATTTAAATAATGAATTTTTACGTTCTCAATCTGCAAAAAAACAATAATAAATATTTTTATTTAATAATACTGGTGGCAAAGTTATATATTAAAAAGGGGTATATACCATATACCGGTGCCCCTCAAGGGGGTTAATAAGACCAATTTTATTGTATAATAATACTGGTAGTAAAGTGATGTAGCATTTCCTGATACTGCGCTACTTTTCTATAGAAATATTTATATTCAACCGATTTTTTAATGTGTATATGAGGTAAATTCAGTAAACTAGGAAATGATTTTAAAGAATCAGTTTCTTTCATTTTTTTTCCTTCTGACACAAATACTGATTAAAATTTTATCAGGTAAGAAAATCTGGTTTACAAAAATTAAATGCATTTCAATTTTGGTTAATTATCTTTTTAAAAAATATGTATTACTATTTTTATATTTTTAGTTGCGAAAGAATTGTTTATACAAATACTTGAAGGTACATCATAATACTTTGCTTTATAAAAAAACAATTCTGCAAACTTTTGCTGGTGTTAAGTTGGAACCATGACAATTTAATTTTGTTTTTTAAACTATTAGGTTTAAAATTACTATTGAAGTTTTGTCCTATTTTAAAATCTTATTTTGACACTTTGCCGATGACACCACAGTGGTGTCGTACGTAAAGTAACTTAATGTTAATCCTTAAATGCTACATTGGCACCAGAATTTTGGAATGAAAAATTCCTTTTTATCAAGTACATGAAGAAAAGATTTTACTTATTTTCGAATAAATTGTTTCAAAATTTTTTGAATAGATGTACTTTTTACGAGACATACGGACGGAAAAGTGTTAATACTTCTAATAAAGGTGAAATTTTATTATAGATAATTTTACGCATCACTTCAAAGCAAGCAGGTATAATAGAATTATCAGGTATTAAAATTTTATCGGTACTAAATGTATTAAAATAAGGTTTTATAATAGGACATAACTTTTGCAAGAACCTAATAGGTGTTCGTAACTCAAAGACTTTGCAATATTCCCATACTTCCTAACCTCCCGCAAAATTATGTTAATTTGACCCATCAAATAAACATGTTTCATACAGGAAATTTTACTTTAATAAAGTCAATTGTATAAAAATCGAAACAAGAAAATTTTCACTAAATAAATATTCTGATTCGGAATATTTATTTCATGTAGGTAAAATTAACACAATTTTACAAAAAATGATAAGTATGTATTTTTTGCATCCATAATGTCATCAGTAATAATTTTCATTCTCAGAATTACGATTCTGTATCTTCGAAGACGTACAGCAAAATAAAAATTTACATTCATACAAAATGATACATCAGCCTTTATTCATAGATTGTTAACAATAAAATCACAGACAAGTGTCATTGGACGTAGAAAAACGTCTTCTTTCGCGTAATGCATGCAATTTTAGGTAGATTTCGTAAGAAATACTACCTATTACATTCTCACCTAAGTTGGGAATTTTGAAAAATTTTTGCAGATCTACGCCGATCATGACTCCCAGAACACAAAACCACCACCAGTTCAAAAATTTATCTATCTATCTATCTATCTATCTATGTCACTTTTTTCTGACCACGATAACTGGAAAAATTCTGCATAAATCTCTTCCAAACTGATACATAAAATCAAGGGTCATAAAATCTCGGTCAAGTTCGTTAATGGACAAAATCGAACCAAGGGGGGGAAATGGGGGGGGGGCTTTTTGTGAAAACAGAAAAACCCTCATAATTTCTTTATTATTATACGTATCGAATCCGTTTAAAGTTATTATTACTTCTAGGAAAAGGGCCGAAAATTTATGTATGACAGATTTTTGATATAATTAAAAATGGCCCCAAGGGGGGGGGGGGAAAGGGGGGTTTTAGAAGAAAAAAATCATAGCTTCGTCAATTCACAATATATCAAATCCGCGTAAATTTACTATTAATCCTCTTAGTACTATCTAAAACTTTTATATTGACAAGTTAAGTTTTTTATAGGACCAACCGTTATAGCAAAAAAAAATTAAAAAAAAAAAATCCCTGCCGGCTTCGCCTGCAAACAAGTTATTTTTCGAAGTAGGCGGTTCCAACTCCCGCATCTTTTCGAAACCGATGCATAAAATCAAGGGGCATAAAATCTCGGTCAAGTTCGTTAATGGGCAAAATCGAACCAATGTGGGGGGGGGAAGGGGGGCTTTTTGTGAAAACAGAAAAAAAACCCATAATTTCTTAATTATGATACGCATCGAATCCGTTTAAAGTTATTATTACTTCTAGGAACAGGTCCAAAAACTTATGTATGACAGATTTTTGATATAATTAAAAATTGCCTTAAGGGAATGAGGGAAGGGGGGTTTTAGAAGAAAAAAATTCATAACTTCGTCAATTCCCACGATTTCAAATCCGCTTAAATTTATTATAAATCCTCTTAATATTATCTAAAACTTTTATATTGACAAGTTTTTTATAGGACCAACCGTTATAGCAAAAAAAAAATTAAAAACAAAAAAATCCCTGCCGGCTCCGCCTGCAAACAAGTTATTTTTCGAAGTAGGCGATTCCAACTCCCGCATCTTTTCGAAACTGATACATAAAATCAAGGGGCATAAAATCTCGGTCAAGTTCGTTAATGGGCAAACTCGAACCAATGTGGGGGGGGGGGGGCATGGGGGGACTTTTTGTGAAAACAGAAAAAAACCATAATTTCTTAATTATGATACGTATCGAATCCGTTTGAAGTTATTATTACTTCTAGGAGAAGAGCCGAAAATTTATGTATGACAGATATTTGATATAATTAGAAATTGCCTTAAGGGGGGGAGGGGGGGTTTAGAAGAAAAAAAAATATAATTTCGTCAATTCCCAAGATTTCAAATCCGCTTAAATTTATTATAAATCCTCTTAATATTATCTAAAACTTTTATATTGACATGTTTTTTATAGGACCAACTCTTACAGCCAAAAAAAAAAAATCCTTACTGGCTCTGCCTGCAAACAAGTTTGGTTTCGAAGTAGACGGTTCCAACTGCAGCATCATCGCAAAAAGGTCATTTCTTCCGCAATTCCCGACAAACAGGCGCCCCACGGTCTGCGTCTTCGAAATCTACCTTTGCCTGTAGGCCGAGCCGTCAGGGATTTTTTGAAATAAGGATTGTCTACATCTTCAAATTTGTCAGAGATTGTATATAAACTTGGAAAAAAACAAAAGATCTTGCAAGGAAGCAGCGGCTCGCCAAGGGGTTCCCTACAAGAAATTTAGTATAAAACATTTGACCTTGTTTATTCGTGTATTCGTGTAGATTAGCGTCAGTCTTGTTTAGCCGTGTAGTTCTCGTGTTGTAGTTCACGTGTAGTCTCGTGTAGTCTCGTTGTGGTTCTCGTGATTGAAACATTAGAGATGTAGTTTACGAAATTACTGGTAGTAAATTAATTATAATCTACCTGATGAGCAGCTGCTGTTGCACTGTTGCAAACGAAATAAATAAGATCACTCAATATGTAACCGAAAAATATTACGAAATATCTAAATATTCCAATTATATTGGCATGCTTGGTGTGATTTTATCGCATACGATTCTAAAGAAGATACAAGAGGTAGTTTGAGGTTTCAAATGATTTGTACTTATCACCTAACGGATTTCATCAATATTAAAATGGGTGCAGAGCAACTTTTTTTTGAATATATATTCAATTTACATTGAATTAACAGCATAACTATAACAAAACTGAAGTTATAATAAAATTTTAACAGTTGCCTAAGTTGTTAACCTAAGTTGCTTTCTGTGACATGTGATAACGTCAAAAGAAATGCTGTAAGTACATACTAATTCAGTCCGTGACATATTCTGAAATAGGGAGTGTCTAGATCATTGTTGTTTGGATATGGATGGTGGCTATTTTCAGCTCTTGTTATGATGCCATCGCATTTATAAAACAGAAAGATAAATCTTCTGAAAACTTCGTTACAAAATATTCAATGTTTAAGATATTAGAGATTAAGATTTATTTTTCGGTACATAAAGGAAACTCACTGGTCAGTTTTTTGAGTAGATTTTTTTAAAGAAATATTTCCGTGCTAGGTCTTGGCAAGCTTTTTATAGTGAAATGATCATCATGGCTCCCTAATAAGCTTTTTAAAATCATATAAACATGTTTTGAGAAAAAAAAAATATGTGTGCTGCGTTTATTTAAACCTACACTGCACATTGATGATATACATCAATTAAAATTTAACCTGTAATAAATAAATTCATTTCCAAGGTATCCCTCAATTTCAAGTACAATAATTTTCGGCCTATAATCCGCGGATCAAACAATTAAGTTTCAACCCATAAATTTTATTTTATGTAATGTAACTTCCTAGATCGCGAAAAATATTTGACTTCAATTATTAAATAAAATTTCTGGGTCGAAACTTAATTGTTTGATCCGCGGATTATAGGCCGTAAATTACGGTATTCGCATTATGTAATGACTTCAACAGGCTTCGTACGCTTTTACTACAATTTTTAATAGAATTTTTCAATTTAATATTTAAATAGCAGAAATTGTAGACGCCACGTTTAATTGCAGAATTTGTAATATTTTTCTGCATTTATATAAGGCGAAAAATTATATTAAATAATTGTGGCAAAAGCGTACGGCAATCGGTTATTAACCCTTTAAGGGGCAAGTAATTGTGTTCTTGTAACGGTGAATTCCCACCGGAATTTACTAAAGAAATTAGTTCAAAATATGGAAAAGCAATTTTTCAACTTTTTCCCATCAAAGCTAAAACAGTAAAATTTAATTAAAAGTTTCTGGTTTGAATCGGATTAAAAGAAGGTGGTATATAATATGAACCACCAATTGGAAGAAGGGAATAAATCCAAAAAATAAGAATGGAGATAATTAAAAAAAAACTTTATAACTTTTTACTTTCAACTTATAGGCTCATGTGATATCAATGATAATGAAGAAAAGATAAATTCTGATTTATTTACTAATAGAGCTGGCTGAAATATATAATATTCATTTATATATGTATATGTAAATGTGTTGGATTTATTCCCTTCTTCCAATTTATCATATACTATATACAAAATAATTTGAAATAATAAACACTATAACGACAAAAACTATTTATTTATTAGAAAAAACGTAAGGACACTCTATTATTCATCTATTTCTTCACTTTCGGATCTTGTAGTTGGCCAGGTCTGAATAATATCGTAAAAGTCTTTAAATTCGTCAGGAATATATTGGATTATTTTTTGTATATCGTTCATTTTTTTTTCTCCTTTATGGGTATTTTAGTAATATATGCCGGAGTTTCTGTTATTTTCGGGTTTGTAAAAGGTTTTTGGAGCAAAAATGTAGCTTTAATGAAACCATCGATAAAATCGGAACATGTCAAGTAACCTTTATGACTTGACTCAATGTTGAATCTTGAATGTTGTTGCCTTGTCTAATGACTTACAGCTTTTCTTGAAACATCGCTGCCGTGAGTTTTTAAAATCAAATATATCGTTAGAAGTAATGGGTTTAACTGAAAAAACCCTGATTTTTGCTACCAAAATAAGATTATTATATTCATTTTGAACGCAAATTCTGTCCTTTATCCTAATGAGTCTTTTAGCGTTCCCGAAATTTCTGTCACACTGTAAAAAGAATGGCCACGCACAGGAAAGTATTGATATATTTTCTCAAAACGATTCATTGCAACAAGAGTGAGAAAGAATCTTATAAGGGTGTTATTTCTATTTTGTATCCCGCAATCATCACTAAAAACGTGTAGTTCTTTGACAGAGGGATCCATGTTCTGTATAGTTTTCCACAATAAACTGCATACTTCATCCGGGCCCCGTTTAGCTTCACCCTCATGGTAAGTGTAGAAATCCGCTGAGTTCGTCTTTAAGTCGTGAACAGAAAACACATACAGCCATAGTTTTCTTAAATAAAACATCTCTTGAACTGGGATCTTAGGAATGGGCAGATTTTGCATGTAATCCAGTTCAATTGCTCCTACAACTTCTCTTTTTTGACACAAGGCCAAAATTTATTTCTGTTTATTATAAAACGTTTTAGCACGTTGAAGATGTATAATTTTTTCCTCAACCGCCACTCTCTTCTTATTCTCATTGAGAGATGGACTTTTTATTTTTGCATCGAGTTCTTCGCAAGTCGAGTAGTCTACTTGTGGCCGACCGAATCTGTAGCCATGATTATCTTAAAATATTTTCTGTAATAGACGTATTTTACGCATTGGTATTAGGGGTATTTAAAAAAAAGTTTATGCATTATTTTGACGTTTAGTTTGCTTCTAAATAGTGTATATTTTTGCTGCTGTAAGGAGATTGTTTCAGGGGAAATGACCGGATATGTTCATCAATAGCCGTAATTGCTTCGTTTGTTAAGACATCGGTACGTGAACGTTTTGTCACCTTTTTCGGATTTTCGCGTTTTGAACGGCTGCGATTAACCTTCGCGTATTCAATGAGACTCATCATATATATGTCATGTTAATATTTCGGCTGTCCATTGTAAACGAATTCAAGCAACTGCTGTTTTTCTTCACTACTAAACTGCTGAGTGCAATTTGTTTTACTGACACAGTCACTATTACTGTTAGATTTAGCTGACACTAACCTCCCAGTACTTGTACTCACATAAGATTGACCAAGTAGACGCTGTGACTTCTGTGTTTCTTTTTTGTACAAATGGACATTTCTAACACCTCTTCTCTTCTTTTTTGGAGTCTCAGCTTCTGACTCATTCTCAGGTGAATCGTTACAGCTACTTTCACTGGTCATATTCAAATTTAATAATGAAATAATCAAATTTATAGGTTAATAATCTCCATGACGCTACGCTAAATGAATGCAGTCACAAACACAACAAAGAGCGCATTCAGCAGACCTTACCAAAGCTACCAAAGTTACCAGCCAATTGTAACGCAGTATGAAATAAATATCAAGGCGAATTGTGACATCAGCTACAGTTCAACAGGATAGCTTTCATTGGTGCCATTGTTGAATTGTAGCTGACGTCACAATTCGCCTTGATTTTCATTTCATGCTGCCCTACAATTGGACGGTAACTTTGGTAGCTTTGGTAAGGTCTGCTGAACTCGCTCTAAAATGGCGGCTATTAGATCGCTAGTATCGCGTCCCCCGCCAATAGCGATGCGTTTTTGTTTATCGAAAAAAAAACAGGCAAAAAGAAACACTATTTCTATACTCGTACATTTGATAGTTGGAAGAAGGGAATAAAGGAAGGATTTGTTTCCTTCTTCCAACTAACTATTTTTATGGCTGCATGAATCTATACGAAGCAAATGGTTTTTGTTCTTTTCTTCGAACTCACAATTAAGCGCTACGTCTAAATAAGGTAAAAGTGTAGAAAAATGAATGTCAAAAAGTGGCGTTTATTCCCTTCTTCCAATTGGTGGTTCATACATACCACCGCCCCTCAAGGGGTTAAATAAGGCGAAGAATTATTCTTTAAGGTATCTGACTACGTTTAAAAAGTGGTTTTCGACCAAAATTGTCAAAACGATTTTATTACATTTTATTGAAGCCCAGCTTTGTACCTTTCCAAAACTGTTTTTATTTTTATTGTACGATAAATAAAACCGGAGTTGTAGCGGTTTTTATATTATTCAATAGCTGTCACTGAAACCGGAAGTACTGTTTAAAGGACCGGAAGTACTATTTAAAGGTACTAATTGGGAGGTGGGGAAGAAAAATGATGGCCTTCTAGAGATAAACAAAGGCTCATTTCTTAGAAAAAATGTGTATGGCTCATAAAAACAGTCAAGTTTAGATGAATATTACTCTGCAAATTCTTGTAGTAAAACATAAATCTCAACTTTAAATGCATTTTTTGGAAAATGTAATTTTTGGTGAAAATTCCATAAGCAAAACATGATTTCTCAAAAAGTTATTAGAATATCACTATGAAATTTAAATTGCATGTTATTTACACTATTGTGAAGGCAATGAACTAAAGATTTAATTTTAGAATAAATATTTTTTGTTTTATGGATGCTTTCGTGGAAAGACATTGATGAATTTTATGAAAACCGGCATGTAAAAAGGTGCGATATGCTATAAATTTTGATACATTTAAAATATCTCTTAGATTTTAGTTCATTGCCTTCACCAATGTCATTATTTGAAGTGTAAAAAGGAAATTAAGATACATATAATATATTTTCTATAGCGTGTTTTGCGTATTGGGCTATATTTCTCTACATTTTACCACAAAATTCCCCATTTACCAAAATTTCATTAATGAATGAAATATTTTTTGCGTTTTTTCACAGTTTCTAGTTATAATATTAATAAAAATAAGTTCAAAAAATAATTAAATAGCTTTTTTGGAAAAAATTGCTCCGTACGTAGTCAGGCACCTTAAAATTTGTAGTAACTAACCTTAAACAAGTGTATAAAAAATATACTTCCAAAAAACTATTTTTAGAAGGTAGGGTCAGTGAAATGTAGCACTTATTTTGTTTTATTTTTTGAGTTAAGTTTGTGTTTTAAATATGTTTATATGACTTTAAAAAAAGCTCTGGACTAACACACTTTATTTACATTCCTTGTTTACGCTATTAAATATTATTTATGAATTTTTTTAAGATTGAAAACTATTTCTTTTTAAATTTCAAATGCAAAATAGGTATTTACAAATTTATATAATTTAAATTCTGAACCTTAAGAAATTTATTTATATTTACTAAAATAATTCCAACTGCGATATGTAAATTAAACTAATATTATTATTTCAAAAAATGCATTTCATCGTTTAAATATGGACAAAATCTTCTTTCTTCTTTTAAATATTTTTAAACTATCGTAATATTAAGAAAAAGTATCATGACATACATATTTATTTTTAACATTAGTTTGAAATATGTGAATAAATCTAAAATATTGATTCCAAGAAAACTTTTTTTCGCCTCCAGAAAATCTGCACTTGCATGCTCACATATTTCAAAAATAATAATTAGAAATGAGGAATATTTTGTTTGCGGATCAAATAAATAAGAAAAAGATATCGTTCTTTTTGTTTAATTTTTCTAGTTGTCCCTTTTTTTATACGTACAGTTAGTCAAAAAAATTAAATAAAAGAAAAGAAAAAGAAAAACATGCATTTATTCAAAGGTCGCTTCCGGTAAAATCACAACTAAAATGTCTTTCAGGGCTGTCACTGGTCCGTTTTTTGAATACCAGTATTTCTGTAGAAAATATTTTGTGGTAGGGTCTTACAACGTTTACAATAAAAAATAACGTTCAGGTAGGTTTCTATAAAATTTGCAAGAGAAATCTAAAAATAATTTTTTTCATTGAAAACAGTGGTATAAAAAAACGGACTGAGTGGAAACCCTTGTTTTTAGACTCGGAATAATGACGTCTTTCAGAACATGGATGCAATTTTAATAAAAATTACAAAAACTTCCTTTTTTTTCAAATTTTAACACCTACGTTTGATACGATATTTGAGTTCCTTGGATCAGCGCAATCTGGAAAAGGTATAGTTTATGTAATTTTTATTAACTCTTCGTAAAGTAATAAAACAGAATATATATTAGGGATACAAAACATTAATAAAATTGTAGAGGAAATGTATGTATAAAAAAACAAAAAAAATTCCATCTCTCAAATTCTATTTAGAAGAATCTCTTACTCAATTTTCTGGTTGCTGTTTTCGATTTTCTTACATGGGATTGAACGGAAGCATAATACGGTCCCATTAGACCATCGAAAAGTACAATTTCGCTACATCTTGAAAAATAGTGATTAGGGTCAGCGTGGACTGTAAACTTATACGCCCATTTTTTAGTTGATGCCGATTTTGTTTATGTAAGAATTGATGTAGGTCTTAATTCATAATTTCTTTGAATATGACTTTATTATGAAAAACAACTTGTGTGGACAAACATACACCAAAATCCAACGTTTAACACACGAAATCGTACTGTAGCACAATAAACATACGTACGTTAAGGGAGTAACTTGGACTCTCATCCTCAGTGTCAGTTAAAATAAAAATTATATTCCCCCAAAGACATGAAACAGAATCCAAAAACCCAAATGACAAACAACAACACACCAGAAGCCCATCACGCTCAAGCAACCACTAGGATTAAGCCCAGAGGCGTAGCGTCAAGGGGGGGCAGGATCACTTTACTACCAGTATTTTTATATACTATATTTGGCCTTATTTAATTCATACCGTTCAAAGATTAAATAAGGCCAAATGTCGTATATAATTTTACTGGAAGTAAAATGATCGTGCCCCCCCCTGACGCTACGCCACTGCATCACTCTAATCCGAATCTGGGCTTTCCGAATCTCAATAGTACCAGGAATTTGGAGTAATATTTTCTTTTATAATGTACGTGCAGAAAAGCTTTTACTGATATTCAAATAAATTTGTTCGTAAATTCCGATGACACCCAATCAATTCAACATTTTAGCAACATAATTAGTTTGCGTCTGACCGATTTAAGGGATAGTAGAGTGGTCAAACAACGACAAACAATTTGTATATAAAGATCGTAACAGGGATCGTAAGCAATGTTGCCAATATGGCTCCTTTTTGCATTCAAAACTATTACTTTCCTACCAAAATTTCTTTACAATATTTTTTGTTATTCTTAATGACAAACATTTGGTGATCAAAAAAAATATAATTATTATACAGAAATTCTGGTAGAACGGTAGATTTTTAAATTGAAAAGGTGTTAAGTTGAACCACTGGTTTTAATCTGTTTATTCAATCAGAAACACAGCTTACATCACTCCAGAGGCGTAACGTCAAGGGGGCGGCATGATCACTTTACTACCAGTATTTTTATATACTATATTTGGCCTTATTTAATTCATACCATTCAAAGATTAAATAAGGCCAAATGTAGTATATAATTATACTGGTAGTAAAATGATCGTGCCCCCCCCCCCTGACGGTACGCCACTGATTAAGCCGGAAGTGATGCAATACGACACAGTAAATCAGCCCAGAATGGTGAGAAGTAAGGTACGCTTGAAAAATCGTTGACCAGGTTTACCAAATTTATGAATATAAACTGCTTCAAAAAAGTCTAAATCTAAAGGAATATTGCATTTCTTGATAATAGTGTCTGAATCAAAGTTGAAATTATGCCCCTCACTCCAACAATCACAAGCAATAGAGGATTTTTGTAATTCCTTTTTCTTAACATAGTTTCTGTGTTCATTGATTCTGAAACGGAGTTGACGTCTAGTCTGTCCTATATAGGAGAAACCAAATTGACATTGGATATTGTAAATACCCCAAAAGGTTTGATGTGGAATTTTATCCTTAACGGTGAAAACTTAAGTTTATTAACTGGCTTAAAAACAACTTTAAAATCACAATTTCTTAAAATATTAGCTATTTTGAAGCTAATGCCATTATAAAATGGCAAAATAATGAGGTTAGAAAAAGAAACTGGAACAGCAGAAGAATCAGGATTATTAATACCTCTATTGAGACAACGAAAAATTAAACGGTTAATATAAGAAAAATTAAAACCACGATTGATAGCCACTGATCTAATATAATTCAATTCTGCAACAATTATTCATTATCTGAACAAATCAAACATGCTCTATGGATAAAGAAATGAAATGTCGAGGCTTTCTGGGAAGGGGGTGACAAGAATAAAATGAGGGGGAGTGAGACTGCAAAAGGTTTACGGTATACACAGGTGTCAAATGTTTTTATGCTGACAAGTAACTAACACATCAAGAAAAGGTAATTTATTATAAACTTCAACTTCATATGTAAATTGGATAATAGGATCTATTGCGTTTAGAGTAGTTAACACAATATCAAAGGAAGAAGTAGATGGGTCAAGGAGCGCAAAAGAATCATCCACATATCTACAATAAAACGGAAAATTAATGAGATTAAACAATTCAACCTCAAAGTAATGCATATACAAATCTGCTAGAAAGGGACTTAGAGAATTATTCATCGCTAAACCATCTGACATGGAATAAAATTGATTTGAAAACTGGAAAGCATTTTATGTTAAACAAATACTGAATAACTTAATGGTGTTTTTTATCTCATAATCTGTATAATGGAATTCTTTTAATCTTAAAGTGAGACACTCAAGTGTCCCTTGGACAGGAACATGGGTAAACAGAGAAACAACATCGAAAGAAACCATGCGCAAAGAGGGAGAGGGGGGGGGGGGTTCTAATACGATTTACAAAAGAACTAGAATTATGAATAGTGTATAAATTGGAAAATGAAAGAAAAGAAAAACGTTTAACCAAAAATTTAGCAAGGGCATATGAGCCAGAACCAATGATAGATACAATAGGATGGAGGGGGACACCAATTTTGTGTACTTTAGGAAGAGCGTAAAAACGACTACAGTTAGCTATGGAAGGTATTAAAGAATTTTTAGTGTTTTCATCAATACAAGGAGAAGTTTTAATAACTTTCCTAGTTTTCAGAAGATCTCTGTTAGATGGATCACGATGTAATTTAACATTAGGACCAGATTGTAAGAGATCATGTACTTTATCAAAATAAACCGATTTATCTTGTAGCACTATTTGACCCCCATTATCAGCTTTTGAAATAACAATGTCATTGTTGGACTTTATAGTAAGTAAAGCATTACTAAGATCTTTGTTTATATTCGGTGTAAAATTGTTGCGTTATGTTCAATTGTATTTTTAATAAGAACCCTAATGGAATCCTTTTTAGAACCAGATAGTTTACTGGATTTAAAACTTCTTTCTACTGGAGCAATAAGGTTAGGTAACTCTGGTCTTCTATAAAAGAAAAATTGTAATTAAGCTTAAGTGCTTCTTCCTGTTCTGGTGACAATTGAAAAGAGGAAAGATTTACAAAATTATATTATTATTAACACCATTATTATTAAATAGCATTATTATTAACCACTGGAAGTCCCGAAGGGGGTATAGGAGAATGAGGGAATAAATTTGAAGTTTTTAACTTACAATTATATATAATATAATAAGTATTAAACTTTCAAATTTACTTCCTCATTCTTAAATAGTATCCAAGCCGGGACTCGAACACGGGTCACCAGTATAGCGCAGTGACGTTCTACCCACTAAACCACTTGGTGGATCACGGAAAAATATTCCATTTTGTGCTGCGTTTGTAGCCTTGCCAACATGTTATAGTGAGAAGTGCCAAGCTGGGTGTCCTTCCAAGTCAAAGCCATTAAATAATAAGCCCAGTCAGATAAATGGGAAACTTTTCGCAAGTTGAAAATAGCGCCATCTAGCGGTTGGGAGTGCTGCATTCGGCACCAAGAATATTTAAATAAAATTTTTTCTTCTAAAATTAAAGCTTAAAATAAGGAGTTCATATTTTCTAAGAAAGTCGTTTGTAAATTCCGGTGTCAGTCAGTAATTTCACATTTTACGAACATAATTTGTCTGTGCCGGAAAGGGTTAATTGCATAGTGATGTACCGTAATTTCCGGCGTATAATCCGCAGCTCAAAGAGTCGTTTTTCGACCCAGAAATATTATTTTATAAAATGTAACTTAAAAGATCGCTGTAAATATTTAACTACAATTATTGAATAAAATTTCTGGGTCGAAAAACGACTCTTTGAGCTGCGGATTATACGCCGGAAATTACGGTAAATTTCCATCACTTTTTATTTAACTTTTAATAAATAAATCAACTTCTTCGCCACCACTATATTTATATAGAAATATTAATCCAGTAAATTTCCACATTTTTTTTTCATTATAGTTTTAGCTTTAATGTAAAAGATCCCAGTAATTAGCAAGCTTTTAAAGGAAGTGCAAAAGCAAAACATCGATAAAAATAAATCGTATCGTTTCTCTGCGACCCACTTCTGTTTTGACCTCCTTCCGCAGCAGAGGTTTGGCGCTAGTGTGTCGCTAACAAATTTAACACTATCTGACTGGGCTTATTATTTAATGGCTTTGTTCCAAGTGGTTCAGTTGGTAGAACGGCTGTGCGCTATACTGATATCCCGGGTTCGAGTCCCGGCTTGGATACTTTTTTCACTATGTTGGCTATAGGCTTTTTAAGCAATTGAAATTCAAATAAAATAATATCTTCGATTACTCAAGTAACAGAAAATGCTAAAAATGGTATGTCACTTTAGCAAATGACTATGTAGTTCCTGTTCAACATTTGTGTGCATTTGTGTAAGCGTAGCACGTATATTAGTGAAGATGTTAGCGTTTCTGTGTAAAATTCAAAAGGTTTCTTTTTTTACATAGCATTCAGAGTTTTCAACCGAATTTAACACCGCTTTACAAAAACTTGACAAAAAATTGTAGAAATAGTATACTGCAATTAAAATATTATTATGTTGAATATATGATGAAGTATGGGTATGCAATAAATTTTAACTGTCAAACCGACATTTTTCTTACTTATCAATCAAACATATCAATTATCCAGTTTTACATTTTAATATATGTATAATAATTTAGTGAAATGGGAAGCACTTGGCATTTCTTTAAAAAGAATTCCCGAAAAAAACCTTAAATTTCTGGCGTACAAATTGTGTTTCCACTATATAGTTATTTAAAAATCCGATTAATTTTCGTCACCATAAAATATCACAAAACTTTATCGAAAATACATTTTTATTTACAAAAAGAAGTTAGTTTAATGATATTAATTATAAAGAGACACTTGAAAACACACACTCTAACACAATTGAAAATCAAAAGTATTTGATTAACACACAAACACACATATATATATAAATTTCCTGGCTTAGCTCAAATGATTTCCGAATAGTTTAAAACACTTGTGTCTATATCTATTTATGCCAAAGAAAACTTTCCGTTTATCTAAATATTTTCATATCATTAAATCGTTAAAAAATGCAAATACTAAACAGACACTTTAGTTCTTATTTCCTCTTTCAGCTTGCAAAATATGTTCCTCTAAATATTCCTATTTATTTTTACCCTTTTTCTATATTATTACAGCTCTATAGTTTACGACTGCAGATGCAAAGTGACAAACGTAATCCTAAAACACCTTTGGGCGACAA
Organism: Maratus michaelseni; assembly: GCA_963931845.1. Classification (NCBI taxonomy): domain Eukaryota; kingdom Metazoa; phylum Arthropoda; class Arachnida; order Araneae; family Salticidae; genus Maratus; species Maratus michaelseni. The sequence goes on from OZ007586.1 coordinate 227,847,184, forward strand.
TTCAAGTCTCGTCTGCTATATAACTGACGGGCCTTTATCAAAAACATAAAATTCATTCGTCGAAGCGTAAGTCATCATCGATTAATCGATACTTATCGTCACCTCTGTTTATGAACGATACGATGCTCACTTGTTTATGTTTTATTTGTTCTTGCTTCGCAAAATTTCCAATACACGATTTTTTTTTCTAAAGTTTCTGCTAAAAATGTTTATGCTTCATAGTAAATTTTAAAATGTTTTATACAGTGTTTAATGTTTTTATCTATTGTCTTAAAAACTATGCTTAATCCGATTTCTGATCCAATTTTTTAAAGAAGGCTCTTTGTTTTGAACAATATTTCTAAGGATTTAAGGCGCGAAAGCATGAAAAACGATTATCTGTTCAGAATGACTGTAGAAAGAAGTATTGAGTTTTAAGAAATAGCTATATAAAATAAACAAATAAATAAATAAATTTAGAGTTGCGTATATTAGAACGAAACAAACTCTGCTGAGATTTATATTTCATAAACTAAAATTCTTCCCAATATTTTTTATGTTAAAATAAAATGCTTAGAGATGCGTATTTTTTAGAAGTCATATTTATGAATTTTTTTATTTAATTACGTAGTTCTGCTATTAAAGAATGCAAAGATTCTTTAGTAATTATAATAAAAAATATGATTATAAATAATATATTTAAAACCGACATTAATTATGGGTACCTATAAACTGAAGTGTGTGTATCTTTCCTTATTGACAGCAAATTTTATTTCTATAAGTATACTCACAAGAAATAGTACAGCTGTTTCTCACATTTCGCAGCATTCTCTTTTTCGCATCTATTTTTCTAATAATAAACCTTTTGCGTAACATGTTAATAAAATCACTGTTATTCAGAATTTTTTTTTCCACGAGATTCCTTAAATTTTTGTTCTGAAAAGGAAGAAAACTTTGATGAGATCAACTGATTTATCTGCGTAGTTAATACAAATTTAATATACCGTAATTTTCGGCATATAATCGGCGGATCAAACAATCATGTTTTCACACAGAAATTTTATTTTATCAAATTTAACTTACTAGATAGACCACTAAAAATATTCGACTTGAGTTATAAAATAAAATTTCTAGATCAAAACATGATTGTTTGATCCGCGAATTTTACGCCAGAAATTACGGTAACAAAAATCTCTAAAGTTAATATAAAGTTGCATATTTTAACAAAATGTTCTGAAATTACATTTTAATATGATTTAAATCTTGGCAACATTCTAACTTATTCCTAATGCTGTATTTCAAAAGGTTTTTGAACATGAACATCTTAAAAAAATTCATAAAATACAAGATAAAATACAAACTATGCAGTAAATGTTTTACTATGAAAAACAGTTATTTTAAAATACGTCATAAAATGTTATAAAAATGTTTATACAAGTATTTTTCTTAGTATAATCTGTCTTAAAAGTTTAACACGCACCAGAAAAATCGCTTATTAAATAACACTAAACAAACAAAATAACAATATTTATTTATTAGATTTGGTAAAACATTTAAATAAATCATATTAAAATTAATAAATATTTACATTGTCATGTCTTTGATAAAAATATATATAAAAATCCGTAATTACGAATTGTCTGAAAAATTTATGCACAAAACATAGCTACCAACATTTCGGTTTTTTAAAATCAGATATACGTACATTGAACTACAAAAATGTTTTCGCCAGTTTATTTTTCTGAGATTAACAGGAGTCAGCTGGATGGGGAGGCCTACCAAATGGCTTATGCACTCACAAGCCCCGTCCAGAAGTCGGTCTTTTAATTTTTAACCAATTCCAGATGAGAGACCTGCACCTGGATTGGCACCCCCAAAAGTAACGCTTATTCTAAACATGGAGGACATCGGAGCCTCGAACAGATTTTACGTGCACCATATCCCATTAACGTACACGATCCCACAGCAGGCGTAGTCGTAAGAGGTTGTCACCCTCCCAAGCTGTGACCACGGTCGATGCTACTTTACTTTCGGTGATCTTACGGGAACCGAGCTTATTCATCCGAGCCATTGCGGGACTCTGAGATTAACTGAAAGTTACTGAAAGCCCCCACCTCAGGAACCCGCTTTTGGCATATGGTTGGGACAAGCCCCAAAGCCTGAGCTAGGAAAATAGCTACTACTAGCGTCTTCAGTCACGGAACGCCCTTCGAAAAACCCCCCAGGCAGAGCCGGCCCTGATTTATTGAAAAGAAAAATTTTTGGCTTTTTACATTGAGGGTTACAATTTCTGAAGTCCTCATTCGGACTTAGACAAGTTGTTAAAATGCCACATGGCATATTGTTGAAGTTTCTTCTTTTCTTTTATACATACTATTGCCCAGTGGCAAGATAATCGCATTATTTAATGCCACATGGCATATTGTCTGAGTTTCTTCTTTTTATGGAAGATCTTATTTGACATACTTTTGCCAGTTGGCAAGAGGGTGGGCATTATAAGGGGTTAATATATATTAGTTGATTTGATTATTACTTGTAGTTACATTTGCATTATTCTTGAGTATAAATATAATATTTACAGTTTAAGATGAGTTGATTGCTTATTTACAGTTTATCGGTTAGTATTTACAATTTGTTATTGATAGTGCAGTCTTGATCACAGGTATTTATTAAATTTGAGATGTAATTATTTATTTTAAGTTTATTTAAGTTAGATATTTGTATCTGATAAATGAGTATTTTTCGTTTAGAATGTTATAGTTTTCATATAGTTTTTTAAGTTTAGTATTGTCTTTGAGGATTTCCATTATGTTTTGTTGGAAGGTTTTACTTGTGTCTTGTGGGAATTTATGTTTCATGTAGCGACACTTACCAAAAAGATAGTGATTCGGGTCTCCACGTTGACCACATTGACAGAGGTCATCATCTTTCTTGCCTATTCTGTGTAGAAATGATGGAAAGCTACCACAGCCTGATAGAAAGAACATGGAGACCCTGTCGCTACATATGAGTGAGAAATGAGCTTTCGGTATTAATGAGTATGTGTGTCTGCCACTTTCCGAGTGGTCCCAGTTATATTGCCATTTATCCAGGAGACTTTGTTTAATTATTTTATTGAGGTACGATTTTGGGAGTTTAAAGTCTCTGGATAATGGGTGATCACAGTAAGTGGCAGCCTCATTTGCCAGTTTGTCTGCAAGCTCATTTCCCTTGTTCCCAGCGTGGCCCTTCACCCATGTGAGGTAAAAGAGTTTGTTTTTGTTTTGTTTTATTGTTTGATGTATGTCGTATATGTTCTGGATTGTTGGGAATATGTTAGTTAAGGCTAGTATTGATGATTGGCTGTCGCTGAAAATTTGGAATATTGATTCTGTTCGGTTTATGGCCCATTTTATTGTGTTTATTATTGCTAGGAGTTCTGCCTGGAATACCGTGTTGTTGTTTTGTAACTTGTGTACTTGTTCATGGATTTTAATATCATTTTTAAAAGCTATTAATGCACATGCCGTGTTTGTTTCTATCTTTGAACCATCTGTGTAGATGTGTATTGTATTGTGTTGTTTTATTATGGATTCTGTCGTTATTAAGTTATTTATGTGGTTTTCTGGGTTTATTTGATATCTATGGATTTTTTGTTCTATTTTTTCTTTTGTTATTATTTCGTTATTGTGTATTAGGATTCCTTGTTTCGTGTTAATATTATTTTTGATGTTTTTATATTCTAAAGTTATGAGTAGCGGTGGTATTCCGAGCAGAATTTGTAGGGACGGTGTTGATACGTTTTTGTAGCATTTTGTTATGGATGTGAGACTTAGTCTTTGAATTGATTGGATTTTTCTCTTGTCGATTATTCGTAGGTGGTCAAACCACACCTCTGAGCCGTAATCAATGATTTTTTCAAGCACGGTGAGGTACCATTCTCTGAGGAATGCTCGATTCACCCCCCAGTTTGCCGAAAAAACCCTTTTGATTGAAGATGTTATTGATAATAGTTTGTTGTTGATGTTTTGGAGGTGGGTTTGCCATATAAGTTTTTGTTCAAAGACTATGCCTAGGAGGTTTATGTTTTCTACTTGTTTTATTGTAGTGTTATTAAGTTTTAGTGTTGGTGGGCGGGTTTTTAGGATGTTGTTACCAAACATTATGTATACTGTTTTTTCTGTAGATAGTGTGAGGTTTAAGTTGTTGCATATGTTTAGGAATAGTTTTATTCTTTTGTTAGCTCTTAATTCTAGATCGCGACGACTGTTCGCATGGATTATCATGTTAAAGTCGTCGCAGAAACATCTAAGGTTTTTAAATTTTTTATAGAATTCTATTAGTATTTTGTTAGCTATGAGTAGCCACAGCAGGGGTCCAAGGCACGAACCTTGTGGACAGCCCTGGTGGACTTTTCGTTTTGATGTGTTGTCTGTGTAGTCTGTTATTACATGTCTATTGGTTAGAAAACTTAGTAGTTGTTTCTTGATATATGTGGGAAGTGGAGAATTTATTATTGTTTCTCCCAGTACCTGCCAGTCTATGCTGTCAAAGGCTCCCTTTATGTCGAATGATATTAGGATGCAATATTTATATGTTTTTAGGAGGTCTTTTATTTTTGTGTGTGTTAATTTTAATAGTTGTGTTGTGTTTTTGCCCTCTCTGAATCCATATTGGGATGGGTGAAGATAGTTTAGATTTTCTAGATGGTGTGTTATTCTGTGTTTTAGGAGCCTCTCCAGTATTTTACCGAGCATCGGGAGGAGACAGATGGGGCGATATGATGTAGGTAGTTTTGGGTCTTTGTTCTTCTTAGTGAAAAATACTACTTGGGCTATTTTCCAGTTTGTTGGGAAGTGATTAAGGGTAAGGCATTTATTTAGTAGGTCTCTTATTATGTGTTTAAAGTTTTTGAATAGGTTTTTTATGATGAATGCGTCTATTTTATCATAGCCGGGAGCTTTAAGATTATTTTGTTCTTTTATTGCGTTTTTGATTTCTTTAAATGTGAATAGTGGAGGGGATGTAGAGTGTGCGTCTTCTCCCGTTGTCAGGTCTGTTAGTTGTTGTTGTGTGACTACAGGCACTGGGAAGTGATGTGTTGTTAGATCTTTAAAGATATCTGATTTTGTCGCGTATGTGTGAGAGTCCTCTAGTGTTGTGTGTATAAAGTGTTTATTAGTTATGTTTTTGGATGTTGCAATTTTGAAGGTTTGACCAAATTTATCTTTTGTTTGTGTGCAGAAGGTTTGCCACGATTTTAGTTTTTCTGATTTAATATGTTTTTTATAGAGGGCTCTCTCTTTGTTAAGTTGAATTTTCCATTTAGTTTCGCCTGTTTTATTAAACCTTTTTCTGAGTGCCGAAATTTTGTTTCTGTGTGTTTTTAGTTTGTTGTTCCACCAGTTGAATTCTGGGTAGAGTTTGAGTTTTTTGGTTTTTAGTGTTTCATTTGCTGTTGCTGTTATTGTATCGTTAAAGTTTTCTAACCAGGTGTCTAGATGTTCTTGTGTAAGTGTGTCTTGTAGTTTTGTTTGTAAGTTATTTAGCTTATTTTTTATATGTTTGTTGAATTTTTTAAAAGTTGTGTGTTTAGTTTTGTATCTTTCTAATTCTATTTTTTTTGTTTGGAGTTTAATTGTAAAATAGATATACCTGCGATCTGAGTGGCTATCATTAGTGACGTCTACGTTCCAGGATTGGATTGTTTCTGCCACATCTTCGGTACATAACGTCACATCAGGCGTACTTGAGCACTTCCTGTTTGGTTGTCCAACAAAAGTCTCTGGGGCCTCCGTGTCGTTTATTAGTATTAGTCCTTTTGACATTATTAGGTATGTTAGGAGGGTACCTCTACTGTCCTCTTTGAGGTATCCCAACAAGGAGAGACGGGCGTTGAGATCTGCTCCTACTATGATGTTCTGTGTAGTGGTGTGTCTGAGATTAACTAAGTCAAAGAAAACTTCAACAAAATACTGGTGTCTAAATTCAGGAGACCGTACAAACACTGAAAAAAATCCCCTTACGACAACCGCCATTTTTGTGGAAGCGCGCAGGCCTAGTATTCAGGGGGCGGTGGTTGTACGATTTAAATTTGCTAGCACACACTAGCGCCACTTTCCACCGCTGCGGCCAGAGCATAAACCAAGTCTCCGCCTCCTGAATACTAGGCCTGAGCGGCAACATGGAAATGGCAGCTGTCATAGGCTGATATTTTTAAGCGTTTGTACAGTTCTCTGAATCTACCACCGGTAATTTCTTAAAGTTTTTTTTTCTTTGGTTTATTAGATCTCGGAAAGATGAGGCGAAGAAAACTTTTAGAAATTATTGGTGTTCTAGTTCAAGGGACCATACAAATGCTGAAAAAAAAAAATCCGCCTACGACAGCCGCCATTTTTCTGTCAGCAGGAAAGCCTAGTATTCAGGGAGCGGTTACGAAGGCGCTGCTTGCGCAGTATATGCAAACTTTGTTCACGCACACGAGAGCCACGCACCCCTCTCGCGGCGAGTTTTCAAAACTGGAGATCATAAAAGAATTTTTAAAAATGATATTCATAGATTCCATAACTTGCCTTTTAAGTCCACACATTTGTCTGACGCGCTTGATAGAAGCATGTGTTATAAATTCAAGGTCCACAGTTCACCTTGTTAAATTTGGACCCTGACATTTTTCTGGATAACGGTTTACAACGGAACTTTAACCGTTATCGTTTCGATTAATATTTTTCAATTTGGGGATTTTTCTGGTTATAGACTTTTTCTTTTTCAGCAGACAAAAAGAAGTACCCGCCGTAAGATGGCGCTATTTTCATTTGCGAAAGTTCTTCCATTCATCTGCTCAGGCTTATCATATAATAGCTTTGCGTACTGTAGATTATTTAGACAAATTTATAAACTTTAATGAATAGTAGGTTCTATGAAATACACAACACGAAGTTCAAAAATAAAATTTCGAGACAAAAGGGTTTAAAGTAAATGAATATGTCACGTTAAAACGTATCCACTCGATTGTGTTATAACATATTTTTCTCCTTGTTCAAAAGCATTCTATTAAATTTTAAAAATTCTATCGGTGCGTTAGGTAGAATATTTATTCCACAAAACAGTCGTTCAAAAGAGTAAACATTGCTGCTACTTTCCCGATCGATTTCATGGCATATATAAGTATAGTCCGCTCTTTAAATATGTGCGGTTAATGCTTACAACCAAATGTAATTTTCGAATTTCTCGTTGCTGTAGAAACAAAAGTAGGCAATATACCATTAGAAAGTAAATATATAGCAGATTCAAAATATTGAAAAAAAAGAACATAATCCATAATTTTACGTTTTTCAGTTCCGAGTTTACTGAAGCACTTCAAGACTGTGGCCAATCACCTACTTTTCTATTCAGATTGCTTGATTGCGACCACTTTTGTAAAACAGTAATATTCACAATTATTTAATGACATATTAAATAAGACAAATTATACTATATCAATATAAATTGGTAGCAATAAAACAATCTGAATAAAAAAATGTAACGAATTGCAAGGTGTATGCATTTTTTTTCACAATTTTTTAACAAAAGGTTTCGCCTTATTTAATCGCAGAAAACTCTTTCAACTTCTACGATTAAGCGTGGTGACTACAAATTCCGCGACTGAAATATTAAATAGAATTTTTTTAGTCTGAAATAGTGGTGGCAGACACATTTGAAATTTGAATCAGTGTATGTACCTTGAACTCGGCACCTTGGACTGCATGGCAAAGATTTGTAAAGGAACAACCGCTAGAAGGCAGTCCATAATTGCTCAAATTTTAATAAATTTAACAGCACTGTTACTTTTACACATTCTTATTGCCACTTTTTGTTTAAAAAATTATTTAAAGTTTTATTTAATCGCAGAATTATAAGATTACATATTGCGACTTTGTTTGGATAAAATTGGTGGAAGTTTGTCTAAGCGGTAATCAGTGTATAATCAAGAAATTAGTATAAAAAAAGGGGGCTGGCTACGTGCTATTTTTAGTCATTGCCTTGTTTGCGAATCATTCAGAAGCCATTTAGTTAAAGGATATCATGCTTTATTTCAATCCCTTGAATCAAAGTAGCCCGTAAAATCACAAGGTGACATATTAGAATGTAAACCCGGAAAATTTCTGTTTTAGTAAAAGTAGTGGAAGAAATAAACAAGTTGGAAATTTACGTCAGACATGATAAATGAGATGCGTTCGTACTGTAACTAGTTTTATAAATATTCAGATCTTGGTGCAATAGCTCTTGCACTCTTATCCAAAAATGCATAAATACAAAATTTATTTTACACTGAGGAAAACAAAATCCCAACACCAAGAAAAAATTATTGTAGAGTAATGAAATTTGGACAATCCATTTGTCTAGTTAACATGTTTAATGGATTAGATTTTCAAGATCACAGGTTAATTTAAGCTCAAGAAAATGCATTTCAAATGTGAAATGCTGTTACATTAATAGTCAGTGTAACGTCCAGAATTTTTAGTGCAAGCCTGCAAACGTGCATGCATTGTGTCATACCGGTGCCGAATGTCACTTTGTGGTATGGAGTTCCATGCTTGTTGTACTTGTTGTGTCAATACTGGGACGGTCAGTGCTGGCTGTGGATGAAGCTGGAGTTATCGTCCAATGATACCACATACGTGCTCAATTGGAGACAGATCTGGTGATTTCGCAAGCCAAGATAACATGTCAACACTCTGCAGAGCACGTTGCGTTACAACAGCGGTGTTGTTATACAGGGCGAGCTTTATCCTGTTGGAAAAATCCTCCTTGAATGCTATTCAAGAATGGCAGCACTACAGGTTGAATTACCAGAATAACGTACAAAATTGCAGTCAGTGTGTTGGGGATAACCATGAGAGTGCTCCTGCTGTCATAGGAAATTCCTCCCCAGACCATGACTCCATGTGTAGGTCCAGTGTGTCTAGGCCGCAGACAGTTTGGTTGCAGGCTTTTCTCTGGCCTCCCCATGACCAACACACGGCCATCACTGGCACCAAGGCAGAACCTGCTTTCATTAGTAAACACAACAGATCTCCACTCCGTCCTCCAATGAGCTCTGGATTGACACCACTGGCGACGCAAAGGGCAATGACTTGTAGTCAGTGGAATACACATTACAGGGCGCCTGGATCAGAGCTGTCCTTGAAGTAACCAATTTCTAAGAGTTCGTTATATCACAGTGTTACCAATTGCCGCTCGAATATCTGCCGCAGACGCAGTACGATGCGACACAGCCGTACGCTGAATACGGCGGCATTCCCTCTCAGTAGTGCCAGGTGGCCGGCCGGAACCCGGCCTTCTTGAGGCAGTACCATCCCTTGACCACTGTTCCCAACAATCATGCACAGTGGATACATTCCGGCCAAGTCTTTCTGCAATATCGCGCAAAGAAAATCCAGCTTCTCGTAGCCCTATTGTACGACCTCGTTCAACCTCGGTGAGCTGTTGATAATGGCTTCTTCATCTTCTTAAAGGCATTCTTGGCTAACATCAACTCAATACGCCCAATTTCGAAGATAAATAATGCTCACGAACTTTACAGCACGCATTTAAAGCAAAGCTGATTTGCAAGTTCTGAATGGTGCTGCTAGCGCCACACTTATCTGCGAGGCGCGAAATTTTAATCGATGTCATCTTTCAGATGTATAAACACGCGTACCAAATTTCGTTTATCTAACACAAGTCTTTCTTGGTGTTGGGATTTTTTTTCCGTCAGTGTATGTGCAGATTTTCATATTATAAATATTAATTTTATTTTATGAAATTAAGTTTCAATATACTTTTACAAGCAATTAATTACAATTCATTCACATTAAAATTAGAGTATGCGCAAATATACAATACAAGACGATGAAAAAAATCATCGTTATTATTTTAGTGAAATTAATTATATCATCTGTCATTATGATATGATTAATTTCCGTAATAAAATAACTACATTTTAAGTTGGCAACATTTTATCTTTTTTGACATTTACTCAAAATTCCAATGGTAAACTTAAACCTAACTTTGAAAATTTCAGATCATGAAATCCACATTTAGACACTTTTTCCATTTAATATCTATGTCTTCGGAAACATCTGTCCAAAAAACTGTCGGTAGATTATATGTTTGCCAGAATTTAAAAAAATTAGTATATAAATTCGGTTTTTAAATTCAGCAATACGGGAATAATATGACTCTATCTTAAATATGACGTAATCACCACAGAAACCTAGAGCCAGTACCTATCATGGGAAATCATTGAATTAATTATATATGAGAGGATTTAACAGAATAAACAAAACTTTTATTTATATTTTTTTAAATTTTGATTCGATTTTCATAAAATTGGAACTGACTCGACAAAATTCTTCAGTGATTATATATACGTAATTTCCGGCGTATAATCCGCAGCTCAAAGAATCGTTTTTCGACCCAGAAAATTTATTCAATAATTGTAGTTAAATATTTACAGCGATCTTTTAAGTTACATTTTATAAAATAATATTTCTGGGTCGAAAAACGACTCTTTGAGCTGCGGATTATACGCCGGAAATTACGGTATATATATAAAATTTCAAATCATTCGGTTGGGTAGTTATTGCGCTGTTATATGCGCACAGACGGACGGCCCAGACGACGATTATAGGTGCTACGTATTTCTATAATTACGAACGCACCTAAAAAAGGAATTACATCCCACACCCGTATGCTTGAGAAATGCGTTACTTACGAGGTTGGTTTGAAAAGTTCTCAGCCTGACAAAGCAAACACAAGATTTTTGACAATATTTCACTTTATTTTTCAACTTGCAGTTGCAACACAATACATTTCAGAACATTCTTCATAAATGACCATTTTTTGGCGTTTCTGGTGTAGACGTTCAACAAACGCGGCACGCATTGAGCGGAAACCTTTTTCATACCCAAAACATTCTGTAAAATGCAGTGGATACGGTCTATCAAGATGTTTGCAATGTCAGCAAGTTCTCGTATCTTCAATCGGCGATCATTCAATATGGCATTGTGAATTTTTGAGACTATTTCGTCGATCGTAGCGGTTTTTGGGCGTCCTGAGCGCTCATCATCGTGAATGGATTTCCTACCATGTTTAAATACGGCAGCACACATTTATATCTTCGAATACGAAGGTCAAGATTCCTTTAAGGTCGAATGCAACTCTTTTTGTACGTCCGTGGGGGATAAACCTTTTTTAACAAAGTATTTTATAACATCCCGAACCTAAATTTATTTCATTTTTGGAAAATGTCAAAACTACTTTATTTTACTTTATTTCCAAGCAATAATCAATAAGCTCATGCATCTGAAACTCGGCAGCCTGTCATCTAAAGGATCATACTTTATAAACATCATTGTCACTTATCATACTTTGGTCAAACTACTGTGATATAGACACCATTTTGTTGGATATAACAGAGTGCGGGTTACTCATAACAGATTCACAACATTTGACCCTACCTGACAATCTTCTGTAGAGTCACCTAAAAAGCGTGTATGCATTCAAATCCACACACGCTTGATAATCGGTAACTTACTATTCGAGAAGAAGGAAGAAGAATGGGACAGTAAAAAACAGTTGCAATAACCACCGACAGATGTCGCTACAGGGCCTGTCGGTGCAAACGCCGTTGTGTACGGTGGAGGTATCGCAAACCTCAATGACTTAAAAGATCGCATATCACAACATGTGGGGAACATCAATCCTGATGCTTTACATTACGCAGTTGAGCATGTAGTCACCGCCCCCTGAATACTAGGCCTGAGCGCTGACAACAATGGCGGCTGTTGCAGGCCGATTTTTTTTTCAGAGTTTGAACGGTCCCTCGAAATTCCACACCAATAATTTCTAAAAGTTTTCTTCGCCTTGTTTTTCGGAGATCAAATAAGTCAAAAATAACTTTTAGATATTATTGGTGTTGAAGTTCGAGGGACTGTACCAACGATTCCGCCTGTGACAGCCGCCATTTTTTTCAGCGCGCAGGCCTAGTATTCAGGGGGCGGTGATGTAGTTCACCGACTGGATTGTGTCCTCCTACACATCTGAAATCTGAATTTGATCATCACCGCCATGCGAAAGTCTAAACACATTCACTGAGACACTTTCAAATAAATTAGGTTTGTCATGCAGTTTTACGCCTTAATTTTTTGTTTTTGTATTACACATCACATTTCACACTCAAAATCGTCATCTGTCGGCGAGTTTTGCAATTATTGTTTTTTTATTGTTCCATTCTTCTTACCCGTTCTCGACTAGTATGTTTACCGATTTTGGTTTCAATCGGGTTATTCCTTCTAGCAACAGTCAACTCGAAATAGCTATACTTATTTTATAACCACCCGGTAGTTGTGTCAAATATTGATTTAATATTTTGCTTATAAATATATTTATATTTAAATCTCTTCATTGCATTTTTATAGTGAATAAGAAGAATTTTCATAAATAAGTCTGTGATAAATATGTTTAAGAAGATTTATTACTTCTTGAAATATTTTAATGATACATTATGAAATTAAGAACTTGACATTGTGTTATTAGTATAATAAATGTATTTTGTTTAAACATTAATGAATCCAAAGTCTCTCAAAAAGAAATTAAGTTATAAAAGATATTAAATAAACAATGGCTCCTCCTCAACCGCTTACAATTTTTCTACATATTTCTGGAGAGAGGTGAATTTTTCTCTTATGTTATGTTTATCTATTTTGTTCAATAAATAAGGCTGATATTTTATTTAGAGGTGGAGACACATTATAAACAATGTCTAAGCATCTACTGTTTACATTTTTGTAAATCTTGATGGATAGGTGTGATACTTTCTTTAAAATATTTGTTCAGTAATTAAAGTTTATATTTTAGTTGCTGTCAAATTAAGTCAATACTACTATTAACAAGATTTAAAATTTGACTAATAATGAGTATTGTGGTTCGTTAGAGCATTCCTTTTAAAACTTTTTTTTTGTAATATAATTGAATTGTAGCAAAAGTGTTATATTTACATTGCTGACAACTGCTACGATTTTTTGTTACCAGTATTCCCTAATAAAATTCTTCATCTTAATTCAGTGGTTCTCACTTTTTTTTTGCTAATAGTATTTTCACACCAATTGTTTCGAAAAGTAATATTTGACTTATTTAACGACCACAATTCTGTGATTATATAAGGTGAAAATTTCTGTTAAAAAATGATAACTGAGTTGCACGCGGACCACATATTGAGTACCGTATTTTTCGGCGTATAATCCCCGGCTCAAATAATTCAGTTTAGTCCAAGAAATTTTATTTAGTAATTGAAGTCATGTGTATTCCGAGTTCAAAAAATTTCATTTTATCAAATACAATTTCTTGTTCTAAAATGAATTTTTTGAAAGGTGTATTATAGGCCGAAAAATATGGTACCACTGAATTATTGAATCGCAGATTTATGCAGTTATGTTGTTATGTGGTTAAATAAGGTGAAGAATACTATTTATAAATCTCCTGACAGAAAATCGTAGCAGTTGGCAGCTATAGAATAATTCAATAATAAATCATCAAACTTACTCTTTCAAAGTATTTCTGTTTTTAGTAGTTCTTATATACAAGATGATCATAAAATATGTGTACCGATTTCACGTTTCGTACGCGTGCTTATTTTTTAATACCACTATTTCTGAAAAGTGATTTTTGTCTTATCTGTTTTTACTGTTCTATAATTGAAAATGGCGGAGATTATTTTTCGGAAATAGAATACGTACGGAAAAAAGCACTTGTAGGAACACTGTATTTATATAGATTTAGCGAAAATTTTAGTCAAAGTGTCAACATGATATTTGCATAAAAATGAACATTGGGAATCGATTGCTTTGTTTAGTATCTTTGTTCAAATATTGGCCAGTTCAGCACTTCTATTCGAAAAACAAAACCTTGACTAAAACACAAATTTATGATAAGTAAACTCAAATTATTGCAGAAACAACCTTTCGAAACTTCTTTCTATATGTGATCCTAGTATAATTTACATACAGGGTGATGGTCAAGACCGTAATGGGTGGTAATAATAAAGTACATTTAATTAAGTACAACATAGTAAAACCAAGTTATATTATATAAATATTTGATTCAAAACATGATTATTTCGCTTGAAAAAAAAAGAATGGTTGGCAGCAATGAAATGGCGATTATGCCTGTCCAAACAATTTTGAATTAGACGCTTCAGAATTCGGACGATAACTGATAGTGCATGCCGGTGTCACTTAGTGCAAAATATCGACATATAGGGTCAGAAAATATAGATTTTTGACATTGACGCGACATCTCTATATAAACCGATGTATCGGTTTTTCTTACATCCCATGTATCGGCATTTTTTAGATATTAATATTTTACATGTGAAAACAACTTTAATCCTTTTTCACATATATTTCTAAATAAATCTAGCGAAATTGATTGTATTAAAAGAAACTTAATTAGCACTTTGATTACGTTCTGTGGGATAGTTTTTTATTCTATTTGTACCACTTTTTTGAAAATTTTCTCTGTCGTACGGGAATATTTTTTAGGAGAAATCTACCATAAAGAAATAATTTTGTAAAATGTGATACGAATGAAAATAAAAATATTCGGCAGTGCTGGCCAGCGTTAAAACAACTATTTTTATTGGCTTAGTAGTTTAATATGGCTGAGAAATTCATGTAATGTGAATATATACTGCACACAGTTAAAACTACATCTCATCTAAATTTACATGATTGTTTTACTAAACATCATTAGCGTAATCAGAAACTAGAGAAAAGGACGCTCTATCCGATTGTCTCAAATAACGTTTTTACTCATTAATAAGGTATCAAAGATCTTAGGTGCACTTTGCGTTTTTTAAATTTATTTATTTATATATTTTATCTGATAGGATTCTTGCTGTGTTTTTCACAAATGTGTTTATGTAATGATTTTGTTTGTATAAGGAATTTTTATTACTATCAGTTGCGCCTCGTTAGAGTGTTCATAGCCACTTTACTATCAGTAATTTCATAAAATAAATTTCTCCATGTTTAATCGTAGAACATCTCACGACTAAATAAGGTCAAATTTTTTATACTAAAATTCTGGTAGTAAATTGTGGACCCCCTGACGTGCCGCTACTGATTGCTATAGAAAGTAAAATTTCATCAAAGTAAGTAATATAGTTCGCAAAAATGATGTTTAAACATATTTCATCAAAATTAATAAATGTGATTTTGAGGAGCATTTTAAACTGAAAAATACCAATATTATTTGATATTGGTACTGAAATTGAACATTGGGAATCGATTGCTTTGTTTAGTATCTTTGTTCAAATATTGGCCTGTTCAGCACTTCTATTCTAAAAAAAACATGGACTAAAACACAAATTTATGATAAGGGAACTCAAATTATTACCCAAACAACATTTCGTGTACATTCTGATTCATTCGAGTAATATTCTGATACGTTAGCAGATTATATAGTAAATAAACATGTTATAAGAAAATATTCACCCCTCAACACTTTAAAGATTAGACAATAAAGTAGATTGGATAACTTCATGTAGATTTGTATCAAACTTTTTCTGGAAATATGCATTCTGAGATGCACCTGTAGCTAGAAACCACAGAGCAATGTCTATGAAATCTATGAAGATTAAAGCATATTTACCCAAAATGTTATGCTTTAGCAAAGTAAACTTAGCTGTTGTTGTGACTGCTGTCCTAAGTTTAGAATCTGTTTTCAAAGATCGAAAATACAATTATGGAAAAGAAAATCGTCGTGACCGTTTATTATTTTTAAATGTATTTATTTAAAAAAACACTAAAAATTATTTCATAAACTTTATAAACGTTATTGTTAAAAATATGTGATAAAAATCTTAAAGGGAAAATAAAACAATACTTAACATAAACAGGAATAAATCATGCTGTGATTGAAACATTAAGTTACAATAAAAATACTTCGATATATCGAAACATTTATATATCTATAATGTCTGTCTGATATGTTTCGGATATCGAATTTTTTAAGACGCTATATCGATATATTTAAATTTTTTGCCATCACTACTGACACTGACCGAATTACAGTGCAATTCCAGCTCTTCTCTTTTTGTGACGAAATTTCACAGAAAAAAAGTATTCTGTTGAATGTTTCTTTAAAGTATAATCCTTTTGTAACAGTTAAGGACAAAAGTCGGGTTTCGAACTGGAGTGAGATATCCTCATGCCTGAGAACTCTCTGATTATTTGCAAGTCAAATTAACACGTTATGAACCAAAAAATTACTTTACAAAATGGGTCTTCATTCTATGTGCAAATCATTCAGTTACTGAAGGAAAAAGTAGTACGTATGGGGAAAATCTAGGGATTTTCCGAACGAGAGCTTCTGTGCAATTCCGAAGTCCCAGGATTGGAGTTCACACCAAAGAAAAAAAAAGATTTATTTAATTCTGTACAGCGAGTATAAAAAATTACACCTGCCTTTATTCACAAACCGTTTCTGATAAAATATGATAGGAGGTGTCAGTAATCTCGGAATATTGGCTTCTTTCTAATATGAATGCAATTTTTGAAGTAGGTGACACACATATATGGATAAAAAATGCTCTTACTTTTATTTTTCAAATGATAACACACAATTTTGACACATTAATTTAGTTTTTTGGATCAAATTAGGCAGAAAAAATACATAGTTTATGTGAAAGGAAAGAGATAACAGTATGCATTTTTTGTGCATGTGTTTTTACTGCCTCAGAATCTATCCAAAAACAAAAACAGGGTATTATCACTTTTCACTCCTGAATTGTGTAGCAATTTAAATGTTGAAAGTTTTCAAAAATCAGCATTTTTGCCCATTTAAAAATCAAAAGAGGTTAGTGGTATTCATATGCGTTTTGCCAAGGAAAGACCTCTCTGTATATAATGTCTGTAATCTGTACAGTGGCGTAGCTACCGTGGAGCAGTTGGAGCGAACTGCTCCACGGTAGCTACGCCCCTGTTTGTAGGATAGATACGCCCCGATTTTTTGAATACCAGTAAAATCTTACAGAAATTTTCTCTTTATTAAATTTCAGAAATTGTACGCTTAAAGAAAACAAATATTTTTACATAAAAATATTGGTATGAAAAAAATCGGGAGATTGGCAACTATGATCCTATTAAAATCCTTTATATCAAAGTAGTTATTTTTTTAAAGATTACGAAATTTATTTTTTTTTTTTTTACTGTCGCTAAGTTCTATATTTAGTAAAACTATTAATTTAGTAAAATTTTCTATATTCACTAACAAGTAAAACAATACTTTCATTTTTTGTACGATCAAAACTTACCGAGTTATAATAACTCGAATTTTATGAATTTTCAGAGCTTTCGGTACTGAAAACGGAAAAAACGCGTCTTAAAAATATCTCGACAATAGTGTGTTTCTTTATTAGCATTCTATATTGCTTCAAAAGCCTTGAAAGGAACAACAGAAGTTAGTGGTAGATTGCACTGCGCCCATGGGACCATTTAAATCGGAAAGCTGCTCAATTCGTCGTAAAAATCAGTACGTTGTCCGAACTTAAACAATTATAGTTTATTTTAATATTTTATTTGTATTTATTTCGTCAAATATTTTATTATGAAAATACTTTATTTTTTAAATAAAAAACAGGGTTTTAAATATAAATAAGAATATAATATACGAGTTTAAACCTCAAACAGAGCTAGCAGAAGTGTTTTTATAGTGGCAAGGGGCGTACCAATTTTATTTGCTCCAGGGCGCTGAATGTGTAGCTACGCCACTGAATCTGTAATTACTTTTCTGTTGTTTCAACTTGTCTAACAGATATGGAGTTTGAAATTGGAGAAATTACAACCAGGCACTAAATAAAAAAATATTTAGATACAAGAAACATATTATTGAACAAATTTTGTTGGTCTTGTTAAAAAAATATTTCTGGGAATTCACTGTAATTTTAATTAACACCAGAAAATGTATTTAATAAAATGTTTCTTGTCTCTAAATTCCTTTTTATTTGTATCTGGCTCTCTATTTTAAAGACTCCGAATCAGACGAGTTGGAAAAACAAAAAACAATTTATAGCCTACAGGCAGATATAGGGACGTCCTTTCTTGCCAAAAATCGTATATGAATGCCACATTCCTTGTTTTAAGTTAGAAGCAGTGGCGGAACGTCAGAGGATGCTGTATCACTTTACTATCAGAGTTATTATATACTAAATTTTACTTTATTTAATAATAAAATATTCAAAGATTAAATACGGCCAAATTCAGAGTATAATAATATTGGCAGTAAAGTGATGCAGCAGCCCCTGATGCTCCGCCCCTGTTTACAAGTTTTCGAAAATGTTGATTTTTGAAAATTTTCAACATTTAAAATGTTATAATTTGGAACATAAAAGAGATAACAGCCTGTTTTGTTTCTGGGCATGTTCAGAAGTACTAATAACTCTATAAAATGTCCCCTGTTTTTCCCGTCATTAGATATAAATTTTCAAAAACTAGCATTTTGACTAATATTTCAGTATATTTTAAAGTACTCAATTAAAAAAAAATAATACAGATACATCAACTACAATTACAGGATTTAATAGAAAAATGTGTTTGATTTCAGATCTTAAATCATATTTAACCATAAGTTTTTGTTCTATTAGTTCAAAAATATTTAAGATTTTAGAAAGCTTTGAATTTCTTAAAACCGTAGTTTTTGACACCATTTATTAAAAATATTTTAGGATAGAATTTTTTTCGAAATGGATTTTAACTTCATTTAATGTTCAGGGTGATTTTTTTTAAAGTTGTGAAAGTAAAACCCTATAACGAAAGAACTACTGATCCAAATGACCGGAAATTTCACCAGTATGCTCCCAAAGCAATGGGAATTTTTTTGGCATGGTTAAAAAAATTAAAATCTCACCGACAGATGGCGCTGTATATGCAGTAAAGTCGGTAGAGGAGCTTGTGCAAGACACATGCACAGTGGAAACTCTTCACTCTGTTGTGGAACATGCGGTTTCACGTTTCCAACTCGTAGCTGAAAACATTGGACAGCACACTGAAAATCGTATGCGTTAGTTGCGCAGTTCTGTACGAATGTTTTACTCCATACTTTTATTTCGTTCTGTTTCTGCAGGTGTTTGCAGTTCCTTTTCCCAATTACTGCATTCTGTATGTTTTTTATATACAGAATGCAGCAATTGGGAAAAGGAACTGCAAACACCTGTAGAAACAGAAAGAAATAAAAATATGGAGTAAAACATTCGTACAGAACTTTGCAACTAACGCATACGATTTTCAGTGTGCTGTCCAATGTTTTCAGCTACGAGTTGGAACGCATGTTCCACAACAGAGCGAAGAGTATCCACTGTGCGTGTGTCTTGCACAAGCTCCTCTCCCGACTTTACTGCATATACAGCGCCATCTGTCGGTGAGATTTTAAGTTTTTTTTAACCATGCCTAAAAAATTCCCATTGCTTTCGGAACATACTGGGGAAATTTCCGGTCATTTGGATCAGTGGTTCTTTCGTTATAGGGTTTTACTTTCACAACTTTAAAAAAAATCACCCCGTAGATTTTCTATACAAAGTATGGGAAAATAAAAAATGGTGCGGAACCAAAAAATAAATAAAATTTGTTGAAATCTGTGGAATGACCCTGATAATATTATACAATTTTCCCTCAATTAGTGTGGTTAATTAGTCCCCTGGATATTATCGCACTAATCGAAACCGCATATATTGCAACGTACAATGAATGGAAAAACTACAAGAAATCCACTACCAATTTCTTAAAACCAATACACACTAACAGACAATCTAAAATGGACTACAATATAGTTTTTGATATATGATGGTTATAAAATATATATTACAGCTTGATTTGAAACTTTAAGAAATGTTTATCTAATTTTCATAAATTTCCATTAACATAAACATGTGAACTAGTTTAAGTAACAGTTGAGGAACATTGTAAAGTCAATTTTAATTTTAATTCGGTATACTACAATTCTTTAGGTTACTTACGTTGCCTTACTTATCATTAGGTATTTTTTTAATTAACATAAATTGGTATTGAAAAACTATTTGATTACTTTAAACATACATACATATTAATTTATTTAAGCTAAAATTTATCACATGCTAATTCCACAATTTTTTCCTTCTGTTTGGAATACACCTTGCAGTAACACAAATTTTATTATCTGATCCACGATGCACTTGCATAATCAGAGGCGTAGCGTCAAGGGGGGCACGGACCACTTTACTACCAGTAGTTTTATATACTATATTTGGCCTTATTTAATTCATACCGTCCAAAGATTAAATAAGGCTAAATGTAGTATATAATTATACTGGTAGTAAAATGATCGTGCCCCCCCCCCTGATGCTACGCCACTGTGCATAATTCCACTAATGTCTGGGGCTATATTTATCAAATGCTGAGTGAGAAATTCTAATTTTTGAAAAGCATTTTAGAATTAATTAAAGTTATTTATTGTCTCGGCATTTACTGAAAATTTCGACGCAATTTTGCTTGCAAAAAAAAGCAACACACATTTTGCTTTTTTGGTCACCAATCAAAATTTTTCCCGCACTACTCCAGGGAGCAACTAAAAACATTTACTCCAGTAACTGAAAATCGCACCAACCGAAACAGCAGTAAGTGGGCAGTAAGTGGGGGATACGTCTTTGTAAATGATTTATTCTTCTTAAAAAAATATGCATGTATCTGAGAATGATAAGAATTGTTTAATTCGTGGTTTGTGTGTGTTATGTATCATACAACATAACTTTGAGTTTTACGAACTACGAAATTATTTTGTGAAGAAAAATCTTTGAACTAGTTTAACACATATCATAAACTTATTTTTAGAAAAATATATTAAAAGTCTCAAATTTCTGAAAATCAAATTAACCTGCAAGAGATTATTGCAAATTAATGCACTCTTCTGTCAATATATTAGAATAAATAGTTAAAGTTTTCTCTTATTTGATTAACTTTTGCTGTTTGTTATTAAATTACTTTGTATTATTTCATCAATCATGTTGCATTTTTATATGTATGTTACTACTCTAATCTTTCACTTTTTTATTTTCGATTTCAAAAGATAGCCGAGTATACAAAGTATAGCTACAGGTCTTGGAATCATTCATCAAATTTCTGAGTGCGATAAAAATTCTTGAGATGACGTATCATTAATCTAAAAAAGAAGTGGCAAATGTTATATAACGATTTATCTCGCGCATAATTTTTCTCTTACCATGTTAATGGATAAAGAGATCTCCCAGATTAAAGAGAATTTTTTTTCGGTACATTTTATCTAAATGAAGATAAAATTAAAAGAAGTAATTATATAAAAGAGAATAACCAATAAATTTACCTTGAATAAATTAAATGGAGAGTCTATGCTTTTGAAAATGATAAAGTATAATATTTCAAATACATTGCAATATATATATATATGTATATATATATATATATATATATATATATATATAGTATTTTACTATGCGCATTATATATCAAAATTAATTACATATATCTAATTATTTCCTAAATTAATTATCCACTTCAGTTACAACATTACATTCTAGATGTTTTCTTTCCTATAGTATTGAAATAAAAGT
Source organism: Maratus michaelseni (assembly GCA_963931845.1). NCBI lineage: Eukaryota > Metazoa > Arthropoda > Arachnida > Araneae > Salticidae > Maratus > Maratus michaelseni. The sequence continues at coordinate 227,868,779 of OZ007586.1, forward strand.
AACTGAAGAAAATGGATAATAAATTGTTAAATTTCTGCTTAAGTAAACAATAATTTATTTGCAGGAAAAAATAAAGCAAGGAAAAAGAAATCTCAAAATCAGAAAATCTAAATGCCAAGATGTACTCTGTTTTTTAATTAAATTTGAGAACATTTTTGTATTTTTAGTGGGAATTTTCTAAATAATAAGAGTTTTTTAGTAGAAATATCTTTAAATTTCAAACGTTTAAGAAAATTTATTTGCTTGATGTCATTTGCCACAACTACTTCTCCATTTATTTAATTACGGAATTTACAAATGTCTATTGTTTGAAAGAGGGATTAAATTTTTTAGAGAATCATCAGTATAAATTTCTTCCTTTTGTAATGTATTATCCCGTCAATGACAAGGAAAAAATGAAAGATAAAGTCAAAAAAATATTAAAGTAGGCAAAGCAGAAAAACTAAATGTTAAATTGCACTCAAGTTTTTAATCAAAGTTTTAGAGTGGTTGAATTTTATAAATCTGCTTAGGCACCTAATACAGAGTTAATCGGAATTCCGTTCCTCGTTTAAACTTTATCCCTTTAAAGGGCTGAGATATATTATATATTTTTATTACAAGTTGCTAAATGGCAGCCAGATCATCTTGTTAACCAATTTGCATCATTATCGCATATATGCGAGTATTTCAGGATTTTCTACTATTCATAAATTCCGAAGTCGTGCCAGAAATTCTTAATAGTAATTTTTGCTTTATTTAACTAATGACGTTTTGTGATTACATAAAGTAAAATTATTTTTTCGGAATTTCTGAATATAAAAGATCTAAAATTCATGCACATATGCACTGCAAATGGTTTAATAAAATTTGGCTTTTATAAGGTACGTGAAGAAAAGAACTTATTTATTTTCAAATAAATTTGTTCGAAAATTCTAGTGACATACACTCATTTCAGTAAAAGAAATAATTTGTCCTTGAAAGAGTTACGAAGTAACACATTTTTACCCACTAATCACCATATGTCTCAATAGTGCCAGAATTTTGGAATAATATTTTCTTTTATAATGTACGTGCAGAAAAGCTTTTACTTATATTCATATAAATTTGTTCGTACATTCTGATGACACCTAATCAATTTAACATTTTAGCAACAGAATTAGTTTGCATCTGACCGATTTAAGGGATAGTAGAGTGGTCAAACAATGACAAACAATTTATGTATAAGGATCGTAACAAGGATTGTAAGCCATGTTGCCAATATAGCTCCTTTTTGTATTCAAAACTATTACCTCCCTACCAAAATTTCTTTATACATATTTTTTTTTTATTCTTAATGACAAACATTTGGTGATCAAATAAAATATAATTATTATACAGAAATTCTGGAAGAACGGTAAATTTTTAAATTGAAAAAGGTGTTAAGTTGTAACACTGGTTTTAATCTGTTTATTCATTCAGAACTTCACTACTTTTATTACAACCTTTTTTTTTAATCAACGCTATATTCAAAAAATTAAAATAAAATAAAATAATTTCTGTTCAGTATTCACATATACTTTAAGATTTCTATTCAATGTGTTTTCGTCTAAAAAAAAAAATGATCATGTTGACTATTATTATTATTCTTTTAATTTTGTCCTACTCTTAATTATTTATACTCACTTGCTCCATTTACAAGCAAGCCACGGTATAATACGAATTCTCCTGCAATGATTGTAATATGTTTGATTACTCTTACTCTCACTTCATCTATTTCCTTTAGTTCAATTAATAGACAAAATATATAAATAAACAAATTAATGCAAAAGTTAATAAAATTATTATTATTAAATATTTAACTATTTAAACAAATAATTTAAATGATTGAATAAATATTACAGTGTCATGGCAATAATAATAATAAAAACAAATAAATAGATAAATAAATGATTAACAACAAAGACGGTAATAATATTTGTACTACAAAAGTCAATATTGTATTATGTCCACATAAATTTTAACATTTCTTTTAATCATATGTTTGGATTGCTTGGATATGTTCGTGATTATAACCCGCCTACATTCCATTCACAAGTTTACTTCATAAGAGACTTTCAGAAAAATTTTATGTGTTTAATGAAAATACGAGTTGCTGCGACGCTGCCATCTGTCATCTACATTTCATTATCCATATGGTTAAAACTTCTACAAATGCAAGGATACGACATATATGTTAAGTGATTTCCAAAAGTGTTTGAGAAATTTGTGATTAACTTTCCTTTACAATTTTTCTACAAATGGAGTTTCTATTAGCATTAACCTGCATCCTTTATTTATACATACCAAAGGAGACTTGCTGCGAAGCTTCAAATTCTCAAAACTTTTTTTTTCCTCTACAAACTTGCTGCAACGCTTCGACTTTGATTAACTTTGTGTTACCTTTTATGTACAAGAATCTACGTTACACTCATTATCAGAGTTGCTGAGGGGCTTCACATTTCTACAATTTTTCTATTCAACAAACTTGGTGAGACGCTTCAATTTATTTGGTGGAATTACATGTTATGAGGTGGTGTATTACAGTGAAAATGTTGACGAGAAATTATAACTACACTGCTCATTACAAAAAGAACATTGGGCAGCACAATGCATTATCTACCTACATTCTTTGTATTAGTGTCTTCTACGTACACAACAATGGCACGACTTATTGCCAATGACCAGCGAGTGCTTTACGCTGACAGATTGGATGTCTTCATTCAACTTAAGCATATTGTTTAGTGCTTATTTCTACAATTCATTTACGTCACATAGAAACATTTTTACAACTAACTTCAATCCGGCTGGTTCATACTTCACAATATCATTCTACATGCAATGCGAAAGTGAACTGAACATTCACTCACTAACATTATATCCTACAGTTTACCTTAGTTTTAAAAAGGACTGGTGTACATTTCGTAACGGTAACAGTGACACATGAACTATATACTGTCAACTACAAATTACATAAAAACGCGTTTCAATATCATACAAACTGAGATATATGCAACTAATGTTATTTCACAAGACTATTTATTATATGGAACACCAAAGCTAGACATTTCTAACTAAAAACTCTTTTATTGGAAACATGCTCCTATAAGAAATAAAAACTATTACATTCATTGTGATTTACAAAAGGAAAGTGAACATTTAGCATTTTTTTTAAAATCCTACTTATTACAAGAATTTTATTTTGTTTACATTATACAAATACGTTATGTATGTTTATATATTTTCTCTTGCTCCATATATTATTTTGTTTTATATAGTCATATACTATATCAGCACATGAGTTAAGATCTAATCAGGAAAATTATAAATCTAAAAGGTGAGAATTGTATATATCATACATATTAATTCGGTTTTCATTATTATTATTACTTTATAACTTTACACTGCTTTATGAAATTCTTTTCCTGATTGGATAGATTGTAAGACTATTTCCTTTATTTTTGATGTTATTTTGATTTTGTTTCTTTATATTTTTATATATTTTTCATAAAATTGCCAATAATTATCTCTGAGGATGCCCTAACTGAGGAGCAGCAGAAAGGAAGGGAAAATAATACATAGAAATCCCGAAGTCATTTCATTTTTTTTTCTCTTTTTTTTTTCTTTTTGTAATGAGATGTATATTTTGTCAGGTTATTGACCTAGCAAGCAGCGATGGTGGGAGGTACACAGAGGTGTTGGAGAATTTTAGAAGACCACCGCGAAGACACTGTTTTATGTCAATCGACAGAACGAGAACATTAAAGGGATTACCAGATGCTAGGAATTTAGCTGTGAATCTGGGGGGTTCTGTTCGTGGAAAGAGACCTCCGTGGTATACGAAAAAACAGAGCAATATACATGTCAAGAGAGATTATGTAAGCGTGGAAAGAATGTTTTGATATTTGGAGTCTGGCTTTGACTTTTGAGGTACAAATGATGTAACAAGGCGTGTAAAAAGGGGAGCTAGGATTTAGTGTTTGGCCAATAAGAATGGTAAGAAAATGGGGGATGCGGAAAACAAAAAGGCGTAGACGGTTAGAGAGGGGGATCACTCTGAAAAATTAAGGGACACTTTGGGAACTTTGTCGAAAGAGGATGAGTCTTTGGGGAAGAGAGAACAGACTGAAGAATATTTCTTAGAGCGAGGAAGTGTGATAATTCTCTCTCTCTGTTTTGACTCGGGTCTTTCAGAGTTCTGGGAGAGAGGAAAGAAAATGTAAGTTTTTAGTAGGCTTTTGATATGCCTGAATAAGATGTAAAACGGGTAGTGTTGACGGAGAATCGGGGAAGCCAATTCCCGAGGAAAGCCTGGGAAGCCGCGTCGATTAAGGAATGAGATGACGGCAGAAGACTGAGTGCGAATCCCTAACGGAGAAAACCAGGTGAGTGGAATGTTATATAAGGGTTAAATTTTGTGTTCCGAGCAATCCTGTTAGGGAATAATTTTAAATTGAATATTGTTTAGGTCATCCCAGTCATATTAAATTCACGATATTTTATATTTTATTTTGCATATTGTTTAATCTAAGTAAATGTGAATTAGATGTTAATAAAAGTGGATTAATAACTTAAAATTTGATTCTTGTTTATTATGACTTAATTTTCAGAGTCGACCACGCCACGTTCCTGTCATATTGGTTATTGCGGAAAGTATCTCTAAGATGCTACTTACATATATAAACGTCGGACATTTATTAATTTAATTATATAAAGAAATAAGATAAATTCTACAATAGAATAAATAAACAAAAGAAACATAAACAGTGGTCGGACAATATAATTATACTGGTAGTAAAATCATCGTCCCCCCCCCCCCCCTGCGGCTACGCCACTGCATCACTCTAATCCGAATTTGAGCTTTGTTTAGCAAATTTCATAATAATGAAGATATTTGACTTACCGTTGTTTGTGTAAATTTAAACAATATCACGAGAAGTGGTAGAAATGGCAACTATCTATCTTACACATCGCTTAACTAGATGTTCCATATTTCCGAATGTATTTGACAGTACATGCAGTCAGAGGTGTAGCGTCAAGGGGGGCACGGGTGACTTTACTACCAGTATTTTTATATTCTATATTTGGCCTTATTTATTTCATACCGTTCAAAGATTAAATAAGGCTAAATGTAGTATATAATTATACTGGTAGTAAAATGATCGTGCACCCCCCTGATGCTACGCCACTGCATGCAGTTTCATTTACCGAAATACTTTATAATTCTATCACTTTCCATGGTGTCCTTTCTTATAACGCACAGCATAGTATATATGTTCAAAATATTTATAAAATATCCTAATTTTTGTTAAAATTACGAATAGTTATGTTTCTATTGGAAAGAGATACCTTGAATATTTGAGTGAATAAATGGATTACGACCCTGTTTTCTAAAAAAATATATTTGTTGTAGTCAGGGCATTTAGAAAAAATAAACAAAGAATAAAGAGCAGGAGTCAGATCGTGTAATATCTACCGATTACGAGTGAAGTAACTGTGAATATAGTCACAAGATGGTGGTTGTTTTATACATCGTATCAGTGCCTAATTAACGTCGGGTCATACTTCCACCAGTAAAATCAAATCAAATATTTTTCTTTATTTTTGAGAGAAATTCTGCCGCATGAATGAGGATTTTAAATAAGAAGAAAATTTCTAATCAAATTTACAGGTGGAAGTTTGTCCCGGCGATAATAAAAATCACAGACTTTGACAGAACGATTGTTTATGCAATCACAAAATGGCAGAGCCGAAAGGCCTGACTACCGCCAAGAAAAAATTACACAAATAGAAACGAATAGATATTGTTCCTTAATTATTACAGACTTTTTTCATGATTAAAACTTTTAAATAAAGAGGAAATTTGTATTAAAATTTGCTGATGGAAGTTTGCCTCGGCGGTAATGAGGCCCAGCCGAACCGATTACAGTTAAAACTTCACAATTTTGAATATATGTAAATTCCTTTTTATTCACAGTTACATGTGTGGAACTTTAGAAACTGCACAGGGGGTAAACATTTTGGGGGTAGCAGAATTTTAAGGACGAAAAATTTTCAAGTGTGGAAAAACTGTTGATTTCGGACAAAAAATTGATGATGGCCAAATATTTCTTGTTGTAAAAATACGTTAATAATTTTTACTTCTTTTCCTTTTGAAGCTCACAGTAGATTTTCGACAGAGGCGTAGCGTCAAGGGGGGCACGGATCACTTTACTACCAGTATTTTTATATACTATATTTGGCCTTATTTAATTCATGCCGTTCAAAGATTAAATAAGGTTAAATGTAGTATATAATTATACTGGTAGTAAAATGATCGTGCCCCCCCCCTGACGCTACGCCACTGATTTTCGATATCTTATTGAGATAGCATGGTAGTATTAGCGCACCACTTCCTAATATGTAGCTCTCCACGAAACTCTCAGTATTGATGTCCATTTCGGAACCACAAGTGTCTAAAATCAACAATGGCAGCGAGATACGACTTCGTTGTGTTCATAATGCGACGTTCATAATTCTACGTAAAGTTAGTTAACCCATCAAAAACTCCCATATAAGCTTAGCTGGATATAGGAACAATTTCAGATAAGGACAAGCTCTTTTAAAGTTTCACGTATATGTTGATATTCGTTATTCCGTGTCTACCTCTGTAAAGGTAATAAAATGTAAAGGAGGAAAATTCAGAATTTTTAAAATAATAACGTTATATTTCCATAAGTTTTTTTATACGGCCGATTGTTAATTTTGAATAACTGAGAAAGAATCAAAATATTGTCAACATTGTATAAAGAATTATAACGCATATAAATTCTTGCTGCAATTCAGTGCATTATATATAGAGAATATGCACAATTTTAACGGCGCAACTCCTGCGAATTTCCTTTTAAATAATTAGATTTTCCGTGAGTTCCATGCTACGTTTTAGACAGAACTGGCAGTACAATAGAGGTGCAATACGTTTTTTTTATTTTAATACAAAATTTATACAACTACTTTGCAGATTCTAAAAGGAGGTGAATTATTTTGGAAACACTTTTTGATTCTGCAAATATGACATTGAAATTGTATTCAACAACTTGAAAGTGTGCACGTAGGGACGCTTGAAAGCAAAGTCGAAAGCAGTGTTATTCGCATTCAGAACACTTTCAGAAAACTGAATAGGTAAAATTAGATGTATAGTTAAGTGCCTTTTTAAAACGATGCAGAGCATTAAGGTAGAATTCATGTTATCAGGGTGTGATTGTCTTTAACAACAGTTTGGCAAAGCAATGACAAAACTGTAAGCGAAGAATGCGGGCATTTAAACTGCTGCTTAAATGTGAACACCTTCTCTTATTAAAATTTTAAAGAGATCTAATGATCTATTTTGCTATTTGCAAAGCTTCAGCTGAAAATAAAACTTCTTGTGATTAGAAATCAGGAATCAGTTCCGTCTTCTTCAGCTCATGAGATTTCAAGGTATAACCTTGAAGATAAACATAAACGATGTTTTAATAGATCATCTGAGTTAAATGCAGAATCAGAAAGTCCAGAAAAATAAATAGCACCATACTTCTTTAAAAGTGAGGAAGAGGTCTAGGAAAGAAGGGAAATATATTATAAAAATAAAATAATTTACAATTTTCAGAATTAGTTAAAGAAGAAAGTTTATGTCTAGAAAGAATATAATTTAATATTTTTTTTTCAAATATCACCGCACTCAAAGATATTGAAATGTACGATGCTGCAGAGCAAGTTGATCCATTTACGATTCCGACATTGAACGTAACTTTGCAGATGAATGCATCTATTTTAAAAGCTATTTCATATTTAGGGAAGAAGGAAGTGGATGACAAGTTGTCCTGTTTTCCATTTCTCTGGAGTATGTTCGCTTCAAATTAATTAAGTGGAGTTTATCCACCTGTGTATTGTGTACACTGCACTCACGATTTACAACTGTACTCCAGCAGCAAGCGGTTCTTATGGAAGGTCATTCTTTACTTTTAAACGGAATATAAAGTAGTTTTCGAACAGAACAGGATGAAAAGTGACTGGTCAATCTTGGAATGACTGTTCACAGTGGCGTAGCCATGATTGGGGATCCAAATATTGTGAATACCACTTCCAATTCTTTGTAAATTTATTTTCGACTTTTTTATTTGCTTAAAATCCTGAGATTGGATAAGGCGAATAATATTAATTTAAAATACTGGTATCCTAAGCTTCTGGACCCTCACCCTGGCTAAGCTACCTGGTCATTCTCTCTCGCCAAACATTTCATTCACGGTCATTCTCTCTCGCTGCCTGGTGTTAATGAAGAATTAGGGCAGTTGTTTACGAAGTTCGTATGAATTAGAAGCCTCGATGTAATTAGGGGTCCGCTAAATGGGGGCAAGCAAGCTAGTAAGTGAATAATCTACAAATCCTCATTTTTTAAAGTTTTTTAATTAAATCATTATGAAAATTATCTGTTTCTTGGCTGCACCGTCTCAAAGGCATTTTTCAAACTCAGATTAAAATAACATTTATTTTATAAGGCTATTGGTATCGGTGCTGTCATTTATTGATTTCAATTTAAAACACAAAATGTCAGCTATATAGAAGTGGAGTCAAAATGTAAAACTATCAATCAATTTAGTTTTTATGAGAAAAAGAGTGGAGATACCCAATTGGGTACGCAGGACGGAAGAGGTAAATCTCAGATTTTGGCTATTAAATACGGAAAAAATTACTTTTACATTTTAGTAGTAAGAAAAAAGCGTAAAAGAGGGCAGCTATGCAAAATTTTTTTGTTTTAAATGGATCTGACTGGAACCGCTAATGGCTGCTGTTAAATAAAAATTAACATAACGCGCTTATAAATGATCGTAATCGAATTTTTTTTATTTCAATTTTAAGCAGTGTTCATTAATAGCGTTGCAAATAGGCCATTATTTAAGAGCACCATTTCTTTTTAAAAATAAGTTATATTTACTATGTCCGTTTTAAAAATAGTAAACTGCACCTCTAGACGTACCCAGAGATATCTCATAAAAATATTTCTTGTACCACAGTATTTCTAAATCAGTGATATCAAGAGCTTGTTAAAACTATATGACCCTCTTATTTCTTTGGGAAAAACACAGAACATTATTAAGTCATATTGAATGCAATTGTATTTTTTATTTAAAATTCATAAAAGCATTTGAAATTAATGTCACTTTATTTATAAAACAAAAGATTGAGATTTTGTTTATCACTATTAAACATAGCCATATTTCCTCTTCAAATAATGCCGTTTTATATTGAACTAGTGGCCTTTTTCTTCTTCAGTAGTGCCTTATTGATGACTAATACCCTGCCTTATTTCTTTCTAGCGTAAGCACTATTTAAAAATATTATTATTATGCTCAAAACAAAAAAAATCGATATTTTATAGGATTTTTTCGAATACCCCCAATGCATTCTTACTAATTGTTTGAGATACTCAGTTATGTACTCTATCTTCGGCCTCTTTTTTTAAATCACTCTGAGACATACAGAGAATGTTATTGAAACAGATAATAATAAGAATATTTTTTTTCCTTTTTCAATAAGCAAGATAATATCGGTGTTTGGTATAATTTAAATTAGGGAAATGTCATAACTTCAGGGATGTTGCATGAGTTCACTTAATTATTAAATACTAAATTTGGAACGTTATACGATTAAATAAAGCCAAATTTTGTAAAGTGATGTAGCATTCACCGACACTACGCCACTACGCCACTGATTTAGGGCTCTTTAACCTGTGACCCTCGGGCTGCGGAGCTATCAATATTTTAGAATGGCATGATTCCCGTTATTTAGTGACAGAAACAGAGGCGTAGTTAGAGTGGAAGGTAGGGTCCAGAGGTTCTGGATACCAATATATCAATATCAAGTTGGAAATAACTTTACGAAATTAGTAGTATCCAGAGCGTCAGGACCCCCATCCTGGCTACATCAATGGACAAAATTATGCTACTTAATTAGACGAAGATTACTATGCAGTAATTGTGAGAATGCAAAAATTTCCTGTTATGCCTCTTTAGGATATCTATATCTAATCTATCTTAATGGCCTGATCTTCTGTGCAGTAGTTTTTAATAAAAAAAAAATATTTCTATCTCATAAAATATTAGTATTTATTCAATAAACTGATAATATGAGAAATTTACTGTCTAATAGGCACCCACATCTGAGAAAAAGATCAAGAAAATTTATTGAATGACATGTTGTTCATGCGCATCCGGCTATGTCCTTTCCAACCAGTTTGGTGTTAAATACTCATAAACAAAAGGGAGATCAGTGAGACCCCTATTAATGGATATAATTATTTTCCATTGCTTCACATTTTCCCGAAGCTGTAACATTGTAAAAATATTAACGGTTACCATAACGTGCAAATCGACCCTTGTTTATAACACAAAATATTTCTTGTTACACAAATCCTGATATCTAGCCGTCAAAGAAGAATGAAAAGACAAGCCTACATTATTTTGTAAGCGTTGTTTTTCCAAGATTCTTTAGAAAATTATACGAGGGTTGTAAATTAAATAGTGGCAACTTAACCTTGAAACTCGCAGAAGGGCAGGCATGCGAAAATAGGATATGGGAGCGATGAGGTGGCGCTGTTGTCGATGTGTAGAGTGCAAAAAACAGTCGATCTGCTTAGAAGGGTAGTTGTTGTGTGGCGTTAAAATGAGGATTTTTGTTTCCACCGCTCTGAAGCATGATTTCAAAAGGTGATCAGCGGTCGTGGCTTAAAATCGAGGATGCCCGTGGCAAAAATGCAACAGAATGCTAGGATTAGTGGAAGCCTGTGGCACAAATGCTTTACCGTATAGGACAGTAGCACGATGGGTTTAAGTCAAGTTCACCGATTTCATGACGTTTCATCTGTACTCCACGCAGTAGGGCGTCGGTCGCTCACATCAACAATCAACACCTTGCCACTGGTCTACAACGGCTTCCCGACATTTGGCAAAAGGTTATAAGCTTTGCTGGTGATTACATAGAAGGAATGTAATGCAATTGTGTTGTAAGTTCATTAAAAATTGATTTATACCTATGTTGCCATTACTTAATTTACAGCCCTCGTATTATCATGCAAACGATTCTCGATAAATAGATTTTGTTTTAAATCTGGCATTTTGGATGAGAAAACAATTAAATATTCTAAAGTTATGAATAATATGAAAACATAGGCACAAAGAATTACTCATTTTACACAACTCTATGAAATAATATAAATATTTGCCTTAATTAATAATATAAATTATTGATTAAATAAGGCAAAGATTACTATCCCTAAATAGCGCTATTCAAAATTCGTAATCCTTGCTACCTATGTGAAGTATATTTTTAAAATAGAGTTTGTAGGGTAAATATGTTTAAGCTATTCTGGACCAACAGGTTGTGTTGCTGTAATGCCGAATATCCACCGGAATTTCCGAAAATTTTCCTTTGAAAGTAGATAATTTCAGTTTAATTATTTTGTTACATAAGTTATAAAAGCAAATTCTTTTTTTCAAATTCGCCGCCTTTCAATGGATTGATAAGGAAATGATTCAGACATGTTTAACCTGCAACTGAAATATCATGATGCTTTTATTCATTAATGTAAAATCTTGCTTTTTCTATATATAGAAAACTTTTTTTCAAAATTTTGTATCATAAATATTAAACATGTATGTCCATACGTGCTAATTTATGAAAAAAAGGATGCAAAATGTACCGTAATTTCCGGCGTATAATCCGCAGCTCAAAGAGTCGTTTTTCGACCCAGAAATATTATTTTATAAAATGTAACTTAAAAGATCGCTGTAAATATTTAACTACAATTATTGAATAAAATTTCTGGGTCGAAAAACGACTCTTTGAGCTGCGGATTATACGCCGGAAATTACGGTACCGTAATTTCCGGCGTATAATCCGCAGCTCAAAGAGTCGTTTTTCGACCCAGAAATATTATTTTATAAAATGTAACTTAAAAGATCGCTGTAAATATTTAACTACAATTATTGAATAAATTTTCTGGGTCGAAAAACGATTCTTTGAGCTGCGGATTATACGCCGGAAATTACGGTAATTAAAGTTTTCACAAACAAACTCACTCAATTTAATGACTTTTATGTTAACAAAATAAAAAAAAATATTTTTAAATTTGCAGTTTAATGAATATTTTATTGATTCCATAAATCTATCTATAACAATCCCACAGTACTAATTATCACCCTTTTGTTAAATGCTAATGCATTACGAATGAATATATTTTTTCAGAATAATCTCATATTTAGATAAAGTTCAATCTTTCTAGACATCTCTCAACAATATTTGGAGTTTTCCGTAAGTTCATTCCATTATCTTCCATTATCGTTCATATGCTCCTTAATACACCGTGAAACAAAAGCTGTATTTGTAATATTCTCTGCCGATACAGAAGAATAGAACCTAAATCATACTTCAAAATAGAAGGTTTTCTATTGCTAAACTCTTCCTGTGATTACACTGAGTGCTAATGAAAGGTAATTAGTGAGATGGTGTTTGATGATGCGTCCATTAATGATTAGAGTAGAGATCATTACAAAGTGATGTTAAATTCTGTAAAAATTACTACCGTGAAATGTTTCAAATTTATTGTGATTTCTAGATTATTTTGATAGACATATAGCAATGACTGTAGTTAAATGAAATCTGTTTACTGTACTAATATTTTTTTGAGATTCTAATAATGTTATTTTTAGAGGCAGGTCAGGGAAAAGGAAAAATAATTATAAAAATAATAGCATTATGTATATCTATTCAATTTTCAATATATATATATTAGGGTGCATGGAGTTCTACCACAAATTTAGAATATAATTTTTCGTCTTATTTATTCACAGAAACATATTGCAATTTCTGTAATTAAATAAGGCGATTACAAATTCCGCGATTGAAATATTAAATAGAAAATTTCGCATCTTAAGTAGTGCTGTCATATTCCTTAGAAATCCTAAGAAGTTGCTAAAAAGATCTGAACAATAACAAAAATACAGGGTGTCCGAAACAAATGTCCCTAATTTAAAACTTTTTCTTCTGGGGCAACGTCAAAGATACAGTTTACAGAAGGAGGAACAGTGATGTAAAATATCCTCGTGCTTCAATAACCACCTACTGTTACTACAACAAACAGGGCTAAATACCGTACCATTTGACAAAATAACAACTCTTAATACATAGCATAAAATACAATACTCAAACGATAAGTGCCCCACCAGTGGCTGAGAGATTCTGCTCTCAAAGCTCGTAGACGGGAGGTTCTGGGTTCAAACCTCTGTCGCGCTTGTCAAGCTAACCGTTCGGAGTTTTCCGTCGTTTTCGTTGAACCTTGGCGTAAATACGGGTTAGGATCCTTTAGAAAGACCCCACGGAGGGCACTCACCCTTAGGACATATGTCCCTCGTGTAGATAATCGATCGTCATAAAATCAATTTACAAATCAAACGAAACGTTGGGAAATACCTGCATTACACAGAAGCCTTGCGCTCCCGTTTCGGTTGTCCGGAAGAATCATCCTTTCTCACTTGAACTGTGCACATCTCTGTAGGTACCTGAAACTATGAATAAAGAGGATTTGATATATCCTCAAAATTATGAAGCTTCAACTATAACCGGTTATGCAGAAGCAGATTACCGAGGGGAAAACTTCCACTAGTAAATTTGAATATGATTTTTCCATTACTTGAACGCCTTATTCATCCGGAATTTCAGCATAATTAAGATAAAATACCTATTCGTTTTTTTCTGGTGGAAGGTTGCCGCAGCGGTCGTCAGGTCCTGCTGTTACGCCCATATTATGATTAACACAAATAATTCTCCTATTAATGTAAGTTAAAAAGATTATGTAAAAATGAATAGACATATTTCCTTATTTATGACAGAAATTTTGCTTGAATAAAGTGTTTCAGTAAAGCAATTTTTTTTAATTAAAATTTATTGGTGTCAGCTGTTCCAGTTCGTAATTAGATCTTGTAGATCCGATGTAAATAAACCACAGCTGCAATCTTATGACTATGTGGTTAGTTATTTCACACGTAAATGGTAGACACTATACTATATGTCTCCTCCTCTTTATTTATAGCTCCATTGTAGGTACCCGTACTCATAAATAGTTTATAGTTTAACAGGACTTCCACGCATAGGCACATATTTCACGGGGTCGAAATACGCAATCGCGCCTACTGCTACCACTAATTTAAAAAGGTTTTTTGTTCTATTTAATGTGATAAATTAAACACTGTGTTAAATTAAGACAGGAATAACTTTTTTAAAATTAGTGGTAGCCGTTAGCCGGATTTCCCCCATCCCTCTCCGTTTAGTCGGCTGTGATTTGTTAAGATTTTACATAATATTCATTTTTGGTGTAGAAATACACCCTTCCTACAAATCATAAGTCTGGAGACAAGATATTCTCCAAGACTTATCGTGATAAAACTTAGCATGATAAAACTCTAGAGTATAGACTCAAGTTATTTTACAAATATGAAAACTGCATATCTGAACTCAATCAGACACATCTCAAGGCATAATGTTTAGAATAACATAATACTGCATACAACTGAATAAATAATATTCATGGTATCGTAATTTCCGGCGTATAATCCGCAGCTCAAAGAGTCGTTTTTCGACCCAGAAATATTATTTTATAAAATGTAACTTACAAGATCGCTGTAATTATTTAACTACAATTATTGAATAAATTTTATGGGTCGAAAAACGATTCTTTGAGCTGCGGATTATACGCCGGAAAATACGGTACTTATGATATATCCCATAATAACGATACCAGTAATTTTTCTGTATTTGTATATAAGACTTAATACGGGGGTACGAAAACCAAACCCGTACTCATCATTGGCTCTCAACCTTGGGGCCTATTGGGTTCGAGCGGCTCACTTTGATAGAGATCCCACCTCACTGGAGGACTAACTGCGTCATCCACGCGCAACATCTTTGCCTCCAGAAACATCTTTCCCCACTATGGTGTGAAATCGATGTCAATAAAACAACAACTTGCATTATACTTTAAGGAAGACTTCGTCGTCTCTTTGTGCCTCCGTAAAAAATATTTTTTGTCAATGCACTGCAAGTCTACAGTGCTGCCAATGGGCTACGTGTTTTAATTAATTTTTCTTGATTGCCACCAATTTTCAGAGAAAATAAAATTTGCCTTATTTAATGACAGATTAAATAAAGCAAAAACAAGACGAATTATACCATTTCAAGAAAGTGGAGCCAATCAAGCAATTTGATTTTTAAGAAAGTAGCTCACTAGCAACACTGCTAGTCTATGGGAAACATAAGTATACACTTAATTAAACAATATGAAATTTGGTATAGAACTCATTATTCTCTACAAATACATAAAATAATTATTTTATTATCTCAGCTATTTATTGAGATAATATTTAAAACATGAATTTCTCCGGAATCTCGTGAACGACGACAGGGATGTGAAAAGGATGCAAACTTTCCTTTCACCAGAAGTCTTAATATATATATATATATATATCACCAGAAGTCTTAATATATATATATATATATATATATATATATATATATATGGTGATTCATTCCTGGGAACACTAACCTTAAGATGTGATAAACACACTGCAACAGACATTTTTGTTTGGTAGGCTGAGTCAAAATTCACTTATTCAGTCATAAATACAAAGTGTCTCACTCCAAATCAAACCAAGATTTTGAGTCACAAATTTAATGGTAATAAAAAAAAACAGTGTATCGAACTTTTCAAGAATCTTACCTTACTTTGCGAGAAATTGGATGATATCACTGGAATTGCATTAAAACTAGATAAATGACCCACATGTACAATGAACTACATTTATATTTACTGTCTAGATCAGTATTGTTTGGTCGGAGATTTTGGCCCTTTGCCAAAAATCGAAAGACGTTATCACATTTCATAGAAAGCAAAGTAACTCTTTTAAAAATATAGGTAAAATATTTTCAGTACTTTTAAAATTAGGAACGAAAATCTGTGTGCGGCTGGGAGTGGAACATTTGGTTTTATGACTCAATAAATGGATTGATACTCAGATTCCCTATGCATATTTATTAACATCCTGTCTTAGATATCTGCACGGGCCGGGCTCGGGCCTATTTTCCTACACAGCACTCGGGCCGGGCCGGGCCCGGACCATACTTTTTTCTGAAGGCTCGGGCCGGGCCTAGTGATTACTCTTTACGGACCGGGCCGGGACTTACTTTTTTCCTGAATGATAAAGCCGTGCGTTAAATTATTTTTTTCGTACAGAGCCGGGACTGGTTTCATTCTTCCTAGTCTTCACGCCCCAAAATTTTCAGTCCCCGTATGAAAATCGTTGTCTCGGCGTTGCCTGGTCCGTTCGAAGGTCAGTAAAATAAGACCTGGCACAAAAATCTTTGCAAAACATGCATACATTTTTAAATCGCCATTATTCTACAATTAAACATGAAAATTTATTATTTTTAAAGAATATTAGATTTGTACACGTATTGAAATATGGCTAAATTAAAATATAGTAAAACGTTTGAAAAAGAACCTGCTTCTGACGGAATCCTGTCTTAAACTGAAAAATGTATTCATCCATGAAAAATGAATGTACTAATACGAAAGAAAAGAATATATAATACATTTACACCTGCTAAGAAGGCAAATTGTCTATAACTCTTTTTTTTCTTCCCTAAGCAATTACATCTTAGAAGATTTTAATGTATAGCATTTTTCTGATTTTTAACACTTCAATAAATGAACATGGATTAACAATATTAATGATAACTTAAACACATACATACAATGAATAGAAATTTATTAAAAAAATAAATATTTCAGGTTGCGGCACCTCTATAAAAATGAAGATTATAAACATGAAAAAAAAAGGCTAAGATAGGAATTTATGGTTAGATCTCCTCCGAGGCAAATTTTTAACCAAATCGACGTAAAAATCAATGTTTTGTAGAAATTCACTCTGGCCGGGCCGGGCTCGGGTCGAGATTTTAACTTTTTTCCGGGCCGGGCTCGGGCCGAACTTTTAATTTTTGTATCGGGCCGGGCTCGGGCCGAACTTTTAATTTTTGTATCGGGCCGGACCGGGCCGAATTTTTTTTTGTATGGGTCGGGCCGGGCCCGGGCCTGGAAATTTCGGTCCGTGCAGACCTTTAGCTGTCTACTCACCTCTTAAAACTTGTTGCACTGATATTAATCACCTTGTATATATATATATACACTGCTTTCCAAAAATTAAGGGGTAGCGAGCGGACGCTTTCGCTTTTTATGCAGTTTGTCGAATAGTTACTGAAAGTCTTTACAAATTGTCCTTGAACTTCAAGGATTTAAAGCACTTTTTGATTTCAAGAACAGTAGAAACAACATACTGCAGAAAAAAAAAACCTTGAATATTTGATGAAAAATGGACATTTGTATGAAATAAATTTTACCAGCGCATATGGGCGAAGTATACTAAAGACTTTTTTCGTGATTTGGTTGTCAATTCTATAGAGCAACTCCTATAAAAATATCATTCAAATATCGTGAAAACTAAAAAAGATACAGGCAATAAAATGAGCTAATTGACAAATTGGATGGGGAATCCCAATGAATTATAAGGGGTTTCCTCCCCAATTTATTACTTTTAATATAATAAATATTATGATAAATACTGCGTTTAAATCTAACCCTTTCAAGGTAAAATAATTGTGTTTCTCTAATGTTGAATTCACTCCAGAATTTTCGAAAAAAATTATTTGAAACTGAGAAAATTCAGCTGCTTTCCACAAGAGTTATAAAAGTAAAATTTTGTTCAAATCTTCTGGAACAAATCTTAAATATAATTAGGTGGTATAAAAATATCACACCGCCTTTCAAGTGGTTAAAAAAAAGTACTTAAAATATAAAGTTCTCACCATTACATTTCATTTTATTTATTCTATGGCAACTATATTCCAACTACTTTTAAAAAATATGTTAAAATTTAATTAACTCATATACGTATGGTGTATAAAAAAATTATATAAGGTTATTATATATTAATATGCTCGCGCCGATGTGCACCACCAGTGGCCACTCGTATTTATTTTTCACTTCGCTGTAGACAGCATCCTATATTTGTATTGTAACACTATTCAGGACTCAATAAACTCCTTACCAATAAGTCTATTTTACACCTTTTTTTTGTTTAGCACCATTTTTCCGTATAGAAATTTCCCCCTTATTTGACCGCTTAAAATATGTTA
Source organism: Maratus michaelseni (assembly GCA_963931845.1). Classification (NCBI taxonomy): domain Eukaryota; kingdom Metazoa; phylum Arthropoda; class Arachnida; order Araneae; family Salticidae; genus Maratus; species Maratus michaelseni. The sequence goes on from OZ007586.1 coordinate 227,887,034, forward strand.
TTAGATAAGTCAAAAAATTTTCTACAGTAAAGCTAGTGTTCCAATTCATGAATTTTGCTCATCCGATACGTGTGTACCACCAGTAGCCATACACGGAGAAGTTGTAGCTGTGTACCAGCACCACCCTCTCATAACTAGGCTTACGCACTGACACAAAAATGGCGGCTGTCGCAGGCAAATTGTTTTCAGCATTTGTACGGTCTCCTAAATTTAGGTAAGAATATTTTTTTTAATGTTTTCACAATCTTTTTTTAGATTAAATAAGTCGAAGAATGCTTTAAAAATATACTGGTATTAAAATTCAAGTTACCGTAATTTCCGGCGTATAATCCGCGGATAAAACAATTATGTTTCGACCCTGAAATTCTATTTTATAAAATGCAACTTATTACATCACTGTAAATATTTGACATCAATTATTAAATAAAATTTCTGGGTCGAAACAGGATTGTTTGATCTGCGGATTACAGACGGGAAATTACGGTATCGTATAAACGTTGAAAACAATCCACATATAACTGTAGCCATTTTTCTGTTACCGCGTAAGCCTAGTATTCAGGAGGCGTAGTTACCACCGTGGTACACGTCTGCCCGAACATGTTAATGTTTATATATATATATATATATATATATATATATATATATATATATATATATATATAATGCGTTTGCACAATTTGATGGTAATCGTTTCAATTGTGTTTCTAAAATTAAAGTGCCACAAGTCTATTTTTACATGTACTTTTTAATACTTTCATTTAAAAAATTCCAATTAGTTAAGGAAAAGTGAGTTTAAAAGTTGGATAATTCTTCCCGTTTTTAGTATTTCTTAATTTTTATTTAGTCATGAAAAGGAAAAATAGGAAATTATTTTCTAGTTTAGTTTTGAAAAATACTGAAACTTACTGTTTAAAAAAGAATTTTACGGTTTCTATTCATGGTGTGTTGATCGAGAGTTATAGCAGATTTTAAGAATGATAAGTCACACGCATATAAAAAAATTCAAAGAATTGTTAAATTTTAAAAATATTTAAAAATAGGAACAAGCATTAAAATTCTTTTAAAAAAGAAAACTATTTTCAGAAATATATAAACTCTTACTTTTGAAAGAATTTAAAGCCAAAAAAATAGAACAATACATCAAACAAATAAAACATAGAAATATTTACTGAAAAGTATATGATAAAAACGAAAATACCTGAAAAATGAATTACAAGATGTATTTTCTTTTTTTTTTTCAGAAATGAAAAAAGAAACTAAAGCCAAATGTTCTTCAGAGCTAATGTAAAGTACTCAGGCAACGAGTTTAAAGTTACATGGGATATTTTTACAGTTGGTAAATCAAGATAAAGAAGTAAAAAGTACGAAAAAATAATGGAAAGAATTTTATAAAAGAAAATAAATACAAAGAATTTAAACTCTTTTGAAAGAATGTAGGAATCAAAATGACAAATGGGAGACGATGCTGAATGGTTGGTTATGACAATTTAGAAATATTTCGGGATAATATGTGAAACTCCAGAATTTTATCTTTGCGAGGCGCGCTTCCAAGTTTGATGAAGGCTTCCACTGAAACTGTTGAGTGTTTTACTTGTTTTGAAATTAATAAATGAATTTTTTTAAACCAGATTTCAAATATTCTCCTTTTTTATAATAAAGTTCACTAATCACTTTAAGAGCGTTAGAATTGAGTTAATTAAGTGTTAATGACGATTTTAAAAGAGGCGCTTGTCAGGCCCACAGCACCTGAACCCGGGATTTCAGAGGTGTACCTGACAAAGGGTATAAAAGGTTAGGAGTTGGCAGCTATGGGTATAAAATTTTCCAAAAACCTTTTTCGTAACTGCCAGTTTTCCAGTTTCTTAGCAATTCAAATAAAAACCTCGATCTAGAAATTTCATCTATGAAATATATAAAAATTTTAATTCAAATACATAACACATAGAACAAAAGATACATTTTCTAAAAGAAATTTCTGGCTCCAAATATTCGTATTTGACCCGATAAGAAGCAGAAGGTTTGTCGCTATGCATTAACTATTATATTTTCGGCATGTCATGTAAAGTATTTGTACTAATTATACAATTCTTGATATTAAAAAGACATTTCAAATTACACATTTAATAAAACTGAAAAGAACACAATAATATCACATAATAAAATCTATTATAGTAGACATTTCAAGCTCTATACAAGCTCCTCATCAGTACAAATGTCGATCAAAAACCAAAGTTATTTTTTACATATGTTCAAGTTCAAAATTATACATTTAAAATATTGAGAATATGTCACAGTAAGACCACATAGTCTAGTGTAAATGAATATGCTTCGTATAAGGAAAGATTTCTGTGATCTTGTAAACCAACATACTAAAAAAAAAGCTACTTTTAAAATTACTGCAATTAGATTTACTTATTTTGATATTTTCTAAATCTGGGATATGGTCGGTATCTTGTCGGTATCGATTGTAAATTGCCAGAATTGTAAGCGTGTTTATACTGTTCTAAACGGATATTGCATGATCTATCAGTTTCAAGAATATAAACAGTTTCACACTCTTTACAAGAGATACCTACTGTATAATATACTGATATTCTAAAGGGGTAAGGGGATTTAAGGCTTGAATTTGCATAACATATTCTTCATAACATTCTGAGGTTTAAAGGCTGTACTAATATTAATTGATTTCATTAAATTGAATATTTTTCTCACATATTTTTATAATATGGAATGAGGACATAAACTGTAGGACTCCTGCGGTTTATGTAGGATGATACAGATTACTCTGATTTTTTTTTTTTTTTTACCATTGTATAGTTAACCATTATATTTCAGATCGGTAAGGATTTTTTTCTAATCGAAGAACTTTGTCATTGCTACAATATTTGCTTGCTGTTTGAGCTAAAGTTCCGACAACAGCGATTTTTTGCTTAACAGGATTTTCAAATTTAAAAACAATCGAATAGTATTTACAGAAGTACTGAACAGAAAACTTTCCCTTGCGGTATATTGATGTTAAAATGTATTGACGGGTAACATTTTCTTTTCAATTTCTATAAACAAAATAAAGCAAAAATATGTCTTTTATAACAAAATGTGTAATATGCAGAATGGCTCTGCATCGCTGGAAACTTGCACGCCCCGCTTGTGTTTAACCCTTCTTTGCATGCGTTTTTCTTTTACAATTGTGTTTTTTATACATATATTAAATATTATACACCAGAAATTTTAAGATAGATTTTTAACTTTGTTCAGCAACATAGTTCACAGGAACTTTACTGGATTAATATTTCTATATAAATATAGTGGTGGCGAAGAGGTTGATTTATTTATTAAAAGTTAAATAAACAGTGATGGAAATTTACATCACTATGCAATTAAGGGTTAATATTTTCATTGTATATTAGTTTAATATATTTTTGTGCAAGAGTTTAAATTTTGTAAATTAGTATTTTTTTAATTATTTAGAATCATGATTAAATTGTGAAAATACTGTTAAAAATACAGTTTTTTAATTCATCTCCAAGCTCACGGAGTTATTTAATAAATAAAAACAAATATTAAATGTACTTAATTATAAAAAGTATTACATTTAAATAAATAATTAAAATTAATTTTGTTTTAAATTATTTTTTATAACTTGTGAACACAACTTTTTTTAAATGTTGAAAAATAAAACCTTTTTTCATTTTTCCTTGGTTACGAACCTCAGAGTGAAGCACGGGAAGAAAATGTCATATCCCTGAGCAGTGTTGCCAGTGGGCTACTTTTTTTAATTCAGTTTTCTTGAATCCCACCAGTTTTTTTGAGATAGTAAAATTCGCCTTATTTAATGACAGATTAAATAAGGCGAAAAGAAGGGGAATTAAACTATTTCAAAAAAGTGGTGCCAATGAAGCAATCTGAATTTTAAAAAAGTAGCCCACTGGCAACACTGTCCCTGAGCCCCTTGCAATCAACTAAGAGGTTGCTCAAACTATATTTTTAATTTTCAGCAGTCACTGTAGACGCTAATTGTGATGCCAACGTTAAACGGTCGGAGTGTAGTGGCTAGTTTTCTCTACTAAAATAGTGGTATTCATAATTATATTTTAATATTTTCCTGGCAACCATGGACCACTGAGCTGTGCTGTTAATTTGTTTATAAAATGTATTTAAAAAAAAAGCAGTTTGCAGTTAAACTGAAAAGTAAAAGTTCGATAATGTCAAGAATGTCTAAAATATATTCGACATTCTAATTCGTCCTTATTTTTGAAATTTTAACTCTCGGCCGAATTGTGTTATGGCTTCACTAGATGTTTTATCTGTATTTAAATAATGACAAATTACCTGTGCATGCGAAATTATTCAGAAAATATGACGGAATTACTACAATGAATATAATTTAGACATTCTTGATATTATCGAACTTTTACGTTTATGTTTAACTTCTAATCGTTTTATTTTTTAATATACATTTTATGAGCAATTTAATGGCACAGCTGTGGGGTCTATCATATCAGTAAAAATTGCCGAAATCATGATGCAGTTTCTTTAAAGTGAAATAATTTTACTTTTAGGCTCAAAGATTTGTTTCTACAAAATATACCGTAATTTCCGTGGATAGTGATTTTCATATGCTTTGAAAATATGAATGATATTGATCGTGGCCAAAAAACGTGATATGCATTCTTTTGCGCCTGGTTGCAGTACTCTATACAAGACAGCAAACTAGAAACTATCCCTATTTAGCATACCAAAGGATTAATCTCTGCTAGAAGAGTGGAAAAGATTAATTCCCTGATATGATAAAGTAAAATTCCTTGTTTCAGAATTTCCGGTTTGAATTCGAAAATTTTGAATTAAAAAACGGTAAAACGGTTTTTCACACTATGTATTCTAGGCGCTGTACCTATAGTTTACTACCTTGACGTGTTGAAACACCAAAAAAGGTATGTACGTGTCATCACCAGTTATGATTTTAGAAATAATGTGGTGGCCACCATCATTAAGTAAGTTTATTCTTTTATTACTAATTCTCCCTTTCTCCGTTTTTGGTGTTCTTTTAAATTATGGGGGACCCACCGACAAACTAATGTTTTCATATGCAGTTCTTCATGAATAATTTTATGTATAGCTGCAGATCCAGTGTTACTTTCTTCGGTATCAATTGGTAGGTACAGCGATTATCATCGATTAACATTTTTCGTACGGCTGACACATTTTCTGGAACTACAGCTGACAATGGTCTTCCTGTGTGTTCTTCATCCAAAATAGAATTGTAATCTCTTTTAAATCTGTAAACCATCTGAATACAGTGGCATGAGATGGGGCCTCATTTCCATATGCTAATTGTAGACGTTAGAGGCATTCTTCCTGATTTAGCTTAACTTTAAAATCATAGAAAATCATAGCTCGATAATGCTCTCGCATCAAATCCATTTTCTCTTCTTTCTAATTTTATTCTACATTAGTTAAATTGCAATTGTTGCCACAAACATCTGTCTGCGAACATAAAAGTATTCAAATTTACATGTCCGACCAATAACATTTTGGCGCAAATCATCTGCCCCTGTCTCAAAAATTCCAGTGTGACTCTCGTACACCTTGAGTTCTAATCTATTCTTTGTCTCAAGGCGGCATTTTTTTCTCTCTCTTGCGTTATCGCGTGCGGAAATTTGGTTCAAAACAAAACTTTAATAGAATTTTCTGAAACGTCTACTGCCAAACCAAACAACGGAAAGCACATTTCGATAACACATTGTTGACCGGTAATTTAATATGAAATCTGGGATTTGAAACTATACAAGCCACGCCTTTTTCTGAAAGTTCTTTGGTAAATTCAATTCCTAGATAAATTATCAAATTTATGCCTTAATAAGTAGTTTATTTTATACAAAATTAATCTATTTAGTGGAGTCTAACAAAATATCCCCAAATATATGATATAAATACATATTCGTTCTGATAAACTTTTGCCAAACTTTTACGCGAGAAAAAGTACGTAGGCGGAACTAGGTATTCAGGAAACGCCTTTAGTCAACGGTGTAGGTTTTAAAACACGAGTATACTCATGAGCGGTCGAAAAAGTGTTAATAAATGAACCTGCGAATTTGATACGTTTGCGAACAAACATGAATTAAAAATGTCTCAAAAATAGCCAGTTTGGTTTTGAGAACTAACTTACGTGGTCGTGTAATTTGGATACTGGACACAACTTTCTGAATTTGAGGACTACGCACTGAAACAAAAATAGCGAATGCAGTAGGTGGATCAGTTTCAGCGACTGCACGTTGTCTCGAATTTGAATAGCACTATTTTCGAAATTAATTCTTCCTTTATTTAACCGCAGAAATATAAGGCGAAGATTACTGTCTATCTAATTTCTGATATAAAAAAGCAAGGGACATTTCAAAAGCTTAAAAATATCCGCCGATACCAGCCGCCATTTTTGAATCAACGAGTAGTCCTGGTATTCATGACTCGACGCTGCGTCCCGGATCAAACTTGGCATCCTCATTTGGTTTGGTACTCATCGGACTGTCAACCCGTCCTCAGACATTTTATGTATGACTGATTTAACACATTAATGACCGAATTATATTTCTCAATAAAATACAAATATTGCGATTCATATCACTTTTATATTATAGCAACCTAAGAGTGACATTATCATCGTGTTTCTTGCATCAAATAAAGCGAATATTTATCCTAAAAACAAACTAGTGTTACCTTAAACGTTAATTGCATAGTGATGTAAATTTTCATCACTTTTTATTTAACTTTTAATAAATAAATCAACTTCTTCGCCACCACTATGTTAATACAGAAATATTAATGCAGTACATTTCCCGTGAACTATGTTGCTGAACAAATTTAAAAATCTATCTTAAAGTTTCTGGTGTCTAATATTTAATATATGTATAAAAAACACAATTGTAAAAGAAAAACTCATGCAAAGAAGGGTTAAAACCTGGTGTAAGAAACATGATGTTGCGAAAACGCATCGTCAGTCTTTAAACTTTTCAGGGGCAAAGCGCTTTCATTGCAAAAATGTTGAAATTTGGACTCGCGAATATACGTTTAGTACGTTTAAAACGTATTGTAACCGGTAACGATTTTGGATAGGCATAACATGGAAAAAAGGCTTAACTACGTATAAGTATTAACGTATATTTACGAGAACTAGTTGAAATGAATGAATAGCACCGGAATTTACGATCCAAATAATTTGGAGATTAAAAAAAAGCAATATTTCACATACGTAGTAAACGGAAAGTTTTATACTAAAATTCTGGTACCATTGTGGTAGTTGGGAATTAAAATTAAGTGGTTTCAAAAACGTACCACAGCCCTTGAAAAGGTTAATTGATTAATGTATGCAAGGGTCCACTCACGTATGCGATTATATTTATCTGCATCGATCCTTGAACCTACAAACCTCTGATTCCAAGCCCGATGCCTTGCAAATCGGGCTATCGCATCTTCGCCCATTCCTGTCACAAATATTAAAATCGACAGAACAGTTTATGGAGATTGAAACGTCTGGTTTCAGAAGAAATTTTACTAGCATGTAAACTATTATCAATTTTGCAGTAGGCAAATAAAATGCCTCGAGGAATAACACATTAATTCATAAAATAATACGCGAATAAATGTATCACGCTATTCCAGTGAACATTTTCAACAATATTTTTACTGCAGTGTTTAAACCTAACCTAAAATAAAAAATAACTTAGTCCAACGAAATCAATTTGGCCAAAATTTTTACTTTAATAAAAACGCATAAAAATGCAGCGTATTTTGAATAAAGAAACATATCTATAACAATTAATGTGTTTTTTTTAATTACACCTTTCTAAAAATTTTGATTCACTTCGGTTAGTACCGTCTTGGAAAACAAAATGCACCCTATGTTGTTTCATAACCAAACTATCGCGGATGGATGTCAGATGCGCCGTTCGACAGGAAATAATGTCTACTTTTGAACTATGAAGGAAATTTTTGAAATAAAAAATGCCTACAAATTAAAAATTTTACCATTTTTTTTTTTAATTGTAACATTTACTTTTGACACTTAATTCATTTTTTTTATAACCAAGCTGCTCAGTAAACATATAGTTTATGTATATATTTATTTAAATCTCCATAAAGGTATATATTAAAATATGTTGGGTGTTTATACATAATTTTAGAAAAATAAAATTATTGTTTTGAGATTAAAAAAAAAAAATAATAATAACCACAACCAGTGTTGCCACCTTTACCGAGTTTACATTAACCCCTTAAGTACCGAATTATTTTTTTCGATAAAATACAAATATTGCGATTCATACCACTTTTATATTTTAGCAACTTAAGAGTAACTTTATCATGGTGCTTCTTGCATCAAATAAAGCGAATGTTTATCCTAAAAAGCAAACTGGTGTTTCCTTAAAGCATGGGGTTAGAAACATAATATTGCAAAAACACAAAGTCAGTCTTTAAAGGTTAAAGAAACCACTGGAAAAACCATATTTTATGTTAAGTTATTTGTGTTTTGATTAATGGCAGACATTCTGTTGTTAAATAAAACAAAAGTTACTATACAGAAATTCTGGTAAGAAGGTTCTTCATTAGAGAAGAAGCTAAGCAAGCAACGCAAAAATGCAGGGAACACAAAATTTGTAACAAGAAAAACAATAATCTTATATTATATGATAGAAAATTCCTCAACTTTTTCCGGCTTGGAATATTTTCATTTCACTGGATGACAGCGGACGGTTTCTTTAGATCAGTGATACTCACTATGCGGCCTACAGTGTTACCGTAATTTCTGGCGTATAATCCGCAAATCAATTAATCATGTTTCGACTCAAAAATTTTACCGTAATTTCCAGCGTATAATCCGCAGCTCAAAGAGTCGTTTTTCGACCCAGAAATTTTATTCAATAATTGTAGTTAAATATTTACAGCGATCTTTTAAGTTACATTTTACAAAATAATATTTCTGGGTCGAAAAACGACTCTTTGAGCTGCGGATTATACGCCGGAAATTACGGTATTTTATAAAATGTAACTTACCAGATTGCTGTAATTCCATTATTAAATAAAAATTTCTGGATTCAAACATGATTGTTTGATCCGCGGATTATACGCTGGAAGCAGTGTTGCCAGTAGGCTACTTTTTTAAAATTCAGTTTTCTTGATTGCCACCAGTTTTTTTTGAGAAAGTAAAATTCGCCTTATTTAAATACAGATTAAATAAGGCGAAAACAAAGCAAATTATACGATTTAAAAAAAGTGGTGCCATTCAAGCAATCTTGTTTTTAAAAAAGTAGCCCACTGGCAACACTGGCTGGAAGTTACGGTACTACTTTTTTTTACAACAGAATTATTCAGTTTAATTTGTCGCAGAATTTAGTTATTAAATAAGAGGAATGCCATATTACGCAAATAGCAGTGTGAGAATATTTTTCAGAAAAGGTAGTGTGTACCACATCTTTAGGCAGAGGCGTAGCGTCAAGGGGGGGGCACGGATCACTTTACTACCAGTATTTTTATGTACTATATTTGGCCTTATGTAATTCATACCTTTCAAAGATTAAATATGTCTAAATGTAGTATATAATTATACTGGTAGTAAAATGATCGTGCCCCCCCCTGACGCTACGCCACTGGCTTTAGGTAAAGTATGCCAAACCATTTTCCAACCATTTCGACCATTATTTCTGATTTAAAACCTTCGGCTCATTAAAACGCAAAATTTCTGTTTTAAATGAGGCAAATTATTTTATACTATAAAATAATTGTAGCTCTGTGGCCCGCAAGCCGCATGTTGGAAATCCCTGCTTTAGATCGGCAAAATGTAAAATTTATCCATATCACGAAAAGAATGATTGTGTATGAGCTGTAAACTTACACACCTAAGTTTTTGGTAGTTGAGGTTCTTTTTCTGTAAAAATTAATGTAGGTATTTTAAGCAACGTAGATACTAATGTATATACATTAATGTATGTCATATAACGTATTTCTGATATGAATTTATTAATAATTTTTATAATAACAAATACGTTTTAAAATTGAAAAACGCCTGAAGTTTGTTGGGGTCTATTTATTCCATCTCATTAAAATATTCATATACTAGATTAAAATTTGTCACGTAGATTTAATTCGAGAATCCTGAGATTTTGACCTCTTATAAGTCTATGACATGCCTCGGAGCGGTCACTTTTTGGTTATCACTATTTCCAAACATTTTTTTTCTTTTAGATTTCTCTTGATAATGTTTTAGAAACCCGCTTCTTGATTATACTTTTCTTGCGATTGTTGTCGAAATCTTCCACGAAAGTTATTTTTTGAAAATAATGGTGTCCAAAGAAATGGCCGCTTCAAAGCTTTCTATAAAGAGTTAAAAAAGAGTATACAACTCATACATTCCTTGAACAAAAAACTCAAATATAGTGTCAAAAGTGAGAGTTTTCAGTTGAAAATTAATTTTAGTACAATTTTTAATATGTAGACGAAACTTATTTCAAAAATCCCATTCTGTTTTAAAAAGCAGACACAATTCCCAGTAGAATTCTGATTAATTTTTTTTTCTTTTTATGTGACTTGTTTATATTCACAGGATGCATTGTTTTCATGATTACTGTGTCAATTTTCATAAAATCTAACATTTCCTTCTTTTTAAACTTCATTTCAATTATAATTAATATCAATATTAATTATAATTAGGCATTCTGAAATATAATAAACTTACTTAACCTTATGCAATAAAATTGTGAGAACTCAAAATATTTATGTATTTTGCTAATGAAATTTCAGTTGTAATCAAATAAAATAAGTAAAGTGCAACAATTTTACATTTTCAAAACGCAAACGTATTTTTTCCATACAATAAATATACAAAATTTAAATATTTTCCCACATAAAATGAGAATATAAATTTTGAGCAAGTATATAATTTATAAAGTAGCAGCTTGTGAAACTCGGGTTCACAAAAATAAACTGCAACACCTTTTAAAATGATAATTATATTTTATCCTTGTTTAAAAATTTGAAAATAGAAATGTTGTTCAAGATGATAATGAAGCCCATGGGATGCATTATTATTCCTTCACAAGCCAGAAAGGTGATAATTTGGATTTCCTAATTTTCTGAAATAAGTTATGAACCACAAAGCTAATTGGTATACTTTTAAAAGATGTGTCGTAAGTCATTTTGTGTTCATTTTGTTTTATAAATTTGTTAATTTTTCAAATATTATTCATAAAATATTATTTTTCTCCTAGAGAAAAAAATTACGAAAAGATTAAAATTGATTATTATGACAAATTGTATTTTATTTATTTTACTGCGCATTAAGTTAAATGTGCCTGAAATACAATAACGAATAAAACATGAAAGTTAGTATATTAGTTATACCCATTGAAATAAATTTCCAGCATACGTTATTCTCATTAGACATAAATTTCACTTGCCAATTTATGAACTATTTAAATCAACTATGCAAGACTCCAAATTTTGTCCCAGCAAAATAGATAAAGGGGAATAGCCGGGTAAGGGCATAGTAAAATATGCCCTTGAGTCAACCAGGTCGAGTCCTAAATGAATCGATAGCCCTTTCAATAAAGATACGTATCTGCTAAGTTTGAAGCATAGTTCTTAATTTCTTAATCCCTTAATGTCCGTTATGGAGAAAAATGAATTGTGACGAAACTAGTGGTCGTGTGTCACCGAAAAAAATTAGGGATGTGTTATATTACCATAAAAATAGTGGATAGTTTTTAAATATTTATTTCAGCAAAAGAAGAAGTTTTATTTCATTTTTCTTGTTTTTTTAATTGAACATTTTAATTAAGAACATATCGAAATATTTCAGTGACAACTTTTACTTTTTTACCGCAAATACTACGAGACATGATCTATATTTGGTGTCAATTTCAACTATTTCTACTGGGTGCATCATAAAAAAAACATTATTCCAGGGGCGGGGGATGAAGTTGCGAATTGCCTGTGATATTGCACAGTTGTATGGACACTTTACCTATGTAGCTATGCTGATGGTGATAATCATTTGAAGGAAACCATTGTGTTTTGTTAGTTGACAGTTGACTGCTTTTTTGTACAGTTTTCGGCTCAGTTTGTCTAAACATTGTTGTTGATTAACGTTTAAAAAGATTCGTAAGTGACATATTTTAATTCGTTCAGTGCACTGAGTTGTATTTAATTAATTGAGCTATTATAATATGTAATGGTTCAATTAATTAAATATAACTTTGTTTTCTGAGTGAATTAAAATATGCCATTTACGAACCTTTCCAAACGTTAATCACGAACAGTGTTAACACATTGAGGACGGGAGCAGAGCCTGGTTATCATCAAAGAAAATTTCCACCAGTAAATTTCAATAGAAACTTTTGTCTTATTTAAACGCCCTATTTCTGAAAAATCACTGCCTTGAATAATCTATTCAATGGATTGATTCAGTCGATTCAGTCTATTCAGTTTTACTGGTGGAAGTGTTCCCCGCTTGTAATTAGGCTCTGGACAGGAGATGTGAAATCACATCTTTTGGAAATCGGTAATTTTCCACCTTTAGGCGGTACTTTCGCGTTTTATATATTACATTATTTTTCAAAAAACATACACAAAATTCGCATTTATACAATTGGAGTACAATACATATAAATAGTTCGATTAGAGACAATACCGCTATACATTACCAATATACATTCATTTATAATATAAACACAAACTGATAAAATTATTTCGTTAAATAATGTAACATTCAAATGTAATGCCCATAGGCGGGGTTTCTGTTTAAAAGACGAATATCAATGTGTTAAGTCAAACTGTGCAGAAAACTATTCACAAAATCAGTCAACTAACAAAACAGGATGCTTTCCTTCAAATAATTGCCACCAATAGCATAGATACATACGTAAATTGTACATAATTATGTGCATGCACCTGTAACAAAACACGCAACTCGCAAACTCTCCTGGAATAATTTAATCTTTATGTATGATTCACCCACCGTAAAGAGTTCAAACTAACACCAAATGTACATTATACTTCGTAGTATTTGCGGTAAAAAAATGAAGGTGGTCACTGAAATATATCGATAATATATCTTAATTAAAAAATTCAATTAAAAACAAACAAAAAAAGAATATAACTTGTTTTTTTGCTGAAACAAATCTGAAAAAATATCTACTATTTGTATTGTAATATTACACATCCCTGATTTTTTTCTGTGAAATTCGACCACTAGTTTCGTCACAATGCACGTTTTTCGAAAACGGACAGTAAGGGTCGTAACTGCCAACGAGTTGAGATATATGCTTTAAACTTGGCAGAAACGCATCTCAATGGAAGGGCTATTGATTCATGTAAGACTTGACCTGATTGGCTGAAGTGCATATTTTACTATGAAACCCGACCATTACAAAAAAAAACATACATAACATTGATTCCGAATAAATATCGTTATTAATTTTTTTAATTTTTTATAAGAAAAGTAAAAAAATTAAAATCCGCATTTATCTCATTCACGTCGCAGTCATCTTGTAAATTTTATGGACAAAATGCGCACCAAAAATCCTGATGGAAACAGTAATAACAGTAAAGCATACTTGTCGCCACTATTTGGCTTTGTTTAATTCAAAAGTATATTTTGAAACAGAAAATTTATTTAATTAAATGTGTCTTGTTTCTATGCTGTAGTCATTTAAAATTTACTTAATTCAGGGTTCGTACTCTTTAACCACAATTTTTTAATAGAATTTTTCGCCTTATTTAAATGCAGGAAACTATTACAAATCTTGCAATTAAGCGAGGTGTCTGCAGTTTCTGCTATTTAAATACTAAATAGAAAAATTCTATTAAAATTTTTTGGTACAGCCGAACGAAAGTTATAATTTGATTCATTAAATAAATTTCTGGTTTAAAGTATGCTTTTTTTTATTAAAAAAATGGAGCTTGTCATATTTGTAAGAATAATGGAATCAGCAGCACACATTTTGCTAATCTAATCCGCTCAAATTAATACACATAAATTTGCTCCTATTCATGTGTAAAGTGTTTAATTAATAACATATTGAAAGTGTTTCTATGCACTGAAGTCGTGGATAAGCAAAAAGTCCAAAGTGCCTCTTGGCTCCAACTTTAGCTACACCACTGCACTGAAGAGAAGCGTTAGATGATTTATAGTGCTTTAAATATTGAAGAAAATGCACAGGAAATCGAATTTCTATTTTGTTTAACATTCCGAACTTAACCATTTTTAAAATCACACGGTAGGTCGCTATGTCTCTGTGAGATACAACACACCAATGCGATTTATTCATCAAAAATGCCGAAAAATGTCACATTTGACGGAAGGAATTTGTCATTGAATTTAAGAAATAAATAAGATTTAAATTCCAAAAACACAATTTTAATAAAAAGTAGAAAAGCTAATTTTTTCAATAGTTTTGGACGAGTAAATTATACATTTCCTCCTTTCCGCAACATATCACCAAAAATTATTTTTTTATTCTTAGAAATTATACTACGTTTATTTGAGAACCTACATACGTAATTTTAGGTTTTGTGAATATTTGTGCTAATTTTGGGGACATGTGCAAATTGATCATCTTCCGATTACACTTCCAAACATTTAAAGACTTCTCCGCTAGTTTTATGTGCTAAGACTTTGATATTTACATACTCAGAGTTAATGTTTTCACAATTTTTAATATTGATTTAAAGTTTAAATTACGTAGGTAAAGATTCTTTGAATAAAACAATTAGAAAATTTCATGTAACAAAACCCGCGCGAAATGATTTTCGTCAATGAAAGCTCTTTCAGGCTATCTATCTGACCACCCATTGATTGATTATTATCATTCGCATCATTGTTTTTGCACTTTTTATAACACAACATTCTCGCCTCCGAAAGAAGTCAGGAAGTACTTTTACATGCTAAAAATCTAGAAATATCGCTGATTTTCGTGTTTTTTATTCAAGGTGAAATTAACGTAACTTGCCCCTTTCTCTACACAAAGTTTTTGAGATAGAACCCTCGCAGAAAAAAATGTATAATTCGAAATTTACTACGATTTATCTTTATTCTGAAATTGGTTTCTACATTGACCTCCTGAACCATACAGGCCATATGTCTACCACTGTGAGATGCAGGTGTGTGTTCATTGCTACTAATACTGTGAGATAATATTACTGCATGTTTTGAGTCATGTGAATAATGGCGTCATTCATTTATTGCCAAGAGCTGAGGCGAGCGCGTACTTAATAAATGGTTCTACAGTCCGGATGAACTATAGCTAAAGAATCAGAAATATAAATTTTAAAACTTTCTCTAACACTTTATTGTATAGCCTTCCTGTAGACATTTAAATGATGCAAGAATATTTAAATTTCACGCAGTAGTTTTTCTTTTAAATGTTGTTAAAAATATGGACTAATAAATGCATAAAATACATCATATAAAACATATATTTGTAGATAAATAAGTGATTTTATAAATATAACTACCGAATGTATGTACATTGAAATAAAAATATATCATTGCTTTATAATCGGTAATAAAAGATTTGAGTTTTTTCCTACGGATTTTCCGTAAAATATTACTGGATCTTTAAAATTTATTTTATTTATTTTATAAATAAATATTACAACAATAAAGATTATTGTACAAAAAAAACATAATCTATTATAATACGCGAGGACACAAAACAGTTACAAATTAAGTCACTAAGTACCCATTAGATAGATCGCCCTGTGTTAGTAAAAATGTAATTTTGGCGAAGGTCACAAAGCTACTGAGGCCACAGATCGTACCATTCTGGGACAATGTTGCCAGTCTGCTGCTCTTTTTATTCAGATAGCTTGATCGTCTTGTCAGTTTTAAAAATAGTAAAAATCGACCTATTTTAGCATTATTTAATATGTCATTAAATTAGACGAATATTTTTACTTCAAAAAATGGTGTCAATCAAACAATCTGAATTTTAAAAAAATAGCGAGATTCATATATCTGCAGTTTATTAACGAAAAGTAATTTTCTAATGATTGAAAAATTTTCACAGACAGTATATGTAGAATTACTGTACATTCCGGCGTATAACGAACAGATAAAAAACATATTTATAACAAGATATTTTATTAAATAAATAATTTAAAATAAGTATGACACAAGAATAAGTTGGTTTTTATTAAATAAATTTTCTAGTTTTAAATATGTTTGTTTATTATGGTCTTTATACTTTGGCAGCTATGCAATACTTCCAAATAATTATCGGTGCCTTATTTAATCGAAGACAATGCGGCGAATTCTGTGATAAAATAAGTATAATATTAGTTTTTATAAAATAGTGACAACAAATGTAAAAACAGTACGCAACCAGTGTATGTCATACACTGCGTTTGTGCATCCAGGTTCAGAAAAACTTTGAATTCACTATGATCTATCATTAAAGATATGGCTTTTTACACCGTAAAATTTGAACCTCTTTACATCCTGTAACACCATAATAATAATAAATAAACAGGAAAGTAGTTTACATACTAATATGTCTTGCTGTAAGCCTGTCCCTATTAGCAACAACCCAGAGCCCGATTACTGAAAGGCGAACCATCAGTTTTTTTAGAATACTAACTTTCATATTATTTTTAATAGATAGTCTGCGTTTAAATAAGTCAAACATTACAATTCAGTAATGAACGTGGAAGGCTGTAATCAGGCCCTGCACGGAACTATCCATGTTTAATTGACGAGCATATCTCCTCCAAAAGTGCAGGCCTCGCAGCGTATAGGAGAAATTGAGTTTTTCTTACCATTATTTTTAAAAAAAATCTTCGTGATATAATTTTTATTTGACTAGAGATACTGGTAGAAATAATTATTTTTTTCATCTATGCTGCAAGCCCCGCAAGCGTGAATATTCTAACAGTCCACCATCTGATTAAGAATTTTATTCAACATAAAATTATATATAAACTCTTGGTGAAATGTTCCCTAATAAAACAGCATTGAAGCTGATTTTCATCCACATAAATCTCCCGTCGGTGAACAGAAATAGGGGTGCACAACCTGCGGCTCATGGGCCACCATCCTAACACTACTTTAAACGCAAAATTCATTTAAACAAGTGTACTTGCTAATTTTTGCAAAAATTAAAGACACAACGCTAATTGCAAAAAGTAATATTCGTATTATTTTATGACAGAAATTGTGTGATTAAATAAGGTGAAGGATTCCTTTTCGTGAAAAAGAGGTAACTCTAATGCGAGGCCGGGTAGTGAATACATCTTTGAACTATTTTACGGCAATCTGAATAGAAAAGTCCTTGGCGTCTATTTCATAGTGTAGTGCGACTTTTCATACTCTATATGCTGAGTTTATTATTTTCTGTTACCTAAAAGTAGGCTCCTTACACTTGTATCATGGGTTGCTGTCACAAGGCCAACAAACGACAAGTTTTTTTAATAATACTTTCTTAAAAAGATAATCTTTTTAGATTTTTCTTGAAAATCTTGTAGAAAACTACCAAGAAATTATATCTTATGAAGTACTGGTTTTTAAAAAGCGGACCATATTAAAGCAGGGTTGCAAGTTCGGCCACCGTTTTTATTCAGAAATTTCGAAAGAGGGATTTTTTCTTTATGCAGTGACGAAAAGCCCGTCATTAACTAAAACAAAAATCATTAATCGGAATTTTCTGATTTGAATTTTGGATTTCTGATTCAAAAAGGAGCCAGTATAGAAATCTTGTTTGGGAGCGCTGCTGTCCAAGGTTGCGTGTGTAGCCTTTTTTTAATTATGGCACTCAAAACTCATATTGGAAATTCTAAAAGAAGAATTTTTAGTTTATGTAATCACGAAATGTCTGATATTAAATACCACAAAAATTACTACTATGACTTTCTGGTATAAATTCAAAATTCTGAATTTTAAAAAGGCCAAATTGGCAACCCTGCATCTGTCATGAAAATTTTTCTGCCTTTACTAATCTATTTATTGCGATATACATGTATATCTTTGTTAACTTTCTCCATTTTTTCATGAAATTTCTTCATAAGTCTAGCCTTCTTCAGTTAAGATACAGCGCCTATAATAAATACATAGTGTGGAAAATGGTTTAACCGTTTTTAAATCAAAATTTTTGAATTCAAACCGGAAATTCTGAAATCAGAATTTTTACTTTAAGAAGTCACGGAATATCTGCCATTAAATATCTAAAAGGACATTATGGGGAATTTCTGGTATTAATGCAAATTTTCGTAATTTAAAAAAAAAAAGCCAAACTGGCAATGCTTTAAAAAGTGCTAAAAAATTGTAGCCGATAAACGTGCAACGATGCGGTACAATAATAGGGCGATTGCAGCGACATCTGCTTTGAAAATAGATTTACCTCTAGGAAAAGCAACCGTTGCACTATTGACAACATGAACATAATTTCTGTTAATAAAATCTTCTTGTAAGTGTATATTTCGCGATAATGCTGGTTAGATAGTTTTGCTTCATTTTATTTTTCATTTTAATCCTCTTTAAGCAATCTTTAAAATATACAGCAAGAATTTTTTTATGGAAATGTATTTTATGTGAATTATTCAAGAAGTTCCTTTTCGGGTTTTGTGTCAACGAAAAAATTGAAAAGACTTGTTACATCAAAAGAATATTCTTCAAATGTTATCCACTCTTATATATAGAAATGGTTCTGAAAGACGGTTTGTATGAACAGTGTGTGTTCCAGAACTCGAAATTTGAACTGTCGAATATTCTATGCAAATATTCTAGGATTCTTCGTCTCACAGCAATGCTTTTCAAACTTTGTTCTATATTAAAAATGCTGTTATCTTTCTGAAATGTATCAAACAAATATTTTTTTTCTCTAGTAGTTCGATTTCACCTGAGAATATGTATGATGCACTATCCTTTAAAAAAAAGAATAAAAGACGTTTCACGATGTCACAAATTTTAAGTGAATAATTCTAAAAATTTTCTATCAACAAGTCATTTTATTTTATTTTGTTAAACGAATAGCGAGTTGTATATTTCTGTCGTATAATTTTTAGACGGATGATTTTGATATCATTAAATTTTATTATATCTGCAAGTATTTTATGTAAGGTCCACTTGTTTTATTTTTTTCAGTGCCATTATTTCCAAATAGTAATCTATAATTTACTTAATACAGATATTTATTACAAAACATTTCTAACGATTGCTGTTGAAAATTAGTGGTTCTCAAACGTAAAGACGATTTCGTTATTTTTTACACCAAATAAAACTTCGAATTTTTAGAACTATCTGGGCCCGTGTACACGATTTATGCACTGCCCATCTATTTTTATTTTTATTCCTCTTTGTATTAAAGTATATTTAATATAAACTATTTATATCAGATCTTTCTGTAAAATAGATGAACAATTTTGTGATAAAAGCATTAGCCTATTTTAAATTTAATCCAATCTTAATCCGTATGCTTTTCTTTAACACTAAACTGTGGAGTAATGGATATATGAATCAATTAATATATAACGTATAATAAATAATTTCAGTTACAAGAAACCACAAAATAAAAATAAAAATTTGCGCTTTATGTAAATACAGAAGTAAGCTATTAAACAATGCGACGAATTCTTCTTTTAAAATTCTGGTATCTAACCTTAAATATGAGTATAAAAAACATACTTCCAAAAGAAAAATTCGTGCACTGTAGTGTTAAAATCTCAAATTTTAAACATGTCTGAACATTAGATTAAACTGTGGTAATCACAACTGTATTCCGATAAATATTCACACACCTCTTTTTACAAAAATAATTTTTCGGCTTATTTATAATCAGAAATTCCGAGAGAAAATAAAGCAAAAATTTCTTTTTAAAAAGTGGTAGCTCCGCGGCTGCATTGACAGATAGTCGTAGTGGGTAATAATGGAGTTAGTTTTGTTAAAATGACCTCGCATTACAAATGAGCGAAATGATTTTGATAACTTTTAAATAACATTTGAAATAACAAGATTCAATAAATTTGTATCTTATTCATTTTGGGGAGCGACAAAATGTTTTTAAATTCTTCATAGAAGTACTGATTTTGTCAAAAAAACGTTCTAATGCAAATTTGACATTCTATTATTATTAAATTCTTACATTGGCAATCATGTTGTTTGTTACGTGAATATTAAGCCTAAATAACATTAATCTGCAAAGTGAAAAATAATTTTCGAAACAAAAACCGATATAACTGTATTTTATGATTTTGTCGATGATGAATAAAGGATGCAAAAAGTTCTACCTAAACTTTTACTAGAATGTTTTGCCTTATTTAATCTAAAAAAATATTACAAATTCTGTGATTAAATAAGGTGATCCCAAATACACTGCTATTAATGTATTAAATAGGAAATTTCCAATCTGAAATATTGGTGCTAGACTGCTTTGAAATTCAAAAGAGTGTACACAGGAATCAGAAAATGAAGTAGGGTTTTCTCAATCACACATCACATTTTATTTATTAAATATTGAGGAATTGCTGGAAAAGTACAATGTATGAAAAATGACGAACAATATTGGTATATGAAATTATACAAAATGAAAATGCAGAAAATACTTCGGGAACTCACAGAGACCTAGGACACTTACTGAACTCGCGGATTTTAAAAGTAATTACCACATACAATCACACATGCTAACATGCTAATGAATTCAGTTGCAGTGATAGAGCGCGCGATGTCAAACAGCGGAGATGACTCATTGGTTAAAACGTTGTTCATTAATGCCAAGTGGAGGACTCATTATATATTTATCTCATGTAGATGATTAATTCTTTTGAAGATCGTTTCTATTATGTGACAAAACACGGATCTTTAAAGTTTTCAAAATTAAAAATACTTTATGAAAGATTAATTGACTTATCTGGTAGAAAATCGTGTATACCAGCGTAAAAAATCAACTTACATAAACTTAAAAACCTCCCAGTATTCATTTGTAAAATGCAAGTTAATTTGAACCAGGTTAAACACGTTTCTAACAAGATTTTTTTAAAAATAAAATAAAATAATTCCCCCCCCCCCTCTAAAGATAAATTTTAATAAAAAAAAAAAAAAATTCTGGTTAAAAACATGTTTAACCAGGATCAAATTAAACCATATTTCACCCTTTTTATCCTGACGGTACTTATAACATAGCTGCCAACTTTTACGCTGTTTTCCTACCACTAAAACTGAATAGAAATTTTTCCCTTATATAATCACAGGATTTTGTCGATATAATAAGATAAAATTTACTATCGAATTTTAGTGGTATAAAAAAAGCGTAAAAGTTGGCAGCTATGTTATAAGTACCACTTTAACCCCTTCGCGACGAGCGTCTTTTACAGAATTTTTAATCTGTTACCACCAGTTTTTTAAATGAGAAATTTTCAGCTAATTGAATCGCAAAAATGCTACGATTAGATAAGGAAAACTTTACAAAAAAAATAACTGGTGGGAATAATCGATAATTCTGAGCATCTAAAAAGTAGCTGGAAAGGATATAAAGGGTTAAAAAAAGAATAGTTGACTGAGGGATGACGTCGTCTGCAACCTCAGAATATTTTAAGTTTTTAACACGTTGACGGACACTTGCGGCTATAGCCATCAAAGCGAAGTTCACAATGTGGCATGACGGCTATAGCCACCCAAAACGAAACGATTGTTTTTAGACACTACGGCTATAGCAGCACAAATGTGCATTTACCGGCGTACAAGTAGAAGCCCAGTGTCATGTTTTGGAGACAATTTTTTAGGTTGAAATTCGTTTTCCACCTGTTATACGAGTTGCAGCTTCAGTATGTACGTGCAGGGTGGCAAGTGGTCAGGGAAAAATACAATTAAAAAATTATACTTACCAGTAAATTCGTATAGAAAAATTTAAATTGATTATTTTCCGAATAATCAACATAAATTTTTCTATAAGAATATACTGGTGTTCATCACTTTTTTGACAGTATTTTTCCATGCCCACTAGCCACCCTGACGTGGTTGTGAAGGGAGTAGTGGAACCTAATTAAAGGTGCTGAATTATTCAAAATTAAGTTTATTTAAGCAGAAAGAGTAAAACTATACTTCTAATATTCTATAAATTACAAAAACATATAGTGTCAATTTTCAAACTTCACTATTTCCTACTGTCCGTAAACGTGTTAACAGCATGTAATTTTCATCATATTTATCCGCTTTGCGGAAACGAAAAAATTAAAATCTTTCGTCAAATAATAAAAAATAATCTTGGATATCTGGAAGTATGTCTAAATTCAACTTATTGGAAAGTGAGATTTAGATCAGCTCTCTCTTTTCAAATACCTTTTTAAAAAGTTCGATGCACAGTAGAACCTTGATTATCGGACGAAATTGGGACAGAACCTACATCGGATACTTGAAATTTCCGGATAATCGATAATTTATCAATAATCATCTAGTTTAATATGTAACACCGTCATCGAACTGCTATTGTGATTATTTAAACTGCTAAACAAGTACCTAAATTCAAATTATGCATGAAAATAAATTTATTTTGAAGCAAATTATTTTATTTGGTAGGCCTGCCAATCGTAAACCACTAGTAAGCGAGTGCTTAGGGAAAATAATGACATTTATTTCTGCTCCTCCTTTTGAAATTCTGCAGCTGAGAAAATTTCTGTTCGTGAAAAGATGACAAAAACTGGTTTTGTTCCCTGCACTTGCTTAAAATCAGAGGGTGCAATAACATTCGAATATTGTGGCACTCGGCAGGACGGCTATACAATTTCGAAATGGGGCGTGTTTTTGTTTAGAACAGGGACGTGTACACAGGGCGTGGGGTGGGGAAAGAGTACACTTTTACTGAGATCGGAACTTTGAAAGCGCAAGCTAATTTCAAAGGAATTCTAAGAAAGGGAACTAAAATATTTATCTATACACGTAGTTCAGAAAGGACCGCTTGCATACACAAGGAAAGTGAAAGTAAAAATAAAAAAACTCTGAAAAAAAGGTCAGGAAACCGACGTTGGTTTATGGAGAGTTTCGATTAAACGAGGGCTGAATAATCGAGGTTTTTCTGTTTTTAAGATCCAAGGAACTAAATGGACAACCCCTTATTTAACCCGTTCAGGGGCAAAGTGTTCTTGTAGCTAAATATTGAAATGATTGATTAACACCAGGATTCACGAACGAATTTATTTTAAAATAAGTGAAAGCTTTTCCTCATATACTTTATAATTTCAAAATTTAATTATAAAATTCTGGTGTCATTGTGGCATTTTGGGATTAAAATTAAGTTGTATATATAATATACCGGTGCCCTTCAAAGGGTTAAAATCTATAATCAATATGATTCAACAGTCATCCTGCTTTGGCTGCCTGATTTCCTGACGCGCTACATTTGTCAATGACAATAATCAACGGCTTTTGGTTGTAAGGCTCATTGTTTAGAAAGACCTGAAATTTCTTTTATGGAAGATCGTGCTATAGCTTACTTAACACAAACTGTTATTACGGAGATCGTATAAGAGCAAGCTACTCTAAGTTTAAAGATTTTATTTATTTAAAATAAATTTTGCGTAAATTCTGGTGTCATTTCTTCATTTTATCAACTTACAAATAGAAGTACTTTGTCCCTAAAATTGTTAAGAGAGGGCATCATGCATTTCCTAATATCTGTCATGCATCCTCTCTAGTTATTTATTCTGAGAATTTCACAAAGAGGAAATATTTTTCTCTTTAGAAGAAACTTCCATTGTAAAAACAAATCTACGTCTGCCCTCAGAATATTTTAGTTTTTTAAGAGAGTATTATTTTCATCATATTTGGTTGTTTTACGGAGAAGAGAAATTAAAAGCATTCCTTCAAAGAAAAAAAAACTTTTAGCATTAAGTTCTCAGGAAAAGTAAAAATGAACTATTAATCCAAAAGCAAATATGTAGAACGAAAAAATGAATTGAAGTCACCAGAAACGTTTAGTGATGAATTGTCACTCACAAGTACTCTAAGGAGCTTCAGGATTTAGAAATATCTCTTTCAGGACGTAGTTTTTCGCTAAATCCATGCGTGCGGGTATGTGAGTAACTGACGCAATCACACCTAAATGAGCTTAAGATGTCTGCAGGCATATCAGTTGAACAAAAGTTTATTCCCCGGTTAACAGGTTAAATGTTTAAAGACTAAGTTTTTAATTTTTTGCGTTTAACAAGCATTTATTTAACCTAAAATGCAGCATCGATTTTCTAAGAATTGATTATCATTTTTAAAAAATATATAGTTTTTATGTGTTTCTGACAGTGTTTTTGTTCGTAGCATATAAAAAGTACTTTTCAAATCATGAAAATTAATTTTTTTAAACTCTATTGTTTTGTATCCTGATAAATAAATGTATGTAATACCGAAATATATTTCATTTGACGGATTACGTATTAAACTTGCACACAAAGCTACATTAAGTGTATATGTGAAAATATACCTCCATGGAAGCGTTATTAAAGTAAGGAAAAAAGTATTTTGAAGGTTCCTTTTTTCTCCTTGAAAAATTTTAAATTTAATGAGATTTTTCGACTAACAGTAAAATGCTTCGTGAGAGTAACAGAGATTGGATTTTTGTAGTAGAATAATTTGGATGTAATGTAGAAAAGTTTCAGAATAACAATTTCTTTTCAACTGATATGGTGACATTTGCATATAGTAATAATTATATTCAATCGAATTCTTCAGATCATATATAATAAAATTAAAATTAAAAAGGTTTTACAATGATAATTAAAAAAAATTCTTCAAGGGAAAGAAATGCTACTAAAATTTTATAACGGCTAATAGTATTACTACTGGGGTTTTCTCCTAAGTATACAAAGCAAAGTAAAGTGAAAAATAATGTAAAGAAATCTCGTTCTTCTATGTAATAGATAACTCATATACGATAACTCATATATTTTCTCTTACATACATAAATCATTTAAAAATGGAATAGTTTACGAAGTGCACACTTAGAAATTAAAAAAAAAACATTCCAGGAAAAAAGTTATTTTAACACATTTCCATCGGTATGTTTTTGTGAAATCTGGGTTTTAAAACAGTTGAAGCTCCTCTATCTTCTGAAAATATTTCTTAAATTGATATCCTAGATAGTTTTCTGAAGGTTGTGCATCAGTATATAGCTTTCAGTATGCGTATTCTATATAAAATGTCTTAAATAAAAAAAAAAATATCGGCAACTTGTTATAATGGAATTTCCTGTAAGGTAGAATCCACGCTCTTAGTCAATGATGTTTTTTGAATAAAAATTCCCGACTTTCCCGATAACAATGTGTTAGGAGAGGACCAAACGAATTCTGTAAAATCTGTCATGCATCCTCTCTCTTTGTGTATTATGACAATAGTGCATTTTTTTAATATATAACAGTAGTGGAGTAATTTGCATTTACATGACACATCTATTTCTGGCATGGTAGCATTTTAGTTCCTTCACAGCAAATTATTTCCGCCATATTTTCTTTGATCTGAAAAATAATAAATAAATTTCTTCTCTTCAAATAAAGAGATACTTTTAGTATTAAATTCCCAGGGGAAAAAAGCAACCTTACTCCGACAGCAAGCACGTATAATAAAAAACTGTGAAGTTGGCAGACAACTTAATTACGATTCAAACATGACTTGACACTCTCGCATAATTAAAGAGACTTACTATCTAGGAAATATAGCATGTAAAAGTAAGGGTAAATGTATTTTGACGGTTTCTTTTTCATCTTCGAAAAATTTGGAATTTAATAAGATTTTTCTTCTAATGCTAAAATGCCACATAAGAGTGACAGCGATTGTTTTTCATGACAAAAAGAACTTTGTTGAATGTAGAAAAAACTGAGCGTAATTTTTTTTTGTATTTGTATGGTGACATTTATCTATAGTAATATATTTATTCGAATTATTCAGATAAGAGGTGTCCAAACTTTTGGAATGAACGTCGATTGACACGATTATTTTACGATAGTAAAATTCTCCTTATTTAATTTAGCGATTTTTCTGAACGGGAGTAGTGGTATATTTATGGCCCGTGGATGCTTTAGTGTCATTCCATGGTGACTAACATAACATGTACAGTACATGAAGGCAATTCCTTTAAATGTAATTACTTCGAAAGCTCTCAAGCTCGTTTCCCGTAAAGATCAAAGAAAGTGAAGCAGCATCGACCATGGTTAGTGCTTGGAAGAGTGACAACCTCTCTCGACTGCGGCTGCTGTGGAACCGTCTACGCTAATGAGACCTGGTGCACGTAAAAATCTGTTCGTGGCTCTAATGTCCTCCAAGTTTGAAAACGATGCCTCTGGGGGTGCCAATCCAGGCGCATGTCTCTCATCAGGATTTGGTTCAAAATTAGGAGACCGGTTCTAGGAGTCCAACCTCTCTTGAGGCTCTGACACCCATTCTTTCAGAGAAGTACCATGGCACTTTCTCTGACACGACAACAATAACTTCCAAAGTTCTGTACTAAAAGTTCTTTTCAATACTGTAACAATAAAATATCAAAATTTGAATTAATTTATAAATATTCTGTGAAAATTATGATATATAACCAGTATAACCTTTTTTTTTCAACCTCGTGTTACATTGGTCCCATATCTTAATTTCGATAAAAATATTAAGAAATTAATTCAAATTTTAATATAAAAAATATGATTTATATGAACGTATTACAGAAATATAATAGTGAAAACAACTTTTACTACATACCTTTTAAAGCTAATATGTGGAAAATAATTGACTTCGTTTACTGTAAGCGTTACATTGGTAACCATTAAACCTTTAGACTTTATCTATACGAACAAAAGAAAGTTTCGCTC
Organism: Maratus michaelseni; assembly: GCA_963931845.1. Taxonomy (NCBI): domain Eukaryota; kingdom Metazoa; phylum Arthropoda; class Arachnida; order Araneae; family Salticidae; genus Maratus; species Maratus michaelseni. Next base: position 227,913,842 of record OZ007586.1, read on the forward strand.
TCTCTCTCTCTCTCTCTCTGCGTGTGTGTCTGTGTGTCTGTCTGTTTGTCCACGATGGTTAGCAAAATCTAGTGCACCTAGTAGCCTGAAAATTTAGATTTAGGTACTCTAAGCCCTCTCATGATGCACCTAAGTCTCAGAATTTTAATATATTAATTATTTACTAAGATATTAACTAAAATCCACAAAGAACTCTCATCAAAAATACGCTTTTTTTCTTCGTTTGGTTGGTCAGTTTTATAAAGTCTTCATAGAAGTAATTAAATAAACCGGAGTAGCGATGCAAAGATAAGAATTTCTAATGCAATAATGTTAATATGGTGTACATTTACTGGCGTACAGCAGTGCTAATGTAGCGCCACCTGCACACAAAAAACTACGCAGACGCCACCTGTTTGAAACATTTTTGTAGGCACGTTTCTCTTCATGATAATTAGCTGAGTTTAAGGGGTTTTTTTAATTAGCGGGGATGGAGAGGGGTAAGCGTAAACAAATTTTTATTAAATATTGCACTCATTTTACTTCACCGCGCGACACCTGGTGGCGGCTTTTCCCTTAATTGACGCCTCTTATTAATAAATCCAAATCTACTGCTCTAATTTCAATTAAACAAATTACATCTAACAAATTTAACATTTTTAGCTTCACCCGTAGCGTTTAATTGCTGTTTTATATAGAGAATACCGCTATTTTAGAATTACAGTTTTCGTAAAAATTAAATTTATGTTCCTAATGAAAGTACACAGTCCGTATTCAGTTATTACAGGGGTGTGAAACTGTGGCCTACCGGATACCACTAAAACTTTATAGTAAACGTTTCCTTATCTAATCATCGAATATCTGCGATTCCAGAAGCCGACAATTTCGTGGTATCTTGCGGGTCGCAGTTTGACACCCCTGAGTTAATGCATACTGTAAGAAATTCCTTGGTTTTGCTCATAAAAGTAAAAAGTCACGTTTTTCTCAAACTATCCCAAATTATCCCTCTATAAGAGTGAAATTTCAGTAAATAAATTTTTATTCACAGGCCGTAAAATGTTTTCGATTGTAAAGCCAGTTCTGACAAGCTAAAGTATCATGAATTTATGAAGAATTGGAAAATCTGAAGGCTCTTCTGAGATGGGAATATAATAATTCTCTATATGCTTGAGACCATATGATAAGTACTCAACCTCCATTCGAAATACAATGGTAGAGCCTGAATATATACACGGCTGAAAGAGGCCAAAAAAGGACTTGATCAAATGACAGTGAGCTAGATGCACACCTGATTTTATTTTCTCTCTCGCTAGTGAGGTGAGCAAGCCAAAGCCGGGACTTTGTCCGGTCATGGAAAAAGTGTACGAAGCCTGGATGTAGACTCATACCTTACAGAGAGAAACAAGCTGTCCCGCGGAGAAGTTACGAACATTGCTATGAAATTTAGGGAGGCCAAACCCACGGGCAGTATATGATACTGTCGACAGACAAATTTAATATTAGTCTAGTTGTTATTTTCTAAAGAATTCTTTCTGTCTAGTTGTTTAGTACAATGTGCTGTCCTGTAGCGGAGCGTATTAAAAATTTCGAAAAAAGCCATCCTGACTAAGTTCATTGGTCGTGACGCTACAATACCAACAGTAAATGTTAGTGATTTGCTACTGAACACTTCAACGCTGGCCTCTCCTTGCACCCGCTCTCAAGGTTTTTTCTCTAACTGTTCTTCATTTCCATAACTCAGCTAATAACGTTCCGAACTTCTGAAAACCAGTTCCATTTTGCTAAATTATTGGAAATATCAGTATTCATAGCTTCAAGGTGCATTTCTAGTAATCAGTTACTAGTATTTCCGAATAACAGACTAAGCCAAATTTCAAATTAAGTTCCTAGCTTAACCAAATGAATCAATCTTTAAAGATGCATAGTGATTCTCCTAATTTGTCATTTGCTGATGGTCACTTGAACATCCGTTCCTCAACGGCTCCTCCCTCAAGGCTTTGCCTTGTTCCCTATCTCAGCAATTAATTTTACGATTTCAGCGCAACTGATTCCAAACATCATATTTAACTTAATAATCAACCTCTATAACATTAAAATAAACTTATGAGTAGCGGATGCACTATTTCCGAATAACAGTCTAAGACAAGTTTCCAACTAAGTTTCTAGCTTAACCAAACGAACGAATTTTTAAAGATGCATAGTGGTCCTCCTAATTAGTTATTTGCTGAAGGGACACTTAAACATCCGCTGCTCCCCCGCCCTCTCCTTCAAGGTTTTTTCTCTAACTATGCTCGTTTCCATATCTCAGCAACTTTCTTTCCGATTTCCACTCAAGTGATTCCAAACATTATAATTAACTTAATAGTGACCCACTATAAGATTAAAGTAAATTTATGAGTAGCAGTTACCACTATTTCTGAATAATAGTTTAAGCCAAATTTGTAATTAAGTTCCAAGGTTAACCAAACTAATGAGTTTTTAAAGATGCATAGTGATCCTCCTAATTAGTTATTTGCTTAAGGGTACTTAAACATCCCTTCCCCCCCCCGGCCCCCTCTTCAAGGTTTTTTTTTCTCTAACTATGCCCTGTTTCCATAACTCAGCATCTATCTTTTCGATTTTAACGCAACTGATTCCAAAAATTATAATTAACTTAATAGTCACCTTCTATAACATTAAACTAAATTTATGAGTAGCGGTTATCACTATTTATCGAATAATAGTCTATGCCAAATTTGTAATTAATTTCCTAGCTTAAGCAAAATAACGAATTTTTAAAGGTGCATAGTGGTCCTCCTAATTAGTCATTTTCTGAAGGACACTTGGACATCTCTCCCTCCCTGGCACCTCCTACAAGGTTATTTTCTCTAACTGTGCCTTATTTAAATAACTCGGCTAATAATGTTCCAATCTTCTCCAAACCAGCTCAGTTTTGTGGCACACCTACTGTACAGCGCCGTAGGCAGTGGGGATCTGTCTCAGAGGTTCGTTCGGAAAGAGGTTTGTTTTGATCAGAATACTCCCCTGGCGGTGGAAAAGAGAAGTAAAAGATTTTCCAGAGCGAACGAGCATGACCAGTATACGGTGCCGAAGCCATCGTAGATTCTCGCAAGATCTTCGCTTTTTAAGAGATTTAATTTTATTACACGGGCTCGTGAAACGCCGAGCGAGTCAGCGAATAGTGTATAAATTCAATACCATTAAGACAAGAAAGGATTTAAAAGAAATTTTCTCATTTTTTTCTTTAGATTCAAATTCTGAGAAACTGCATTTTAATAGCTAATATTACTAATAAAATTAATAACTGCTACTTCTACTGCAAATAAAAACTACTAATAACTACTAGATATTTTTTTTTCTAAATAGATTCAGCAAAGTAAAAATTAATATGAAAAAACTCGCAGTTGTATATAATACATTGCTCATATATGATTATCTCTTAAATAAATAAATTAAAAACAGAATGGTTTGGTAATTTATATATGCTAAATAAATATTTACACACTTACGCACATATTTTTAATGCAAATAATTTAAATAGTTATTTTAAGACATCATTAAAAGCATTTTCTATATTTGTCACCCATCCTCTCTACTTATTTATTATGATAATTTCCGAAACAAGGCATCTTTCTGTTTTAGTAACAATAGAAGAGAAACTCACACTTACAAGATTCCTACTTCTGACAAGAGAATATTTTAGCTCCTTCACACGAGGTTATTTCTATCAAGTTTGGCTGTATTTTGAAAAAGAATAAAAAAATTGTTTATTGAAAAAAAGGAAAGAATTTAGTACGAATTTACAAGGAAAGGGGAAATAGAGCTTTTACTCCAACAGAAGCACGTAGAGTGAAAAAATGTAAAATAGCTAGACAACTTAATTATGAATCAACTATGAAATTTAGCTCTATCGTAATTTTTTAAAAAATTACTATGTGAGAAAATTTCGTTATTTTTTATTAAAGTAAGGAAAATGTATTTTGAAAATTTCTTTTTTCTCTTCCAAATAAATGACAGGTAAAAAGATTTTTCTCCTAACAATAAAGTGCCCTGTGAGAGTGACAGGGTTGTTTTTCGTGACAAAAAAATTTGGCTGAATGTAGGAAATGTTTCAGCGTAAGAATATATTTTTTTACTGATATGACGACATTCACTTATAGTAATATTTCTGTAAAATAGAAAACTTTACAGAATACATAAGGTAACACGGTTAAAATAAGAAAGTATTTATAATAAACATTTTTCTCAAATATTTTCTCCTGTTTTAATATTTAAATGAAAAATACTACTAAAGTTAAATAACTACTAGTACCCACTATTTTTTTCTGAATAGAATAAGCAAATTAAGTTAAAACTAATGGACAAAATCTCCTAGTTGTACATAATGTATTTCACTTACTAAATTGCCAAGGATCACGACATTTCAATAACTATGATTTTTAAAATTTTCTTCACTTTATATAACCTCAGAAATCTACAATTAACCAATTCGCTGCCAACCACGATTATACTCGTGGTTTAAATCGTGGTTCGGAATCTAAAATTGCGAATTCGTACCGGAAATTTTGAAAGAAGAATTTTTATTTTATGTAATCACGAAATGTCCGTAATTAAATAAAGTAAATATTGTTATTAGTATTTTCTGGTATGAATTCGAACTTTCTAAATAAAATTAAATTCCGGTAATTTTAACCCGGCAGCGAACGTGTTAATTAAGGCGACAAATTATATTAAAAATACTGGTTTTAAAATTCGTAACACTTGACACTTATTCTCATATATGGATTTCTCGTGAATGAATAAATATATCAAAAATGAAATGGTTTACCAAGTTATACATACTAAATGTTTATTAACACACTTACGCACAATTTTTACATAAAAAATTAAAAAAATTATTTCAAGAGAGTGGGAAAAGGTGGTTAAAAGAATTCACTAATATCTGTCACACATCCTCTCTCGTTAATATTTATGATAGAAAAAATAATTTATTGATAAAAACAATTAAGAAACTTGAATTTCAAAATAAATTAAAAAATAAAATGTAAATATATTTATACATTTATTCTGTTGCTAATATTTTGAAATAATTGATTGCCGCCAAAATGTTCGTAGAAATTCATTTCTAAATAAATAAATCCTTCTCTTTAATTACTTCATATAAGCAAAATTTTGTTCAAAAATTCTGGTTGCAAATTGGAAATTTGGAAATAAAATTAAGTGGTATATAAAATATATCGCCGCCCTTCCAAGGGTTAACCGTATGAGTGCTATGAAACGCGATAGCGCCGCAATGTATCTGCGGATCAAACAAATTTTGTTTTAACCTAGAAATTTTATTCAATAATTGAAATCATTTAATTTTTATTCAACAGTTAAGTATTTACATCGATTTACAGTATTTTTAGCGAGTTACATTTTATAAGATAAAATTTCTGGGTTGAAACACAATTGATTGTTCCGCGGATTATAGGCCGAATTTTCAACACTCAAACGGTTAAATAAAGGAAGATTACTTTTTCAAAACTATCAGTAACAAAAATCGTAAAAAAATAGCGATCATTTTAATCTGCTAGTCGTAAAAGTGATATTTTTTTTAATTCCTAATTTAATTTTTTTTTCATTAAAGTGATAAGCATTTTTTTATTCTACGTGCTTGTTTATGGATAACGGGTTCATTTACCCCTTTTCTGCAACATAACACTAACAGTAAAAAACAAAAAATCACAAAATTAAAAAAAAAAAAGTTCATAAAAATGTTTTCAATAAAAGTTCTCACTAAAGTAAAAATACTATACAATATCAGGTTGGTTTTCAAAAAACAAAACAGTCATAAACGATTTTCTCATAAATAATTAAATCAATTAAGTTATTCTCTTCAAATGTTTGTTTATACACCTACGGACATTTTTTAATTCATATTATAAAATAAATTATTTTAAGAGAAAGCTATAAGAATTCTCTGATATCTGTCACGCACCCACTCTAGTTATTTTTTATGAGAATTTCGCAAAGAAAAAAAGTTATTTTCTTAATAACAATTGAGAAAAATCTTGCATTTAAGGGAAACATCTACTTTTGCCATGATAATGTATTCCTTGACAGCATGTTATCTTTATCAGATTTGTCTCCTTTCTGAAAAAAAAGAAAAGAAATTTTGTTTTCCTGAAACAAAGAAAATCTTTTAGTGTTATGCTTCCATGAAAGGGAAAAATTTAACCGGAATTAACCGTTTGAGTGCTATGAAGCGCGATAGCGCCGCAATGTATCTGCGGATCAAGCAAATTTTGCTTCAACCCAGAAATTTTTTTCAATAATTGAAATCGTTTAATTTTTATTCAACAGCTGCAGTATTTACAGCGATCTAGGGAGTTACATTTTATAAGATAAAATTTCTGGGTTGAAACACAATTGTTTGTTCCGCGGATTATAGGCCGAATTTTCAGCACTCAAACGGTTAAAAAACAAGCGCGTAGAATAGGAAATATGATTTGGCCAGACAGCTTAATTATGATTCATACATCAGTTGTCACTATCTCCTAATTAAAGAGACTTCAAGTGTAGAAAAACTTTTTTGCAGTTTATTAGAGTAACGAAAATAAATTTTGGATGTTGATTTTTTTCTTCTCTAAAAAATTCGAATTCAATGATTTTTTCTCAGATAACACTACGGTATCTCCTGAGAGTGAGAGAATTTTTTTTCGTGGAAAAATTACTTTTCTGAAAAGCATTTCTACCTTAAAGCGTGCGCAATGCATGTAAATTTCTTTCGCATACACGAGTGACAATTTCCTCTGCTGTGACAAGTTGACAAAACAAAAAGCTTGTCGCAGCTACTAGTAAGCAGCTACTTGTAATTCATAGGTACATGATCCGTCAATTCTGTGCGGTATATCCATCTCAATGTCATTATAATGTTAAGACAGCGGATATGAATGCAAGAAATTTAGTGAGTTTAACTGTTTCCTTTTGCATGCGGGAAAAAGAGTAGAACAAACCCGAAAACACACAAATAAAAAATGCAAAATATTAATCGAGACAAAGATGGGTAACCAGGATAAAGCTGCACAGTAGATTGAAAACCCACACTTCTTCAAAGTCAGTAGAACAGATGAACGATTAGAAAGGTTTCGACTGTGGCTTTACATAAAAGACCGATAATGGAACCTATGAATTACAAGTAGCTGTTCTTTTGCAACGACCTTCTGTTTTGACAACTCGCCGCAAGAATGGAAAGTGACGTTCATATTTTTGAATAAAATTTATATACAGTCCCACTTTTTAACATAGAAGAGCTTTGGTCAACTAACGCCGTTAAATGTAAATCGTACTCATTCTCTTATTTAAGCGCAGAGTTCCAGATATTTTTATGGCGAAGAATACTTTTAAAATTAGTGGTGAGAATCGTTCAACTGCTGCGACACTGTTTCATCACAGTGACTTTACAGAAGCGTAAGTTTTCAAGTCAGAGTACACATTATTGGCTTCATATAGATTAATGGTTTTCACTTTCTGTGTGTGCGTTTCTGGTTTATCTTCCTTCTTTTCCCAGCAAGTAAAAATACAATCGGCCGTAAGAGCGCGCTGGTTTCAACTCGCTAAATTGCTTCCATTAATATGCGCAGATTTCCTGCCCGCGAAAAAGCCAAGAAAACATATAGCATTTTTAATAAGGATTTATTTCCCATAATGAATTGATAGCATTTAAATGTGCAATTTTATTACTTGCTTTGTGACAATCATTCTGTTTGGATAAAATTTAATATCCTACGTGGAATAAGAAAGGATTTTGGAAAAAAATTATCGCCTTGACCGTAAACAATGTTTGAAGAAAAGACAGTAAAAACTCGACATACTATGATTTTTGTAAATCTGATACTGAGTTAAACTTCTTTTCTTCTCTTTTTCAAATTTTAATGAAGATAATTTTCCTTTTGACTTGAAATGTTTAGTCATTAGATTTACAATTGAATTATTATTAGTCTACTAAAGGTGCCATCAATTTTTTCGCCAGAAAGTATTTAGCCACCCGAAAATCTGAAAGGTATTCTTTGCCTTGGTGAATCCCAATATTTCTGGGAATAGCAAAGCAAATTTTGAGGCTTGGTGTTCCGCGAATCACAGATTGGAGACCATAGTTATTGTTAACAGTTTTTTAGTTAAAATTGTAATAGTATAAAGTACCGTAATTTCCGGCATATAATCCGCAGCTCAAAGAGTCGTTTTTCGACCCAGAAATATTATTTTATAAAATGTAGCTTAAAAGATCACTGTAAATATTTAACTACAATTATTGAATAAAATTTCTGGGTCGAAAAACGACTCTTTGAGCTGCGGATTATACGCCGGAAATTACGGTATATTATTTCTTTTTTAAAAGAAAGTTAAACTTTTTCCAATTCTTATAAGATTAACTTACCCATGCAGTTACACCCCACCAGTGTGTTAAAAAGGGATGATATGACATTTCACAAATAATCATAATCACCTATGAAAATGTGTAAAACTAATCACATATTTAAAATGATATAATTGTAGAAGGAAAAGGGCATAGTATGTATGCGAAATTACATTAAGTTCTGTTGGGATTATTAGCTCCAAGAAGCAACTAATAAGGTTTGCAGTTTTATACCCCTACCCCCTATATATAAGTGAGAGTAGGGTAAAACCGATTATTTCCCCGATTAGTACCCTGTTTTATCGCTGATGTGTGCTGCCATGTGGACAGCACCTGTCTTGAAAGACGGTGGTTTATTTTCGGACCACTTAATTTTAATTCCTAAACGCCGCATTACACCAGAATTTTGGAATGAGCATTTCAATCATATCAAGTACGTGGAGAAAACATTTTACTTATTTTCAAATAAACTTGTTTGTAAATTCTGGTGTGTTTGCATAAATTCCGTTTAGTACTAATTGAAGTACTTTGCCCCTGAAAGGGTTAACTACATCCCTTCGCGTTCCCTAGAAGTAGGGCTTCGGCTTTTGAGGTGAGTTAATCTATGTGTCCCTGCAGTGGTATTAGAAAGAAATTCATCTAAAAAAATTTAATTTTTTGCCATATTTTCTGCTTTTTAAATACATCCAACCTGACAGATATATTTAGGTAATTAAACCAGTGTTTCTTATAGCTTTCACACGATCTTTTGATGCCAAGTAGAAGTATGTACGTCCAGCTATCAAATAAAACGACCATGGTCTGTTGGGATATAACCTGGTACCCATGGTTTTGCACTGAATACTGCAAACATTTGTTACCTCGATCTACAAGCGTTGAAGGATGGATAGAATGATCAGGCTGCAAAGAGTGAACACATAAAGAGTGCAGCAGATACGAGAAATAAAAGCCGAGAAATCCATTACATGATAACAGCAAAAAATGCTTGAAAATCTAGGAAAAAAAACGTTATTGACCTTAAAAATGTATTTATGTTTTAAAGTTTGATTTAAATGTATTTACAATAAAGTTTTTGTTAATGGAAATGAAAAACTTAATTTCTGATTTGTACCTGGTTTTACCATGCCACCAAAAAACAGATCTGTTTTAGATAGGACTATCTACTTTTTTTCAAGTAGAGCGGAATTTTCCTGTGTCAACAAGTGTAGTTTTATAATAGCGCAAATGTCCCCAAACACTTTTTGGGGTCTTGTGATGTTTTCCGCCTTTCACGACTTTGTCAACACAGGAAAACCGTTAGATACCCGGTTTTACAATACTTTCCCGTTTACAGGGCTCGTACTCTTTTACCACAATTTTTAATAGAATGTTTGGCCTTATATATATGCAGAAAAGTATTATAAATTCCGCAATTAAACCCAGTGTCTACTATATCTGCTATTTAAATATTAAATAGTAAAATTCTATTAAAAAGTTGTGATGAAACGGGGTTCGTACGCATTTACCAGAATTTTTTAGTAGAAGTTTTCGCCTTGTTTAAATGCAGAAAAATATTACAAATACTGCAATTAAACGTGATGTCTACAATTTCCGCTATTTAAATATTAAGTAGAAAAATTCTGTTAAAAAATTGTGGTAAAAGTGTACGAACCCTGACATATATTGTTTTACTTATAACACTGTTAAATGTAACAGTCTGAAAAAGATCAGTAACAATAAAGATGAAAAGTAAACTAAGTTGACACCTTAAATTAGCTTAGACCATAAAAAGTTTCAAAGAAATTTCGTACATCGGCGTTTATTATCATTTGCAGATCTCGTGCAGTGTTCAAAAGACAAAAAATCCTCTTTATTTCTCCTGCCGTTTAGATAAACAGCGGTCTAACGTGAAACGCTTCTACCCAAAATTAGGAACCACAATCCAACTAAAGTTATATTATTACATTACTTTCCATTGTAATTTTTCTGGGAATAAAGTAATTTTTCAGCGTTAATCTGACTTTCAAAACATTTTACAAAACGTGTTTTAAAATTTAACTTTAGCTAACACAGGTGCCAAGCGTTGCAGAGTTTTATTACCACTTTTACTTTACAGAAACATATGACCTGTTCAATCGCCGATCAAAGAGATGCTATTAAAGAAGTTCGATTTTTAAATAAAGAAAGACTGGTATTCAAAATCCGTAATTCTTAGAATCTATGAGCTAAGAAAAATTTTATTACTTTCGTATAAATATCGAAACAAATTTCCAATATTTTCAAAATATTATACAAAAATAACTCCCTTTAGACTTATGAGTGATATATAAGATTAATTCATCTGAAAGAAGGCCTTCTAAATCAAATGTCGACAAAAACATACCACTACAATCTTATAACAGGTAATAACGTCAAAATTTTCTAAATAGAATAAATGAATCACAGTCAATGCTGTCAAGTCTCCCGCGTTTTGAATATCCCGGTATTTTAATACATATATATATATTTATTTTCATCGGAGAAAACTTTGATTTAAAAGGAAAAGTTTTATAAGAAAATACTGGTATACAAAAAGCCTGAGACTTGGCAACACTGCAGAGTAAAACTTTCGTGCCGAAATGTCAGTAGAGTCTTACTGCGGAGACGCAAAATACTTTTGGTGTCTTTTCCACTATGACTGCTGCAAAAAGCATCCGATAAACTTGTAATTAAATAGGTATGTCGGCGGAGTACACAGCATTAACTGCATAGTTTTTCGTTTAATTTGGTTTATTCGGTTAGAAAATATAGAACATTTCCTTTCACTTCACAATGTTATTCAATGGGAATTTAGATGATTTTAAAATTTCATTTTTCACTGAAAAGTAAACGGCACATTTGAATAATTGATGTAAACGTTAAATTATGGATTCTTAATTTTCGATTAACAGGTCTACAGTAATCCAGTCTTTTTGAAAAAAATGTTAATTCATTCATCAGAATTTCGCAATCAATTGTTAAAATTATTAAGAAATTTTATGCATCTGCTCGAGGAATGTAAAACATTTTATTTTTTTTTATTTAAAAAAAATAAAATCCAGTGCATTTATTTTTAAACTGGGTTATTGTTAAACTGGGTCAGATTAAAACACATATTACGGAAGATTAGTGGGAACTTGGCACCTTTGGAATATGTAAGGCATATATTACAATTTTTTGGATATCAGTTCTATTTTAAATACTGTAGAATGAAAACCAAAACGGTTATCTCCAAACGAAAATTATACAAACGTTGGTTGTCTAAATTAGATGCAAGTCCCGTAAGACGTTCACATTTGTATAAGTATTGTTGTTGCACGAGATTTTATCTACTTTTTGCAACAGATACTGATGTTTCATGATTCTGCCTACATGAAGATATGTGCCTTTCTCCCTGAAAACAAATTAAAAGAATAAACAGTTCATCAGACTATCATTGCATAAAATCGTGTTTAATTTGACAATTCTAAAATTTCCGGAAGCTTTGAGATATCAAGTAAGATATCATTAAATCAAGTAATTTTTTCAATGTTAAAATAATGACAGCGTAGTCACCTGCGGTCGCAGTTTGAAGATCTCTGTTGTAAATACTTTATTACACACTTACGCATAATTGTTTAAAGGAAATAATTAAAGAACTTACTTTAACCATTTGATTATGGCTTAGGACATAAACGTCCAAATGGGCTATTTTTTTTTATTCAATTCGTCCCACTTTTTGAAAAATAATATCTGCCATACAATTTAATAGGATATTTTCAAAAGAAATCTACGATAAGAAACTTTTTTCGTAAATTGTGGTACTACTGAATATAAAAATATTAGGCAGTCTTAATCAAGGGATTAAGCGATAGCCGAAAGACTTGTCTTATAAATAAGGGTCGATCAAACGAAAAAAAGAACCGTGGTTATAATTTGGTTTATATTTGTATGACTGTGGTGAAACTTAGTATAAATGTACAGAGAGAGGTAAGGAAGTCTACCTCTACTGCGGAAATGGACTTGTCCTAGGTAGTCACGCAGAAGCACGTGATATGCGCCGGCGGTCGGCGATCACTATCGTCGGGCAGGCAATCAGTAGTTGCTGTTATTCATCTGCGTGTGCGGAATGGTTGCGAGTAAAAAATAGCAACCCAGTTTTATTCGTTATTAGTGACAGAAGGAGTTGGATTTCGCATCGGCGAACGAAGGCAGTGTACGGAGTGCATGCATTGTCATTGACCAGTGTGCATAAAGGACACAAACACTTCCTCGAAGGAATATGGTGATGTTATGATGGACAGAGTTTGAATAAGTATAGCCCAAAACTTTCGCCAAATGAATTTCACAACTTTTGTCCGCTGAAAACGACATTGAAGTGTTGCCATTTTTACTGGGACAGCGAAGTCATAGGCACTGTTTGAAACTGGTTCCAATTTCAGCCAAAGGACTTCTATGATCAAGATATTCATCACTTGGTAAAACGGTAGGACAATTACTTGTGTAGCTTTGGAGATTATATTTCAAAAAAGGTATGTCATTTCGTTGTGTGGCTCATGTTTCATTTTCATTTGATCCACCCTAATATGTCACACATCCATTCTTATGAAAATTTCGAAGAAAATATTTTTTTAATAACAGTCGAGAAGAAACGCACATTTCCAAGACTCATCAACTTCTGGCATGAGAATATTTTAGTTCCTTGAGAACAGCGTTATTTTCATCAGATTTATCTCTTTTCTAAAAAAGAATATACAAATTATTATTCTTCAAATGCAGAAAAGTCTTAGAATAGTGGAGCTCCTGTTATGCGTTTTGTCCGGGAAGGGGCAACAAAACGTATAACTCATTAACCCTTTCCGGCACAGACAAAGTCTGTTCGTAAAATGAAAAATTGCTGACTGACACCGGAATTTACAAACGACCTTTTTAGAAAATATGAACTCCTTATTTTAAGCTTTCATTATAGAAACAAAATTTTATTAAAATATTCTTGGTGCTGAATGCAAGTTTGGAATTAAAATTACGTGTGCCCGGAGTGGGACCACTGTGCCGGAAAGGGTTAAAACGTATAACTCAATTAACTTTATTTTAAATAGATCGTAAAAATTGTGTTTCGTTGAGGCATTTGTTACCTTTTATATCGAAAACAGGAGTTTCGTAAGTATTACAGCACCCTTGACATAAATTCGTGGAAATGGAACAGAGTAAAAAATAAAAAGTACATAAGAAAAGTACACATGAGGTTATTTTATCATAAAATCTTTATTAAAAAATACTTTTTTATTCATATAGAGTACTTAAAAAAATCTTTGGAATCGCTTTGGCATGTAAATCATTTATCAAAGAGCATTGCAGTAGTTTACTGAATCTTATTGAAATAATCACTAAACTTCGATTGTTTCTTTTCGGCAAAGCCGACATTGAAAATCAAACTTGCCCCATAGTTTTGTTCCCAGAATCCTTAGGGAGGTGATCGACAGAGATGGAAGGCAAGTGTATCAAAGTTCTGAAAAAATTATTCTTTGCAAAACCTATAAGACAGACAAAATTTCGGCCGGAGCGCAAAAACGTAACGTATAACTCGGGGGAAAGGTATAACTAAAAAACGTATAACTCAGCTAATTTTTGATAGCAAACTGCCGGGACCGCCGAGTTGAAACGTATAACTGAGAGTAACGTACAAATCAGGTAACGTATAACTGGTGTTCCACTGTATTTTGTTCCCAGGAAAAGTGAAAGTTACCCTTACTCTAACGCAATACGTAGAATAAAAAATATGAAGTGGCTACACAACTTAATTATAATTCAAACATGACTTATCACTCTCCAGTAATTATACAAACCTCAAATCTGAGAAAAAATTCTTGTAGTTTATTAGAGCAAGGAAATATGCATTTTCGACGTTTCTTTCTTCTTTCAAAATAAATGAAATTTTTCTGGTACTATTATGCCTTATGAGACTGATAGGGATTTTTTTAAGACAAAATAATTTGGCTGAATGTAGAAGCGGTTTTAGCGTAAGACATTTCTTTAATAATATGGTGACATTTACTTATAGTAATATTTCTATTGAATGATATTTTCTAGAATAGATGGAAAGGTAATAAATTTTAAATAAATAAACTATTTGAAATATACATTTTCTCAAAATTTTCCTTATTTTTGCATGTTTAAACTAAAAGTTTTATCGAGAATGAAAATCTGATAAAACAAATAATAAAATATTTCAATCTTGGTTTATTATCGGCGTAGGAGTTAAAAATGTTTCATTACTATTTTTTTTAATTTACAAATAAAATGTTGATGAAAAAGTCATCAATATACAGTAAGCACTTAAACTGTCAGTCGTTTAAAACTTTACCTAGCATGTAACGTCATTTTCTTGATATTCCAGTGAAAGAAAAATGAAAATAATCCTTCAAATCTAATAAACTGTTTCTCGAAATATGCGAGACGAAAACAAAACATAATTTCAAACTGTGAGAAGAGACAGACTTTTATTATAGAGAATTAAGTGATTATGTGTATTACTTTTTAAGTTTCTTATGAAAAAATCGAAGAAGAAAAGAACACAAACGAAATTAAAAAAATTTTGAATGAACGAAGCCAAAGATAACATATTTTTAAATAATGTTTGTCTTATTTTAAAATTTTACTGATGAAATTGATAAGTGTATTGTAAAAGAAAATTGCCTATACTGCAAAGTAAAGAAATGTTAAAACATACATGAATTTCAATATCAAGTTCTTGAAATAAATAATAACTTTTAAAATAAAAAATGACGAAATTGACTACAGTATATAAAGAAGTTCGCTTGCACCATCACCCCACTTTAATTTGCAGGTCCCAAAGTATTACTGTTTAACACAAGAACGCCGAGAAATTTTACCAAATCTTTAAAAAGATATTTCATGCCAGACTGTTTATTTGAAACTATTTAACATATTTATTTAACTTTCTTGTGGTTTATATTTAACTTATTAAATGAAAAAATTTGTAATTCGAAGCGACATTTAATCATTTTGACGGAATTGGAGCAATTCCTGCTGGCATATCTAGTGACAACCACTTGAAGTCCGGTGGTATATAACATATGACACTTAACACATAACCCACGGGAAACGAAACATCTCATTTTTATTCAAAAACATCATTGACTACGGGCATGGCTTCTACCTTACAGAAGATGCATTTATATAATTTTGTCCATATTTATTTAGTATGTCAGACATTTTATATCAAATCCGTAAAAAACACATTAGTGTGCTTCTCTTTACGAAATCTTGAGACATTTTAACACGTCTTCAACATTTTAATATATATATATATATTATATAATCACATAGTTTCCCATTTAACCCTTTTGATTCATTAGTGCATATATGCGTCAATTGAGGAATTTATTTTTTATTTAGAAATTTGAATTTCATACCGGAAATTCTGAAATGATTTTTTTTTATTTATTTAATGACGGACGTTTCGTGATTATATAAAAGGAACTACTCTTCTTTCTGAATTTTTGTATGGATTGGGATTTTCTGAATAAAAAGGGAATTCCTGAAATGCATGCCAATGTTACCAGTGGCTTAATAACAGTTTTAGAATACATACTTTGTACACTGTTAAAAATGTGCAGCAAACTGTCCAGTCATTTGACCGTTTTTATAGGAAACGGTTACATAGCCGTAATTTAAGTCTATTACGATCATATTATTGCCTATATTATGGTCAGAATGGAGTTAAATTACTGTTATGTAACCGTGTTCTATAAAAACAGCAAAATGACTGGACAGTTTGCTGCAAATTTTTAACAGTGTAATTGCGATTTATATATCATAGGAATTTTTTCATTTCTAATAGAGTATATTGTAAAATAAAATAGCATCTACTGGAAACTAAACTAATGTTAAAAGGTAATACAATATCAGGCTTGTTATCAATTGAATAATAACAAAATTAACTGCAATAAATAAAGTAGATCGCTTGCACCATCACTACACTTCAATTTTTGGGTCCCAAAGGATTTCTGTTTCACACAAGAACGACCGGAAAATTTACCATATATTTAAAAAATATATTTCAAGCCAGAATATTTATTTAAAACAATTGAGTATATTTATTTAAATATTTCTATGTGGCTTATATTTAACTTATTAAAGGAGAATTTTCTAGTTCGAAGCGATATTTAATCATTTGGTCGGAGCCTAATCAACTCCTACTGACCGTTCTAGTCTTAACCACTTGAAGGGCGGTAATACATTACATATAACACTTAACACCTAACCGACGGGAAATAAGAAAGCTCGTTTTAATTCAAAAAACATCATTGACTAAGACCAAGGCATATTCCTTACAGAAGATGCATTTATATCATGTGGTCCATATTCTTTTAGTATGTCAGACATTTTTTATTAAATCTGTACATTAAAAGATATTTACTGATGTATAAACTTGAAATACCTATCTAACAAATTAAATTTAAGAAAGACCTTCAGAGGAGGGAAGATCTTCTACTATTTTAAAACTCATATTTAAAAAATAACATGACGTTGGCAATGTGTTAATTTTAATTCTTAAATGCGAGAATGCACCGAAATTTTGGAATAAAATTCTTTTTATAAATTACGTTGAAAAAATATTTTATCCGTTTTGCAAATAAAGTATTTCGCAAATCGTGGTGTGTCAATCATTAACCCTACAGTGCATGAATTTTTCTTTTAGAACTGGTTTTTTTTATACTTATATTAAGAATTTGACACCAGAAATTTTAAGATAGATTTTTAAATTTATTTAGTAGCATATTTAGGTTATTTTCATAGCATTAATATTTCTATATAAATATAGTGGTTGCAAAGAACTTGATTTATTTATTAAAAGTTAAATAGAAAGTGTTGTCAATTGGCTACACTATGCACTGTAGGGTTAATTTCAATATTTTAGCAACAGAAAATTTTTTACCCTGAAACAGTTAAAGACAATTCAGTGTACATCTCTTGACGAAACTTTTTTCTCAATCTTTATCTTGTGTCTAAGTGTATAGCTGCTAAATAAACATATAATTAATTTAGAAAACACCAAATAACTGTTTTTGAAACCTGTGTAAAAATTGCGTAATAGACAACTTTTGTATGATATCCTAGTAAACTAAATACAAATAATAAGTAGATATTTTACAAGATTACGCACCTGACATGCTTATATAACTCTTTTTTTTACACAAATACTCGCAATTGTTTTTAACGCAAACACGAAAAGAGTTATTCTAAATGAGGAGTTTAGGCGTTGCGTCAAGAGGGGGGTGGACTGGCAAACTCACCACTTTTGCCGAATACAATTTCTCTCGTTGATTAATCCTTTCAGGGACAAAGTACTTCCATTGCGAAAATATTGACATAATTGATCAGCACCATGTTTTACGAACAAATGTATTCGAAAATAAGTAAAAGTTTTTCTTCACGTAGATTATAAAATAACTTTTCCCCCCAAATTGTGATGCAATTGCGGTTTTTAAAGAGTAAAATTAAGTGAGATGTATAATATCACAAAGCCCTTCAAGGGCTTAAAACTGCAATTCTATGCTTTTAAATATGGCTATCATTACTCTTACAAAAATGTTGTGGGACATTTACCTGACGCTAGGCCTAAGGACAAAAATATTTCTGTAACAACTGTTACGGAAATTCCCTGGTTTCTAATTATAAGAATTTCGGAATTGAAACTATTTTAAAGGTTCAGGTTGCATATCAGGCCGAGTGGTAAAAACTCAAAATACCACTCATGTTAATATAGTAAATTTTATATTATTTAATCGGGAAATTTTTGTGATTAATTAAAGGGAAGATAGTACTTCGAAAAAATGCATATCCACAGCCTCTGTACCGACATCCTGGCTACGCCACTGTCCGGTTGTACTTGAAAACAACTGTCAAAGAACTGTGCATATATTACTTTCATTCATTTATAACACATAAATATCACATAAAGTTTTATAATGTTTAGAAAATAGAGAAAAATGTAGCAGAACGATTATATTTTCGAATATGCAGTTTGAGAAATTTGTTTCTGTTCTGCAGGAAAAAACGCTTTTTCAAACCATTTATGCTCTTACATCTAAATAATAATGCGATTAATTTTTTGTGTGTTTTATTTTCCATTTTCTGTTAATATACCTAAAGTATAAATTATCTCAAAAATCTATTTAATAATAATAATTATTATTTTTATGGTTGTCAACCTCATATGAGATTCATTTTGTAATAAATGTAAGGTTCTTAAACAATTGACAATTATTTTCTTTTAAAAACTCATTTTAAGTCTATTTCAGTGAAAAATACATTTTTCTCCATTTAAAAATACTTCATGAATGAGAGGGTTAATAATAACACAGCAGAATATTGCATTTCCTTATGTACTTCTGATATGAGTATAATTACCGTAATTTCTGCTATATAACCCGCGGCTCAAATAAATCTGTTTCAAACCAGAAATTTTATTTAATAACATGTAACTCCTTTCTACTTCGTACATATTTGATTTTATCTAATACGTAAAATTTCTGGTTCAAAAATGATTTATTTGAGCCGCGGATTATCTACCAGAAATTACGGTAGGTTCATTGAGAGTACCGCATATACTCGCGTATAAGCCGACAACAAAATTTTAGATGAAAACAATTTTAATATCAGAAATTCAGATTGGTTTTCTACGCCTTATTTAATCTCATTTAAGTATACTTTATTTAAGAAGAAGGAAAAATATTGTAAAACACTGGTATTAAATCTGATTTTATCTCGAATTTTCTGGTCGGCTTAAACGAAAGTATATACGGCATGTTATTTTCATCAAAATTTCGTGTTGTTTTCTTATATTTTCTGAAACGGAATATATCATTTTTCTTCAAATGAAAAAATTATTTAAAAAACCCAGTAACGATGCCAAAAAGTACCCGCATAGCATGCTTGGTCACAGTGACGTCACTGTGACGTCACTGCGAGTCACAATTGTCACGGCCCATCTGTGACCAAAATGCCACCATTCAGAGAGGTCACATTGTGACTTAAGTGTGAACTTCTTTAAAAACTCTAAAAAACATACAGGACTATTTCAAAACATGTTATTCATCGTCAAAAATACTTTTCTGGTCAATTTTTAAATTTTTTTGACGTCACAGTGACGTCATTGCAAGTCACGTTACAACTGTTACTAAAATATACTACCATATAGTGAACTCACACTGTGACAAAAATGTGAATTTTAGAAATATTTGAAAATGAGAAGAAACATTTTAGTTAGTGCCATCTTTCTTCATTTGATACATTTGAGAGCCAATTGACCTTAGTAATTTTTGTTGCCCCTTGTAAATTAATTTATAGTCACTTATTCCTTTATCTAGCTAAAAAAAAATATGCATACATATATAATTTTTTTAACTATGCAATTTGTAAATTATCATACAAAGATAATTAGATATGAAAACTAGAAAACGTTTTTAATTTTATGATTTATTTTATAATTTAAAAACAAGTTTTATTTTCTATGAAAAATTAATAATTTGTGTTAAAACAACTTCAAACAATTTTATCAATTATAAATTACTTCTACTAATGATAAAGGCTGAAAAATAATATAGTGGAGGGAGGTACTTGTTCATTGCGAAGTGCCATTAAAATGTGAAGCCCCAATGTGGTCAAAATGTAAATACTGATAATGGGATATACTGAGAAAATTAAAGTTTCTTTTTGGTATGCTAGTGCTATATTTAAATTGTTGTGTACCTTTAGGGATGCAGTAGGTTATTAATATCATAAACGTATAAAATAAGTAATTTGCTCTTATTAGAAGTATAAAACTACTTCATTTTATCTCCAGAAATTTCCACATAATTTTTTTAGCTATTCAAGCCTTATTTTTTTTTAAATCAATTCTCTAGCCATTATTTAATTTAAAAATTATATTTAGTAAACCTGACATAAAATAAAAGAAAAGAAATGGAATTATTTCTGTGTATTGCACATCTGTTAAACAGGAATATGAAAGCATTTTTTCTTAATGATTGCTAAGAAAATTGACCAGCTGCTCAATATTTGTAAAATGAACTCTTCCAACTTATGGTCTGCGGTGGATATTTCCAATAGTGGTTTCATTCGAAAGGTTTATTTATTAAGTCAAAGAGTTACAAGGATATGTATTCCCGTTTCGTTTCATGTTCCTTTTTTTTTTTTTTTTGAGTGCTAATGCAGATCACTAAACAGTAAAACACGACATTTAATTGTTGGAACGGAACAGACAAGAAATGTTCTCTTGAAAAAACTGTCGTTTTATCGGATTTAAGAATTCAGATTAAAATTTAAGTCCGAAAATACTTACAATAGCGTTGGCGGTTATGATATGTATTCGTCAATGCCTTTGTAATGTTTTTGTACTTAATTTACTTGAAAAACACTTGTATTACTCGGATTACTTCCATGATGCCATAACGAATTACATCTGCTAAAAAAAGGTATGTAAAAATATTATTTTTTCAATCTACATAATTAAAGTGTAGAAAGAACACCAACAGCAAAGCTTGAAATTTTTTTTGTTGTTATGTATACTAGTAAGGATTTAAATATTAATTAAATGTTAACTATTTGATATTATTATTAGATTTATTATTTTTTAATTGTATCATATAAATTATCTGTATTGTTAAAACAATGCAAAATATCAGTCATGTTCACTAAACTGCATTCTGAAACTTATACAGTAGATTTCAAACCCGATAGTACTCCGGTATACAATGTATTATGGTATCAGAAACACAGCAAATGTTACTATGGTTCTTGCCCCGGAATCGGACATCAAGCCAGATAGCTATCATGTCATCGGCGTCATCATATATTACTATCGATGAATCGTAAATCAATAGAAAATTATACAATTTCTTCACATCAGATGCTAAATAGAGTGGCTGCGGTGCAGTGCGTTATCAACAAAAAATTTATTATTTAAAAAAGATAACAGTTTAATAAATATATATATAATTTTTAATTTTTTTTTTAATTAGCAAAAGATTGTTCTTATTTTTTATAGTTATCATTTATAGATAAAGTAATACCAGTCAAATACTGGAGTAAACGTAATTAAAACACATATAGTATTTAAAATAGAGGTCCCATGCAATATTTAAAGCATATCTTATTTTGAAGATTAATTTTTTTCTTTTCTCTTATTAAAAATATAAGATACTGTTTAAAACATATTGAAATATTTGATAAAAGGTATTTTTGTAAATTTCAATGCTTAAAGGAGAGAAAGGACCCCCCCCCCCCTCCAAAAAAAAAGGGAGCAAAGTATCAGTTTTTTTAAATTATGAACTCAAATTATATAATATTTAATTTTTGAACGTAGTTTAAATGTAAAATCTACCGCTTTAATATTGCTATATGTTTAATTATGTACAGAATTGTAGATCAAGCAAGCCTCCTACTCTGTCCATTTTTAAATACCGCCTTTTTAAAAAATAATCTTCGTTTTAGATTTTTCTTATAAATTTTGTAGACATCGACACGGAACGTAATTTCTTCTGCAAATGTTGTAAAAACCTAGCACAAATACTGATATTAACCCCTTAATCGTCGCGCCCTTTAACTGTAGGCTACTTTTTAAAAATTCAGATTGCTTGATTACCACCAATTTTTTTAAGTAGAAATGTTCGTCTTATTTAATAGACAAATAAAATAATGCAAGAATAAAGCCAATAATACTATTTAAAAAAATTGGTGGGAATCAAACAATCTGAATAAAACAGGCGTAACCTACGCTGCCCGTGAATGTCTCGGGCACGACGATTAAGGGGTTAAGAAAAACACGAACCAGCGGGAGACATGTTCAAGGGGTTCTTTTTCACAAAATATATCTGTAAATGGCTTCTTATCGATACTGTTTTATTCCTTGTTTTTCATATTTTAAGAATGTTAAAGTTTTTTTTTTTTGTATTTAAGGTTGAGCTTTATAATTTTCTGTATATATTTTTATTATGTATTTGATAAAACTGTGCATGAAATTTACTTTGTCATTTAAAAATTTTTTAAACAAATAATATCATATGAAGAAGCGTTAGATTACACCACTTTTTACTATTTATGAGAGTTAAAAATTAATTTAAATCTAATATAATTTGCATCTAAAATTCATGCACTGCCTTGTGTAACATATAAGAAATGTTAAGAAAACAATTAATTAAAAATATCAATACATAAAAAAGTAGTAGGAATTAAAAATAATTTATTTTAAATATATGATCTGTTAAAAAGTTTTATTTTAAATGTGCTTTTAAATGGAAAATTAAAATGCAATGCAGTAACAATTTATATAATAATTCTTACAATTATTTATTTCTGTTGTGCTTAGGGTCAAACTGATTATATTTTTAGGGTTTCGCTCATCTCACGAAACCCTATTCGCCTCGATTCTCTGTCTGTCCGTCGCAGAGTCGGTTCTCTGAAACTTTATAAGTTAGAGACTTGATATTTTTTGTACTTACAGCTGAATACCTATTGTCAAAAGTATACACATTTAAAGACTTCAATACTTAACAGCAAAATAGCATAGTTTTAATTATTGTCAATATTTTTGGTGGTTACATAAAACAAATGGAAGTAGAAATACATTTAAAAAGTTGTTATTTGCACAATAGAATTTCATATTATTGAAATATTTACTTATATTATAATATTTAATGGATTCATCTATTAATTTTATATTAGTATGCGTTTTTTATATATATAATTTTCTTCCTTAACGGCTACATTAGCCGGTTTCCCAATCAGATGCAACGTTTTTATTTGAATAAGAGTTGCAACAATAAAAATTATTGCCGATCCAATCCTTATCGTCGATCTTATCCGGATTTGGTAAAACCTTGTTATCCGAATCTATGCGAAATCACTTATCAGGTTTTGTCGGGTTGTGGGCCTACAGATTTGTTGTTGTTGTTGTTGTTGGGTTAAGGTAAGAATACGGGTTGATTCGAAATATAATTTCAGTCAACCATCATTCATGTTCAATTAGACATTCAATCATGTTCAAGATGTATATAATGTATTCTATTCTATTATATATAATATATAATAGAAGTATATTCGCGCATGACTCTAGATCTGACCCGACAACAGAAATTGTGTCGTAACACAATTTCTGATAAAATCTGATTACTCGGTCGTATGCAAGATTCTATTCCGAACAAGACTTCCAGTAAAAACATTATACCCGACTCGGGTCAGATCGGGTTCACGAAAATCAGGTCACCCGACCACAAATCCAAATCTATTCTGTAGCCAAACAAATCCATAAAGATCGATTCGAACAATCCGGATAGGATTCGGGTAAAATCTGGTCACCCTATCCGATGCAGATTCGTCACATTTTTCATATTGAAGTTGCAGGGTGACTTCACAAAGTAGTCACATTGTGAGGTCACAGAAAGCCTTGAAAACCGCCATAACGACTTCACATTTAGGTCACAGCGACTGCACATCGACGTCACGACGACGGTCACAAAGTCACAGTGTGACTTCACAGTGACGTCGCCGTGACGTCACCATGCCTTACGGGGTATTACTCCGACAAATGCCCAGGCAACTTAATTATGATTCAAACATAAATTGTCACTCTCCAGTAATTAAAAAACCTTCCAGTCTAAGAAAAACCCCTTCTAATTTATAAGAGGAAGAAAAAGCGCATTTTGGAGATTTCTGTTTTCTTCTTCGAAAAAAGGAAATTTCATTAGATTTTTCTCCTAAAAATATAGTTTTCGTCACATGGATCAGGGTTCGTACGGCTTCTGGAATTTTGCGACCAGGAAATTCTTCGGTACCAGTATTTTATTTCAGAAAATCACTACTTAAAAGAAGGCGAAGTTTCGCGAGTTTAACCTAGATTACTTTTTTTATAAAGAAAATACTGGTGAAACTCCTGGAAAATTCCCTGATCCGCACGAACCCTGATGAATTGTTATACGTGACAAAATAATTTTACTGAATGCAGAAAAGATTTAGTGTAATTTTTTTTTATTGATATGATCACATTTTATCGTAGTAATATTTCTATTCAATACCATTTTTTAGAATATATATGAGATTAATTTATTGAGATAGGAATTTAGTTGGAAGAATAGTTTTACAAAGGTTTTTCTTTCTAATTCAAATGCTGATTAAAATTTAATTAAAAAAATAAATAACATATTTCAATTTTCGTTTAGTATCCACATTCAATAAACAATATATCGAAATGTTTAATTATTGTGTTGTAAAGAAAATTCTTACGATTAATGCCTGAAGGCATATTATTGAACGTGCTTTATAAAATTTTCTTCACCTTTTTAACACTTTTTGCAACATAGTTGAAAAATGTTATTGACTTCGTTTTGTCAGTCTGTCCGTCTCTCCATGCTGTAGCTACCGTAAATAAACTCGGATGGATATGTAATTTATATATGTTATTAAGATTTAATATAGCATGATCGCTATTCAAAATTAAGTGTGTAGAAAAATCTCTCTCTGGAAAACGTACGTGATGAAAAGCATTTGATTACTCTCAAATCAATTTTCTCTTATATTCTATTGACATTCAATTATTTCAATATTCTTCAACCGAAATAATTTGTCTTAGAATTAGTTAATTCTTAAATATTTCTTTCGTGGAATTTTAACATTAACACCAGTGTACTAATTAATTTTTGCAAAAAAATATATTCTCATACCGCCAATTGAAATTATTAATATTCTCATTATTTTATGACAGAAATTACGCGATTAAATAAGGTGAAAGATTTTTTTTGTTAAAATTGGTAACTCATTACCACTGATTTAAACTAAACGACGACGGCAGTCTACATAGAACTAGCATTGACATCAACTTCATATTGTAGTTCGACATTCCTTTTTATACAGAAATTCCGAAAGAGGAATTTTTTATGTAAATAAGGAATGTCTATAATTAAATAAATCCAAAATTACTAATCGGAATTTCTGTTATAAATTTGAAATTTCTGAATGAAAAGTGGTCAAACTGACAATCCTGTTGCTGTCACAAAACTTTTCCTGTTTTTTCAAATATCCTTTTTGTGATATATACACTGCTTTACAAATGCTAAATAACAGCGCATTTGTGCAAAACTGCGTTTCATTTAGTCTCTCAATCAGAGAACTAACAACTCTAGAGGACGTTGAATGGTAATGTTTCTTGTCTGTATTAAAAGTAGTGCATCCACGAGATTTCTTCCTCTGAAATTGCAAGTAGTAACATTTAAGGTGAAAGTCACACTCTCTGTTTCAGAAGATATAACTGTAACTATCCTTTTTAGAGAGAGGTATTGACAGGTAAGTAAGACATATGGTCTGTAAGACATCAATTAATTGCTTACGGTCATGTTTGAGCAGTTGGATGTCTCACAGTACGGAAAAGTGTCACTTAAGCTACCAAAGAAAAAGACACGTTGAAGAGTGTAATATTGTTGTTTAAAAAGGCCTCTGTATGTGGAAGTGCTACGGGAAGGCATGCTGAAGGTCGTAGTAGGATCATCACATCTCAAGAGCATTGATATGTCTGCTTAGTGGCAAAGAGGAACAAAATGATACTCTAGGATAGATAACCTCCGACCTTTCCAACGCTACTGCGAGAACTATTTCTTGGTGATTAAATAATTTGACTTGGATGCATAGAAATTTGTTACATGCATGCCACTATGAACACATCATCGTAGAGAAAATGTACTTTAATGTAAAAAGCATACTCTTTGGGTTCAGAAACAGTGATCCAGAATCATGCTCTCTAATGAATACCGCTTCACCATAAACATGGATTCTGAAAAGCTGCTAGTGTGAAAACAGAGAAGAATTTATTCCCACCACAAGAATGTCCAGGAAACTGATAACTATGGCCGATGAAAGATTGTGTGAGCGGGTATCAGGAATTATGGCAGAATTCTTCTTCACATATTTGAAAAAAGTACAGTGACATCATTGGTATCACATAAGTGACATCATCAGTGGTATTTTACAGGCATTCTTCAAGGGTATATGTAATTTTTTCGTGGTGCAGTTAATTCAGAATTTCTGTTCATGGATAACAATGCCTGGCCACATAAGACAGCTGAAGTGTTCTCCACCCTAGCAGGAGACGATATAGAGCGTATGACATACCTTGCTTATTCTCCGGACATAAATTCTATACAGCACGCCTAGGATGCACTCTGTAGACGTATTACCCAAAAACAGAAATCTCCTCGAACCGTGCAGGAAATGAAAATCGCCCTGTGAAACGAATGTGGCAAAATTCCCTAAGCTCTCCTCAACTATTTAGGGAACAACACGATGAAAAATGTGCATCAGTGTCGGTAGAGGTCATACTCCATACTCACCCACTTATATGTGCTGTTTGTTTTGGGTAGAAGAAAGGTTTTACGTAATTGTTGAAAGTGCTGTAAGAAACATATTCTTTGCGCATTTTGCTGCATCTTCCATGTGATAATATCGGTATCGTTTAACATAATATATATACATTAAGACCTCAATTAAATATGTACTAAGTCTCATTTTTTGACATTATGTGTACCATTAGGACGAAAAATGCTTCTTTTCCTTAGCAATTGTCAAGCAGTGTATATCTCTCGGTTAACATTCTTCCATTTTTTTCATCAAATTTCTTCATACCTCTAGCCTTCTTCAGTTAACAGTACTTTTAGACAACTCTTTCAAATGTGTTCATAATTTTAATATTACTAGATCATGCTTTGAAAGGACACATAAAATTTTATCAACTTGATAGCAACAGTAGAAAAAAATTATAAAACTACTACTATCAGTTTCAATACATGACATCAATAGTTGAAGTAGTACTCTAGGCTTGACAGTCAAATTTCTAAACAATATCTATCATTCTAAACATTCGTGAACTTTGCTTACACTCGAGTGAAAGAAAATTATTTCATATTAAAAGTACCATGTATTCCAAGTTTTATGGTTTTTCTGGTTATTGGTTTTTAACTTTTAATAAAAAATTTAATAATTCAACAAATTGTATTAAATCAAAGTCTTGATTAAATTTTATTTCAATTGATATGCACTTTTATGGCATCACTAAAATACAATAAAGTTTTATGAGCCACCAAACTACAAAACATGATTATTTTACAAAAGGTTTCCATAGTTTTGGACACTAGAGTATATGTAAGTAATCATAACATGATAATAATTGGCTGATATACTCTAAATTATTGCTGAGCTTGTGTACTTTTTCTTCCGTAATAATGATTGTAAGTTAGTTTTACATCAATTTATTTTTCATTTTAATCCTGCTTTATAAGCAATCTTTAATATATTCAGCAAGACATTTTTTCTATGGAAATTTATTTCATGTGAATTATTCAAGAAGTTCCTTTTCGGGTTTTGTGTCAAAGAAAAAATTGAAAATACTTGTTACATCAAAAGCATATTCGTCAAACGTTATCCATTTTCATAAATAGATATGGCTCTGAAAGACAATTCTTATGAACGGTGTGTGTTTAAGAAGTTGAAATTTGAACTGTCGAATATTCCATGCAAATATTCTAGCATTCTTTGTCTCCTAGCAGTGATTTTCAAATTTTGTTCTATATTAAAAATGCTGTTACCTTTCTGAAATGTATCAAACAAACATTTTTTATTTTTTCTCTAGTGCTTCTATTTTTCTTTAGAATATCTATGATGCACTATCTTTTAAAAGAAGAATAAAAGACGTTTCACGTGTCACAAATTTTAAGTGAATAATTCTAAAATTTTTCATTCAACAATCTTTTATATTTTATTTTATTAAACGAATAGCGAATTAAATATTTATTTCATATTATTTTGAGATGGAGGATTTTGATAACATTAAAATAATTTTTATCTCCAAGTATTTTATTTAAGTTTCTCATATTCTTTAATTTTCAGTACCTTTAAATCTGAATAGTAATATTCACTTTACTTAATTGTACAGAAGTATTATAAAACATTTCTAACGATTACTTTTGAAAAATTTCGACGCTCAAAAGTAAAGACAATTTTGTTACTTTTACATCAAATAAAACTTTGAATTTGAAAAAATATCAGTAATCTATGCAACGTACATCTATCTTTCTTTCTATTCCTGTATGTATATAAATATATTTAACATAAACTATTTACATTCGATCATTCGGGGAAATAGATGAACTATTTTGTCATAAAAACATTAGCATTTTTTAAATGTTATTCAATTTAATGTATATGCATTTTATTTAACCCTGCACTGCGCAGTGATCAATTAAAATTTACATTCAATAAATAAATTCAATTCCAAAACTCACTATATTTAAATGAAAAGGTCGCCCTAAGTAATCTCAAATGTAAACTATTAAATAAAGGGATGAAGTCCTTTTTAAAATTTCTGATATCTAACCGTAAATATGAGCATAAGAAACATACTTCGAAATGAAAATTTTGTGCAGTGTACGGATAAAATCTTAATTTTTAAACCTATCTAAACATTCGAGTTAGCTGCGGTACTCACTATTTTTTATGAAAAATATTCACACACTATTTTTTGGAAAAATATTTTTTGCGTTATATATTGTCAGAAATTCCGCGATTGAATAAAGCGAAGTTTCTTTAAAAAAGTGCTAGCTCCGAGTATCACTTAATTAGTAGTGAGTAACAATGTAGTTAGTTTGATTAAATTTACGTATCATTATAAATAAACGGAATAATTTTTTTTACTCTTTAATAACATTTGAAATAACAAGTTTCATTAATTTTCTATCTTAGACTTTTTGGGGAGACAAAAAGAAAATATTTAAATTCTTCAAGGAGGTACTGATAAATTTGACATTTCTCAGAATAAGTTCTAATGCAAACTTGGCTTTCTATTATTATAAAAATCTTACATTCGCAATCAAGTTGTTTGCTATATGAATAGTAAGCTTGTAGCGGCCATCTTAAAATGTCCGCTGTGTGGTAGAGCACGAGGAAAGAAGTACAACTGTTTTAAAACCAAAAACTGGTTTATTAACACAATCAGTAGGGAGTTTGAGCGAGCTCCACGAAATTTTCCTAAAAAATTAAATTAACTAAAGAGTTCTTGCTAACACTTGTAGCTTAAACAAAAACGAAACAATATAATTAAACCTTAACCTTTTTAAATATATAATCACGATTCAATACTCTTATCCTTCAAATTACATAAGCACTGATGCAGGTTCAAGTCAGCTTTATCAATGTATAAAATTCCAGTATAAGAATACTAAGGCTGATTTTTAATCACGAGACTCGATGCGAGGTCTCAAGGCTAAACCTAAATCTCAGTCGCAATATTCAACTTCCCAGGCCACTTCTCTGCTGAGCGCTCACCAGCTCCTCTGAGCTCTGCACTCAAGTCAAAATTCGCTGCTTATATACTTCAGTGTCGATCGACCAGCTCCAGAAAATTTGCATAATCGAAATTACACGGCGACTCACAATTTCAGGGATTCAGCTGTCCTTCGAAAGTTAAAGAAAGATAGAGAGCCTTTATAACTTGTACGCACATAGTCGGTTAATGGACAAAAACGATCTCATTCACACATTGCCTACTCACGTGATGCGAGTAGTCAATACCTTACAAGCTTACCTAACATTGATCTACAAACTGAAAAATAATTTTCTATACAAAAACCGAAATAAGTGTATTTTATGTTTTTGTCGACAATGAATAATGGGTGCGTATAGTTCTATCACAAATTTTAATAGAATATTTTACCTTATTTAAGAGCAAAAAAAAAATTACAAATTCTACGATTAAATAAGGTGATTAAAAATGCGTTGCTATTAATATATTAAATGAGAAATTTCCAGTCTGAAATAGTGGTACTAGACTGCTCCGAAATTCCAAAGTGTGTACTGAATTTGTGAATGACAAAATGAATTCGAGTACTCTCCACCAGACCTGACATTTTATTTACGCAACCTTGAGAAATTGCTCGAAAAGTATAAAATTTATAAAGTGAACAACATTATTAGTATATGAAATTATACAAAATGAAATTGCAGACAATGCTTGGGGAACTGAAAGAGACATAGGACAGTTTCTGAACTCACCGATTTTAAAGCGAATTACCACACAAAAATAACCAGCTAATAAGTTTAGCTGCACTGATACAGATCGTGATTTCAAACAGCCGGGATGATTCATTGGCTACAGAGTTGTTCAATTATTCCAAGTGGAGGACTCGTTATTTATTGATCTCATGTAGATAATTCATACTTTTTTAAGATAGCGGATCGTTTCTATTATGTGACAAAACACCGATCTTTAATGTTTTACAGCTCGAAAACGTGACTTAATAGAGCCTTTTTATTTATTTTTACTGTTTAAAAATTAAAAATACTTTATAAAACTCTCATTGACTTATTTGTTTAAAAATTAAAAATACTTTATAAAACTCTCATTGACTTATTTGTTCAAAAATTGTGTAGACCAGCATAATCAATCAACTTACATATACCTGTCAACCTACCAGTATTCTTCGATAAAATGTTAGTTAATTTGAACCAGGTTACACACGTTTGTAACAAACTTTTTTTTTTAAAAAAAAAAGGTCAAATAAGTAAGTTCCACCTATAAACATGAAATAAAAAAACAGAGATATATTAAATAAAATTTCTGGTTCGAAACGTGTTTAATCTGGATCAAATTAAACCCCATTTTACGAAAAAAGAGTTGGAGGTTGGCAAATATGCCTAAATTCTACTTATTTGAAAGAAGGATTTAGAACAGCTCACTCTGTTCAAATTACTCCTAGTAAAGTTCGAAGTATTTAAGATACGGGGAATTCAATGGACAAGTCCATCTTGTAAAACTATAATCAATAGGATTCAATGGCCACCTTGCGTGGTCAGCCTTGCTTTCTGACGTATCTGCCATTGACCACAATCAACAGTTCTTGGTTGTAAAATTCAGAGTTGAAAGAGACTTAAAAATATTCTATGAAAGTTCGTGCCACAGCTTGCAAACTTAAAAATTTTATTACGTAGATCGTATGCCAGCAAGATATACTAAGTTTAAAAATACGTTTCATGCAGATTTTGAAAAATGTCAGTATTGTCAAATAAACTAGTTTTAGTATTTGTATATAGTGTAAGTTATTATTTTTTAAGTATTTCTATTTTTGGTAATACTATCTTCAGAAAAATGTAACAATGTTTATGATTATCTACTATTTAATTAAAAATTACAGAAAGTTAAAAATGATATTTAAAAAAAAGTTCATGTATTTTTTTCATAAATAGAATAAGCAGAGTAAAGTGAAAAATATCATAAAAAATAGCGTTATTGTATTTTTTAGATTGGTCATATACAGTTCTATAGTAAATAATTAAGTCCACTAAAAATGAATAGTTTACCAAATTATTCATGCTCATCAGTGCTGTCCATCAATTTGTCTGAAATCCATTTGTCAGTTCTAATTCCAAGTATAAAACTTCGCCTTCCTTAGTTGCAAAATTTCTTTCAGTATAAAAATCTAATTATTGTATATGAAAATAGTGACAGATCTGCGGGCAGCAAGTTAGAGACACTTGTACTAAATATCTATTTATACACCTGTATTTTTTTATTCAGAAATTCATAATGAATTTTCACCCGAAAGCTTGAATATTTATTTTCACTTTATATAATAATAGACATTCCGCAAATAAAATAAAATAAAATTGCTAATCACAAATTTTTGGTATGATTCTGATTTTCTTCAAAAATAATCTGCCAGATTTGTCAACACTGGAAGAAAGTTACTTAATCCCTTGATGAGCGGTGGTTAATTTTTAAACCACTTAATTTAAATCTTTCAATGCCAGATTAACACTAAAATTTTGGACTGAACATTTTCCTTTTATTAAGAAGTTGAAGAAATGCTTTTATTTATTTTCAAATAATTTTTGAAAAATTCTGGTGTAAATGAATCATTTTATCATTTTACGAATAGCAGTACATTGTTCCAGAAATAGTTCAGAGAGGACAAAATGAAATTTCTAATATGTGACACGTATCTTGTCTAGTTATATATTAGGAAAATTTTAGAAATAAGAAATATTTTTTTCTTAATAACAATAGCGAAGAAACATCCATTGCCAAGAAAAATGTACGTCTGCCCCCAGAATATTTTATTTTTTTGATAAAATGATGTCAGAAATTTATCAGGAAAATAAAAATTATAAGCTTTTCTTCAAATAATAATTTAAAAAAAACCTTTGAGCATTAAGTTCCCTGGAATGGCAAAAATGAGCAATTTCACCAAAAGTAAGTATGTAGAATGAAAAAAAGAATTCAAGTGACCAGAAAACTTTTTATAATTCATACATGAATTGTCACTCAATCGTAATTTGACGAGCTTCAGAATTTAGGAAAATCTCCTGCAGTATCCTGTTTATCACCAAATCCATGCGAGTGGAATTGGCGTGTCTGACACAGTGTTGGGCAGAATCTGCTTACAAAGTAATCAAATTACAGATTAAAATACATTATAATCTCTTCACTATGCAATCGATTATCATGTAATGCATTACAAAGTAATTTGAATATAATCTGATTATCGCATAATCTGATTACCATGTAATGGATTACAAGACAATTCTCATTTTCTCTTTTAAAATATAATTAGATTAATCTGTAATTTGATTAATTTGTAATTAGATTACAAGACAATCCCGATTAAGTTTTCAATTGTATAAACCAATTAACCTGTAATGAATTACAAGAGGATTCCGAATACGTTTTTAGTTGTATAATCCAATTAACCTGTAATGGATTATAGGTGGATTCCGATTACGTCTTTAATTGTATAATCCAATTAACCTGTAATGCATTATAGGAGGATTTCGATTACATTTTTAATTGTATAATCCAATTAATCTGTAATGGATTATAGGGGGATTCTAATTACATTTTTAAGAATATAATTTAGATTAAATTGCAATGTGTTACAAGTTAATGTCAGTTATGTTTGTTCAGAATACAATTTGGTTAACGTGTAATGTAATGCAACTAAATCTTAATTAAATTCTATAAAATGTATTTAAATTAAACTGCAATCTATTACGAGCTAATTCTAATTGCATTTTTAACACTTTCCAACAAAGTTGAAAAGTGTTTATGAATTTAGTTTGTCTGTCTATCAGTACTCTAATGCGCGTAAATATACTCGGATTTCCATGCAATTGATATATGTTATTGAGGTTTACTGTGGTATGATTGGTATAGAAAATGAAGTATGTAGCATGTAATTTACAGAGCCACTCAAAAGAATTCTTTTACATTACAGCCTATTAGGAAAAATCGTTTGAGGTGTATTTTAATGATGTTACTGTATTTCAAACATATTGAATTTCATATATATCGCTGAGGTGCATTGCAAGATGTTTACTACAGATTATGGAGTACATAGCATTCACCGTTAATTTACAGAGACACACAAAAATTTCGGTTACAGTACTGACTATGAACAATAATTGCTAGAAATACGTTTTTTTTTTCCAGTTGTTGCACGCGTTTTTGAATGTAACTATTTTTTTTATATTGCTTGGTTTGTATAAATTCTATAAATCATATACAGGACTGCACAAAAGTTCTCCAGTACACTGACGTTTATAGACGGAAATTCCCGAATGGTAATTTTCAACCGTGGTAATAACCGAATTAAATTTTAGCATACTTCTATGTAGTATATATACAAATCAACTGATAATATGCAGAGCTTCAGAAAAAAAAATCGGATATTTTTTCAATTATTAATGGTATTTACTGCAATTGGGTTTTCAAATATGCTATGCATTTTCCAAATTCTGTACTGAGTCTGATATACCGCTTTCAGTCTGTTCGTTATTGTGAATACTCCATAATTTTACAAAGAGATAGGGTTTTTTTTTTCTTATAGGGTTTTTACCCCCCAAAAAGTAAATATATGAGTTTTAAACTATTATGAAATGTTAACAAGAACGAAAAATCATGCGTCAAGCATAGATTATGTAACACTTTCCAACGCTTCCAAAATAATTTTACAAATCATTACCGTTTAATAAGCTGAATGATAACATCTAAGTGAACAATTTGGAAAACGCATAATATATTTAAGAAACGTAATTTCAGGAATTTCCAACATATACAATATTCGGAAAAATATCCGAATACTTTTATTTAGCCCTGTATATGATCCATAGATTTGTATATATACTACATAGGATGTTAATTTTAGTTTAGTTAGGTAACGCGTAGCACAGTTTAAAATTCTTCTTCTGGAGTTTCTGTCAATAAACGGAAATGTGTTCGCGAGCTTTTGTGCTGCCCTGTATATGATCTACAGAATTTATACACACCAAGTAATAGACAAAAAGTGAGTTAAATTCAAAATCGCGTTTAGCAACTTAAAACGCACTTCCAGGAATTATTGTTAACAGACAGTAGAGAATTCTTTTGTGTGTTCCTGTAAATGAACGATGACAGCTATACACACAATATTCTGTAGTAAGCCTATTGTAATGAGCCTTAGTGATAGATATAAATTTCAATGCGTGTAAAATAGTGAAACATTATATAATTAAACCGCAAACGATTTTTCTCCATAGACGTAATGTAACGGATTTCTTTTGACTATGTACTGTCCCTGTAAAGTTACTATAAGTGCTATACACACCATAATTAAGCTTCTTGTAATGCACCTTAGTGATATATATCAATTTCACTGTGTTTGAAATTGTGGAACATCATTAAAATAAACCGCAAATGATTTTCCCCATAGACCGTAATGTAACGGAATTCTTTTGAGTGTTCCTGTAAAAAAACTATGAGTGCTACACACTTAAGATGAAATAGGGAACATACTACAGATAACTACAATAACATATAAAAATTGCAGGGAAATCTGAGCATATTTACGAGAGTTAGAGCACGACAGACGGCAGACAGCCAGACAAACCGAAGTCATAAACACTTTTCAACTAGGTTGGTAGAAAATGTTTCATAATATATGCCGGATGCATGAGTTTTCGTTCTTGTTGTATCATATTTCTACTGTGAGTGATAAAAATTGTCTTCTGTGGTACATATTTAGTGTTGCGGGTATTAATAACAATTTAAAATTTCTGATTGATATTCTGTTTATGTGGGAAAGTGCTTCATAATCTATGCCAGCTGTATAATTTTTTCGTTGTTATTGTATGTGATAAAAACTGTCTTACATCGTACATATTTAGGTTTGCGGGTATTAATTAATAAAATTTAAAATTTCTGAATAATATTCTGTTCATGCCAGAAAGTGTTTTATAATCGATGCCGGATGCATGATTTTTCGTTCTTGTTGTATCAAATGTCTACTGTGTCTGATAAAAATTGTCTTTTATGGTACATATTGAAAATGTGCAATTGAAATTACACGTAATTGTAGCTATAAGTTCTCAATTATAGTTATAATTACACCATAATCATAATCATAATATTATAGTTATGATTACAATCCTAATTAAATTTCAAATTCAGATTATGATTATATGTAATTGAAATTATAATCTATTACATGCAATTATATTGTAATCAGATTACAGATTAATCAGATTTTTCCCAACTCTGTGTAATCATAATCATGGCATTTATAATTACAATTACAATCCTAATTGAATTTCAAATTCAGATTATGATTACATGTAATTGAAATTATAATCTGTTACATGCAATTATATTGTAATCAGATTACAGATTAATCAGATTGTAAATTTGCCCAACTCTGCTTTTACTTGGTTTTTACAATGTTTTTTTTGTAAACTTGAAAATAATATAAAAATATCGTTGTTGTATGTAATAAATAACTAATATATTATTTTCTTGTATATGTGTAAATCAATTTAAAATGGAATAGTTTACGAAGTTCGATTTTCTATCTGTTTATTTAAACACAGTGTTGCCAGTAGTCTACTTTTTTTTAAAATTCAGAGTGCTTGATTCCCACCATTTTTTAAAACAAATTCCCGCAAATGACTTTATCTTCACATTATTTAATCTCTCATTAATTAAGGAGTGATTAAAATGTTTTTATTTCCAAAAAAGTGATGGCAATAAAGAGATCTGAATTTTAAAGAAGTAGCGAACTGGCAACACTGTTTAAACACTTACGGACAATATTTTTAAACGAAATAAGGAAAGAAGTTATTTAACACTCCTAGAACATTGGAGTCTTATTTGACCCCATTATGTTTTGTTATGATGTTTTTTATGTTTCGCACCAGAGAAAAATGTAATAATTTAAACTTAATATATAAAATAATATAGACATTTCGTAGAAAGACGCTACGCTAAATAGAAGTATTTTTTTCTTTCTAATTATGCTATGCAAAAGAAAGAACTCTTATCAAAATTTAAAACTTGTTACTATAATGGTTAAGAGAGGACCAAACGAATTCTGTAAAATCTATTAAGCATCCTCTCTCTTTGTTTATTAT
This sequence comes from Maratus michaelseni, assembly GCA_963931845.1. Lineage (NCBI taxonomy): Eukaryota > Metazoa > Arthropoda > Arachnida > Araneae > Salticidae > Maratus > Maratus michaelseni. The sequence continues at coordinate 227,950,695 of OZ007586.1, forward strand.
GAGAATAGTGCAAACAGAAAACTTTTTTACAACAGTAGAGGAGAAAATTGCAATTTCAAGACATACCTATTTCTGCCATGAAAGCATTTTATTCCTTTACAGCAATTTATTTCAACCATATTTGTCTGTGCTCTGAAAAAGAATAAAAAAAATTCTTCTCCTGAAATAAAGAACAACTTTTAGTATTAAGTTCCCAGGAAAAAAAAATTACGACAAAAGTACGTAATAATAATAATGTATAAAAAAATGAAGTTACCAGACAAATTAATTATGATTCAAACATGACTTGTCACTATCTCGTAGTTACAGAGATTTCAGATCTAGAAAAAAATTCTTATAGTTTATTAAATTAAGGAAAATTGTACTTTTTAGATTTATTTTTCATCTTTGAAAAATTTGGAATTTAATAAATTTTTTCTTCTAACGCTGAAGAGCCACATAAGAGTGACAGGGATTGCTTTTCGTGACAAAATAACTTGGCTGAACATACAAAATAATTCAGCGTAAAATTTATTTTTTATTGTTATGGTGACATTTAACTATAGTATTACTTATATTTAATCGAATTCTTTAGATAAGAGGTGTCCAAAATTTTAGAATGAACGTCATTTGACACCACTATTTTGGAATAGTAATATACATTTTTAAATTTTCTGTACGGGAAGAGTTGTAGATCAGTGGGCCACGGGCCGTAGGTGGACATTTAGGAAGATTCCATGGTGTGCGACGTAACATGTACAGTAAATGAAGGAAATTATTTCAAATATAATTACTTCCAAAGCTCTGTACTATAAGTTATTTTTCCTAATTTAAAAATATAATATTAAAATTTGAATTAATTTCTAAATATTTCTATCAAAATTAGGATATATGACCAATGTAACATTTTTTTTTTCAACCTAATATTACATTGGTCACATATCTTAATTTTGACAAATATATAAAGAAATTACTTTAAATTGTAATATAAAAAATATATTTGTGATTTATGAACCAAGTGCAGAAATATAATAGTGAAAAGAACTTGTAGTACACAGCTTTTCCTACTTCGAAGTGACATTTAGTCATTTGGTCTGAGACGAATCAAATCCTGAAGGTCGTTCCAGAGTAAACCACTTGATGGGCAGTGGTATATTACATATAAAACACTTATACCTGAAATGCATAGTGTATTAAATTTGAAACACTTTTTATTGAAATTTTAATAAATAAATCAAGTTCTTCGCAACCACTATATTTATATGGAAATATTAATCCAGTAAAAATCACATAAATATGCTATTTAATAAAGTTAAAAATCTATCTTAAAATTTCTGGTGTCTAATCCTTAATATAAGTATATATATAAAAAAAATTCTAAAAGAAAAATTCATGTATTTAAGGCTTAACACATAACTGACGGGAAACGAGAAATCTCCTTTTTATTAAAAAACATCATTTACTAAGGGAATGGCTTCTACCTTACAGAAGGTGCATTTATTTCATATTGTCCATATTTGTTTTAGTATGTCAGGCATTGTGTATTAAATCCGTACATTAAAAAATATTTACTTATGAGTTTACTTGAGATACCTATCTAGGAATCCAATTTACAAAATACTTTCAGAAAAGATAGCAGTGTTGCCAATGGGCTACTTTCTTTTAAATCAGTTTTCTTGATTTCCATCAGAATTTTGAAAAAAACGAAAATCGCCGTATTTAATGATAGATAAAATAAGTTGAAAACAAGGCGAAGTACATCATTTCAAAAAATCTGGGCCATGCAAGCAATCTGAATTTTTAAAAAGTAGCCCAATGGCAACAAAAGAGGTAGGAGCTTCTACTGTTTTAAATACCACATTTTAAGAAAAAAACATACAGGTGTTAATATTATTTCCCAAATGCGGAATTTTTGAATAAAATTTTATTTTATAAATTACGTGAAGAAAATATTTTACTTTTTTTTCAAATACATTTATTCCCAAATTTCGGTGTCAAACATTTCAACATTTTAGCAACAGGGGTAATTTTACCCTGAAGGGTTAAAAACAATTCAGTGTACTTCTCTTTACAAACAGTTTTTTCTCAATATTTTTCGTGTTTCGACGTATATAACAGCTAAATAAACATTTATTAACATTAGAAAACATCAAATAAATTTTGTTAAACCCTGTGTAAAAAGTTAGATAATAGAAAATTTTTGAATGATATTCTAGTAAACGAAAATGTCAATAAAAATTAGATGTTTTACCAGATTAAGCATCTGATATGCTTATATAATCATTTTTTTCAGACCTACTCACAATTGTTTTAACCCCTTGAAGGGCACCGGTATACCACTTAATTTTAATCCCAAAATGCCACAATGACACAAGAATTTTATAATCAAATTTTGAACTTATAAGGTACATGAGAAAAAGCTTTTACATATTTTAAAATAAATTCGTTCGTGAATCCTGGTGTCAATCAATCATTTCAATATTTTAGCTACGAAAGTACTTTGCCCCTGAAGGGGTTAACCCAAAGAACGAAAATTCTTATTTTAAATTAGGAGCTTAAGCGTTGAATCAAGAGGGGGAATGAACATTCAAACACACTACTTTTCTCGAATATAATTTCTCTCGTTGTTTAACCCTTTCAGAGGCAAAGTACTTCCGTTGCAAAAATGTTGAAATAATTGAACAGCAGCATGTTTTACGAACAAATTTATTCAAAAAAAAAGTAAAAACTTTTCTTTACGCAGATTATAAAATCAATTTTCTTGCACAAATGGTGGTGCAGTTGTGGCATTTAAAGATTAAAATTAAGTGATACATATAATATCACAACGACCTTCAAGGGGTAAAAACTGAAATTCTACGTTTTAAAATATGGCTATTGTTACTTTTATGAAAAAGTGGTGGGAAATTTGCCGGACGCTAGGCCTAAGGACAAGACATAAAGAATTATCTAACATCTGTCACGAAAATTTCCTATTTACAAAATTTAAAAATTTAGGAATTAAAAAATATTTTAAAGGTTCTGGTTGCATATCAGATTGCGTGGTAGACGCTCACAATACCACTATATCAATATAGTAAATTTCACCTTATTTAATCGTGAAATATTTGTGATTAATTAAAGGGAAGACAACTCTTCAAAAAAATTTGTATTCACTGCCTCTGGACCGACATCCTGGCTATGCTACAGTAAGGTTGTAATTTAAAACAACTGTCAAAGAACTTTGCATTTATTATTTCATTCATTTATTACACATATATATCATATAAAGTTCTATAATGCACATAAAGAACCGAAATGTGTACCAGATCCATTTTCTTTTCGAATATGCAGTTGGAAACATTGCTTTTGAAAAATGTGTTTCTGTTCCGCAGGAGAAAAGATTTTCCCAAAGAATTTTTTCCCTTCCATCTAAATAAGTATGTGATATTTTTTTCTATGTTTTATTTTCCATTGTCTGTTAATGTATCCGAAGTATAAATTATCTGTAAAATCGATTTAAAATTTATTATTATTATTATTATTAACCTCATATGAGATTCATTTTTTAAAAATAAATGTAAGGTTTACCAATTGACCATTGTTTGCTGTTAATAATCCATATTATGTCTACTTTAAGTGCAAAATACTTTATTCATCCTTTAACTCTTTTGGGTACTGATTTATTTGAAAAAAAACATACAGAACAGAAATTTGGAATAGTGTTTTTTCTGTATTTGTTGACAGTTATTCCCTTATTAAAAAGAAGCGAGAAGTACTGTTTGAATTTTCTGATATGAATTCGAAATTTCTGAATTAAAAAAAAAATCGGTGGACAATACTGATGACAAATCTCAGTCGTCAAATGTACCCAAGAGGTTAAATGAATATCATGAAAAAGAGAGTTGACACTTTGCTGTCCGGCGACACCACAGTGGTATTGTACGTAAAGTAACTTAATTTTAATCGTTAAATGCTACATTGACACCAGAATTTTGGAATGAAAAATTCCCTTTTATTAAGTACATGAAGAAAAGAAATTACTTATTTTCGAATAAATTTTTTTCTAAATTCTGGTGTCAATCAATCATTTCAACATTTTACGAATAGAAGTATTTTTACGAGACATGCAGACGGCTAAGTGTTAATAATAACAGAGCAGAAACATGCATTTCTAAGACACATGTCTATATTGATATGAGTACAATTAGATACCTTGAGAGTACCGTATGTACTCCCGTATAAGCCGACAGCCAAATTTGAGATAAAAACAGATTTAACACCAGTAATTCAGAATTTGTCTACACCTTATTTAACCTTTTAAGCACCACGTCGTACCTGCGTGCGTCATGAACACCTCTATCTGTAATACCAGGAAGTATATGCGTACGTCAAGGTTGCCATTTTGGTCTTTTTTTAAATTCAAAATTTTGAATTCATACCAGAAAGTTATAGTAGTAATTTGTATTTTATATAATGACAGACTTTTTGCGAATGCATAAATTAAAATTATTCTTTTAGAATTTCCGGTATGAATTTTGTATTTTTGATTTTTTTTGTATTTTTGACGAAATCTAACATAGCTGGTATTCAGCATACTATCACTAAATTGAATATGGTGCTTAAAGGGTTAAACTAATTCTAAATTATTTATGGCGAAAAACGAATGTAAAATATTGGTATTAAATCTGTTTTCATCTCAAATTTTGAAATCGGCTTATAAGCGAGTATATACGGTATGCTATTTTCATCAAAATTTCGTGTTATTTTCATCTGTTTTCTGAAATCGGAATGAATCATTTTCTACAAATAAAAAAAAAAATAATTTTAAAATCCGAGTAAAAATGAAAAAAAAGTATTACTCCGACAGCGAGCACATAGTACAAATAACCAAAAAAAATGGCCAGACAACTCAATTATGATTTAAACATGGATTGTCACTCTCTCGTAATTAAAAAACCTTCTAGCCTGAAGAAAATGCCTTCTAATTTATAAGAGTAAGGAAAATTGTATTTTGTAGTTTCTGTTTTTTCTTCGAAAACAGGAAATCTCACCAGATTTTTCTCCTAAAACTATAGTTTACATGGATTGTTTATCTTGACGAAATAATTTGACTGGATGCACAAAAGATTTAGTGTAATATATTTTTTTTCATTGATATAATCACATTTTATCGTAGTAATATTTCTATGCAATCGAATTTTTTAGAATATATATGAGATTAATTGAGTGAAATAGGAATTTAGTTGAAAGAATAGATTTTAATTTCTTTTTCTTTTTAAATCAAATGCTGATTAAAATTTGCTTTAAAAATAAATAACATATTTCATTTTTTGTTTAATATCCACTTTCAATAAACAATAGATCAATATTTTTTATTATTTTGTTGTAAAAGAAATTTTTATGATTATTGCGAGAAGGCATATTATTGAACTTTGCTATAAAATTTTCTGCACCTTTTTAACACGTTCCAACATAGTTGAAAAAAATTACTAACTTCGGTTTGTCAGCCTATCCGTCTGCCCATGCTCAAAATAACGTAAATATACTGGGATGGTTATATAATTGATATATGTTTTTAAGGATTAATAAAGCATGATCGCTATTGAAAATTAAGTGTATAGTAAAACTAACTCTCTAGCAAACGTGCGTGGCAAAAAGCATTTGATTACTCCCAAATCAATTTTATCTTATATTCTATTGATATTCAATTATTTCAATATTATTGCAAACGAAATAATTTCCTTTAGAATAAGTTAATTCATAAATATTTCATTCTTGTAATTTTAGCATTAACACCAGTGTACTAATAAATTTTTGCGAAAAATATTCCCACGCCGCTAATGGAAATTAGTAATATTCGCATTGTTTTATGACAGAAATTACGCGCTTAAATAAGGTGAAAGATTTTTTTTGTTAAAATTGGTAACTCATTACCACTGATTTAAACTAAACTACAGCAGTCTGCATAGGCCTAGCCTTGGCGACAAATTCATATTGCAGTGCGAAATTCCTTTTTTATACAGAAATTCTGAAAGAGTGTATTTTTCTTTATGAAATCACGAAATTTTGTCATTAAATAAAGCAAAAATTACTAATCGGAATTTCTGCAATAAATTTGGAATTTCTGAATGAAAAAGGAGCCAAACCGGAAATCTTGTTTGCGAACCTGGGTTTCATGAAACTTTTCCTGATTTTTCAAATCTAAATTTGCGATATATATATCTCTTGGTTAACATTCTTCCATTTCTGTCATCAAATTTCTTCATACTCTAGCGTTCTTCAGTTAACAGTACTTTTACACATCGCTTTCTGGGTAACCAGTCAACTGTTACCAATGTGTTTTTCATTTTATTACTACTAGCTTATGCTTTTGACAGGACACATAAAATTGTATCAACTTGATTGCAATAATAAAATACATTTATAAAACTTCTACTATCAATTTTAATACATGACATCAACAGTTGAAATTGTATTATTGACTGATTGACTCATTGCTAAATAACATCTGTCTGTCATTCTGAACATTCATGAAATTTCGCTACACTCAAGTGAAAGAAATTTATTTCATAAAAACATAACCAAGTCTTCCGGATTTTTTCTGGTTATTAAATTTTGATAAATTTTTAAGAATTCAAGAGATTGTATTAATTATGTTCTTGATTAAATTTTCTTTCATTTGATATGAGCTTTTATGGTATTACAAAAATATAATATCGTGTTATGAGCCACCAAACCAAAAAAAGGATAATATTCCAAAAGATTTCCACAAATTTGGACACTGTTGTATATGCAATTTTAATATGGTATTGATTGGCTGAAATACTCTACATTATTTCTGAGCATGTGTGCATTCTACTTCCGCGATAGTGCGTGTATATTAGTTTTACTTTCAGTGGCGTAGCGTCAGGGGGGGGGGCACGACCATTTTACTACCAGTATAATTATATACTACATTTAGCCTTATTTAATCTTTGGACGGTATGAATTAAATAAGGCCAAATATAGTATATAAAAATACTGGTAGTAAAGTGGTACGTGCCCCCCCTTGACGCTACGCCTCTGTTTACTTTCCTTTATTTTTCATTTTAATCCTGCTTTAAGCAATCTTTAATACATAAAGTAAGGCATTTTGTGCATGGAAATGTATTTGTTGTATGTGAATTATTCAAGAAGTTCCTATTTGGATTTTGTGTTAACAAAAAAAATTTAAAGGCTTGACACATCAAAAGAATATTCTTCAAACGTTATCCACTTTCATCAACAGAAATGTCTCTTTAAAGCAGTTTGTATGAATGGTGTGTGTTTAAGAACTCGAAATTTGAACTCTCGAATATTCCAGAGGGTTTGTACGCTTTACCACATGTTTTTTTTTAATATAATTTTTCGCCTTATTTAAATGCAGAAAAGTATTACAAATCCTGCAATTAAACTAGGCGTCTACAATTTGTGCTATTTAAACATTAAATAGAAAAATTCTCTTAAAAAATATTGGTGATATTGTACGAACCCCGTTCCATGCAAATATTCTAGGTTTCTTCGTCTCACAGAAATGCTTTTCAAACTTTGTTCTATATTAAAAATAATGTGACCTTTGCGAAATGTATCAAAAAAACATTTTATTTTTTTCTCTAATAGTTCGTTTTCTCCTGAGAATTTGTATGATGCACCATCCCCTAAAAGAAGAATAAAAGCTGTTTCACGCTGTCACAAAATTTAAGTGGACAATTCCAAATTTTTTTTCGATCAACAAGCTACTTTATTTTATTTTATTAATCGAGTAATGAGTTAAATATTTCTTTGGTATCATTTTCAGATGGAGGATTTTGATAACATTAAAATTAACTATATCTCCGAGTATTTTATTTAAGTCCCAATTAGGGTTCGTACGCTTTCACCGCAATTTTTTAATAGAATTTTTCTGTTTAATATTTAAATAAGAGAAATTGTAGACGCCACGTTTAATTGCAGGCTTTGTAACACTTTTCTGCATTTAAATAAGGCAAAAAATTCTATTAAAAATGTGGTAAAAGCTTACAAACCCTGCCCATGTTCTATAATTTTCAGTACTACACTGGTGTACAAAATTTAAGAAACAAACACAAAATGCTAATTTCTGAACACGTGAGTACTCAAAAGGAAATTCTATAAAGAGCAAGTGTAGAAAAGAGGTACTACCCTAACAGCACGGCCAGTCGATCTGAAGTCCCCTTGACGTCACACGTGGTTAGAAATGTCACAATCGCTACGGTGAATCATTACTCTCAAATGATTGTTAACACTGAAAAGTCACTGTGACTGTTACTTTGTGATGGGTCACCAGATGACATTACAATGAAGTCACCTTGTGATTCTCAAGTCACTGTCAGCTGAAGACTGAACTTTGAAGTCATGTGAGCAGGAAGTCTTGTGAGCATTGCATTGTGATGAGTCGCCAAATAATATCACAATGAAGTCGCATGGTGACTTTCCGGTGATCGACACTCTGTTGTGAAGTCATCATTGCACTCCTTTGTGAAAAGTCATAAGATGATTTCATTTTCTGTCACTTGGGAACTCGTCACAGAACAGCTATCATGATGTCTTTACAATGGAGTGTCAAAATGACAGTTACATGAGAGTCACAAGATGACTTCATTGCAAAGTCACCTGGTGACTCGTTAAAAAGCAGCAGTCATGGTGACTGTTCAGTGGAATGACCAAATGAGAGTAAAAATGAGACGAATGAAAGATATCACATTTCTGTTCATTGTAGTGACTGTGACAATTGTGACCATTTGTGATGTCAAGAAGACTTCACAACGACTGTCTGTGCTGTTAGGATAGTACCTATTTTCTACACTTACTCTTTATAGAATTTCCTTTTGAGTACTCACGAGTTCAGAAATTAGCTTTTTGTGTTTGTTGTTTAAATTTTGCACACCAGTGTATTATTTCCGAATTGTAATCTTCACTTTACTTAATCGTAGAGAATTATTAGAAAACATTTCTAACGATTACTGTTGAAAAATAGTGGCGCTCGAAAGTAAAGGCCACTTCGTGCTTTTTACTCCAAATACTACTTTGAAATTGAAGAAATATCCGGAATATATCTTTCTTTTTATTCCTCTATGTATTAAAGTATATTTACAATAAATTAGTATTTACATCAGACATTTCTGGAAATAAGATGAACTATTTTGTAATAAAATAGTTCGACTCGATTAAATTTACAGCAAGCATATTGTAAATTTAATATTAATTTTATAATAAATGCATTTTTTTAACTGCGCAATGAAGAATTAAAATTTAACTTTTGATAAATAAATTCAGTTCCAAAAATCAGTATCTATATTAATAAAAGACAAGTCGCTCTCTCTTTGCGTGTGTGTGTGTCTGTCGGCGATGGCTAGCGAAATCTACCGCACCGATTTGAAAATTTTGGTGAGTATATTCCAAGGCAGGTTCTAATGCACCTGAGGCTCAGATTTTTCACTTTTGATAATTAGCCGAGAAATTAATTAAAAACTCATTCAAATTCGCATCGAAAATGCTATTACTTACCCATCATACGTAGTATAGGGTAAGTCTTGTAATCGTTTTGAAAATCGAAAAAAAAATTTTTGACGGATTTACACGTTTCAGACACTGGAGATTCCAAAAAACATATTTTTAGAAAAAAAAAATTGCCGTCCGTCTGTGTGTCTGTGTGTGTGTCTGTAAACGCTCTATCTCCCGTAAAAATTGAGATAGACACTTGAAATTTAGTATGTACTTAGTATGTAATAATGGGAAGAAGCCTATTTCATTTCAATAACCTCGATTAACCAGATCTATTTTTTTCGGACTCTCGAAATATTCGTTCTGATAAAAGGTATATAAAAATTTTCGAAATTGTTTATTTTAAGAAATGAATATAAAAGACAATAAAAAAACATAAATTTTGCATAAAGCATGAAGTCGATCGGATAATCAGTTGCTGAGATATCTGTAATCCTATTTTCCACACTCTTCGATTTTTCATGACCCTGTATTTCATCCAAATTTCACTTCAAAGATATACCGGGTGATTATAATTAAAGTTACGATTTCAAAAATCGATAATTTTAAAACTACTGGTCAGAATGACTTGATATTTTAGTAGAACAATCGTGAGACAATGGAATTTTGTTTGGCGAAGGAAAAAAAATAGTTCCAAATTGTGCCGATAGATGGCGTTGTCAGGGTAATGTCAGGGGAAAGACCAAAAATGTATTCTTGAACCCTTTCCGGCGCGGTGTAAATTTGTTTGCAAAATTATGAAATAATAGACTGACACCGGAATTTACAAACGAATCCATTAGTAAAAAGAAACTTGCTTATTTTCTGGTTCTTAATGAAAGGAAAATTTTAATTAAATATTCTTGGTGCCGTTTGTCAGTTTTAGAATTAAAATTGGGTGTCCTTTTTTGTGACCACCGCCCGTTAAAGAGTTAAACATAGGAATGATGTTGCCAAAAGGAAAAAATAGAGTTCAGAGATTCCGCAGGTGTGATCTCCTCGAAGAAAAATGGACCGACGATAAACGCTGCCGTTATTCCGCACCACACAGTGACCTTTTCAGAGTGAAGAGGTAATGGCTGTAGCTGGGACGGATTCTCGGTCGCCCATATCCTGCAATTTTGCGTATTTACAGAACCTTGCAAATGAAAGTGGGCTTCGTCAGACCACAGAATGTTCCATGGCCATCCGTTGTCCACTTCCATCCGGGCAAGAAATTGTAGTGCAAACGATTGACGTGCTTCCAGGTCAGCAGGTAGCAACTCCTGCACATGAGTTATCTTGTACGGATAACAGCGTAAGACGTTCCGTAGGACTTTACGCACCGTGCTGTTCGGCATATCCAGCATTCGGCCAATCCCCCTTGCACTGCTGATTCCAGCATCACTGTCAGTATGTTCCTGTAATGCTGTAGCCACATCTTCCACTGCCGCAGCTGAAACTGGTTTCCTTCCTCTACCCCGTTTAACGTCAAATGAACCGGTCTCTTCGAATTTAGCAATCATTTTTTGCAGACCATTTGTTGGTATTGGACCTTTTTTTATGGATTTTAATGTCCGAAACTTCCTAATAGCTGTAAGTGCACAGTCATCGTTCTTATAAAAAAGCTTCAAGAGCAGAGCGCGATCCTTCATAGTCAGAGTCATGATGAAGCATTCAGGCAAAGAGCTGCTGCTCTGCATTTTTATGGTTGCTATGTCTGAGGTGCGCATGCCACGTATTAGTAATTTGCATATCTTCAGACAATGTGAACCCAGACAGCGCCATCTATGGGCACATTTTGAAACTTTTTTTTTACCTTCGCCAAACAAAATTCCATTGCCTCACGATTGTTCTGCTAAAATATCAAGTCAATCTGACCAGTAGTTTTAATTAAAATTATCGATTTTTGAAATCGTAACTTTAATTGTAATCACCCGGTATTTAATTAAAATTTTCCTTTTATTAAGAACCAGAAAAATAAGCAAGTTTCTTTTTACTAATGGATTCGTTTGTAAATTCCGGTGTCAGTCTATTATTTCATCATTTTGCAAACAAATTTACTCCGCGCCGGAAAGTGTTCAAGAATACATTTTTGGTCTTTCCCCTGACATTACCCTGACAACGCCATCTATCGGCACAATTTGGAACTATTTTTTTTCTTTCGCCAAACAAAATTGCATTGCCTCACGATTGTTCTGCTAAAATATCAAGTCATTCTGACCAGTAGTTTTAAAATTATCGATTTTTGAAATCGTAACTTTAATTATAATCACCCGGTATTTTAATTGGAAATTTGACGCTTAATCAGATGCAATAAACCGCTAGTTAATAGGATTATTATTTTTGGAGTTATAAGGAAAAACCTCTTTCAAGCAATTCAGTAATCGAGCCTATAAAGTTATGACGTCATCAAGCCACGATTTTATTTGAATTGCTATGCATTTTATAAGTAGTTTACACATTTTTGTTTTAATATTTTACATTACCCAGCTAAAAATAAACTGCAGTAAATCTGCAGAAAAAGTACAGTTGGTAAACTGCAGTGATTTGGCCGATTCCACGGCAGAATTTTTGTGGTCGATACAACTTCAAAATTACTGCAGTTTTATAAACTGCAGTAATTTTGCAAATATTTTATCGCAATTTCTTTCTGTTAGTGGCGCCATCTGTGAGCCATCTTAACATATTGATTTGTTAATATTAAAAAAATATTTGTTTCCCTTTTTGCCGAGAGGGGATTCGATCTGACAATCTCTAGGTTAGCAGTCCAGTGTGTTATCCATTCAGCCGTTGAGTCTTGGTGATAAGTGGATTACATGGGGTCATAGGGGGGAAGGGGATTAAATTTCAGTTGGTACATACCTAGGCGGTAACCCAAAGGTGGGATTTTGAGGTGAATATTTACTAATGTTTAACTAGTTTCTTTACTATTTTAAACTATTTTAAACTAGTTTTTTCTGTTTTATTTTTTAAAATGTGAAGGGAGCTGTTTATGTTTTCATAGCTTGTAAAAGAATCACGCGTGTACTTCAAAATTAATTTTTTATTTAAATTTGTGGAATAAATACCTTAGCGGATATTATTGAGATAAAGCATTCACTTACGAAATATATGTTTTTTAAATGTGTTATATATTTTTTACTTGATTTTTTTTAAAAAATAAAGAGTATGTTTTTATAAAATTAGACTTTGTGACGGGACCCATTTTACTAAGAAAATTTCGTGAAGGCACCTGTTTTATTAATAGGAATTTTGTACAGGGGCTAGTTTCATTAATAATTTCGTGAAGGGTCCTGTTTATGTTTTTATGGTTTGTAATAAAAAAAATTAATTTAATTTGAATAATTAATAACTTTTGAATAAAATAAGAAAATTATTTGTTGTTTTTTAAATATATGCGTAATTTAATAAAATAAGTTGAATTATTTTGCGAACTAGTTTTCTGTTTTATTTTTTTAAATGTTAAGGGAGCTGTTTATATTTTTATAGCTTGTAAAATAATTTTAATTTAATTTTAATAATTTATAATTTATAAATAAAATAAGAATATTAATTCTTACTTTGTAAATGATTACATGATTTAAAACAATAAGCTGAATTAATTTGCGAATTTATTTTTTTTTTCTTTCTGCGGTTAAGTTTAAAAATGAATAATAATTTTAATAAGTGCATCGACAAATTATTTTGTTATAATACATTTATTACTAGTAAAATATGTGTGTGCATGAAATTTTCAGACATTTTCACTTGAAGATATTTTTAAAATAAAGTAATTTCTATATGCACATGGTTCTAGTAATTGTGAACGATATTTAAATAAAATAACGCATGGGAACTTTAGATATTTTTATTAAAATCCTCTTTATTGATTGAAACATTATAAAAGTGATGTTTAACCCCTTGAGGGGCAGTGGTATATATTATATACCACCTAATTTTAATCTTATTCGAACCAGAAACTTTTAATTAAATTTCACTGTTTTAACTTTGAAAGGAAAAAGTTGAAAAATTGCTTTTTCTTATTTAGAACTAAATTCTTTTGTAAATTCCGGTAGGAATTCAACGTTACAAGAACACAATTGCTTGCCCCTGAAAGGGTTAATAAAATCTTGTTTGCATATATATATATATATATATATAATTATTTTATATAATTAATAGCTTTAATTGATTTTTAAAATATATTTTGTAATATGTCTATGGCTCATAGCAATTTTATTTTTTTAATTAATGTGTAAGATAATGATATAATATTTTAAGAATAGCAAATTAGTATAACAGATGATATGGTTTTAATGCATTAGTTTTGCACTTAAAATGTTACAGAAGGCCCTCGTTATGTTTATGCCTAGGACCCCAAAATATGTAAGTTGGTCCCTGATTAGGTCTGAGTTTTTAACGATAAACAACATTGATTAATTTATATATGTATATATAATTATTTTATATAATTAAAAGCTTTAATTGATTTTTAAAATATGTTTTGTAATATGTCTATGGTTCATAGTAATTTTATTTTTGTAATTAATGTGTAAGATAATGATATAATATTGTAAGAATAGCAAATTAGTATAACACATGATATGGTTTTAATGCATTAGTTTTGCACTTAAAATGTTACAGAAGGCCCTTGTTATGTTTATGCCTAGGGCCGCAAAATATATAAGTCAGTCCCTGATTAGGCCTGAGTTTTTAACGATAAACAACATTGATAATTTTTATATGTACATATATATATTTTAATTTAAAAGTTTAATTTCTATTAATATTTGTTTTATTTCATTTAAAGGGTGCGGGGACTTACCCAGGTGTTAAAATTAGATCTTTAAAATAAAAGTCTTGAAAACATTATTAATTATAAAGTAAATAGTAAGTCATGCAATAATATCAAAAACTGAAAAACTTTAACATCTCTTTAAAAATTGCAGATAAACTACAGAAAATATAACACAAGATTTTTATACATTAAGTTATGTAAAATTACCTCTCACTAATTACAGTTATACTGCAGATACGTCAGAAAATATACTTCTGATATGACTGTAAAATTACTTCACATTTACTGCAGTAATTCTACAAATGTAAACTCTCATTATTTTTTAAATTTATGATTCTAAAATGACTTCACTTAAACTACAGTATTTTTGCGGATAATAGCTCACAGTCTTTTTGAAATAAATTACTGCAAAATTACTTCACATTACTTGCAAAATAACTGAAGCATTTTTACAGTTGAGATTGAACTACAGAAAATCTACAGTTGACTGTAGAAAAACTTCAAAATTACTTCACTTCTGCAGAAAAACTGCAGTTCATTTTTAGCTGGGTATGCATATCCATGATGGGTAAGTATTACGGTGGCCCCCAACGACTAGTTTTTTTATCAAAATGACTAAAGAAAACAGCACCTGTTCTCTATTTTCATGCAGGAATGGATGAATTTGAGACATTTCTCCAATTAGCGAATATTAAGAAAACTAATTTAGATATCGATTTGAAAATTTTAGAGCATATGTAGACAAATTTTCTGTATTCAACAATCCAATTTTTATAAAATCGGCAGGTAATGTTTCGTAATTTTTGCAAAAAACTGCAAAAAATTGATAGTGCCAGTCGAAAATATCCACGAAATTGCCAGACAGGGATCGGCTTTCATTAAAAACTGAACTACAAAAATATCTGTTTCCCGACCTATACTTCCATTTACTTTGCGAAAATTAAAGGAAAAAATTGCCAATTTTTACTAATGAACAAAAATTTAGATAACTAATTAAGATATAGATAATTTGAGGATGGGAATTGGAGCCATCAGGCAGCTATTTAAGCGTAGTGTCTTTCGTTATGTTATAATTATCAGAAAATCTAATCCTTTTTAATGATCGCATTAATGTTGGGGAAGGGAATTTCAGCCGTACATTAAAAATCGCGTTAATGCTAAAACTACCTGCATTTTTGAACATTAACAACGCATTCTCGGTTCACTTCTGTTTCCACCATTTTCGAACATTAACGAATATTAACATTTTTGAACATTTCGAACTTTTTCGAACCATTTTCGAACATTAACTTTTATCAGGTTCTATGGGCCCGATTTCAACGAGAATTGATTCATTAAACTTAGTTTACTTAACAGCTACTTTCTACAATATGAAAGTTTATCTTAGACTTCAGTTACCACTATTTCCGAAGAGTGTCATCGCATTATTTTCTATGGTTCTACAGGTCCGATTTCAACGGAAATTGGGTCATTCAACTTGGTTTTCGATCGTCTTACATATTTTAGCTCAACTTTCCGCCTACAGGGGCGCATTTTTATTTCGGTTCTGTTGGCGCTATTACAATACGGTTTGGCTTATTCAACTTGGCTTTCGATTGTCGAAAGCGCGTGCATATGCTGTCGTAGGCAGCGTGGATACAGGCGACAGGTTCGTTTAGAAATAGATTTGTTTGGAACGCACTTGACGCTGACGATGGCAAAGGAGGCACGTAAACTGGATTCAATTGAAAAAGTATACACTGCCGAAGGTGTGAAACCCCCGAAACTGGTTTCAATTAAAATATTTTCCTAAGTTCATTTGAAAGATATATAATCATACAAACTTGAGGGTTTTTTTAATATTATTATCACGGCCCCGGGCGGGTGAGAAAGCATTTAAATAAACACATTTGCTCTATGTAATCTCAAATATGAGCCATAAAATAAATCGATGAATTCCTCTTAAAAATGTCTGGTATATAACCGCAAATATGATAAATAAATACTTCCAAAAGAAAAATTCGTGCAGTGTCTCAATTAAAATCTCAACTTTTTAAACCGATCTAACTCGAGATCTAACATTCGAGTAAACTGTTAGAATCGCTAATTTTTGCGAAAAATATTCACACACAGCTTTTTGAAAAAAAAAAAAAAAAAAAAAAAAAAAATTCGTTAATTATAGTCTAGCTCCAAGGCTCGCTTGACACGTAAGTAAGTAACAATGGAGTTAGTTTGGTTAAATTCACTCCCATTATAAATGATCGGAATGATTTTGATTAATTTTGAATAACATTTGAAATAACAGGTTTAATTAATTTTGTATCTTAACTTTTTGAGGAGACAAAAAGAAAAGATGTAATTTCTTCAAAAAATTACTAATTTTGTCAAAAATTGTCAATGCAAACTTAGCATTCTATTATTATTAAATTCTTACACTCGCAATAAAGTTATTCATTACATGAATAGTAAGCTTACATAACATTAATCTACAAACTGAAAAATAATTTCCAGAACAAAAACCGCAATAACTTTATTTTATATTTTTGTCGACGATGAATAATAGATGCGTATTGTTCTACCACAATTTTTAATAGAGTATTTTGCCTTATTTAATAGCAAAAAATATTTCAAATTCTACGATTAAATAAGATGATACCAAATAAAAAAATATTAATTAAAATATTAAATAGAAAATTTCCAATATGAAATAGTGGTGCTTCGAATTTCTAAAAAGAGTACTCACTTTGAGAAAAAGAAAATGAAGCCGGGTTTTCTCCATCACATATCAATTTTTTTAATGCAACCTTGAGAAATTGCTGGAAACGTATAAAATTTACAAAGTGACCAACTTTATTGGTATATAAAAATTAAACAAAGTGAAATTGCAGAAATAACTTGGGAGAACTAAAATCGCATAGGACACTAACTGATTTCGCAGATTTTAAAAACGCATTACCAAACACAGGCTTGCGCTTCAATAAATTTAGCTGCAATGAATGAAGCTGCAATGCAAATGAATTTAGCGTGATTTCAAAACAGCGGGGATGACTTATTTGTTAAAGTGTTGTTCATTAGTGCCATGTTTAGACTCGTTATTTGTTGATTTCATGTAGATGATTCATTCATTTTAAGATAGCAGATCGTTTCTATTATGTGCCCAAACACAGCTTTTTAAACGTAAATCTCTAGGAGATGTGACGTGTTAGACCTCCTTGTTTATATTAAGGCTCCTATATACCGGGCTGGCTCACGCCTCCATTTAGTTCCTCAAGCGGACGCCTGACCTGGCGTCTTATCGCGTAGATGGCGAGTGAATTTAGTTACTTAATCACATGCAAAAATATAAGAATAAATAGCTAAGATATTTAATAGCGCCATACATTAAAAAGTAAAGAAAACATGTAATTATGCTTTTGTATAATAATATATTAAAATTAAAAATTCATTTTCATCAATTAATATTTATTGTTTTGCTTTACATGTATAATTAAGAATGACAATATAAATGTAACTAATTCTAAATTTGATTTAATGTGAAAATATATATTCACATGCATTGGACTCTTATATTTTTATTACTTTCAGTATGAAGTTAAGTTGTGATATAATTTGTTATTAATAAAAGAGTCTTAAAATGCTGTTATTCTAGGGAATAAATTTCGTATGTTAGATATTCAGTTTTTTACAATTTAATCGCATGTAAAATAATCCTTATTAAAAAAAATTAATAATGATGAAGAATGAGAACCTTCCGCATTTCGAATAATAATTTCTGTTTTCTTTTAATGTTATCTCAATCTCTACACCCCCACCCCCACATCCCTACAATCCAAAAATTTCAACCAACCCAGAACATAAAAGTTTAAAATTTGTAAAACATTTTTTGTATACTCATTTATTACTTTATTGCAAAAACAAATGACCCATTATTTAAATTCCCCCTTTTCGAAATAACCGATCTCGCCTCTTCCCCTCTGTTCTCAAATCCAAAGAAACTACTTTTTGACATATTTCTGAATTCATTTTTGTTCAAAAACACATACAATGAGCAGGTCTTCTTAAGAACTTTCAGGAAATACTGTCAAAGTGGACGGTTTGAATCGAATTCCCGACGCGGCAGCGCGAAAAAGGGAGAAGCTTGTCGTCACATGACAATGATCGCTTATTACTCGATAAATAATTTGTCAAAAACTAGAAAACGCTATTCGATTCCAAATCACTTCAATAGTCAGTTCTGCCAATTTTATTCCTTTTCGTTTAAAAATGAGTCAGAAAATATGTCAAAAAGTTTTGCGCTCTTGAGCAGGGAATTTGAAAACCACATTAAACAAAACTCTTTCAATTAAAAATATATAGAACATTCCATATAGTAAAAACGTCAAATTCACCTTCTTAAACTTGAAAAAACACAATGCAAACACATTGATAAAAATTTATTTGTTACTATATAAAAACAAGGTATAGATTTTCGACTGTTTTTTTATCCTCTGATGATGGCTAATGTTTAGCCAAAAGCGCTTAAATATGCTGGCATCTGATTTTACATCATAAATTGTTTTAATGCTTTAAAACTGAGTTTTTAGCATTTGCGCCTATCATAGAAACAAATTAATTTTTATCAGCGTGTTTGCATTGTGTTTTTTCAAAACTCTTTAATTTTAAAAAATTTCTGCCGTATTTGTAATTTTACAATAACAGTAAATAAATGATGAATCGTCAAAATTTCCCTTTCCTGCCAAAAAAATAATAAGGAATCTGCCGCACCCCCCTCTCCTTTCTGCAGCTGATGAAATTAAAAATCTCTAATTTTTTTTTATATGTGTTTGTTACTTTTTTCAAACAAGAAATATACAATCATTTCAATCACTCCCCCCCCCCTACTCTTAACTTTCAGTTTTTCCTTTTGATCCCCCCCCCCGCGCGCGCAAAATTCAAAGTGTAAAGTGTAAAATCTTTAAATTTCGAATAAAGAAAGTCCCTTTTCTACACTTTTTAACAACAGTAAATGAATTTAACTATCTAACCCCCCCCCCCACACTCCATCCATGCAAAAAATAATTAAGATGGAGTTTCTAGACATGGGGAGGTGTATAACAAATTTTCCTCTCTCTTTAACAATTAAGACTTTTCTCACCCGTCCTGCAATATACCATATCGGACTCGAACACTGGAAAAACCGGTTTATTCTATAAAAGTGATCTGGTTGGCATGGCATTTGGCGAAATTCTTCGATCCTGTTCTTTTCTTCTAGCATTTATAGACAAATTATTCCGCCTTTCTTCATTTATATGGGTTTTAAATATTCTAAATCCACTCCTTCAGAGATTAGAACAATTTTACGCGAAACAACGGTCCATTTTAAGCGATTTTGAAACTCGATAATCGTTTAAACATTTCTCGCCTCATAGGCAACAATGGGCAACAAACAGTAAGCGGTCATCAAAATGCTTGATGATTCAGCCTGTATTATAAGAGCCCTAGTTTATATATACTGTTTCACCATTACAAATACTTTAAAGAACACTCATGACTTATATTTTCGAAAATCGATATACCGGGTGATTATAATTAAAGTTACGATTTCAAAAATCGATAATTTTAAAACTACTGGTCAGAATGACGTGATATTTTAGCAGAACGATCGTGAGGCAATGGAATTTTGTTTGGCGAAGGAAAAAAAATAGTTCCAAATTGTGCCGATAGATGGCGTTGTCAGGGTAATGTCAGGGGAAAGACCAAAAATGTATTCTTGAACCCTTTCCGGCGCGGACTAAATTTGTTTGTAAAATGATGAAATAATAGACTGACACCGGAATTTACAAACGAATCCATTAGTAAAAAGAAACTTGCTTAATTTTCGGGGTCTTAATGAAAGGAAAATTTTAATTAAATACCGGGTGATTATAATTAAAGTTACGATTTCAAAAATCGATAATTTTAATTAAAACTACTGGTCAGATTGACTTGATATTTTAGCAGAACAATCGTGAGGCAATGGAATTTTGTTTGGCGAAGGAAAAAAAAAGTTTCAAAATGTGCCCATAGATGGCGCTGTCTGGGTTCACATTGTCTGAAGATATGCAAATTACTAATACGTGACATGCGCACCGCAGACATAGCAACCATAAAAGTGCAGAGCAGCAGCTCTTTGCCTGAATGCTTCATCATGACTCTGACTATGAAGGATCGCGCTCTGCTCTTGAAGCTTTTTTATAAGAACGATGACTGTGCACTTACAGCTATTAGGAAGTTTCGGACATT
This sequence comes from Maratus michaelseni, assembly GCA_963931845.1. Classification (NCBI taxonomy): domain Eukaryota; kingdom Metazoa; phylum Arthropoda; class Arachnida; order Araneae; family Salticidae; genus Maratus; species Maratus michaelseni. The sequence continues at coordinate 227,971,174 of OZ007586.1, forward strand.
AAAATCCATAAAAAAGGGTCCAATAACAACAAATGGTCTGCAAAAAATGATTGCTAAATTCGAAGAGACCGGTTCATTTGACGTTAAACGGGGTAGAGGGAGGAAAACAGTTTCAGCTGCGGCAGTGGAAGATGTGGCTACAGCATTACAGGAACATACTGACAGTGATGCTGGAATCAGCAGTGCAAGGGGGATTGGCCGAATGCTGGATATGCCGAACAGCACGGTGCATAAAGTCCTACGGAACGTCTTACGCTGTTATCCGTACAGGATAACTCATGTGCAGGAGTTGCTACCTGCTGACCTGGAAGCACGTCAATCTTTTGCACTACAATTTCTTGCCCGGATTGAAGTGGACAACGGATGGCCATGGAACATTCTGTGGTCTGACGAAGCCCACTTTCATTTGCAAGGTTCTGTAAATACGCAAAATTGCAGGATATGGGCGACCGAGAATCCGTCCCAGCTACAGCCATTACCTCTTCAGTCTGAAAAGGTCACTGTGTGGTGCGGAATAACGGCAGCGTTTATCGTCGGTCCATTTTTCTTCGAGGAGATCACACCTGCGGGTCCCGTTACCTGCACAGTTACTGGCAAGCGGTATGAAGCACTTTTGCGTAACCATGTTCATCCGGCACTTCAACAGCGTCAGTGTGTGGATCGCATAATATTCATACAAGATGGCGCTCCTCCGCACATTGCTACTACTGTGAAGCAGCTACTGAGTGATAATTTCGGAGATGATAGGATCATAAGCCGCCATTTTCCAACAACGTGGCCGCCACGTTCCCCCGACTTAAACCCGTGTGATTTCTGGCTTTGGGGGTACCTGAAGAATGTTGTTTATAGCGGGCGGATTCAGAATCTAGCCGACTTGAACGCAAGCATCACACAACACACCCATTGCATTAGTACAGATACCCTCCGATCTGTTGTGGAGCATGCCGTTTTGCGCTTCCAATTAGTAGCGGAACAAGGCGGAGGGCATATTGAGCAACTTATGACTTAATAATCAGTAAGGTGTTTGTTCCATGAAGCTCTTTTTTTTTCTTTTTTTGTCATTATCGCTGTCGTCGCTGTAAACACGTAGTCTTGTCTTTTCGCTAATAAATTTTTAGTAAATCTCTGAACTCTATTTTTTTCCTTTTGGCAACATCATTGCTATGTTTAACCCTTTAACGGGCGGTGGTCACAAAAAAGGACACCCAATTTTAATTCTAAAACTGACAAACGGCACCAAGAATATTTAATTAAAATTTTCCTTTCATTAAGAACCAGAAAATAAGCAAGTTTCTTTTTACTAATGGATTCGTTTGTAAATTCTGGTGTCAGTCTATTATTTCATCATTTTGCAAACAAATTTACACCGCGCCGGAAAGGGTTCAAGAATACATTTTTGGTCTTTTCCCTGACATTACCCTGACAAAGCCATCTATCGGCACAATTTGGAACTATTTTTTTTTCCTTCGCCAAACAAAATTCCATTGCCTCACGATTGTTCTGCTAAAATATCAAGTCATTCTGACCATTAGTTTTAAAATTATCGATTTTGGAAATCGTAACTTTAATTATAATCACCCGGTAGATCACATAAAATAAGGATATAAAATAGACTAGCATAGTCAATCAAATTAGATATACCTGCAAACCTCTAAGTATTCTTCCGTAAAATGCGAGTTAATCTGAACCATGCGAAACACGTTTTTAAACAGATTTTTTTTAGAAATAAAACCAAAGAATTCCCACCAAGAATCATAAATTTAAATAAATAAAAATATATTAAATAAATTTCCAGGTTCTAAACGTGTTTAATCTGGGTCAAATTAAACCACATTTACCGAAATAATAGCTGGTTGTTGGCAAGTATGCCTAAATTCTACTTACGAGGGTCGACCCAGAAACAAGGTTCCCAAAGAGCTCCAGCCGCACGGGAAGGTGTGAGCAACGGCGCTGTGTGCGGCTGTTCCTGCACTCGCGATTCCCCCAACCGCGTTTCGCTGCGCTGCTCATTCTTGGTTCAGCAGCCGTCCAAGTTGGAGGATACCATTTTTGATCCCACCAACTGCGAGATTCGTTCCGTAATTCGCGTTTTGCACGCTAAAGGGACTCCGCCCGTCCAGAACCGCCAGGGAGGACGACTGACAGCCGGTGTAAAGTTGCTTCACGACAACGCCCGACCTCACGTCTCCCGTTAAACCCAGGAACTTTTGACACAATTTGGGTGGACTGTCGTGCCTCACCCACCTTACAGTCCGGACATCAGTTGTTATCACTTGTTATCACTTCTTGTTATCACTCGTAGTGATTATCACTTGTTCCCCAAGTTAAAGGAACACTTGGGTGGTCAACGCTTCCGGAGCGACGATGACATCAAAGAAGATGTGAAACGTTTCCTCAACGGGTTGGCGGCGGATTCTACGACATTGGGATACAGAAATTGGAGCACCGTCTACAAAAATGCGTAGAAAAAGATGGCGATTATATAAAGAAATAGAGCAAACTTTCTTCTTTCCAACGATGTAAATTTCTATGAGAATAAACAATGTTGTCTATTTTTGAATTTGATGGGAACCTTATTTCTGGATCGACCCTCGTATTTGAAAGCGGTATTTAGTTCATCACTTTACTTTTAATAACGTTTTATTAAGATCAGAGGAATTAAATAAACAATCCCTTCTTTAAAAACTATAATCCATATGATTCAACGGCCATTCTGGTTTGGCTGCCTAGTTTTCTGCTGCGCTGCATCTGCCAATGAAAACAATCAACAGTTCTTGGTTCTAAAATTGAGAGTGTAAAGTGACATAAATATTTTTTAGAAGTTCGTGCCATAGCTAACAGACCTAAATATTTTCTTATGAAGATCCTATGACAACAAGCTACACTAAGATTAAAAATACGTTTCATAAAGTTTTGGAAAAAGGATTGTATTGTCAAATAAAGTAAAATTAGTATTCATCTCTAGTGTAAGGTATATTTTTTATGTATCTCTATTTTTGGCAATACAATCTTCAGAAAAATATAAAAATGTTTATGATTAGCTTGTATTTAATTAAAAATTAAATTAAATTAAAAACGACAATTTAAAAAAGTTCATTTAATACTTTTCCCAAATAGAACAAGCAAAGTAAAGTGAAAAATAACATAAAATAGAGATGTTGTATTTTTTAGATTACTCATAGACGATTCTCTCCTAAATAAAGAAACCAACTAAAGAGAGATAGTTACCAAATTATTTATGCTAATACGTGGTGTCCATCATTTTATCTGAAAACCGTTTGTCAGTTCTATGTTCGAATACAAATCATTGCCTTACTTAATTGAAAATTTCTTTCAGTAAATAAGTCGAATTATTGTACAGGAAAATAGTGATTGAACTGCGGCCCACAGACTAGAGACACTTGTTCTAAATGTTTATTTACACACCTACGCAAAATGCTTTAACGCAAGGGATAAAATGAGCGCTGTTGCCAAATCTGGTATATTTTTTATTCAAAAATTCTTAATGAATTCTCACCAGAAATCCCGAATAGTTGTTTTTACTTTATAAAATGATAGTCATTCCTCTAATAAAATAAAATGAAATTACTATTCAAAGTTTTCTGGTGTGAATTCGAAATTTCTTAATAAAAAATCTGCCAGAACACAGGTAAAAAAATGTACTTTAATCCCTTGAAGTGCGGATGTTCATTTTTGAACGACTTAATTTAAATCTCTAAATGCCAAGTTGGCATCAGAATTTTGGAATGAAGCTTTTACTTTTATTAAGTATGTGATGTGAAGAAAAGCTTTTATTTATTTTCAAATATTTTTTTTGTAAATTCTGCTGTCATTGAATCATTTCCTCATTTTCGAATAGAAGTAATTTATCCTTGAAATGTTTAAAAAAATGGACAAATAAAATTTTCTAATATCTGTCACACATCTAGTCTAGTTAGTTAATTATCAAAGATTCTCAAAAAAGAAATATTTTTCTCTTAATAGCAATTGAGAAGAAACTTTCTTTGCCAAGAAAATTCTATGTCTGCTCTCAGAATGTTCTAGCTTTTTGACAGCATGTTATTTTCATCATATTTGTCTGATTTCCGGAAAATAAAAATTAAAAGTTTTTCTTCAAAGGAAATATAACTTTTAGCATTCAGTTCCCTCGAATGGCAAAAATGAACTATAACTCCAAAAGTATGCATGTAGAATGAAAGAAAGAATTCAAGTGACCAGAAAACTTTTTTAGATTCAAATATGAATTGTCACTCACTCGTAATTTGATGATCTTCAGGATTAAGAAAAATCTCTTGCAGTATCCAGTTTATCGCCAAATCCATGCGCGAAGGTTGGGCGTGTCTGACACAATTACACCTAAATTAGCTTTGTACGTAAAATGTTTAAAGTCCAATCTTTTAATTTTAGCGTATAACCCGAATTTATTTATCTTAATATGGCGGCATCGATTTCCTATGACATGATTTCTATTAAAAAATTGTTTTTATGTGTTGCGGTGAGTTTTTTTTTATGTGTAACACATAAAAACTTCTTTTTTAAAACATTAAACTGATTTTTAAGAAACTAGATTCTACTGTATACTGATAAATATGTGTAGGTAAAACATAAATATATTTTATTTGAAAGATTACGCATTAAACTTTTACACACAAAGCTATATTAATTGTAAATGTGAAAAATACGCCTCTATGCATTTGGCATTATTACAGTAGTAAGGAAAAATTATTTTGAATGTTCCTTTCATCTTTTAGAAAATATTTTAATTTAATGAGATTTTTCACCTAACACTAAAATCCTTCGTGAGAGTTTCAGGGATTGTTTTTTTTTGTTGCAGAATAGTTTGGCTGTATGTATAGAAAACTTCAGCATAACAATTTGTTTTCTACTGGTATGGGGACATTTACATATAATAATATTTATATTAAATCGAATTATTTAGATCATATATAATAAGATTAAAATAAAAAAGAATTTGCAATGATACATTTTCGCAACTTTTTCCTTCTTGTTTAATGTTTAGGAAAAAAAGTGGTACTAAAATTTTATAACGGATAATAGTAATAAATACACTGCTCAAAACAATTAAAGGATATTGCAGTTTTAGGTGGATTTTGTATCTGGGAAACTTTTTAGCTGATTGATACATGGTCGACAGACATAGTAGGTTATATGAGAATAAATTACACATGTTTGGCAGAAAAAAATGCATTTTATTGCGCATTTGTGTACAAAAGGAAAAAAAACACAATTTGTGCATATGAGAAAAAAAGAATAAGAAAAGGTGTTTTCTTCAAATAAAATCATTTTCAGTAGGGGGTATGGTTTCCACGGGCGGCCAGCAACGTTGAACACCTTTGAGGCAGGGACTCAATGAGGCTATTAATGACGAGTTGGGGTATTCTGCCCCACTCTTCCAGAAGAGCTCTTTCCAGTTCTTGGAGAGTTTGTGGGGGTTGTTGGCGGCCAGAAACTCGTCTTCCTAGAGCGTCCCAAACGTGCTCGATTGGATTCATGTCTGGAGAACACGCTGGCCATTCCATTCGAACGATTCCTTCCTCGAAAAGGAAATCCTCCACCAGGTTTGCACGATGTGGCCTGCAGTTATCGTCCATTAAAATGAAGTTATCTCCGATTGCTGCAGCGTAAGGGACTACAATGGGTCTGAGGATCTCATCCCTATATCGGCGACCAGTCAGAGCTCCATCTCGAATGATGTAGAGGTCAGTGCGCCCGTCAACGGAGATGCCACCATACACCAACACTCCTCCACCGCCAAATCTGACACTTTCGTGCACGAACGCAGGATTATTCCTACTGCCACGGTCCCTCAAGATGAAAATACGCCTATTATCCGGATGCACAGAAAAACGGGACTCGTCAGAAAACAGAATATTGCTCCATTCATTTCTCCTCCAGTTGACATGCTCGGTTGCCCACTCCCTGCGGTCGCGACGATGCCTTGATGTTAATCTAACACATACCATCGGTCGGCGAGCATACAGACCTACAGCATGGAGCCGGTTTCGGACAGTCTGAGTTGAAATCGTGGTGCCTGTAGCCGAGCGAAGGTGTTGTTGGAGAAGAGTAGCGTTCATGTTTCGGTGTCTCCGAGCTGTTAACGCTAAATACCGATCTTCATTGGGCGTTGTTGCCCGTCTACGGCCTTACCCTGGTCTTCGGCCTGCACATCCACTCTCCAAAAAACGGTTCCAGATCCTGGAAATGACACTTTGTGACACTCCAATGGCTTGCGCTACTTCGGCTTGAGTTTGGCACCCTTCTAACCTACCAACAATTCTCCAAGCTTCTGAATCTGTCAAATGACTTCGCTGAGACATCGTACTCATCGAAACAAAGCAATCACTGAATGCCGATCACCCTTGTCTTCATTCTCTTTTATCCAGTTGAAAGTCAAATTTCATTCGCTGCCGCTGAAGCGACGTTTTTGACGTCGAACTCAAAATTTGCATACTCCACAGTTTGAAAACCAGAAAAATTTGCATTTGTGATTCTCTTCTTCTATTTTCGGCAAAAAAAATTTCGTTTATATCTTTATTTTATATAAAACTTCAAATATCCTTTAATTGTTTTGAGCAGTGTACTTTTTTTAAATGGACAAAACAAAGTAAAGTGAAAATTAATATAAAAAATCTCGTCGTTGTATGTAATAGATAACTTATATATGATTTTCTCTTAAATATAAAATCAGATCATTTAAAAATGGAATAGTTTACGAAGTTATATATTCTAAATGGTTATTTCAACACAATGTTGCCAGTAGGCTACTTTTTTAAAATCGCGATTGTTTGATTCCCACCATCTTTTAATACTGTAATTGACCTTATTTTCGTATTATGTAATCTATCATTAATTAAGGCGTGACTAAACTGCTTTTTATTTAAAAAATAATGACAATCAAGAAATCTGAATTTTAAAAGAAGGAGCGAACTGGAAACACTGTTTAAAGACATACACTCAGTATTATTAAACGAAACAAGGAAAGAAGTTATTTAGTAATCCTACACTGTAAAAAAAATCTGTAAGTCTACAAAACTAGTTTTTGTAAAGCTACAGAAATCTGTATGCTTACTAACATTTTATTTGTAACGCGGGTAAAATGTTATCCATCGCTTTGTGAACGTACATGAAATATTCATGTTTCTCATATCAGCCAATTAGAATGCTTTCTGTGGTGACGTAGTGACTATTGACGCAGTCGCAGAAGCGTAAAAGCCCAGGCAGCAATACCAAAGAAGAAAGAACATAACCCCTTATTTAGACGCAGGCATGGTAGCTGCATCCATCTTGTACCGATCGCAGAAACAATTGTGGATCGAAGAACGCTGCAAAATCGCTACTTTACCAGATAAGATGTAAGTAAATATTTATTCTTTATGATTTAAATTTTGTTATATTTTGTTTTCTATTTATAATAAATAAAAATCGATGTTTTTAAAGTAACAGTAACGACTGTAACAACACGATGTATTAGGTATTAATGGCTAATCTTCCTATTATTTTCTGTTAATTAAATATTTATTATTAAGTTAAATCATTATTTTTGATGTCGGTGTATGTGACACGTGTGCAATTTCTAATGTTTTATGAAAAAAAAATAAAGAATTAATCGCAATGTGGTTAGCAGATTAAATCCTAATGAGTTATGCAATGAATAGTATTTACCCCTTTGATAATGAAGATGAAGGCCAAATATTCGTTTATTCGGCAGCGGAATACTTAAAATTTATACCATAAATAAACTTCAGTTAATGAAATAAAAAAATTTGTTTTTGATTGTTTATTATTTAATCCTTTGTTTATTATATTATGATTGTTTAATATAATATAATCCATTTTAAAGTGTTGTTATATTATTATTTTGCATTCAAACTTTTTTTTTTTTATAATGGTAATGTAAAATCGTCTTACTTAAGGTGGTTCTCAAATAACCTGCACAACAACGAGAAATTTTCTGACTCATTTTTAAACGCAAAGGCATACAATTATCAGGCCTGACTATAAAAGTGATTCGGAACCATTTTCCATTTTATAAAACAAATTACAGATAAGAGTTATTCGGGTCACGTGACGACACGTTTATCACGACACCAGTACCTAGTATAGTTGCAAGAATTTCATTTCTTAAGCATAAATGAAAGCAAATTTATATCACCTGTAAAAAGTTATTTGAAATATAAATATCTTAATTAATATAGAGTTCTAGTAATGGACACCCTTAAGAAATGTCTTTAAGTATATTTTTTTAATTATTATATTCACTTTTTTAAATATTATTATATTAATCTACCAACAATATTTAATGGGCTTATTGTCACATTTCTCAATGTAAATCGAAATTTAATTGTAAATAACAGAAATAAATCAAAACATCCTAAATTCCAGTAATGGACATCTCACAAAAAGTATTAGATAATTGATATCATGATTGTATTTAAAACCAAATTTAATGAAAGCATAGTAATAAAATAAGTCATTTTCAACTAAATTTTACAATTAGGATATCAATAATTAATAAAATATTTATGAGAATAATTCACTGTTTAAATGATTTGTTGTCATTATCACAAGATCAATATTTTAATTATTTTAGATAGAAGGTTTAAAATAAATTTCAGGGAATTAGATTTATCAAATTATTGAGACATTGGGGGGCGGGGGGGGGGGGAAAAAGTACTAGTGCATGGAATCTTATTTTCTATTATTCTTAACAGTTAAACTTCCTAAAACTGCTTGATATACTATTTTTAGTAATTTGTATAAATAATATCAAATAAATGAAAGTGGGTTGAATATTTTTTAAGTACTAAGTAAAATTATTTCAAAATAAAATTGGAGATTTGAGCCCCCTGATCAGGTTAGGTCGACGAGTGCGGCAGGGGTTAAGTCCACTTCCAGAAATTTAAACAAAGAGTATTTTAAACGTATACTGAGTTTTAACTCCCGAATTCTCCAAAACTAAGACCAATTTTAAAAAATCCTTTCAAAAAAGTAGTTAGGTGTATGACACCTACAACATACTTTAAAATCATCTGTGCAAAATTGCTATGCACCATCCTTGTTAGTACTTCTATTTTTATGTTATAAAACAATGCCTCAGACAATTTTATGAATTTTTATTTTGGAACTCTGCTGTTTCATAAAGTTGGCTGGTATTGTCCTCCGCCCCCCCTCCCCCCCAAAAAAGAAATCTGGTTGTGAAGAAATATATATATATTCGGATTTAAATAGTTCTTGCTCTGTTTTCATTTTATGTAGGTAATGATTTAGATAACATTTTTTTTTTTTCAATTTACTTAGTAATTTTAGTTTTTATATCATAAAATAGTGTCTCATAAAATCTTCTAATTTATTTTGTAAATCTCCTGCTTTTTTTTGTAATAAACGTTGACAGGCATGCAGGAGGAGAGTCAAAATTAATTTTATCAGTTAAAAGGGGTTACTCGGTGAAAATTACAAATAAATCAAAATATTTCATTTTTTTCACTCAGTTTGTGTGTTTATTTTTTTTATAATATTTAAAATATTTATGTAATATGTGTTTTATCTTTTAATAGGGAATACTTGGTTATATATAATACAAAAGATCAAAGCCCCTCCCTACAAGAAGCAGATGTGCAAACTAAAGATTCAGAGCCTGATTGATACTAATGCAAATTTTTATTGTACATGTTTATATATCTTCAATAATTTTACTAAATATGTATATAAAAATAAATATTATTTGTAAAAATATGTTTAATAAATGTATATTAAGATTCTTATATATATATATATATATATATATATATATATATATATATATATATATATATATATATATATATATATATATATATATATATATATATTTTTTTTTTAATGATATTACAGTAATAATAACAAATGCAGGGTGTGTACAGCCCTTAAAAAAACTTATTTCTGATGAAGAATTTCTAAAAAAAAAATTATTTTCTCATTGTTGCTGTCACCCAGTTTATTGTGGAAATAACATTCAAGAATTGTTTCCTTCAAATTCTATTATCACTGATATTTGGCTGTTTATTTTATATTTGAACAGATTTTATGAAATCACACTAATCCTAGATTTTTGCAGCATCAGAAACCTATATTTTCTGAGTTTACAAATTTAGGTGAAAACTGAATAAGGACTAGTGAACATTTTGACCAAAATGTTAAATGTTACATAAACATACTTTATTAATGTAAAAAAAGCAAGACTAATATTTTGACCAAAATGTTAAGTGTTACATAAACATACTTTATTAATGGAAAAAAGGGCATGTTTTACAGAACATCATTCATAGTCAAAAGGATTGTTGTTACATTTAGTTGTGAGTATAAATATGTTTTCATATAGCTACAAAACACGTTGAAAAAAAAAATCACCATATTTATTTGCAGAAATCTGCAACTAAATAAAGTGAAGATTATTTTTAAAATATAATGGTTACATAAAAGCATTATTAAAAAATATATATTTTATTTGAGATTGCTGGTCAATAAAATATTAAATCATTTTGTAAGGATAAGCACATTTAGTGTTATGATTGCCAGTTAGGCAGTTTTTTTTATTTAAAATGCTACTGCGTTTCCAAACAGCAATATTTGCCACATAAATGATAGTAGAAATAATATATAATAATGACAGATCAAATGCGTCAAATATTGCTATTTGAAAATAGTGGTAGCAATCAGAAAAAAAAAATCCTTCCCTTCCCATATGATAACACTGCAATTATCCCCTTTTTCTTCCTCATAGAATGAACCCATAAAAGTAATATTGCCTGAAGACACCAGTTTAAAATTTACGGGCAATCGTACTTTTTTAACATATTAAACAGATTTCTAATTTTATGGGGAATTATACTTTTTAACATATTAAGCTAATTTTATATGCCATATCCATTTTTTCACAGGGCACCAGTTGTTTTATTTATAAACTCAGTAAGGATATTTTATTTATATTGCTGTATTAAAATCTTTTTTTTAGTTTACCTAAAAATCGTAAAATCAGCTTCTGCTCATTTAGTGCTGTTGTTATAATGCTCATTTAATATCTAATTGAATTTCTACATATTTAAATATCTATAGTAAAACTTAAGTCAATTTTCTTATCCATAACATACAAAGACTTATGGCGATTTCTGTGGTAATATTGAAACACGTTAGGACTTATTGCTTATTTTGAATCTAAGTATTTTGATATATGTGAGGAAAACTCCATTCTAGATATTTAATACTGTAAAAATTCGATTTTATATTAAAAGAATACCATAACAACAACTCCAATATACAACAAGAACGAAAAATCATGCGTCAAGCATAGATTATGTAACACTTTCCAACGCTTCCAAAATAATTTTACGAATCATACTCTTTTATAAGCTAAAAGATAACATCTAAGTAATCCGAATACTTTATTCAGCCCTGTATAGGATCTATAGATTTGTATATATACTACATAGGATGCTAAATTTTAGTTCAGTTAGGAAACACGTAGCACAGTTTAAAATTCTCCGTCTGGAGTTAAATAATACGGAAATGTGTTCCCGAACTTTTGTACTTCCCTGTATAGGATCTACAGAATTTATACACACCACGTAATATACAAAAAGCGATTTAAAATTAAAATCGCATTCAGTAACTTAAAACGCACTTCCAGGAATTATTGTTAACATACAGTAGAGAATTCTTTTGTGTGTCCCTGTAAATGAACGATGACTGCTATACACACAATATTCTGTAGTAAGTCTCTTGTAATGAACCTTATATAAATTTCAATGCGTTTAAAATAGTGAAACATTATTTAAATAAACCGCAGACGATTTTTCTCCATAGACGTAATGTAACGGAATTCTTTTGACTGTCCCTGTAAAGTAAGTATAAGTGCTATGCACACCCTATTCCATATTAAGCTTCTTCTAATGCACCTTAGTGATATATATAAATTTCAATGCGTTTAAAGTATTGAAACATTATTTAAATAAACCGCAAATGATTTTTCCCCATAGACCGCAATGTAACGGAATTCTTTTGAGTGTCCCTGTAAAAAAACTATAAGTGCTACACACTTCCGTTGAAATAGGGAACATGCTATAGATAACGATTATAACATATAAAATTTGCAGGGCAATCCGAGCATATTTACGGGAGTTAGAGCACGGACAGACGGCAGACGGCAGACGGCAGACGGCCAGACGGCAGACGGCCAGACGGCCAGACGGCCAGACGGCCAGACAAACCGAAGTCATAAACACTTTTCAACTAGGTTGGAAAGTGTTAAAAATATTTACGTAAAATTTTTTCTGTATAATATTGAAAAGCCATTAGTAAACTACTGCAAAAATTTTGTACAGTTACAAATACTTTTTGGTGAGTGTAAATACAATATTTTCGATACAATACTAAAAAATTATTAGCAAATTTACAATAATAATTCTTCTAAAGTGGCAATGAACTTTCTGGCGAGAATACAAAAACTGTTTCAGATACAATACTACAAAATCACTGGTAATTTTTCTGACATTACTTTAATAAAATTACCAAAAACTGTTTTGCTAAAGTACATTAAATGTTTAAGGGGGGTGGGGGAGATACACTTACAAAAGATTTTTTTTGTACATTTACTAAGAATTGTTTTGTAAATTTGTGAGGGACTTTATAGTACATTTACTACGATTTATTTAGTATTGTACTTAAGGGGGAAGTTCAGGTTGAGCAGCCGGAAAATGACAATAATTTGACCATTACTATAAGTTCTGTAGTTTCAAAACCAATTAATGAAATACAACAATTTTTTTCTATACTTTCATAAAATACGAATGGTTTTTAAAAAACATTCAAATATATATATTTAGCAAAATTAATTAGTTAAATTTTAATGACAAAATTAATGTTTTAAAAATATATTTTCAGATATGCATTTTGCGCGCAAGATTTTAAAAATTCTACTGCAGATACATATTTAATATTGTATTTATATTTACTTATACTACTATATTTTACACTGAACCTCAATTTAGCCTGAGTTTTGTCATAGAAAATTTTTTATTGAATAAATAAGCACATATTTTTTTTTTTTTTACTAAATTTAATAAATATGATTTTTAAAGCCATTAATTATGCAAATGAATTTGAATGTACTTTTAAATTTAGGTTCAGTGTAAAATATAGTAGTATAAGTAAATATAAATGCAATATTAAATATATATCTGCAGTAGAATTTTTAAAATCTTGTGCGCAAAATGCATATTTGAAAATTCATATTTTAAAAACGTTAATTTTGTCATTAAAATTTAACTAATTAATATTGCTAAATTTATAGATATTTGAATGTTTTTGAAAACCATTAGTATTTTATGAAAGTATAAAAAAAAATTCTATTTCATTAATCGGTTTTGAAACTACAGAGCTTTTAATAATGATCAAATTAATGACATTTTCCGGCTGCTCAACCTGAACTCCACCATTAAGTACAATACTAAATAAATCGTAGTAAATGTACTGTAAAGTTTCTCACAAATTTACAAAACAATTCTTACTAAATGTACAAAAAAAATCTTTTGTAAGTGTACTAAATAATCCTTAGTAAATTTATTAAAAATTCTTTAGGAAACACTTTAAAAAACGTTAGTACGTTTACTAAATAATCCTTAGTAAATTTACTAAAAATTCTTTAGGAAACTCCTTAAAAAACGTTAGTACGTTTACTAAATAATCCTTAGTAAATTTACTAAAAACTTTTTAGGAAACTCCCTAAAAAATCGTTAGTAAGTTTACTAAATAATCCTTAGTAAATTTACAAAAAATTCTTTAGTAAACTTCCTAAAAAATCGTTAGTAAGTTTACTGAACATTATTTAGTAACAGTTACTAAAACAACTTTAGTAATTTTACATGAATTTTTTTTGTTGCAGTTACATGAAAAGTTCTAGGCATCCCAGTTTCCTAGAAAATTCTTAGTAACCTTACAGATTTTTTTACAGTGTAGTACCATTGGGGTCGTATTTGTCACCATTATTGTTTCTTATGAAGTTTTTTATAATTCGAACAAGGAAAAAAGGTAATAATTTAAACTTAATATATAAAATCATATAGACATTTCGTAGAGAATGAAGCTATATCTAATATAATTAAATTTATTTATAAAATCACGCAAGAAGTAAGAACTCTCTTAAAAATATAAAACCCGTTACTAGAAGTGTTAAGAGAGGACCTAACGAATTCTGTAAAATATTTTACGCATCCTCTCTCTTTGTTTATTATGAGAATAGTGCAAAGTAGAATTTTTTTTATATATATAACAGTAGAGGAGAAATTTGCCTTTCCAACACACATCTATTTCTGTCATGAGAGCATTTGAATTTCTTTACAGCAATTTAATTCAACCATAACTGTCTGTGTTCTGTAAAACAATAAATAAATTTCTTCTCCTCACATAAAGAAAAACTTTTAGTATTAAGTTCCCAGGGAAAAAAAAGAAACTTTACTTTGACAGCAAGCACGTATAATCAAAAAGTATGAATTTGCCAGACAACTTAATTATGATTCAAACATGACTTGTCACTATCTCGTAATTAAAGAGACTTCAGATCTAGAAAAAAATTCTTATCGTTTTTAAAGTAAGGAAAAATGTATTTTGAAGGTTTCTTTTTCATCTTTCAAAAACTAATAATAAGAATTTAATAAGATTTTTCTTCTAACATTAAAGCGCCACATCAGAGTGACAGGGATTGTTTTACGTGACAAAATAACTTGCCTGATGCAGAACAAATTCCGTGCAAAATTAATTTTCTTATTAGTATGGTAAATTTTAGCTACAGTAATATATTTATTCGAATAATTTAGATAAGAGGTGTCCAAACTTTTCGAATGAACGTCGTTTGACACCACTATTTTCGAATAGTAAAATTATCCCTATTTAATATGTAAGCGATATTTTCTGCAAAGTAACAGTGGTAGATCTATTACCCGCGGGCTGTAGGATTACACCCCTGCTTTATGGCATTCCATTGTAAGAAACGTAACATATGCAGTAAATGAAGGCAATTATTTTAATTATATTTCCTTCCAACGCTATGTACTAAACTTTCTTTTCACTACCCAGGTAGCACAAAGATATTGGCCAGTATCAAAATGTAATATCGGCCAATATCAGAATGTGACATTGGCCAACGTTAAATGACTACCCCATGAAATAATATTCTGGACTATCACATTTTGATAACTGGCAATGTTGTCCAATATTTTCCAACATATGTGAATATCATTTTCTGACATTGAGCAATATCATTTAATAGCATTTTCAGATATTGAGGTATATTTGTTTCTGATATTCCTGAATATTATTTTCAGTTATTCGGCCATACCTTTTCCTAACATTTCTGAATATCATTTTTCAATACTCATAAACGCTGTCGATATTAACAATACCTGATAAGAACAATCACAAATCACAGCTTTTTTCTACATTATAACTGCATAGGTAATAATCCCTAATATTAAGCGCGGTAAACTTCTCTGTGTGTGTGTGTGTGTTTCTGTGTTTCTGTCTGTGCACTCCGCCTTTGTACCCGCAAAGGCTCCTGGACTAATCGACGCACCGACGGCGGACGCGTACCGAAAAATTCGCAAAAAAGGCGCGACGCTCAAGTTTCGATCGGGTCGGGCCTCCGACCCGGACCCGGGGCGTTATTAATGAGCGAAAGTGTTTTAATTACCGACCGAAACCGAACTGGAAAAAGAATCGAAAAAAATTTCCGTTTTGATAATCGCAGACATCCAAATCGTCGCTTTTTAACGCATCATCGAATTAAAAAAAATGTACCGGAGGTATCGATCCGAAAATCGGGGTACGCACGCGGCCGATTTTTGTCGTTCCAAAACGTCAAATTTTTTGAAATTCGGACCGTAACTTTTCTTTATTTCGGCCAAAAACTGACAAGACATCCAACATCGACCCCTGACGTGAAAAAAGGTTGCCGTAAAGAATGCAGTGTCGACAGATACGAGATCAAATCGCCCCACTCCTTTTTGAAACAAGTGGAAATAATGACTCTACATTCGCGAAAATTTGCTAACACGTGTATAAAAAAACCGCGAATTCAACAAAAAAAAATTCGTAAAAATCGACCAGTAATTTTTGAAGATATCAATTAAAACTCATTAATGACACGGCAAATGAATTTATTTCTATTCCGGAGAGACAGCTTCTTTTTTATTTCAACATTCAACGCAGACGAATCGTCTGTGGATAAGTCATTTCTGAAAGAGATAAAATAGTCACGTGACTTTCAACTGCGTTCTTTCAGAGGGGGGGGGGGCATTTCCGAATCTAAGGGGCGCATTAAGTCTAAACTTTGACAGGGCGACTCAAAATGGATTCTGCTTTCAGAATATCTAAAAATTATTCTCATATCTTCATTAGGAGCCGAAATATTATTTTATTGTGTAATTAATCATCGTTATTTGTATAATTAAAGCAAAAGAAAGATTTCTTTTACAGTGCCGGCTAGATATTACGATTTTAAGAAGTAGGCCGCGTATAAAAACTGCATTACGAGTATTTTCAGTTTTTGTTTTAGAGTGGCAACAAGATATTATGATAGGAAAAAGCGGGCTTCGCCCTTTATCGATTTTTTTTTTTTTTTTTTTTTTTTTTTTTAGTTTTAAGTTTTTCTACAGCTCACTGTCTTTGAACTAGAACTCAGGTAGTCTACATAAGTTGTTTGAGGAAAAGCAGTGTCATCGCCAACCCCCCCCCCCCCCCCCCCCCGGCTTTTTTCTTTTAACTGTGGTCCGTTTCTATAACTAAGAAACTATGTTACGGATGTCCACCAAACTGATTCCAAACATCATAATTAAAGTAATAAGGACCCCCTATCCAGATATTATGATAGGGAAATGCGGGCTTCGCCAGTTATCGATTTTTTTTTTTTTTAAGTTTTAAGTTTTTCTACAGGTCCCTGTCTTTGAACTAGAACTCAGGTAGTCTAAATCAATTCGACTCGACATCGATAGAGCTTACCGATTTTATTTCGTTTTTTCAACACTAGGGGGCGCTTTCCTACCTTCGGTTCTACGGGCATGAAAACGACGGGGTATGGCTCATTCGACTAGACATCGAAAGTCTTAACGATTTCAGTTATGATCATATAAACAGATTGCGCCACCTGGTGGCGGAAGGTGGAACTAACGTATACTGCAGCGCGTGCGCAGCACGACTGCTATACGGTGCCGCAGGCAGCGGGGACCCGAGCCGCAGGTTCGTTCAGTTAGAGGTTTATACTATTCCATGTGCAATTTAAGGGATTATCCGGTGCATGCGTAGCACGACCGTCATACGGTGCCGAAGGCAGCGGGGACCAGGGTCGGAACGACTGCTATACGGTGCCGCAGGCAGCGGGGACCGAAATCACCCACTCGTGGACAGCCACCCGTGAGGTATAGGAACAATAAGTCCACGAGGGGAAAAATAAACGCTACCCGGCACCGATAGCACCCATCCGTTCAAACCCCCACCGCAGGAGGCGCCTGTTTATTAGATTTGAAACAATGAATATAATTACATAACAATAATAAAATATAAAAGGTAAAAAATAACAATTTTTTGCAAATTGAAAGTTAAATATAAAATATTTTCGAAGTACTATAGTGTTCATAATGTCCTAAATTTATGGTATTTTAGTTCAGAAAGTCAATGGTCAGTTCAGTCAATTTTTTTTTTTTAAATTCTTTCGTAATGAAAGAGAAATTTTTATTGAGAATATTATAATTCTCTTTTAACTTTTGAGAGTTTGAAGGATTGAAAATGATATTACGAAGGTTATATCTGAGAGTTTCGTTCTTATCAAAAGTGAAGTGATGGATCATAAGAGGGCAGCATCCGAATATGTAGTGAACTGCATCTCCTTCTGCTTTATCGCATGGACATCTAGGTGAGGCTCTTTTTCTTATTTTATGTAAGTATTGTGGGAAACTGCCATGGTTACTCAGATAATACGGCAGTGTTGGCTGTTTGCAGAGATAATTTGGATCGACTTTATTTATAATTTTATAGGTATCTCTGCCCTTATTACATGAGTCCCAAATGGCTTGCCAGTCAGAGATGGTTTTCTTTTTAAAATACAATTTTGCTATTGAAATGGGGAACAACAGATCTTTTCTTGATTGATATTGGTCTTGTAAGATGGCTTGCTTTGCTAGGAGATCAGCTCTTTCGTTGCCAGTATCACCCACATGAGATTTAGTCCATGTTATTATAATGGATTTATCAGGAATTTGAAGTAATTGATTGTAAATGTTTTTGATAATGTAGTTTCTAGGAAAAGCAACTTTTAATACTTCCATAGAAGAGTAACTATCTGTAATAATTAGGAGTTTATTGTAGTCGGAGGTAGAGAACCATTTTATTTCTTTACAAATTGCCATTAATTCTGCTTGATATATGTTATTCAGTGGATGATGTCGTATTGCTTCATCATGTATATTATTTCCATCTTTATATATGGTGAAAGCACTGGCTACACCCCCTGGCATGACAGAACCATCTGTGTAGGCTTCCACATCGTATTCTTTTGGATGGATGAATTTTCTATCTTCTATAATTCTGATATTTTGGACTCTGTACCGGAGGTTCGTTCAGTTAGAGGTTTATACTATTCTATGTGCAATTTAAGGGATTATCCGGTGCGTGCGCAGCACGACCGGTATACGGTGCCGAAGGCAGCGGGGACCAGGGTCGGAGGTTCGTTCGGTTAGAGGTTTGTATAATTCAGTGTGCTAATTAAGGGATTACCCGGTGCGTGCGTCCGCGTATAAAAACTGCATTACGAGTATTTTCAGTTTTTGTTTTAGAGTGGCAACCAGATATTATGATAGGAAAAAGCGGGCTTCGCCCGTTATCGATTTTTTTTTTTTTTTTTTTTTTTTTTTTAGTTTTAAGTTTTTCTACAGCTCACTGTCTTTGAACTAGAACTCAGGTAGTCTACATAAGTTGTTTGAGGAAAAGCAGTGTCATCGCCAACACCCCCCCCCCCCGGCTTTTTTCTTTTAACTGTGGTCCGTTTCTATAACTAAGAAACTATGTTACGGATGTCCACCAAACTGATTCCAAACATCATAATTAAAGTAATAAGGACCCCCTATCCAGATATTATGATAGGGAAAAGCGGGCTTCACCCGTTATCGATTTTTTTTTTTTTAAGTTTTAAGTTTTTCTACAGGTCCCTGTCTTTGAACTAGAACTCAGGTAGTCTAAATCAATTCGACTCG
This sequence comes from Maratus michaelseni, assembly GCA_963931845.1. Classification (NCBI taxonomy): domain Eukaryota; kingdom Metazoa; phylum Arthropoda; class Arachnida; order Araneae; family Salticidae; genus Maratus; species Maratus michaelseni. Next base: position 227,990,466 of record OZ007586.1, read on the forward strand.
ACATCGATAGAGCTTACCGATTTTATTTCGTTTTTTCACCACTAGGGGGCGCTTTCCTACCTTCGGTTCTACGGGCATGAAAACGACGGGGTATGGCTCATTCGACTAGACATCGAAAGTCTTAACGATTTCAGTTATGATCATATAAACAGATTGCGCCACCTGGTGGCGGAAGGTGGAACTAACGTATACTGCAGCGCGTGCGCAGCACGACTGCTATACGGTGCCGCAGGCAGCGGGGACCCGAGCCGCAGGTTCGTTCAGTTAGAGGTTTATACTATTCCATGTGCAATTTAAGGGATTATCCGGTGCATGCGTAGCACGACCGTCATACGGTGCCGAAGGCAGCGGGGACCAGGGTCGGAACGACTGCTATACGGTGCCTCAGGCAGCGGGGACCCGAGCCGGAGGTTCGTTCGGTTAGAGGTTTGTATAATTCAATGTGCTAATTAAGGGATTACCCGGTGCGTGCGTAGCACGACCGGTATACGGTGCCGAAGGCAGCGGGGACCCGGGTCGGCGGTTCGTCCGGTTTGAGGTTTTACAAGATTCGAGATTTTCTACAATTCGAGGCACCGATGTAAATTAGGGGCCCGCTGGCGGGCGAAGCCAGCTAGTATATATTAGTACCCGTATTAAAGACATTGCAAAAATATTTATACACAAGTATACTTGTATAACTATATATAACATGATATCGATACATATTATAGTTATATATAAATACTATTGCAATTGCCTTTAGTATGGCAAATAATATATGACATTGACAATACAGTTACACTGTAGAAAAAAGGGTGTGCATTATAATTGTTATTACCAGGTATTGTTAGTATCGGCTGTATGCGCATAGAGTATATATGTATATAATACTATATCCACTTAAAACAAGTGTAACATACAAGTGGAAATAAAATTACCATCGGAAATATCTTATTGATATAAGCCACCAATCTGACGTTATGAATTTAATAAATAACTTACAGTTCTGCATTGTGTTAGTTTGCTTTTATAATATTTATCATTTGTATTATGTACCTCAGTGGCGTAACCAGGGTGGGTGCCCAGCTACTAATTTCGTAAAGTTTTCTTCGCCTTATGTAAGCGGAAAATTTTACGTTGTTAAACAAGGCGATGAAAACTTTACGAAATTAGTGGTATTCAGAGCATCTGGACACCCATCTGGTTACGCCACTGTACTTAACTCATTAATGACGATTGGTACGAAAACTTACCAGTTAAGTGATACGAAACTTTTAAATATGAATGCCAGTATCACAGTAAAAAAAATTCATATTACCTAATGTCAAACTATCACAGATTGAATCAGTTAAAACAACAGTATGGGAAAACTGGTGTCAGGTGGTATCGCAGTATTAAAAGAAGTGTAAAATAAGTCGTCGTTTATAGGTTAATAAGAGCATATGCTGTTTTGAACATGATTGTTCACCTCTCTTCCTGGTTTGAATAATATGTATAAAAAGTCACCAGTAAGAAGCATTTACCACCAAATTTTGATGATAATGTCATAAGTAATGTAAAAAAACTCTTTTGATGCATTCTTTTGAAAACTAATTTTAAGTTATGTCTGTGAATATCGGCAGATTTTGTAAATTTGATATACTACATTTAGCGAATTTCGAAATATTGGACAATATTGTAGTGGATATTGGCCGATATATCTGTGCTACCTGGGTATTATAACAATGTAAAATTTAAATTTACCCCTTCGTGACGAGCGTCCTTTACAGAATTTTTTATCTTTTACCACCGGTTTTTCGAAACAGAAATTTGCGCCTAATTGAATCGCAGAAATGCTATGATTAAATAATTCAAATCTCACAATAAAAATTAACTGGTGAGAATAATGAAGGATTCTGAGCGTCTTATGCGTCACGTATACGTGTCGCTCGCCCCCAACGGGTTAAATTTCCTTTTTTAAGTTTACAATTTGACATTTTTAAATTTTAAATTTGAATTCCTAAATATTTTTCTGAAAATTAGGATATATGACTAATGTAACACTTTTTTCAACATCCTGTTACATTGGTCACATATCCTAATTCTGATAAAAATTTAAAAGAATTTTAATATAAAAAATTATTATATAAAAAATATTTTTTATGATTTATGATTTTTTGCAGAAATATAATAGTGAAAAAAACTTTTAGTACAGGTTTCGTGCGTTTTTAACATATTTTTTTGATAGAATATTTCATCTTACAAGGAGACCGCCAAACATGATGCGCACAGATTTTGATGATTTTAAAGTATGTTATAGAGATCATAACCCTAACTATTCAGGTCAAAGGTTTCCTTCAAATGGGCTTTAGTTTTCGAGAAATTTCGGGTTAAAGTTCAGCATGCATTTCAAATATCCATTAGTTCGCAATCTTGAACAAGGTCTCCGTGGTGCCGAGGTAGCGTTCACGATTTGAGAGCCGGTGGTGGGTGTTCTGTCCTCTTCCGTGACTTTTACCTTTTTTAACAAATTTTATATATTTGTCGCGTTATAAGTTTTATGCAGAATTCAGAATTCTGCATCTTTGAACTTTTTGATATTTCACTAATAAATTCCATTTACATTTTCGAATATTTCGTGAAAATTTACAATTTTTTTTTTTTGTGTGCAGTTTTGAAATTAATATTTCTATTTATGAATTTCCAAGCTAATTAATTCCAACAACATATCTTAAAAGGAGTAATCAAATATTAAAGCAATAACGCTTATATCCAAGTTTTAGCCAGTTATATATATTTTTTTATGTTATTTAAATACATTTAACTGTAAAGATCAAACTCAACATCATTTTTGATTTGCACAAATAAAAAATAATATATTACAAATAATTTTTTTTCAGTCTAACAAGTCATGCAGAAAAATTCAACTAGAAATAAAAATCGTTTGTAAATTACAATACATATAAAAAATATCTGAAAAAAATCGTCTGCAATGACTTTTACAGCAATATCAGAATAAATAAAATTTTCTTTTTATCCATTTCGCTCAGCTTCCTTTGCAGACTATGACCACGTTTGAAATAATTTCTTTTTCAAATTTAATGCATTTTTTAATATAGTTATCACAATTTTATTTAAAGAATATATAATATGCTAATTTATACATTCTTCCAATATTGTTAAAACAATTATTTAAAGGCGATTTTTAATGCGGAATTTGTTTAGAATATTTTTGCGATAGGTATCACACAATTAGTTCCATATTTATTAAACTAAAAATGTCGATGACGGTGATGATAAATATTTTAGTAATTCAGCAGTTAACATATATCAATATATTTAAAAGAAATCAAATAATAAAATTATATATTATTTTGTTAATTTTTTTAATCATTTAATTTTTTTAAAATAGAAAATGCAAATAAAAGAAATGCATTATTTCATAAATACGATAAATAAATAAGTAAATATACATAAATGTAAACAATAATCTTTTTAAAAAGACGAGATATCAGGACATAAATTAGTTTGGATTTCGTCAAAAGAAATATTAGAATAAAAATTGCGCAAAAACTATAAATTTTTCCGAAATATTCGAAAATGTAAATGGAATTTATTAGAAAAATATTAAAAAGTTCAAAGATGCAGAATTCATAATTCTGCATAAAACTTATTACGCGATAAATATATAAAATTTGTTAAAAAAGGTAAAATCCACGCAAGAGGACAGAACACCCATCTCCGGCTCTCAAATCGCGAACGCTACCACTGCACCACGGAGACCTTGTCTAAGAGCGCGAAGTAATGGGTATTTGAAATGCATGCTAAACTTTAATCCGAAATTTCTCGAAAACTAAAGCCCATTTGAAGAAACCTTTGACCTGAATAGTTAGGGGTATGATATCTACAACATACTTTAAAATCATCAAAATCTGTGAGCATCATGTTTGGCGGTCTCCTTGTTAGTTAAATGCAGAAACGTATTACAAATCCTGCAATTAAACATGTGGGCTGCAATGTCTGTTATTTAAATGTTAAATAGAAAAATTCTATTAAAAATGTAGTAAAAGCGTACCAACCCACTGCCACCGAGAAACACTCAAGGCCGACGGACAAGAAATGTGACGTCTTCGCTAATGGACCGACTTCTCACATGTCAGTTATCAAAATCAATTTGAATTTTTCTATAAGAATATACTGGTAAATACCATTTTTTTTGGTCAGGGGAAAATACAGTAAAAAAATTATAACTACCAGTATATTCTTATAGAAAAATTCAAATTGATTTTGATAACTGACATGTGAGAAGTCGGTCCATTAGCGATGACGTCCCATTTCTTGTCAGTCGGCCTTGAGTGTTTCTCGGTGGCAGTGACCAACCCTGTAGTACACAGATTATAAAGCTTATATACAGGGTGTAACTGAAATGCTTCAAAAAACTTTGAGGGATGATAGTACTCATGAAGATGAACAAAAAATGCAATAGAACACGGAGTCGCAAATGACATTTAACCCTTTTAGGGACAGTGGTATGTCTAAAAAACCACTTAATTTTAATTCCAAAACGCCACAATGGCACCAGAATTTTGCTAAAATCTTTTCCATTTAACATTTATGTGAAATATAGCCTTTTTCTTGTTTACAAACAAGTTTTTTTTGTAAATTCCGGTGCCAGTCCATTTTCAGATGCATTTTCTCTATTTGTATCCTTTAAGCCTTTTAGAGGCAAACTACTTTTAGTACTAAAATGTTGAAATAAATGACTGGCACCGGAATTTATAAAAAAATTTGTTTGTAAATATGAAAAAGGCTATATTTCACATACATATTAAATGGAAAAGATTTTAGCAAAATACTGATGCAATTATGGCGTTTTGGATTTAAAATTAAGGGCTGTCATAAACATACCACTGCCCCTGAAGGGGTTAAACGTCATTTGCGACCCCATGTTCCATTGCATTTTTTGTTCGTCTTCATGAGTACTATCATCCCTCAAAGTTTGTTGAAGCATTTCAGTTACACCCTGTATATAATTTCTTTTATTTATTGTACATGTTACGTCGGTTACCATGGAATGACTCTTTATATACTTTAGGGAGTATAAATGTAATAACATCAAAACAAGAGAGGATTTTAAAGAATTTTTCTCGATGTATTTTTTTTTTTCAGATTCAAATTCTGACAAACATTACTTCTGAAAATTAATAAATAACAACTAATAGCTACTAGATATATTTTTTAAAATTCTAAACAGATTCATCAAAGTAAAGTGAAAACTAATACGAAAAATCTCGTAGTTGTATATAAAGCATTACTTGTATACAATTTTATCTTAAATACATTAATTAAAAATAGAATGGTTTGCTAATTTTTACATGCTAAATGTATATTTACACACTTACGCACATTTTTTAATGTAAAGAATTTAAATCGTTTAAGACATCATCCGTAGCATTCTCCATATTTGTCACTCATTCTCTCGACTAAATGATTATGATATTTTCGCAAACAAGTGTTCTTTTTATTTTAATAACAATAACAGAAAAACTTTACAAGACGCCTACGTCTGACATGATAGTTCCTTCACAGCACGTTATTTATATCATGTTTGGTTGTTTTTTGAAAAAGTATAAATAAACGATTTTTCTTCAAATAAAGGAAAACTTTTAGAGCTAAATTCCAAGGAAAATGAAAATAGAGTCCTTACACAAACAGAAAGCATAGATGAGAGGTTCTGCTCTCAAAGCTGGTAGATGGGAGGTGCTGGGTTCAAACCCTTGTCGCGCTCGTTGACCTAACCGCTCGTAGTTTTCCGTGGTTTTCTTCGAATCTTGCTGTAAATACGGCTTAGGATTCCTTAGAAAGGCCCCCACGGAGGGCACTCCCCCCAGGTCATATATCCCTCGTGTAGATAATCGGCCGTCACAAAATCAACCAACCAACTCACAGAAAGCACGAAGAGTGATAAAATATGAAGTGGCTAGATAACATAATTATGATTCATAATTTTCACTCTCTCATAATAAAAAAAAAAAAAATAGATCTGATTTTTTTTTTTTGTAGTTTATTAAAATAAGGAAAACGTATTTTGAAGATTTCTTTTTTCTCTTACATAATAAGATTTTTCTCCTAACAATAAGGGGGAGTGACACAGGTTTTTTTACTTAAAAAATAATTTAGCTGATTGTAACAAAAGTCTCAGCTTAAGAATGTCTATTAGGTAGCTTTCAAAAAAAGTATAAAGCTACCTATTGCAGCCGTTCGGAGGAAAACAGTTCCGGAAAATTTCGATATATTTTCACCGATCATGACCCCCAGACCCCAAAACCACCCTCCGCTCAAATGTTGATTTATTTATATAGATATATCCATATATATATATATATATATATATATATATATATATATGACATATGTCATACGATAACGCTCGTATTTATAAATCGATTTTGATGAAACTAATTGTGTGTATTAAGCTCACCAATGTCTCGACCGAGTTCGTTGGCCAGCTTGGTCCGCCATTTTGTTTCAAGATGGCGGCCATTTAAAAATTTAAAACTAAAATAAATATACAAAAAAATTAAAAATTAAAATTTATTTTTAATTACGTGTTAGGCCTTGATACAAGGATTCCAGATCATTTTTTGGTTTACCTCTATCTTAAAAAATGGCTGAGATAGAGCAGTTTGAAATTCTAGGGTGGCTAACATTTTGAAACAAAACAGCACATTAACGCCATTACTTGCAAATTATTTTCTTTCATTGTTGTAATAATTTTCCCAATCATACGCATAAAACTATATATTCATATCCGTTAGCGCCAAAATTGGCGACGTTGGCGACAAAATTGGCAACATTGGCGATAAAGTTGGCGACATTTGGCGAAATATCGCCAAATTTAGCGACAAAATAAGTCTTCATAAATGAAGCCAATTTGGCTATTGCTCAATAATTTGGCGAATTTCTTACTCAAATTCAGTATTAATGAAATTTTTGTAAACGTTTCTTTGCATTTTAACTTGCTGTTTTCGTGTAACATTAGCTAAAATTTTAAAACGAAGATATAGGAAAGCTACCTTTTCCTTCCGGTACAGGCCGGAAGGACTTTTTTACTGATATGGCGACATTTACTTATAGTAATATTTCTGTGAAATAAAAATCTTTACAGTGTGTATAAGGTAATACGGTTAAAATAAGAAATGATTTAAAATGAAATATTTTCTCAATTTTTTCCTCCTGGTTCAGTATTTAAATGAAAAATAACACTAAAGTTAAATAACTACTAATAACCACTATTTTTATCATAATTATATATATTGGATTTCTCATACTTAGTTGCTAAGAGTTAAGGATTTCTAATAAAAATATTTTTTAAACCTTTCTTCAGCTTGTATAATTTCAGAAATCAGCACTTAAACAAGGCGACAATATGTATTAAAAAAAGTTTTATTAAAATTAGAAACACTTGACACCTATGCTTATATATCGATTTCTCGTAAATAAATAAAATAATTAAAAATGGAATGGTTTACCAAATTATATATAATATAATTAATTTTTATTTACACACCTACGCATATTTTTTTAAACAAAGAATTAAAAAAGTTATTTTAAGAGAGTGAGCTAAAGGAATTCGCTAACAATTGTCACACATTCTCTCTCGTTACTATTTATGATAATTTGGCAAAGAAAATAACATTTTCTTAGTAAAAACAAAGAATAATTTTAATTTAAAAACAAATTAAAAAGTAAAACGTAAATATATATTTGAAAATTAAAACTTTTTCTAATATTTTGAAGCAATTAAATTCCGCAAAATTTTCGTAGAAATTTATTTGAAAATAAATAAATCATTTTCTTCAAGTACATTATATAAGTAAAATTTTATTGATAAACTCTGAGTGCTATTGGGCAATATGGAATTGATATTAAGTGGTACATGTAATATATCACCGACTTCCAAAGGTTTAACACATTCACTAACGGGTTAAAATAACCGAAATTTTTTTTAATTCAAAAATTTGGAATTCATACCAGAAAATACTAATATCAATATTTACTTTATTTAACGACAGACATTTCGCGATTGCATAAATTAAAAATTTTTCTTTCGAAATTTCCGGTTCGAATTCGTAGTTTTGGATAAAAATGGAATAGCGAATGAGTGACCCAGCGACGCCACGTATGCGTGCTAGGTAGCAAATGTGTTAAATAAACCGAAGATTATGTTTTTTTCAAATCTGCCAGTAACGACAAAGCGCAAAATAAAAACTGCGATTATTATAAATTGCTAGTCGTAAAAAGGATATTTATTTTAATTCCTAAATTCAAGCTTTTTTCCTCTAAAGTGAAAAGCAATATTTTTTTAATTCTACGTGCTTGTTTTTGGATTATGGGTTCATTTTCACATTTCCTGGTAAGTTAACACTATAAGTTTTAAAAAAAAGGTCACAAAAATGTTTCACCAAATGTTTTCACTAAAGTGAAAAAAATTACAAAGTCGGTTTGTTTTATGAAAAAAATAAGCCGTGGACAATTTCTCATTAAATATCATTAAATCAATTAAGTAATTCTCTTCAAATGTTTGTTTATACACCTACGCACATTTTTTAACACATATTATAAAATAAGTTATTTTAAGAGATGGCCTAAGAATTCTCTGATATCTGTCACGCATCCATCATTTTTTATAAAAATTTCGCAAAGAATAAAAATGATTTTCTTAATAACAATTGAAAAAATATTGCATTTAAAAGAAATATCTACATGTACCATGAGAATGTTTTAGTTTCTTGACAGCATGTTATTTTTATCCGATGTTTTTGTTTCTGGAAAAAAAAGATATTTGTTTTCCTGGAACAAAGAAAAACTTTTAGTGTCAAGTTCTCAGGAAAGGGCGAAATGAACCCGTAATCCAAAAACAAGCACGTAGAATAAAAAATATTATTTGGCCGGGCAAATGAATTCTGATTCATACATCAATTGTCACCAATTAACGAGACTTCAAGAGTAGGAATTTTTTTTTTGTAGTGTTATTAGAGCAAGGAAAATGAATTTTGAATGTATATATTTTTCTTTTCTAAAAAAATAGAAATTTATAGATTTTTGTCACAAAACACTACGATGAGTCCTGAGAGTGACAGGGTTGTGTTTCGTGGCAAAATTACTTTTCTGAAAAGCATTTTTATCATAAAGTTTGCCCAATACACGTAAATTTCGTTCGCATACATGAGCGCCAATTTCCTTTCCTTCGACATGTTGACAAAACAGAAGTTCGTCGCAGAAAAACCAGCAAATAGTAATTTATAGGTTCCTTTCCCAAAGCCATTATACACTGATCTCCAAAAATTAAGGGGCAGTGACTGATTTGTTTCAATTTTAGACGTTTTGTCAAATATCTAATGAAATTCTTTACAAATTGTCCTTAAACTTCAAGAATGTAAAGAACATATCTGGCTTCATAATTTTCAGTGAAGTTTTTTTTGCGAGGACAATTAGGGGGAGGGAGCAATAATAATTTTAATAATAAAATAATATTTGCGATCACCCAAGTAACAGAAAATGCTCAAAAGGGTCTGTCACTGTAGCAAATGACTATGTAGGTCCTGTTCAATATTTGTGTGCATTTGTGTAAGCATAGCACATATATTCGTGAAGATGTTAACGTTTATGTGAAAACTTCAAAAGTATTTTGTTTATAGCATACAGAGTTTTCAACCGAATTAAACACCACTTTCCGAAAATTTTATTTAAAAAAGTACAATTGGTATACTGCAATTAATATGTGAATATATTGAATATCTGATAATATATGGGTATTTGTATGAAATAAATTTTGACTGCGCATGTGCGAATTACAGAAAATATTTTTTGTCGTGTTTTGGTAGTCAATACTATAGAACAACTCATATAAAAATACCAGTCAAATATCGCGAAATCTCAAAAAGATACAGGAGATACAGTGAGATAATTGCTAAATTGTGGAGGATATCCCATATAATCCCATGGGATTATTTCCAATGCATTTCCTTTTATTCCCTCTCATATTTAACAGTCCCTCGCAATCGTATTTCAAAGCATATGAAAAAAAGAAAATGCAAGAATATCGCTCTGTTTTAATACAATACTATTTTGATGCTATTTTTTAGAAAAATAATTGTTTTCGAGTGATTTTAGTATACTATACGAATGATATGTGTGAAATATATAAGAATTCCTATGGATAAGATATAAGAGCTCTCTTTTAAATAGTATAGATTGAAAACCAACACCGCGTTTATCTCCAAACGAAAATTACAAAAACGTTCGATGTCTAAATTAGATGTAAGTTACGTAACAGGTTATATATATATAGCTAAACAATAAATTGCGGATTTAAGGATATTACATATTATGCGAAGTGAAATTAAAAAACAATGACTTGTAGAGCTGACGTTGAGGCATTTCATCTCAAGATCTACTACTATAAAACAATCTTTTGGATGTTAAGTAACGTATTACCGAGTAATGATTTTTTCGAACACACACACACAAAAAAATTAAATAAATAAATTCTGAATGATTTAACACATTTATACATTCAAAATTAGGGAGTCTTAAACATTTTTGACTGAAATTCGTTTGCCACGATAAATTCCGAAAGATAATCTTCGTCTTATTTATGCGCCAGTTTTCTCGCATGAAATCAAGCAAGTTTTCCATGTTAAAATAATGATAGCGAAGTGGCTTGCGACCACAGTTGGAAGATCCCTGTTCTAAATACTTAATTACACAGTTATGCATATATATCATATGCATAACTGTATCATCATGCATATTCAAAGATATTATAATTATATATATATATATATATATATATATATATACAGGGTCATTCATAATTCCCTCCGGGGTTTCGAAACGTTATAGTAAAAAAACGAAGACGAATATGAAAAAAAGAAACATATGAAATTATTCCGAAACTATTCAAGTTTTACTTACATACATTACAGGTGTTCTATGTGTGAACCCTTGGTCACACGGCATACATCCATGCGATAGTCCAGTTTATGCCATACTCTGTTTCTTTAAATCTGAATCAGTGGTGTCAGTTCAACGGGCCTTTCGTAATAAATATCGAAAACAGGGACCAACTGGCAAAACAATTCATGTGTGGTACCGGAAATTTAAAGAAACGGAGTATGGCAGGAACTGGGCTATCGCATGGATGTATGCCGTGTGACCAAGGGTTCACACATAGAACACCTGTAATGTATGTAAGTAAAACTTGAATAGTTTCGGAATAATTTCATATGTTTCTTTTTTTCATATTCGTCTTCGTTTTTTTACTATAACGTTTCGAAACCCAGGAGGGAATTATGAATGACCCTGTATATATATACAGGGTGTTTCAGTTAAACGTTTCAGAACTTCTAAGAGGGGTAGGGTACATCCTGACAACTCGAAATCACATAGCAATGTAGGGTCGGAAATGCTTTCCTTAACCCTTTGCGGCGCAGAGAATTTCCATTGCTTAACTATTGAAATTAATGAGTGACACCAGAATTTGAAAACGAACTTTCTTGTAAATATGAAAATGCTATATTTCGCGCAACTAATAAACCGTATTTTTTTTTAACAAAAATTCTGGTATAAGTGAGGGTTTTAAGAATTAAAATTAAGTGGTTTCATAAACATACTTAATTTTAATTCCCAAAACCCTCACTGATACCAGAATTTTTCTTAAAAAAATTACGGTTTTTTAGTTGCGTGAAATATAGCTTTTTCATATTTACAAGAAAGTTCGTTTTCAAATTCTGGTGTTATTCATTAATTTCAATAGTTAAGCAATGGAAATTCTCTGCGCCACAAAGGGAAAGCATTTCCGACCCCACATTGCTATATGATTTCGAGTTGTCAGGATGTACCCTACCCCTCTTAGAAATTCTGAAACGTTTAACTGAAACACCCTCTCTCTATATATATATATATAATTATAATATCTTTGAATTTCAAAAAACATTAATCAAGTTCTTGTAACATTCTAACTAAATCTCCAAAGAGATAATTAGTAATAGACAGAATGGTATAGTGTAGACAGAATACCACAAAGTTAATAATTAACATGATATTACCATAGCATTTGCTTCAATAGTAATTGGCCAAAAATACTGAAAATGTGAAAAATATTTAAAAAGAAAGAAAAAAAAGAAATATTATATAATAAACCATAAAATGTAAAATAATTGGAAGTAGATATCAAGTGAATACAAATGAATTTTGAAATGAAATATGAACTAATTTGTCACAAAATGTAATATAATGGAAATTTGTATAACAAGAGATTTAAAATAGAATTGGATATGAATAAACACGTGTAAATATTAATCTTCAGCCTGGATGTATCTACACGTCTTTTAAAAATAATACAGTATTTCATAAAAATGTACTGGCATTTATGCTAAGATCAGTATATTCCACCAGGTATACTGTATTATTACCAGGAAACAATTGGAAATAGTAAAATTGGAAATAAAAAAGTTGTAAAGAATAGATAAAATATTTTACTCACAAAAATTATCAAACATTCCGTAAACATCACAAGGTCCACATTTGGCTAACATATCGACCTCATGGCTCACAGTCTGGAATAACATAATCTTGATACGATAGTCAAGTTCAGAGAACATATTTTGAAATAATACCTTAAATACTACACAACACCACAAATTGATTTAAAACACACCAAATTCCTTTTTGTGAATAAAAATAATTAAATACAATCAAAAACATACTTATATTTGTTAATATACAAATTTCCCATATAATTTTAATATTTAAACCAGAATTTCTTTTAAGAAATACAATCAAATAGGTTCCACGTAATTACATAAAACTACATATACAGGGTGTTCCGTTAAAGGGGTCCAATATTAATAGGGGTAATAGAGGAGATCACACGGAGCATAAATCAGTATATAATGCCTGGCCGGATCTCAATAATTTTCAAGTTACAGCAAATAGAATGAAAAATCGGAAATTTGTAAGAAAACCCTCATTGCTAAACTATCGATAATGCTACATAAAAACGAAGCACATATTTAGAAAGAGCAGAAAAAATCCTACGAAATGACGTAAGTTGTTTTAGAATATTGAGAATTAATGGCGAGTTACAAGCTCTGAAACAGTGAAAAAATACAAAATCAAATATTTAGCAAAATAGTTAATCGTTAATTCCAAAAATGCAACTCTACCTACATCAAGGAAAATGTTATAAAATTTGGTCCATTCCGAAAGCTTTCGAAGAAGCTGACAATAAACCATATCAGTTTAATTGTATGGGAGAAATCAAGCAGTTCCCTAGTTACAACTCTGTACTGTTGCACGCTCGGAAAGAGCGAAACTCCACCCATGACGATTGTAAACACCCCGTTTTAATATCTTTCAATTATACATTTCTGATCAACCTCTATCAATACCCTTTCATTATTCAGTCTGGTCAAGTGAATGACATATTGTGCAGCTCTCGCCTTGTCTTAAAGCAAACTCCGTGACTGCTGCGTTTCCTCCATGAACTTTCAGGATGATGAAGAAGAAGTACTTTTTATGCAAATTTTCTATGTGTATAGGACGAAAGGTGTAATAAAACAGCAGTCATCAGTGGGCGTTATGTTAAAGGGAGGCTGTTGTAAGTGGGATTGTAGTAAGTTGATGTATAATAATTATGCCGGAATACTCTAACGAAGAATATGCGGACATGCATATGATGTACAGGCAAGCTCATGGAAATGCATGTCTAGCACAGCGCATGTACCGTGAGCAATTTCCAAGGAGACGTTGCCCAAGTTCGAAACTCTTCATAAAAATCGATAGACGATTACGGGAGACTGGATCGTTTAATACAGCAAGCATTGATGCAGGGAAACCTCGACATGTACGAACACCTGCAATGGAAGAAGATGTACTGAATATTTTTAAAGATAACCCCTCCACGAGTACACGAGCTGCTGCGTCTGAAGTCGGTGTTTCTCACCAAAGTGTGTGGCGTGTTCTGCGTGCAGAAAACATGCACCCCTTTCATGTGCAGCGGGTACAACTGTTATCAGTAACAGATTGTGCTCAGCGGATAGAATTCGTACGCTGGTTGCTTAATGTAATAGAAAATAATCCACAATTTCTGGAAAATATTTTATTTACTGATGAAGCAACATTTACGAGAGAGGGCGTGGTAAACACGCACAATATGCACACATGGTCATATACAAATCCGCACACTGTTTTCCCGTCGAACGCACAACAAAAGTTCAGTGTGAACATATGGACAGGTGTCCTCGGCGATTATCTCATAGGACCATATTTACTCCCAGATGTACTCAATGGCAGTACGTACTTGGTTTTCCTACGGGATATCTTACCGCAGTTACTGCAAAATGTGCCAGCAACATTGCGCCACAATATGTGGTTTATGCACGATGGCGCACCGGCACATTTTTTCATAGGTGTTCGCAATCACCTCAATTCAACATATCCTGGGAAATGGATTGGACGCAATGGACCTGTTGCTTGGCCTGCACGCTCTCCAGACCTCAATCCGTTAGACTTTTTTGTTTGGGGACACCTTAAATCGCTGGTGTATGAAACGCCTGTGGATACACCGGAGGATTTACTAGCGCGAATCGTTGTCGCTGCAGGAGACATTCCCAACTCCGTCGGAGTTTTTCGGCGTGTTCGCCAATCTTTACGACGTCGCTGTCGGCTGTGCGATTCTGTTAATGGGCGCAACTTCGAAAACCTATTATAATAATGTCCGTTCGTCTGCCTTCCGACATTGAACTGTGCAGCGCAGGCCAGAAGACTATGCTTCACATATGTCATAAAGTACGTGGAATGTAATTCTTTATTTGTCATTTTTCTTTTATTTTCAACACTTTTTGGCACAGTATTTTGTAAGTCACAGACTGTGGTGTACTCAAATTGTAAATTACAAAGTTTGTATGAATTAATTTAAAATTTAGTGTCTTTTTTAAATTTATAATTAATAAAATTATTATGCTATTTGTTATTATTATTTCCTATCATAAATTATGATGCACATATACATACAATAATTGTCCATGTAAAACATGTACTGAAACTTCTTGCATAGTTACAAATCGCAATATTTTTAATTATTTCCGAATTTTCACCACCAGTTTAATTTTAAGGAATTTAACTTAAGCTTTATATCAATAAAAGACCACTTTCAAATGTAGACTATTATTGTAAAGTTATTTTGGTTCATTCAACTCTTGAATAATTAAAAATGTTGCATCTCAGAAGAAGCATGATCGAAAATGTATAGTTGAGAGTAATTAAAAAGGCGGTGTTTCCAATCGTGATGGGCGGAGTTTAACCTTTGCTAGTGTCAAAGAAAGCGGAGTTGTAACTAAGAAACTGATTAATTTCTCTCACACAATTAAACCGATATGGTTCATTGTAAGCTTTTTCGAAAGTTTTCGGAATGGACCAAATTTTACTACATTTTCCTTGTTGTAGCTAGAGTTGTCTTTTTGGAATTAACGATTAACTATTTTGATGTATATTGGATTTCGTACTTTTTTCACTGTTTCAGGGCTTGTAACTCGTCAATAAATATTGCTATTTTAATACAATTGATGTCATTTTGTAGGTTTTTTTCTGCTCTTTCTAAATATGTGATTCGTTTTTATGTAGCGTT
Organism: Maratus michaelseni; assembly: GCA_963931845.1. NCBI lineage: Eukaryota > Metazoa > Arthropoda > Arachnida > Araneae > Salticidae > Maratus > Maratus michaelseni. The sequence continues at coordinate 228,006,121 of OZ007586.1, forward strand.
ACCGATAGTTTAGCAATGAGGGTTCTTTTACAATTTTCCGAATTTTCATTCAATTTGCTGTAACTTGAAAACTATTGAGATCCGACAAGGCTTTATATACTGATTTATGCTCCATGTGATCTCCTCTATTACCCCTATTAATATTGGACCCCTTTAACGGAACACCCTGTATATTATTTCTTCATATATAGGGTAAATGTACCAATAGTCGGCCACTTAACTGTTTTTTTGTATATAAACCATTACGTAGAATTTTTAAAAAACGACACAACATTTTTAACAGTGATATATGTTAAAACATACGTTTCTTATTATGTTTCAGCAATTATTTTTAAAAAACACGGTAATAGTTTTTTTTTAGACAAAGTTAAGTTCAAAAAGGGCAAGTTCTCCAATAGTCGGCCACTTTAAAGCTAATGTTCGGCCATCACTGCACCAATAGTCGGCCACTTCAGAATTTTGTCACTTTCTTCTATGTTTACAAGAAGAATGTATTGGATTCATGAAAATTTTCGACTTCTGGTTTTCGACGGATTTATACGTTTTAGAAGGTCCTGAACACGATTTGACTGTTTTTAGAAAATGTCTGTCTGTGACTCTGTCTGTCTGTCTGTCTGTATGTGACAACAATTTTGTGGGCTCTCTATCTCATGAACTAATACACGGAATTTAATAAAACTTTATATTCAGTTAGTCCGTGATATAAGTTGGTGCTGATTAATTTTTGGTAAAAATCGCCCGGCAGGTGGCGCTGCTATGCAGCATTTTTCGCGATTTCCGCAATAGCTCTATCTCAAGATCTAATTCTCGGAATTTAATAAAACTTTATATTCAGTGAGTCCCTGATATAAATGGGTGCTGATTAGTTTTTGGTAAATATCGGCCGGCAGGTGGCGCTGCTATGTGGCATTTTTTGCGATTTCCGCAATAGCTCTATCTCAAGAACTAATGCTCGGAATTTGATAAAACTTTAGATTCAGTTAGTCCCTGATATAAATTGATGCTGATTAGTTTTTGGTAAAAATTGCCCGGCAGGTGGCGCTGCTATGCAGCATTTTTCGCGATTTCCGCAATAGCTCTATCTCAAGATCTAATCCTCGGAATTTAATAAAACTTTATATTCAGTTAGTCCGTGATATAAGTTGGTGCTGATTAGTTTTTGGTAAAATCCCCCAGCAGGTGGCGCTGTTATGCAGCATTTTTCGAGATTTCCGCAATAGCTCTATCTCAAGATCTACTCCTCGGAATTTAATAAAACTTTATATTCAGTTAGTCCGTGATATAAGTTGGTGCTGATTAGTTTTTGGTAAAAATCGCCCAGCAGGTGGCGCTGCTATGCAGCATTTTTCGCGATTTCCGCAATAGCTCTATCTCAAGATCTAATCCTCGGAATTTAATAAAACTTTATATTCAGTTAGTCCGTGATATAAGTTGGTGCTGATTAGTTTTTGGTAAAAATCGCCCAGCAGGTGGCGCTGTTATGCAGCATTTTTCGAGATTTCCGCAATAGCTCTAAATCACGAACTAATACTCGGAATTTAGTAAAACCTTATATTCAGTTAGTCTCTGATGTAAATTGGTGCTGATTAGTTTTTGGTACAAATCGACCAGCAGGTGGCGCTGCTATGGAGCATTTTGCAGGATTTACACGATTTTAGCGATAGTCATATATCAAGAAATAATGCACAGAATTTAATAAAACTTGAGCTTCAGTTAGACCTTGATATAAATTGGTGCTGATTCATTTTAGTGTATGCGAAACCTGTGTGAGATAGAAGAAAGTTTTGGGATTGACACATCCAACTAGTTTTACCTGGAAAACGACGCTAACAAATTTTACTGAATTTTGCATTCTACCATTTTCGGTTATAAGAAGGTGATTGAGCTATCTCACATGTTCGAGAAAATTAAATTAGTGTGTCATTTAGGGTCACTGCGGGTAAAGCTAATTTTATTTTATCTGCTAAATGGCTTTAACGATTTTGACTAAGTTTTGTATCCTACATTTTTGGGATACAATAAGACCATTGGACTGGGTCGCATGTTCGAGAAAATTTCATTAGTAGGTCATATGATATGGGGGTCACTATGGGTTAAATAAATTTTATCTAAAAAACGGCTCTAACGATTTTGACTAAATTTTGCATCCTACCGTTTTGGGGTACGAAAAGACCATTGGTTGGGTCACATGTTTGAGAAAATTCGATTAGTGGGTCATTTTAGGGTCACTACGGGTCAAACTAATTTTATCTAAAAACGACAAACGATTTTGACTAAATTTTGTATCCTACCGATTTGGTGTACGAAAAGACTAATGGGCTGGGTCACAAGTTAAGGATCACATGTTAAGGTCCAAGGTAATTTTATCTTATCTAATAAATGTCTTTAACGATTTTGACTATGTTAGAGGTAATTTAATCTAAATTTTTATATTTATATTTTCATTAATATCTTAAAACATTTCTTTTTTATAAACTCATTCTATTTTAATATTTAATCAAACCCCCTCCTCCTTTTTCTTATTTTTCGTAAACATTATTAATTAAAACTCTTATTTTCAAAATCCAAACATTTGTATTTCTCTATAAGTCAAGACCACCCAAGTTCTCCCTTTTTCACTATGAGATAGTTTCCACGCAAACAACTTTTACTTGAAATTCTCACGTAGTTTAAGGGATCGTAAATTCGGAACACACACAGGCAGATTGGATAACGTACACAAAACCTTTGTAAGAATTCGTGGAAGCCCTTTTTTCAGTTGTATTGTGTGCAGTTTTTTATTACCCCTATTTAGCCACCATAAAACGGTGCTACCTTGTGTATTTAAAAAAAAAAAAAAAAAAAAAAAAGAAAGACAGTTTACGGCTTTCAAATTTTTATGACCGGGAAAGTAAGCATAAAACAGGTTGTTTACAAAATAACAACAATATTCTGCTCCCCAGTTTTTATGACTTGAACAGCTGTTTTTCGCAGGACCAGCAAACAGTTGTTCCGTTACGGATTTCGGAGAAAAAGTAGGAGGTTCCCCCCAAAGTAGAAAAGGGTGACTACAGCCAATAAGCGTGGGCTTTGATCCCCCTTTCTCCTGCGTTACCATGGGGATGCGACTGAGCTGGTACAGGCAGTGAGGTTTTGAATCACAAACAGTGAGGTTGTGGGTGCGGGCTAGGGGTCCTTTCCCCCCCCCCCACCACCGCCTGCTCAGGCAGTATGAGTTTTTTTTTCACAAGAAAAGGTGTAAGAAAAAGGCATCCGAATGTTGATCAAAATGAGCAGTGCATGAGTGGAAAACATCAGAGAAAGTAACGAACGGTGTTTCGACAAAAAAAAGAAATAATACTAGTGTTAAAGAAATGCGATAAGATTCTTCGTAAGACTGTTTGCTGTCATTTGAGTCTTCGAATATAGGCTCTGCCATCATTGGGAAATAACGTTGCTGTGAATGTTTTTTTTTGGCGAGTGTTATCCATGACTCCACTCAAATGCCAATGTATGGCCCACTTAGTACTAATTTTACCACAGGCCACAACTTGATTTACTATTCCTGACGCAATCCTCTTCAGTGCGTCAATAGAGATAGTTATCATAGAAACGTAAGTTGAGTAGTAGGACGATGAGAACTGAAAACCCTCCCATGAGTAAGAAGATCTTATGCAAACTATACTATTAGTTTTTGGGGACTCCCAAGAACAGTTACGGTGTTTATTAACTCGACTCTGTCACCAGGAATGAATCGTCAAATCTGTGAACCTTCGCTGATTCTGTAAGATGTAGTATGCATCAGTCACGTCCATTATGCTGCTGAAATGTGAGTAAAAAAAAAAAGACTTGTTTTATTATTATTGTTTGTAGTAATGATATTGGGTTGTTAATCATTGAATATACCTACTCATGTTTTAACGAATGACTTACAATCTATTTAAAATGCTACTTGTTAATAAATACTTTTTTTTAAGTAAACTCCTTCTTTGTTTTCTTTATCCTATTATTTTTTTTTAATCATTTCAATAAAATTTATCTTCAGTAATCTTCCTTTTTGTTATTCATTAAAATTTAATTGGGAATACTATGTATAGATTGAGTTATCAATTTAAAATGCATAGTAATTTTTAACTTAATTTATTCTATTGATTTAAATACTAATTCTGGTAAAATAAATAAATAAATAAATTAATTAATTAAAGTAAATTATTGTATTCTCTAGTCATGGAATTTCTAAATATTATTTTAAGCATTAAATCTAATAAAAAAATAAACTGCTAATTTACTGGATGTTGTAAATTTTAATACTCAAACTTATTTTATTTAATTAACTGAGACCTTTTACTATTCTTTAATTAATTACAAGACATACTTATCTGAATTTTTTATATAAAGTAATTTTAACATTTTGATCTAAAGTCTTATGAGAAGCATTTTATCATAATGAATTACTTATTCAAAATTTAATTATTAACTCATGGTCTCTTAAACAAAGATAAATCTATACGATCACAGCTTCAGTGTTGTGAATTCTTGAAATTAATTTTGCATTTTTTTAATATTTGTCAAATATTATTTTGTTTAACCTATCTCATCAATTTTATACCCCCTTTTCTGTACTTTCTTTAAAAGAAAGATTTTGTCCCCTTTATTCCAAAATTTTCACTTAGTCTAAATTATTATGTCTATGAAAATTCCTTGTTATTACCCTTCATATTAATTCTTGAATTCACAATGCTGATTGTTGGGGAATTGGATGTAGTGCAAATTGAGAATTTTGTCAGTACTTTTAAATAATTAATTCTTATACTATTTTGAATTCAAAACTTAGAATTCAAGTAAATTTAAATTCTTTAAATTTTAATTGTTTCTGTTTAATCTAGTCCATTTACCTTTTTTCTAAATTTATTTTAGTTTGAGAATAATTTTGTAAGTATGCATATTGACAGGATTCATTTCAATTTTTAGTCACAGGTAATTTGCACTCATTCATTATTTTTGAAAAAGGTGATAGCATCTCACCTAGCAACAAAAACAAAACAACACCAACAAAGAATTGATGCCGTGACACTTACCTGTGTGGCACAATTCAAATTTTTAATGTTTATTTGTGTATACTTAAAGTTAAGGGTATAAGGCAACTATTTTTTTTTCAAAATGTATTGTGCATTATGTCTTTGAGTATATATTATGAAGTGTTAACCCTCATATCTGTGATGTTCAAAATTTTTTTTTTCATAATACCCCACCCGCACTGAATTTTTAGAAATTTTAACATACCTTTCCCATTTGTTTATATTTATTTGCAATTGATTATATATATTGACAAAGGCGACTAGTGTATACATGAGTGTAGCTCTCAGTAATTTTAGTTAGATTTTGCATTTGTGTAAAAAATTTTTTCTTTGCTTAAGGTTTAGGTAGGGTTAATTATAATTTTTTTTTTTTATCGCTGAATTTTTTGTTGTCAAAACATTTCATAAATATGGCGGAAACCCTTACCAAGGAGATGGCTGAGCTGCAGAAGAAATCGTCTTTGATGGATAATTTATCCAACATCCCACCTTTTAGCGGGGACTCCACTATATCCTTTTCCGACTTTATTGAAAAGTTCACAGATATTTCCACCTTCTTTAACTGGGATGAAAAAGAAAAAAATTTCGCCCTGTTTAACAGACTGTCAGGGAAAGCAGCCAAATTATTTAAGGCTAATAAAGGCAAAAATTATACGGAATTAGTGGAAATTATACAAGACAGATTCACGGAACAGGAGTCACCAGATGTGGCATTATCGAAGTTTCTTAACTTCAAACAGACACCTTCAATGTCTGTCCAAGATTTTTTCGACAGAGCCTCTGATCTGTCACGCAGAGCTCTTGCAATTGATGGAATTGCTGAGGGCATTGTAAATAAAAGTAGAGATGCTATACTGCACTCTATGCTTCTAGGTAACCTATCTCCAGAAATTCGGAAGGGTGTCATTTCAAAAGATCCAAAGACCCCTCAGGAAATACTAACGTTTGCCTTACTTGAAGAAAAGGCTTGTAGGAATGTTAACCCCTTCTACAGCTATGAACCAGCAAACATTGCCCCCCAGGTCCCCTCAGGTGTAGCATGTGCTGCTGTTTACCCCCCTACACCCCAGGTTAGCCATCCCAACCGTGAAATTATAGAACTCCAAAACAAAATGGAAATCTTAACGGCTAAACTTGATAGTCTTGTTATGCAACAACCAGCTGCAGCGAGACCACCAGCCCAGGAAATTGTCCAATACAACCCCTTTTTCTGTTTTGGATGTGGCGACCCCAGCCATTTTTTTCAGGACTGCCCCCAAAACCCCAGAAATCAAGGCTGGCAAAATTTTAATGAAAATCCCTATGGTCGTAGAGGTATGGCCAGACCTAACAATAACTACAGAGGCAGTTATAGTAACAGGGGATATCAGAATCAAAGAAACTATAGGGGAAATGGCAATAACCAGAGAAACAGAGGTACCAACAATGGCCAGAGAGGTAATTATAGGAATAGGGGTAATCACAATAATGTAACCCAGCAGAATAACAACACTGCCAATGAACACAATGTTCAACAAAATTTAAACGGGTAATGGCTGAGTCTGGAGTAGTCGGACTGACTCATGAGAAGCCGAACGACAAAACCCCCTCTGTATATAATGTTTTCCCACCATCAGCATGCAGTCTCCCTACCGCAAGGATTGCTGTCGGTGATATTTTTATTACTGCACTGTGTGATACGGGATCAGGTATCAATTTAATTTCTCGACAGGGATTGTGTTTATTCCCAGGTATAAAAACTGAGGCATGCAATGTACCCATTCTAACTGTGACAGGTGAATGTGTCCCTCTCACTGAGAAAGTTAAGTTATCTTTCAATTTCAGTAATGTCAGCTGCCAAGCTGAATTTTTTGTAGTAGCAGGTAAACTCGCTGATGAATTTACTGCTATTTTAGGTATGCCCTTTTTGAGTAAGTACAAGGCTATCATAAAGTGTAGTGACAAATCTATTAGTCTTGGTATTAATGAGCAAACTTTTTGTAAATATGTTCCAAAAATTTCAGAATGTCATGTAAATATTAAACCGCCAATTATTGTAAATAACAAAATTTCTTGCCTTAAAAGTGTGTCATGTCAAACTGAGGGTAATGTAGAATGTTTTTCTAATGTTAGTAATATTTCTGAGAAGAATAAGAACAGTGAGAACAATTGTATGGTAGTAAAAGCCAATGTAAGGGAGAGTAGTGAACAAATAGAGATTCGAGATAGTGAAAAATGTAGTAGCGAAGATAAAAATAAGGTGATTTTAGATAAATGCGAAGGTAATGATAGCAATTCTTCTGTTCAAAAATCTTCTGAAAGTGTTTCAAAATTAGAAAATGTTAATAATACAAATAATCATGAGACCTGTAGTTATATGTGTACTGATAAATTAAATGAAAATAAGGCAATTGGTCGGGATAATATATGTGAAACAAATGGTTGTGATCTTAGTGTAAATAATATCAGGGTTGTGAAAAATAATGAAAATGAAATCAATGCCCCTGTATGCCAAGTGAGTTGTCATGATAGCGAAAAGTCACAATCTAATGATGTCGAAACTAAAGTAAGTGATACATGTGAAAAGTCTAAGATTATTAAAATTAGTTTTGCTGTTTTGAAAAATTTAGTAACTATCCCCCCCCAATCTAAAATTTTAGCTCAAGTAAACTGCTCGAGAAGTAATTTTATTGATAATAATGATGTTGTTATTTTGGAACCCCTAGTAAAAAAATTTGGTAATGGTGTTTTATCATCTAGAACAATCTGTTCTCAGGAACACGGGTTATTTATTTCATTTGCTAACTTTTCGGATGATGAGGTTACTTTGAATAAGGGAATGAGGGTTGCTAAAATTCAAAAGTGCATCGATGATTCTGAGTGTAATTCTAATAATTGTAATTATGCCCTTAATGTTAATGTGCCCACTCCACTAGCTGATTTTGATCATGCTGATCTCAGCTGGAGTTCAGATATTAATCTTGACTATTTAGACCCCCCTCTTAAACTTAAAATGCAGGATTTTCTTAATAAAAATAAAGATGTGTTTGCAGCATCAGTCCTAGACTTGCCCGGCTGTGACACTATTCCCCATGTAATAAATTTAACTTCTGATAAACCTGTAAAATGTAAAGCCTATAGAGTTCCCCATAATCTTAAACAAGAAATGGAAGATCAATTAGATATCCTGTTAAAAGCTAATATAATATCCCCCTCCATTTCTGAATTTGCGGCTCCAGTCATTTTGGTTAAGAAAGCAGACGGATCTTATAGATTGGCTGTCGATTTTAGAAAATTAAACAAAAATTTAGTTAAAGATGCATACCCCATCCCTAATATCACAGATTCGGTTGATGCACTATCCGGTTCAAATTTCTTTTCTACACTTGATTTAACAAGTGGCTTTTTCCAGCAAGTTGTGCGTCCTGAGGACAGACACAAAACAGCAATCATAACTCATAAAGGACTATTTGAGTGGTCGAGAAATTGTTTTGGCTTATCAAACTCAGGAAATTCTTTTCAACGACTCATGAGTGCAATATTTGGAGATCTGGGAAATATGGGAATTCTTGTATATATAGATGATATTGTGATTGCTAGCAAAGATGTAGAATCCCACCTTGAAAAATTAACAACTGTTTTTGATAGACTTCGCCAGCATAATTTTAAATTAAAACCCAGTAAATGCCTTTTTCTATCAGATAAAATTAAATATTTAGGTTTTGAAATCCATAAAGGTAAAGTCTCACCCATTAATAAAAATATAGAAGTAATTGAAAAATTTCAACCCCCTGATACCCGCAAAGCAGTTAGATCTTTTATTGGTACAATTTCATTTTACAGGAGATTTATCCCTGATTTTTCTAAACGAGCTAAAAACCTAATTGAACTAACTAAAGAAAATGGTCGTTTTTCATGGAACCCTGCAGCGCAAGCAGAATTCGAAGATTTAAAAGCTGCTTTAATTTCTAAGCCATGTATTGCCCTCCCTGATTTTTCGAAGGAATTTTATCTTTATACTGATGCGAGTGGTGAAGCTTTAGGCGCAGTTTTATCTCAACTGGATGAGAACAACTTTTTACACCCTGTGGCTTTTGCTAGCAGAAAGTTGAAGGACCCTGAAACAAGGTACTCAGCCACAGAAAGGGAACTTTTAGCTGTTGTCTGGGCAACCGCCCATTTTAAGTGTTACCTAGCTAACACCCACTTTTTTATTTTCACTGATCATGCTCCCCTAACTTATATGCTTAAAATTCAGGACCCAACTTCTCGTATGGCAAAGTGGATTTGCACCTTATCTGATTTTACTTTTTCAATCAAATTTATCAAGGGCAAATGCAACAGTGTTGCGGATTTTCTGTCTAGATACACTACTTCTAATGAAATCTCTGTAAATACTGTAAATTGTAATTTTTGTGTACAAATAGCAAAGGAGAATGTTTTTATGCCCCAAACTGATCTTCTTGAAAAAATTCAAGAACTCCAAAAGACTGACAAAAAGTGTTGCCAAATTGCTCAGAAGCTAGATCAAGGAGTGGATATAGCACCAAAGTACATGAAATTTTTCTTCCGAGATGATCTCTTGATGTGCGAGGACACTCGAGACTCTCCCATTTTAAATAAATTGCCCAAACTGGTGGTGCCAAAAGAACTAATCCCCCAAGTGTTCGCACTAACACATGATTCTCTAGCAGCTTGTCATCAAGCCTTCCAGAAAACTATTGATCGCATTCGCGAAAATTTTTACTGGCCAGGTATGTCTGCAGATGTCAAGCATCTAGTAGAATCTTGCATTAGTTGCCAACAAAGAAGAGCTTATAGACCTAAACATCTAGCCCCTTTGCAGAGAATGCCAACACCAGAATTTCCATTGGCAAAAGTGAATTTCGACATAATTGGTCCTTTACCGACAACCTTTTCGGGTAACAAGTTCATCGTGACATATATCGATGCTTTTTCTAAGTGGCCTGAAGCATATGCTGTATCCTCTATCACCTCAGACGTTGTAGCGGATACTCTAGCAGATTTCGTTTCAAGGTACGGTGCTCCTAGCTATATTGTTTCCGACAAGGGTAGAAATCTTATATCAGAAGCCATTGAGAGAGTCTATAAAAACTTTGGAATGAAACATATTCACACGTCAGCTTACCACCCAGCAGGAAATTCTCAGATTGAACGTCAAAACAGAACTCTAATTAATGCCCTATGCCATGTTGTCAATGAAAATCAGTCGGACTGGGATACAAAATTAAAATTTGCTCTTTTAGCTCTCAGGACAGCCGTGCATTCTTCTACAAAATTAACCCCAGCTGCAGTAATGTTTGGCAGAAATTTAAATCTCCCCTATAAACTTTTTTCCACCCCCCAAACTTTAAATTATAATGACGCCCCCACCTATTGTGAACTTTTATTCCCTGCTTTGAAGAAAGTGTATGCTGAAGTGCACAGTAGTTTGGTGGAAGTTTCAGAAAAGCAAGAAAAATACAGAGAAAAAACTGCTGTTTCAAAGAATCTTAAAATAGGTGATTCAGTTTGGCTCTTTACACCAGCTGTTAAACCAGGACAATGTAAAAAACTATCTAAATTTAATAATGGCCCCTATACAATAACTGAAAAAATAAATGAGGTAAATTTTAAAATCGCCCTCCAATCAAATTTAAAATTAACGCAAATGGTACACGTCGATAGGCTGACTGAATTTAAAAACAGGCATGTTGATTTCCAAACAAATGACCAACGGCCGCAGAGTCAATTCGATGATCAATCGAATATTCAGAATCCAACTACTCCCATTCACCAATCGATTAACGATAACCCAGAACGGCGGACGAAAAAACGCAGGCGCGCGTTTATCATACCTACAGCATCAGCAGTAAACAGAGATGAAGCATTGCCCATGCAATCAACAGCCAACACGTTGCCTTCACTAGCCACCAGCAACGAACCCCTTTCCCCCTCTCTTCCTTCAGCCGAGTTCGAGAACTCACGAGCTGAAACCACCCCCTCCCCCTCCACGGCTGAAAATCCAGTTACGGACATGCCAGATATCGCGGTAGCTAACGAAGTTGTTGAAGCTCAATCCTATGTTATTCCTTCAACCAGTCGTTTTCCGACTTTAATCGAATCTCATTGCAAACCGACTGATTCGATTCCTTCGTCCAGAAATACCTATGGATTCAGGAACAGGGACAAGCGTCCCAATTATAAACTTTAAGTTGTAGTAATTATAGTATTTTTATTTTAATAACCTTATATTTTGTTTGTATAATGTATATAGATAGTATAGAGTTAGTTCTTATTGTATTTTAACGTGAAAAATAAGCTTTTTAGAGTACTTGTACCGTTTGTTTTGGTTAGCGGTAACGATCTGAGCGGTTGTGTTTTCATCACATTTAATGTTCTATATAGCTAATTTTAGTGTAAATAAGGTATATTTCGATAGTTATAGTGCAAATAACCTCTCCGCAGGTATATTTTGGAATTATGTTACGTTTTTTCTCGATTTTTGGGTAATTTCGAGACTTTGAAAATTTTTAGTGCATTTTGAAAATGGGAATCCAAATTTTTTTTCCCCTCCCCTTTTATTTTCATGTAGTACTCCCTGTTTGTTAAATACGATAGTATCCATCGATTTGCATATTATTTATATTTTAATTGATGTTCTAGTTAAGTTCTCAGTAGATGAGTATAAGTGGATTTACAGGATAATACTATATTTGAGGGAACTATTAATTTTACTCATTACTAGATATAATATGTAGGTATTTCGTAGTGTAAGGTAGTATTAGTGTACTGTTTTGTGTATAATTTTTTTAACCTGAAAACTTTTGAGGTTATTAATTTTGTTCTTGAGTACATTACTTCATTAAAGTATAGTGGTGTGGTTTTATTGAAAAATTTATAAAATTTTATCTGGTTCTGTGCTATTTTTTTTCCTTTTTTTTTAAAGGATTTCTTTTGTCAAAATTTAAATTTTTACGGTATAAATTAAGTTTCTGATGGTGATAATCTTCACCATAGCTTTTGGGTCTTCTTCGCCCCATCATGCTTTTATTTTGGCAATTGTTTATAGCACAGATAAATGGGTTGCTCTTCCAATATGCACAGTGTCGCTGTAAGTGCATATGTAAATACCTTACTTCATAGTTTCAACTTGCATATCAATCAACTGGAGAAAGTGTTTCTCAATTTTTACACATTGATACAATTTGTGTTAACTGAATTTTAATTAGTGAAATGTATTTTATTGTGAATTAACTGTATATTGTGCAAATTGCCTTTTACCCATTTTTTTTTATTCTTTTTGTTTGTGTTTTTATATGCATATACATTACTAGTTCATATGTTTTTATATATCTGTGTACATCGAGCTAACAATTTATACCTATATTGATATGCATTATTATTGTAATGGATTTGGCGATTCTTTCGGTTGGCAATGTTCTCTCCCAAATTTTTATTTGGCTTAAAAAAAAAAATTATTTTGGCAATTTTCAAAAATTTTTTTTTGTGGTTTAGCAAACAGTGTTCAGGTAAATACTTTGAATGGAACCTTCCCGATTGATAAGGTTAGTGGTGACAAAAGCAATGTCCAGCCTTGTGTTCATCTGTTAATTTTTTTTTGTTATTCTACAGGTGTGTCTAGGATTTTGTTGACAGGTGAGGAGAGTTTTGTGTATGCAAACTCAGGTTATGCATTCCGGACTGTATACCTTGAGGGGTAGGCTTGCTAAGTGTTTCTTGATAATTCTTCGGACCGAGGTCTGGTTTGTTTGAAATGTCAGGCCCCATTTAGTGATCTCTCCCGCATCCATTGAATTTTTACTCGCACTTTTTACTTAAAAAACAAATTTTTTTTTTATTTTTCAAAAAATTGTGTTTTTTAAATAGAGACGGGGGATTCTTGTTAGAGGTAATTTAATCTAAATTTTTATATTTATATTTTCATTAATATCTTAAAACATTTCTTTTTTATAAACTCATTCTATTTTAATATTTAATCAAACCCCCTCCTCCTTTTTCTTATTTTTCGTAAACATTATTAATTAAAACTCTTATTTTCAAAATCCAAACATTTGTATTTCTCTATAAGTCAAGACCACCCAAGTTCTCCCTTTTTCACTATGAGATAGTTTCCACGCAAACAACTTTTACTTGAAATTCTCACGTAGTTCAAGGGATCGTAAATTCGGAACACACACAGGCAGATTGGATAACGTACACAAAACCTTTGTAAGAATTCGTGGAAGCCCTTTTTTCAGTTGTATTGTGTGCAGTTTTTTATTACCCCTATTTAGCCACCATAAAACGGTGCTACCTTGTGTATTAAAAAAAAAAAAAAAAAAAAAAAAAGAAAGACAGTTTACGGCTTTCAAATTTTTATGACCGGGAAAGTAAGCATAAAACAGGTTGTTTACAAAATAACAACAATATTCTGCTCCCCAGTTTTTATGACTTGAACAGCTGTTTTTCGCAGGACCAGCAAACAGTTGTTCCGTTACGGATTTCGGAGAAAAAGTAGGAGGTTCCCCCCAAAGTAGAAAAGGGTGACTACAGCCAATAAGCGTGGGCTTTGATCCCCCTTTCTCCTGCGTTACCACGGGGATGCGACTGAGCTGGTACAGGCAGTGAGGTTTTGAATCACAAACAGTGAGGTTGTGGGTGCGGGCTAGGGGTCCTTTCCCCCTCCCCCACCACCGCCTGCTCAGGCAGTATGAGTTTTTTTTTCACAAGAAAAGGTGTAAGAAAAAGGCATCCGAATGTTGATCAAAATGAGCAGTGCATGAGTGGAAAACATCAGAGAAAGCAACGAACGGTGTTTCGACAAAAAAAAAAAATAATACTAGTGTTAAAGAAATGCGATAAGATTCTTCGTAAGACTGTTTGCTGTCATTTGAGTCTTCGAATATAGGCTCTGCCATCATTGGGAAATAACGTTGCTGTGAATGTTTTTTTTTGGCGAGTGTTATCCATGACTCCACTCAAATGCCAATGTATGGCCCACTTAGTACTAATTTTACCACAGGCCACAACTTGATTTACTATTCCTGACGCAATCCTCTTCAGTGCGTCAATAGAGATAGTTATCATAGAAAAGTAAGTTGAGTAGTAGGACGATGAGAACTGAAAACCCTCCCATGAGTAAGAAGATCTTATGCAAACTATACTATTAGTTTTTGGGGACTCCCAAGAACAGTTACGGTGTTTATTAACTCGACTCTGTCACCAGGAATGAATCGTCAAATCTGTGAACCTTCGCTGATTCTGTAAGATGTAGTATGCATCAGTCACGTCCATTATGCTGCTGAAATGTGAGTAAAAAAAAAAAGACTTGTTTCATTATTATTGTTTGTAGTAATGATATTGGGTTGTTAATCATTGAATATACCTACTCATGTTTTAACGAATGACTTACAATCTATTTAAAATGCTACTTGTTAATAAATACTTTTTTTTAAGTAAACTCCTTCTTTGTTTTCTTTATCCTATTATTTTTTTTTAATCATTTCAATAAAATTTATCTTCAGTAATCTTCCTTTTTTTTATTCATTAAAATTTAATTGGGAATACTATGTATAGTTTGAGTTATCAATTTAAAATGCATAGTAATTTTTAACTTAATTTATTCTATTGATTTAAATACTAATTCTGGTAAAATAAATAAATAAATTAATTAATTAATTAAAGTAAATTATTGTATTCTCTAGTCATGGAATTTCTAAATATTATTTTAAGCATTAAATCTAATAAAAAAATAAACTGCTAATTTACTGGATGTTGTAAATTTTAATACTCAAACTTATTTTATTTAATTAACTGAGACCTTTTACTATTCTTTAATTAATTACAAGACATACTTATCTGAATTTTTTATATAAAGTAATTTTAACATTTTGATCTAAAGTCTTATGAGAAGCATTTTATCATAATGAATTACTTATTCAAAATTTAATTATTAACTCATGGTCTCTTAAACAAAGATAAATCTATACGATCACAGCTTCAGTGTTGTGAATTCTTGAAATTAATTTTGCATTTTTTTAATATTTGTCAAATATTATTTTGTTTAACCTATCTCATCAATTTTATACCCCCTTTTCTGTACTTTCTTTAAAAGAAAGATTTTGTCCCCTTTATTCCAAAATTTTCACTTAGTCTAAATTATTATGTCTATGAAAATTCCTTGTTATTACCCTTCATATTAATTCTTGAATTCACAATGCTGATTGTTGGGGAATTGGATGTAGTGCAAATTGAGAATTTTGTCAGTACTTTTAAATAATTAATTCTTATACTATTTTGAATTCAAAACTTAGAATTCAAGTAAATTTAAATTCTTTAAATTTTAATTGTTTCTGTTTAATCTAGTCCATTTACCTTTTTTCTAAATTTATTTTAGTTTGAGAATAATTTTGTAAGTATGCATATTGACAGGATTCATTTCAATTTTTAGTCACAGGTAATTTGCACTCATTCATTATTTTTGAAAAAGGTGATAGCATCTCACCTAGCAACAAAAACAAAACAACACCAACAACTACGTTTTGTGTCCTAACTTTTTGGGATACAAGAAAACCATTTGGCTGGGTCACATGTTCGAGAAAATTCGATTAGTGGGTCATTTGGCGGTCACTATGGGTCAAACAAATTGCATTTAAAAACGGTTTAAGCGATTTTGACTAAATTTTGTATGCTACAGTCGACTGCAAAAAAAAAAAAAAAAAATAATAATAATAAATAAAAATAAATAAACGCTGGTACCCCTTCTGGTCGCGCTCAAATTGAAGTTAGATTAAAGTGGGTTTTGAATCGAATTATGCATTTTGAATCCCGCAGTGGAAAAACGAAGGGAGAGGCAGTCCCAACTGCCGCAATCCAATCTAGTTGTTTTAACACTTTTCAACAGAATTGAAAAGCAAATAATGGGGGTACCAACTGCCGCATCTAATCGAGTTGATTTTAACACTTTTCAACATAGTTGAAAAGCAAATATGCATACATTCGTGCATCAGCAAAGGGGCGATCCCAATTGCCGCATCACGGCATTCTGAGCTAGTTGTTTTAACACTTTTAAGCATTTTGAGCATGAAATATATTTAGTATGTAGTTTATTAGTATACGAGTTCATTTTGAACCCCGCAGTGGAAAAGCGTAGGGAGGGGCGGTCCCAACTGCCGCATTCCAATCTAGTTGTTTTAACACTTTTCAACAGAATTGAAACGCAAATAATGGGGGTACCAACTGCCGCATCTAATCGAGTTGCTTTTAACACTTTTCAACATAGTTGAAAAGCAAATATGCATACATTCGTGCATCAGCGAAGGGGCGGTCCCAACTGCTGCATCACGTCATTCCGATCTAGTTGTTTTAACACTTTTATGCATTTTGAACATGAAATATATTTAATATGTAGTTATTAGTATACGAGTTCATTTGGAACCCCGCAGTGGAAAAGCGTAGGGAGGGGCGGTCCCAACTGCCGCATTCCAATCTAGTTGTTTTAATACTTTTCAACAGACTTGAAAAGCAAATAATGAGGGTACCAACTGCCGCATCTAATCTAGTTTAAGAAAAAGCTACTGTGTACGAGCATTTGCGACTTTAAAGTAACCCCGATATCGAATATCAGTTTTCTATCCCTATTAATTCTAAATAAATCATAATTTAGAATGATAAACAACAATTACTGATAATTTCAATTTTTTAAATTTCGAATTTTATAGAAACCATTCTTTGCGAGAGCTTACATCTTAAAAGAAACCCCCATGCAAAATGTGAAGTTTCAAAGCCACAGAAATTGCAATTAAAAAAAATTTTTAGTTGCTTTTAAATTTCTAATTTTTTAGAAACTGTTCGGCTACGGTCAGACCACTTACGTATGGAAAAGGTTATCCATGTCTAATTTCAAGTTTCTACTCTAAACTTTATTAAAAAAAACATAATTCAGAACATTTTCCTCTCATTTCAGCATTCTAAATTTCCAAATTTTTAGAAGCCTTTCTGAGCCGGTTGTTTATGTCTTAAAATTGACCACCATGCCAAATTTTAAGTTTCCAGCAACAAAACTATCACAGATTTTGAAACTTTAGAACGTTTATTTGGTTCTGTACCCTTTGAAATTCCGTTTTTTTAAGAAACTATTTCGTACCAGCGTTTACATATTAAAAATGACAGAATTAGGAAATTTTAAATTTCTCTCCCTAGTAATTCCATATAAATCGTAATTTAGAATGTTTTTAGAATATTCACTGTTTTTTTCATTTTCTAAAATTCCCCCTTTTTTAATTGCCTTGATCCAGAATTTACCTCTTAAAAGTAACAGACATGTTAAATTTCAAGTTTATATTCCTAACAATTCTACATGAATTGTAATTTAGAACTTTTTCCACTCATTACACACTTTTAAATTTCGAATTTTTTAGAAAACAAAAAACATGCCCTCTTTCAAGAGGGCAAAAAGGGCACGTTTGGAATGTTTTTTGCTCATCCATCTACTTACGAAAAGTGGCCCTGACGTAAAATATAGTCTATGTCGGAGCAGAGACTGCCACCTTTACTTTTGAAATTATTTCGGTAGTTCTAGTAGTTTCCCGTACAAACAAACAAACAAGCACGTAAAAAAAGATTTTTTTTATATAAAATTATTTTAGATGTAGAGATAAAGTTATATCTATCAAACAACAAAAAAAAAGTGGCACTCCGGGAGTGCCCACAGAAGTGAAAACTTGAACAATTACGTGTGTATTTTTTGAATCGTCAGGAAATGTTTTATTGTGCAGGAAATACTTTTAAATCAAGTGTTTTTTTATTCATTATTATAAACTACTACTACAAAAATTATATTACCATTTTCATTTAATGCGCTATTGTACATGAAAAATCATGCATATTATTTTACATACAAAAATTTCGGGAACCAGACTTCAGTCGCACTATACCGCTCACATTTTTCTGCGTTATTATACCGCTTACTATACCGCTTACTATACCGCTTCTATACCACTTACTATACAGCTTACTATACCGCTTACTATAACGCTTACTATACAGCTTTCATTTTTCTGCGCTTACTATACCGCTTACTATACTGCTTACAGTTTTCTGCGCTTCCTATACCTTACTATACCTCTTACATTTTTCTACGTTTACTATACCGCTAACTATACCACTTACATTTTTCTGCGTTTACTATACCGCTTACTATACCACTTACATTTTTTCTGTGTTACTATACCGCTTACTATACAGCTTACTATACCGCTTACTATGCCGCTTACATTTTTCTGTGTTACTATACCGCGAACTATACCGCTTACATTTTTCTGCGCTTACTATAGCGCTTACTATACCACTTACATTTTTCTGCGTTTACTATACAGCTTACATTTTTTCTGTTTTACTATACCGCTTACATTTTTCTTAGCTTACTATACCGCTTCTACAGCATTTACTATACAGCTTACTATACCGCTTACTATAACACTTACTATACCGCGTACTATACCGCTTACAATTTTCTGCGCTTACTATACCGCTTACTATACCGCTTCTATACCACTTACTATACAGCTTACTATACCGCTTACTATAACGCTTACTATACAGCTTACATTTTTCTGCGCTTACTATACCGCTTACTATACTGCTTACATTTTTCTGCGCTTCCTATACCTTACTATACCTCTTACATTTTTCTGCGTTTACTATACCGCTTACTATACCACTTACATTTTTTCTGTGTTACTATACCGCTTACTATACAGCTTACTATACCGCTTACTATGCCGCTTACAATTTTCTGCGTTACTATACCGCTTACATTTTTCTGCGCTTACTATACCGCTTACTATACCACTTACATTTTTCTGCGTTTACTATACCGCTTACATTTTTTCTGTTTTACTATACTGCTTACATTTTTCTGCGCTTACTATACCTCTTCTACAGCATTTACTATACAGCTTACTATACCGCTTACTATAACGCTTACTATACCGCCTACATTTTTCTGCGTTACTATACCGCGTACTATACCGCTTACAATTTTCTGCGCTTACTATACCGCTTCTATACCACTTACTATACAGCTTACTATACCGCTTACATTTTTCTGCGCTTACTATACCGCTTACTATACTGCTTACATTTTCTGCGCTTCCTATACCTTACTATAACTCTTACATTTTTCTGCGTTTACTATACCGCTTACTATACCACTTGCATTTTTTCTGTGTTACTATACCGCTTACTATACAGCTTACTATACCGCTTACATTTTTCTGCGCTTACTATACCGCTTACTATACCACTTACATTTTTCTGCGTTTACTATACCGCTTACATTTTTTCTGTTTTACTATACCGCTTACATTTTTCTGCGCTTACTATACCGCTTCTACAGCATTTACTATACAGCTTACTATACCGCTTACTATAACGCTTACTATACCGCTTACATTTTTCTGCGTTACTATACCGCTTACAATTTTCTGCGCTTACTATACTGCTTACATTTTTCTGCGCTTCCTCTACCTTACTATACCGCTTACATTTTCTACGTTATTATACCACTTACATATTTCTGCTTTACTATACCGCTTACCGTAATTTCCGGCGTATAATCCGCAGCTCAAAGAGTCGTTTTTCGACCCAGAAATATTATTTTATAAAATGTAACTTAAAAGATCGCTGTAAATATTTAACTACAGTTATTGAATAAATTTTCTGGGTCGAAAAACGGTTCTTTGAGCTGCGGATTATACGCCGGAAATTACGGTACTATGTCGCGTAATATACCGCTTACATTTTTCTGCGTTACTATACCGCGTACTATACCGCTTACATTTTTCTGCGTTACTATACCGCGTACTATACCGCTTACATTTTTCTGCGTTACTATACCGCGTACTATACCGCTTACATTTTTCTGCGCTTACTATACCGCTTACTATGCCGCTTACATTTTTCTGCGTTTACTATACCGCTTACATTTTTCTGCGTTTACTATACCGCTTACATTTTTTCTGTGTTACTATACCGCTTACATTTTTCTGCGCTTAACATACCGCTTCTATACTGCTTACTATACAGCTTAGTATACCGCTTACATTTTTCTGTGCTTACTGTACCACTTACATTTTTCTGCGCTTACTATAACGCTTACTATACCGCGGTGCAATAGCGCACAGGCAAGCTTGCGCCGCGCCCGTCCCGCCCTAGATCATACCTAACTATACACAATACATGCACATACTTATATACAGAGGTGTCGGTTACAGTAACAGTGTCGCGAGTTCAATGGTATTTTCCCATCTCAAAAAATGCCCAACGCGCCTAAAGAAGTTTTCACTTCAATAAACTCAAAAAAGTACAATAAGTTATGTATTTATTATTCAGCTCCTGGTGGCCGACTTTTGGATATGTAACTAAAATTAATACCCAATGGTCGGCCACATTAAAATTAATTAAAAGCAACAAATTTATTTACTTTTTATAATCAAAAACATTAGTTTATTTACCCTGCTAATATTCTAGCCTTATAATTTTAGAAAAAAATAAAAAATTAATTAATACTTGCCTTTTAAAATAATTGCCATCTGTTAAAAAAAAAAAATAGGGAAAATGGCGATTTGACCTCAATCTTGAAAAAAATGGCTGATTACAAATTCAATAAAAGTACCCATAATTCTTTGGTGATGGTTTATGACTTATGAAAGATGGTTGCATGTAACCAAATTGTAATATTTCATTTAGAACCAAAAATAAGCTACGCGTAAGGCATTTTATCTCAATGTGGCCGACTATTGGGGGGGTGGCCGACTATTGGTACATTTACCCTATTTTCTTGTTAGAAACGTCTTTAACCTGGATCAAATTAACTCGCATTGTACGGAAGTTTAGTTGAATGTTGGCGGGTATGCTTTAACTCTTTGATTACAGCTTGAAACAGAGACGTCCTAATGGACTATTTTTATTCTACTCGTACCACTTTTGAAAAATAATCTCTGACATAGAATTATAATAGGATATTTTAAAAAGAAATTTACCAGAACAAAATATTTTTGTGAACTTTGGTACGATTGAAAAAAAAATAGTCACCAGTCCTGTCCCGTAATCAGGGGATTAAACGATGCGATGGTCAAAAGAATTGTCTTATGATCCAAAATAATGTTTACATACAAGAATTGTCTTATGATCCAAAATAATGTTTACATACAAGAATTGTCTTATGATCTAAAATAATGTTTACGTACAAGAATTGTCTTATGATCCAAAATAATGTTTACATACAAGAATTGTCTTATGATCTAAAATAATGTTTACATACAAGAATTGTCTTATGATCCAAAATAATGTTTACATACAAAAATTGTCTTATGATCCAAAATAATGTTTACATAAAAAAATTGTCTTATGATCCAAAAAAATATACATACACTGTGTAACGGACCATAACTTCTTGATTTTTCATCATTTTCAAGTTGTAAATAATTGGAAATAATGAGTGGACCAAGATTAACTTTTGAAAAAAGAAAAATGATTTAAAAATGCTTTTGGAAGTATGAAAATGTAGCATAATTACACATCGCAGGCCGTAATAGGCAAATCCACTTACGCGACTTAAAATTCATCGGATAAAAGTTAAGTTTGAAACGAATGGATGTTCATAAATAAAGTTCCGGAACCACAATTGAGCAGGAATGAGCCACAACACAAATGAAATGTTTGTTGAAGTTTGTGAATCAATAGCCCAAACTGTTATCAAGAGTGTACTGAACAGAACGATAATAATTTTGAACATCTTCGGTAGAAGGAAAAGTTATACAATTTATGTAGATTCTTTTGCAATTTAAATATTAATTATATGTGAATAAAAACTGAAGTTATAATCATTCAAACTGTGTATACATTTTTCAAACTCACCCTGTATATCACCATCGTTTCTAGTCATTTATTGTGAAGCTTTCGAGAAACAGAAATATATATATTTTTTTAATATCAGCAGAGTAGAAACGTGCATTTACATGGCACATCTACTTCTGCCAGGAGAATATTTTAGTTCCTTGACAGCAGCGTCATTTTCATCAGATCTGTTTTCTAAAAAAATAAATAAAATACTTTTCTTCAGATACAAAAAAAGACTTAGTATTTTGTTCCCAGGAAAAAAAAAAGAGAACTCTTATTCTACAATACGTATAATTAACAAATATAAAGTGGTCAGACAACATAATTATAATTCAAATATGACTTATCAATCTATCGTCAGTATAAAAGTTTCAGATCTAAGAAAAAAAATGCAGTTTATTAAAGTAAGAAAATTGTATTTTGGACATTTCTTTTTTTTCGAAATAAATGAAATTTTATGAGACTTTTCTCCTGACACAAAAGTGCCTCATGAGACTGATAGGGATTGTTTTTGTGACAAAATAGTTTGGCTGAATGTAGAAACGGTTACAGCGTAAGATATATTTTCACTGATTTGATGACATTTACTTGTAATAAATAATGTAATAAAATTAAAATTAAACATGTTTTGAAATAGTACTTTTTTTTAAAATTTTTCCTTCTGATTCAAATGCCAATTAAAAATTTTATCGGGCAAGAAAATCTGGATTAAAAAAATTATATAAAACCTGGATTTATTAGCTGCGTTTTAAATAAAAATGTTTCATTATTCGTCGTATTTTTGAAAATAAAATGTTGATGGAAAAGACATCATTATACAGTAAAACCTTAAACCTTCCGTCGCGTCGTTTAAAACTTCACCCAGCATGTAACTTCAGTTTCTTGATGTGCCAGTCAAAGATAATAATGTTTTAAAAATCTAATAGGCTGTCACTCGAAATATTCGAGATGATTTTTTCTGAAATCAATAATCGTAAAATGGTAGACGAGACAGACATTTTTGTTAGAGTTATTACGTAGTTACTTTTTAAATCCAGAAAAAAAATCGAAAAAAAAAGAATTCTAACAAAATTAGAAGATAAAATTGAATGAACAAAACCAAAGATAAAGCGGACATTTTTAAATGATGTTTGTCTTATTTGATAATTTCATAAACATAGTAATATATATTCTTTATAATTACATACCGTAATTTCCGGCTTATAATCCGCGGGTCAAACAATCAAGTTTAGACCCAGAAATTTTACTTAATAATTGAAGTAAAATATTTAGAGCGATCTTATAAGTTACATATTATAAAATAAAATTTCTGGGTTGAAACATGATTGTTTGATCCGCGGATTATACGTCGGAAATTTCGGTAGTTTTCCATTTAACCCATTTGAATTATTAGGGAAATTGGTATGCATGTGACGCATGGCAAGTA
Source organism: Maratus michaelseni (assembly GCA_963931845.1). Taxonomy (NCBI): domain Eukaryota; kingdom Metazoa; phylum Arthropoda; class Arachnida; order Araneae; family Salticidae; genus Maratus; species Maratus michaelseni. Next base: position 228,029,488 of record OZ007586.1, read on the forward strand.
GCATGCGTCAATTGAAGATTTTTTTTTTTTTAGAAATTCTGATTTCAAACCAGCAATTCTGAATTCTAATTTTTTTCTTTATTTAATGAGAGACGTTTCGTTATTATATAAAATAAAAATTCTTCTTTCGAGAATGTTAGATATGGATTAGGAATTGATGAAAAAAAAAGATTTCCTGAAACTCACGCTAATAATGCCAGTGTGTTAACCATTTAAAGGGCGCTTGGGATATTAAATTTCTGCTTGGGATATTATTTTTTACCACTTATTTATAATCCCTAAGTTCCACAATCGTACTGGAATTTTGGAATGAAATTATTCTTTTTTTAAGTACGTGAAGAAAAACATTTACTTATTTTGAATTAAATTTGTTAGTAAATTCAGCCTCATTCAATCATTTCAGTATTTTTGCAACATAATTTACTTTGTCCCCGAAAAAATTTATAACAGTTTTAGAATAAATATTTCATAATTGTGATTTATATATAAATTTGCTTCTTATAATGTTTATTTATAACTGAGCGTAGTGTAAAATAAAATTGTGTATACTTCAAAGTATACTAATGTTAAATCAAACATGAATTTCAATATCATGCTCGTTAACAAATGAATAATAACGAAATTAACTACAATAAATAAAAAAGGTTGCTTGCACAGTAGCATAGACACTGCCAGGTTGAATTCTAAACCAACTCCCAGAGAACTGTGCATATACAATTTTTACTACTTTATTGCACATAAATATCATATGAAGTTCCATATTGCTTATAAAATAGATAAATAGGTGGCAGAACCATTTTCTTTTAAAGTATGCAGTTGAAAATATTGATTTTGAAAAAATTGTATATGTTCTGCAGGAGAGAAAATATTTTCTCAAATAATTTATGCTCTTCTATCGAAACACAAATGCGATGAAAAGTATTTTTATTTATGCTTTATTTTCCAATTTCTGTTAATATACTCAAAGTATAAATTATCCGTAAAATCTATATAATAATTATTTTTTATGCTTGTAATCCTCTATGCGATTCGTTTTCTAATAAATGTTAGATTTTTATGCAATTATACATTATTTGGTGTTAATAATCCATTTTATGTCTATTTTAAGTGCAAAATTACTTTTTTCATCAATTTAAAAATAATTCATGAGTGAAAGGGTAAATAATAATAGAGCAGAAACTTCCATTTCCAAGACACATATAAAATTCTGATATGAGTATAATTTAGTTCCTAGTAAGCATGTTATTTTCATCAAAATTCCGTAATATTTTCATGTTTTTTCTGAAAAGGAATAAATCATTTTTCTTCAAATAAAGAAACATTTTAATTTTAAAATCCTTACAGCGAACATGTAGTACGAAAAAAAATAAAGTGGCCAGACAACTTAATTATGATTCAAACATGAATTGTCACTCTCGCATAATTAAAGTTACTTCGAGTGTAAGGAAAATTTCTTCTAATTTATTAGAATAAAGATGGGTACATTTTGGAGATTTCTGGGGCATTTTTTACTTGAAAAAAAAAATGAAATTTAATCAGATTTTCCTCCTAAAACTGAAGTTCGCGTGACACGGATTGTTTTTCGTGACAAAATAATTTGACTGAATACACAAACGTTTCAGAGTAAGATTTTTTTTCATTTGTAAAATCACACTTTATCATAGTAGTATTTCTATTCAATCGCAATTTTTACAATATATATGACGGAAACTGGATGAACTTATTTCTAGGAGTATTTTTTTTTTCATCCTCATTCAAATGCGGATTAAAATTTTGTAAGGTAAAAAATATACTTTAAAAAATAAATAACATATTTTGCATTTTTGGTTTATTATCCATTTTCAATAACAATATATCGATATTTTTTTAATTATTTTATTGCAAATTAAATGTTTGTGATAAATGCGTGGAGACACGTCTTTGTACTTTGATTTATAAAAGTTTCTGAATATTTTAATCTATTTCTAACGTAGTTCAAAAGTGTTTATGACTTTTCAGTCTGCTTGTAAGTGCGTCCGTCTGCCCACGCTGTAAAAATATACTCGGATACTCATAAAGTTGATATATTTTTTGGATTGGTTATATGTTATGTTTGAAAGAGTGGAAAATGCTGAGTTTCAAGAAGTTATAACATCTGTGTATCGCAAGGCTACGAATTCTGGACAGTATATAAATTTTGAGTCCAATAATCCAATTTCCCATCGAATCGCACTTGGAAGAACGTTGGCCCATCGTGCTAAACGTTATTGTTCTACTTATGCAGCCCTCCTATTGGAGAAAAAGAAAATAATTCCTGACTTAAAAAAAATGGTTATCCTTTACGGTGGCTGAAAAGGTTACTTTCAGAGCATCGCTTGTCAACCTCTTTAGTTCGTAGAAGCCCCACTGGTTGTGTATCTATTTCTTATTATAAGGTTCTTTCTGAAAAAATGTCTAGTCTACTCAGGTCTAATAATATCAGTACAGCTTTCAAGCCACAGAATGTTTTAAAAGATTTGCTTTGTAAGTTTAAACCTAGAATTCCTCCCCTACTACCGGCACGGTCTACAGTATCCCTTGTGAGGTCTGTGACTCAGTCTATATTGGCCAAACGGCTCGTACTTGCGCCATTCGTCTTGCCAAGCATAAACATGCCTATAAGTCTAGTAGCCTTCAATCAAAACTAGTACAGCATTCTTTGGATACTGACCATATTCCAGATTTCGCAAGTATCGCAGTAATCAGATCCAGCTGCAATAACGTTAAGAGTAGAGGTTTCTTGAGGGTTGGTTCACTCGTAAACAGACTTCGCCAATTAATGAATCTTGTGCTATTTCACCTGAGTATACGATATTGCTCTAATGGAGGTTCGTTAAAAAATTTTCAAGTTGTAACTGGTTAAATTTATTAACTGTAAACATGGTTGAAAATTCTCCGGTCGACCTAAGTAATTGCACTGTATTTTATGTAATTTTAATGTCTGATTAAATGTGATATTTTATTTATGTTATTGAAGTTTATTATAGTATGATCGCTATTGAAATTTAAGTGTATAGTGTTTATAATTCGTTTACAGAGGCGCTTAAAATTATTCTGTTACATTATGGTCAATAGGAAAAATCGTTTTCAGTTCATTTTTGTGATGTTACTCTATTTCAAACATAATGAAATTACTATGCATTTCTAATGTATATTAAAACATGCTTTCTGCAGAATATGAAGTGCAAAGCATTTATCATTCATTTACACGGTCACGCTACAAATTCCGTTACATTATGGTTTTCCGTTCCATAATGGTCAACGAGAAAAATTCATTTACAGTGTATTTTATTGATTTTAATACTATTTCAAATATAACGAAATTGATATAAATTACAAAAGTGCACTATAAGATGCTTGCTATAATATATGGTGTGCACAGCATTCAGCATTCATTTGCAGTGACACGCAAAATAATTCTGTTAGAGTACTTTCGATGTGCGATAATTGCTAGAAGTACGTTTGCTAGACCATTACATCCTTAATACTAAATGCCGATCGTATTCACGTTTTCCTCATAGAGAAACTGGAAGTCAATTTTTTCCCAGAGTACAACGCCATCTATCGGCGACAATTGACATGATATTTCAATACATATCAGTACGCTACCTCTGTAATACATTAACGTATATATTACGGAGGTAGTGATCAGTAAATAACGTAAACAACGGCTGTATTGAGAATATTTATCTGGAAAGTTAAAAAATATAGCTTAAAAAATAAACTTTGTAATTAATTTATAGAATTTCACAAATGTATTTATAATCTTTTCTTTTAAAAATGACAATTTAAATTGCTGTAGTAACTGATATTTTTAATTTAAACTATTTGTTTTTAATATAAAAGTTTTTTCTAATTAACTACAATATATAAATTAATTAGTAGCACTGACCTTTATTTATAAATAGATTTCCGTAAAAAATAACACAAACAATGTGTATGGCGCAAAATATTTATTAACACTATAATATTTAATAAATAGATCAAACACTATGAGTAAGCTTTAAAAAGATTAATGCAAAATACCAAAGTAGTGGATTAAATTAAAATTACTGGTAGCAACTGATAATACATGCCCCAGATTGTAGCGCCTATGTGGCGCTACTATTTGGGACATGCTGACTTCCATTTTTGAAACAAATACGATAGGCATTTAGTTATTACTGAGATAGTGTCTAGACGTACGAAAATAAATGACTGAATATAGTGCTAGTCAAAAGGGTGACCGCGGAAATCCCTGAAGCCATAAATGAATTTATTTCTTTTTTTCCATAAATATATACCATACAGTCCGGCGTATGACGCACGGATCGAACAAAGATATTTAGAAACAGAAATTTTATTATATAAATAAAATGAAATAAGTACGCCACAGTAATTAGTCACATATCATTAAATGTATTTTCACGTGTTATACGATAGTATGTACTATACACTTATATACAGGGTGATTCGGAGCTCCTGGACAAATCTTGAAGGGGTAACACAACACGCCTAGACAAGCTCAAAACACCATACAATACATGGTCGTAACTCAAGCAGTGCAGCGCCTCATGACGCTGTCTGATTTTGGATAGGACCCAGTTTTCTACACAATTAGGACTTCCAGAGCACTAACAACCACAGCACTATTCATAAAGTGCATGTGCGCCTTTTCCTGATAAATAAAACAAGCCATCCTTTTTGCAATTGACCTTAGAAATCACGATGTGTGTGAAAAACCAGCGCTTTGTGTGTTTAATTACTGTGTCATCGAGAGGTTCGCCGTTTGCGATACGCGCGTGCATTATAGAGCAAACATATCTTGTTTAGATATGTTATCACTCTTTAACCCTTTCAAGGGCGGTGGTATGTTTATGAAACCACTTAATTTTAATTCCCAAATACCACAATAGCGCCAGAATTTTAGTATAAAACTTTCGGTTTATAATGTATGTGAAATATTTCTTTTTTTTATTTCAAAATAATTTGGTTCGTAAATTCCGGCATCATTTATTCATTTCAACATTTTAGCAATGGAAGCACTTTGCCCCTGAAAGGGTTAAAGTTTTGCCCATGAGTTCTGATTCATCCTCAACTTCTCTGAAGGACATTTGATCCTATTTAAGACACACACTTCACATACACACACTCTAGAACTACAATTTCTTCATTTCTTCTCCTAATTTTCATCCATGTTAACATCTTAGTTAATAACACTATTCCGTATAAATAAAATCAGCAATCATTTGTTAGATATTATGTAGAAAACATGGTCCTCTTCACAATTAGAAAGTGCCTGTAGGGCTTCACTGCTTGAGTTGTCATGAATTGTCTGGTGTTTTGAGTTTGTGTAAGCAAGTTCTTTCAACCTTAAAGTTTTGCCTCGGAGTTCGGAATCACCTTGTATACACACATACATATATATATGTATGTGTGTGTGTGTGTGTGGAATTTAGGTTTAAATCAGGGTTCCCACGGGTTCGTTTTTTGAATATAACCGAATAATAATTTACGTAGAAGGTTTCAACATTTTTTGCAGTAGAAATATATCTAGAAGTTTATTGCTTTAAAATAGTATTATTCAAAAGGGAGGACCTTGTACCACTGATCAATGTCAAATTTTGAAAGAGGTATCTCCACAATAGGATTACTCGTATGCACTGGCATAAGAGGCTTTTTTATATAAATTATAACATTTATTATATTATATTATTGTAGTAGTTATTTTAGTATTTTACCAAGTTACTTATCTTAAATAAGAATACACTTTTTTCAGCTCAATAATCATTTCACTTTTTTTTCTTTTCCCATTTGTACAATCAAACATCATTCATAAATTCACGGTTGATGATTAAAAATATATTTAGTACATTTACAATAAAAACGAGGTATGTTGTGACAATTTTAAGTTTGTAAACAAAAAGAAACACGCTAAATATTTATTAAAATATTTCTAAGCGCGATATATATATATTATAGTCATATTATTTTTTTTAAATAAACGCATTTGGACGTTTAAGTATGGAGAATATTTTCTTCCCTTTTTTTAAGAATTTTTAAACAAATGCAATATTTAAAAGAAGTTTCGTGCGATACATATTTATTTTTAACATTAGTTTAATACATAAGAATAAATCTAAAATATTGATTCCCAGAAAACTTTTTGTCGCCTCTAGGAAATCTGTACTTGCTATTGCCGCCTAGCACATTTTGAAGAAAATAATTAGAAATGTGGAATAATTTTTTTTGGCGAAAAAATAAATACAAAGTTTTAATTCTTTGCATTTTACAAGATGTCTAATATTGTTTTTTATGTATCAATACTTTAGAAAAAACTTTTCAGTGATTTTGCAAAATAATTAAAAAGCAATAGTAAAACTAGAAGAAATTAACAAGCGAAACTGGCGTGATATATGTTGTTTTCAAACTTTTACTTTTCTATTTGAATGCAAAAAATGTATTGACTATTTTTTACGAAATACGTTTATTGGACCGCTACTTAATTATTACTACTCCAAATAGCTTTTTTAAATGCTTTATTTAAAAATAACACGAAAGCTTTTCTTTCTTTTGGGTTCCATGAAGTACAGGATTTCCATAGCACGTGTTTAAAGGGCTGTACTAGCTAAACAATTTTAAAATTTTTTTTAAAGATTTCGTATTTATACAATTTAGAGCATGCGAAAACAGGCTCTGCTGTAAAAAAAAAAAAAAAAAAAAAAAAAAAAAAAGTTCCACTAGGGAGCGCTGTATATCGTTAAAATAGAAAGTTAAGAAGAAAAGAAAAATAGAGAATTTCCTACCAGCTAACATTTAAAACTTTTTTATTTCAAATTTCACATGATTGTAGCTTTAGGCTTTAGCCATGAAGAGCCTAGTTAGCGCTATAATTTTGCCAATAAAAGCCGTGCTATGTTCAGTGTTGCCATTGGGCTATTTATTAGGTAGCTTTCAATACAAAAAGCTACCTGTTCCAGCGAAACAAAGTTGTGCGAAAAATTGTTTCCATTAAATATTAGATCGTGATACAAGGATTCAAGAACATTTTTTGTTTTTGCTATATCTTAGAAAAATGGCTGAGATATGGCAGTTGGAAATTCTAAGGTGGCTGAGATTTTGAAACAATCTGATATTTGTTAAGTTGTAACACTTATGCTTAAAATCGCATTCAAATATTCAGTATTAACAAAAACTGGGATTGAATCTTCTATAATCGGGTGTTGGTGTAAAATGAGTTGAATTTTTGAAACATGGATTGTGAAAGCTACCTTTTCCTCCGGTACAGGCCGGAAGGACTTTTTTAATATTCAGGTTGCTCGATTGGCACCACTTTTAGGAAGCTTTCAATACAAAAAAGTCCTTCCGGCCTGTACCGGGAGGAAAAGGTAGCTTTCCTATATCTTCGTTTTAAAATTTTAGCTAATGTTACACGAAAACAGCAAGTTAAAATGCAAAGAAACGTTTACAAAAGATTCGTTAACACTGAATTTGAAAAAGAATTTCGCCAAAATATTGAGCAATAGCCAAATTGGCTTCATTTATAAAGACTTATTTTGGTCGCCAAATTTGGCGATATTTCGCCAAATGTCACAAATTTTGCTAATTTTGTCGCCAATTTTGCCAATTTTGTCGCCAATGTCGCCAATTTTGGCGCTAACGTATATGAATATATACTTTAAGCGTATGATTGGAAAAACTATTACAACAATGAAAGAAAATAATTTGCGAGTAATCGCGTTAATGTGCTGTTTTGTTTCAAAATGTCAGCCACCCTAGAATTTCAAACTGCTCTATCTCAGCCATTTTTTAAGATAGAGGTAATCCAAAAAATGCTCTGGAATCCTTGTATCAAGGCCTAACACGTAATTAAATAAATTTTAATTTTTAATTTTTTTGTATAATTATTTTAGTTTTAAATTTTTAAATGGCCGCCATCTTGAAACAAAATGGCGGACCAAGCTGGCCAACGAACTCGGTCGAGACATTGGTGACCTTAATACACACAATTAGTTTCATCAAAATCGATTTATAAATACGAGCGTTATCGTATGACATAGGTCAGATATATATATATGGATATATATATATATATATATAAATCAACATATGAACGGAGCTTGGTTTTGAGGTCTGGGGGTCATGATCGGTGAAAATATATCGAAATTTTCCGAACTGCTTTGCTCCGAACGGCTGCAACAGGTAGCTTTATACATTTTTGTATTGAAAGCTACCTAAAAGTATAAAGCTACCTATTGCAGCCGTTCGGAGGAAAGCAGTTCCGGAATATTTCGATATATTTTCACCGATCATGACCCCCAGACCCCAAAAACACCCTCCGTTCAAATGTTGGTTTATATATATATATATATATATATATATATATATATATCTGATCTATGTCATACGATAACGCCCGTATTTATAAATCGATTTTGATGAAACTAATTGTGTGTATTAAGGTCACTAATGTCTCGATCAAGTTCGTTGGCCAGCTTGGTCCGCCATTTTGTTTCAAGATGGCGGTCATTTAAAAATTTAAAACTAAAATAAATATACAGAAAATTAAAAATTCAAATTTATTTTTTAATTACGTTTTAGGCCTTGATACAAGGATTCCAGAGCATTTTTTGGTTTACCTCTATCTTAAAAAATGGCTGAGATAGAGCAGTTTGAAATTCTAGGGTGGCTGACATTTTGAAACAAAACAGCACATTAACGCGATTACTCGCAAATTATTTTCTTTCATTGTTGTAATAATTTTCCCAATCATACGCATAAAACTATATATTCATATCCGTTAGCACCAAAATTGGCGACATTGGCGACAAAATTGGCAAAATATCGCCAAATTTGGCGACCAAAATAAGTCTTCACAAATGAAGCCAATTTGGCTATTGCTCAATAATTTGGCAAATTTCTTATTCAGATTCAGTATTAACGAATCTTTTGTAAACGTTTCTTTGCATTTTAACATGCTGTTTTCGTGTAACATTAGCTAAAATTTTAAAACGAAGATATAGGAAAGCTACCTTTTCCTCCCGGTACAGGCCGGAAGGACTTTTTTGAAATGGTATAATTCGCTTTACCCTCGCCTCATTTTAACTGCCATTAAATAATGCGAATTTTACTTTCTTCAAAAACTGATGGCAATCAAGAAAACTGAATTAAAAAGAATAGCCCAAATGGCAACACTGGCTCTGTTAACCCTTTGAAGGGCACCGGTATATTATATATACCACTTAATTTTAATCCCAAAATGCCAAAATGACACCAGAATTTAATAATCAAATTTTGAATTTATAAATTACACGAGGGAAAGCTTTTACTTATTTAAAAATAAATTCTTTCGTGAATCCTGGTGTCAATCATTCATTTCAATATTTTAGCTACAAGAGTACTTTGCTCCTGAAGGGGTTAAAAAACTGTTTTTATCAAAATGGTAGCACTGCTATGAAAGAATATCGTATAGTCTGGAAAGATATTTATTTAAAATGAGTTATTTTTATGAATATTTGCTAATATCATGCCACATTTTTTTTTTACATAATAAATACATGTAAAAATATATGTAATATAAAATTTAAATGTAAAACATTACTCTCAATGGTGTCATTTACAGTATTAAAATAATCGCTTTGATTTCAAACAGGAATTTTTCAGGATGTTTTGTGTAACTATTTTGTCTTATTTCGTTTCAGCCTTTAAACCAATTATTCAGCTCTAGAAGTGATACAACACTAGAATCCCGCTTTTACACCTAGTGAGGCAATACAAAAACTGTGTATTGCTAGAGAATGTGAATTCTCGGAAATTACAGTCGATTTTCGCTTTAACTCTTTTTAAGGGACGTAACAGTAAAAGTGTAAATTGCGGGAAACGGTGATTTCGGGGAAACAAAATCATTGTTAAGTACAGCCATTTCTTAACCATCATTTTTCAAACGTTATAAATCATAGTTGCCAACTTTGACGCATTATTGTTACCCCTAAAATTTAATGGTAAGAAAAAAGCGTAAATGTTGGCAGCTATGAATCGATTAAATTTTAATCATTGTAGTGTTTAATTAAGTCATATTAATGTAATGTTCATTATTTTGTCGCAGGAAATGTGCATTTTCATTTTGGATTTTGTGAAATACCCATGTTTGTTTGATCTATATCTCATACGACGGTTTTTACGGCACTTGGTAAAGAGTAGTTGCCTTCGAATACTTATTTGCGATGATTAACTTTTTTCCAAGAAAACCTGACTTGATATACATATATGCATGCATTCACATATTCACTATTATATGTATATTTTGAATATAATCCTTTTGCTGGACTGACGTGTATTCTGAATTTATACAGTTACTATTTTTAAAACGTCCATCTAATCTTCGTCACCTTAAATTATGTCTAATTTTTATTGAAAATAAATTTTTAATTACAAAAGGAAATTAACGTAATAATACAATTAAATTACTCTACTAAAACCCTTGAATATCGGACTTCATTAGCTTATACAGAGCTGCCAAATTTTATGCCTCACTTATATCACTATTTTTCAACAGTAAACTTTGTCTTATTTAATTTCCGATATTCTGCGTTTCTATAAGGCAAAATTGCTATTAAAAATAGTAGTAAATAAAAAATTTAAAAATTGGCATCTTCGCTTACATATATACAGAGAGAGAGAGGTTTCCTGGTCCTTAACTCAAGTGTTTTCCCTATGAATCGTTTTTCGACCCAGAAAATTTATTCAATAATTGTAGTTAAATATTTACAGCGATCTTTTAAGTTACATTTTATAAAATAATATTTCTGGGTCGAAAAACGACTCTTTGAGCTGCGGATTATACGCCGGAAATTACGGTAAGAAAATACATTTTTACTTATTTCTCCTGTCATCTTAAATATTTTTATTCTAAATATTGCGCAAGTTTGTTGCTTTATTTCTACACAATTATAGTTCTATAGTTTACGACAACGAATGCAAAGTGACAAACATAATCCTGAAACACCTTTGGCAACAATTCAGGTCTTCTCTGCTTCACAACTGACAGGCTCAAACGAAAAACATAAAATTCACTCATCCAAGTGTAAGTCATCATCGATAAATCGATACTTATCGTCAACTCTGTTTATGAACGATACGATGCTCACTTGTTCATGTTTTTGTTCGTTCTAACTACAAAAATTATCCAATAAATGATTTTCTCTAAAGTTTCTGCTAAAGATTTTTATGCTTTACAATAAATTTTAAAATGCTTTATATTAGGTGTAATGGTTTTATCTTTTTTCTTAACCATGCTTAATCCGATGTCTGATCCATTTTTTAAAAAAGGCGCTTTGTTTTGAAATAATAATTCTAAAGATTTAAAGCGCTAAAGCATGAAAAACGTTTATCCATTTAGAATGACTATTAAAGGAAGTGCTGGCTTTAAGAAATAGCAATAAACAAACAAATAAATAAATTTAAAGAAGAGTATTTTAGAAGAAAACAAATTTTGTTGCGATTTCTATTTCATAAATTAAAGTGTTTTACAATATTTTTTTTAAAGTCAATGTATACATAAAATTCACTCTCACTATTTATAGATGTAAATATACAGTCTATTGTAAGTTTACAGAATAGTGTGTATGTTTTTTTAACGTAGTCTTGGTTTTAATAAGTTTCTTAAAAGAAGGTAGAAAGATAAGCAAATTACCCCCCCCCCCCAACGATTACCGAAGGGGCAAACATCCTTCACGTTCTCTGCATTATTTATGACGGAAATTCTGCATTTAAATAAACAGACGAAAAATTATTCAGAAAAAAGTTGCGAAATTTAATCCTGTGTTAATCAAAACCGCCGATAGGTCCAAAAAATATTTTTTACTAAAATATTTTTACTGTTTTAATATAACTTAGGATCTATAATAAATGTGATTGATTTTTGTTTAAAGATTGTTTAAGTATGTTTACAAGATCCGAACCGTAGGTGTATACAGATAATTTGAATGTGTTTCAATTATATCAAATTGATTTTTTTCCGATATGAAGGGTTCATAATACCATCATAGTTTATATATATATATACATATGTTTTACTTTATTATACACATATTACCATATAAAAAACTACGGTGGCGTCATGAGCGCTTCATTTCGATAAAAAATCAAATTGATAATATTGAAATTCATTAAAAGTTATTTGATCTTACATACCACATTTAAACAGTCTTTAAAAAAAAATCAGTCATAATGGCAGAAAAAATTCTTTCTAAATCATATTAAAACAATCAAAACATCTTTAAAAAAAGAGAAAATTGAGAAGGGGTCGATAAATCAAAGATTTTTTTTCTTTTGCTCCGGCTACCGGCTACTTTGCAGAATGTGCGCGCTAACATAACGCAGTCTCGACTCACTTTCAAAGCGATTTTTTAAACGTTTTCCACGTTACCAAAGATGTTTTGATGCAATTTTGAATTTATACGGTACATGAAGGAAAGCTTTTACTTATTTTAAAATAAATTCGTTCATAAATCTTGGTGTCAACCAATCATTTCAATATTTTAGCTCCAATATTACTTTGCACCTGAAGGGGTTAACCCTTCATGTACCAAATTATGAATCACGAAATTGATCCACCTCATTAATTATCTTCCTTAATATCTGAAGATATATTAGAAATTTATATAATTTTAATAGGAAATTTAGATAAGTTTCTTTCGTTAAAATGGATTTAATAAATCGGTAGTTATTGCTCTTTTGTAAAATATTTACAAGAATAATTAGAATAATTCAAAAAATATACTGTTATGAAAATATTACACTTCTTACAAAAGCAGTGTAAATAAATATATTGTGATTCTATCTGTAAATGGAACATTTTTGTAATTGCAAATTGCTGTATAATTTTTTTTAATACGAGAAAAGCTTAAACCTATGTAAATGATTGAGAAAATGACCGCTTTAAAAATATTTAGTTTTGACTGTTTCGCTGTGATTTCTAAATGTGATCGAGGAAAGTATTTTTTATGAAACGTAACATTTACTTTTATTAATAGACTAATTAAATAAATTTTACATTAATTTTTCCATTCAGGTAATTTCTTATTCATGTACAATTAAGTCTGTCATTGAATATCATCTTATTTTGAGTACTCGGGAATCTTTAAATACTTTCAAACTACTAGAGAAGCAAGTCCGAAGCCTGAACAAAATTGAGCTGATCAAGTTAATTTGCACAGGGTTCGTACGGATAAGGGAATTATCCAGGAGTGTTACCAGTATTTTTGTATAGAAAAAGAAATCAGGGTTAAACTTGCAAAACGTCTCCTTCTTTAAAGGAGAGATTCTCTGTAAGGAAATACTCGTACCGAAGGATCCGATTGTATGGCTCCTGATCGCAAAATTCCAGGAGGCGTACGAACCCTGTTTGCAAATATGCGTTCCATGTCGTCAACCACATATTGATAATTTCTAACTTTAAAATGAACGTTGAGCTGAGCGATACCTTTGTCTATTTCTTTTCTTAGGATTAGAAATCTTACTGAGATTAATCGAGGAGTTTGTAATAATTTTTTAGGATTAAATAAGGCAAAATATTATATTCGAAATATGTGGTACAGCTGTGCAAAACCTACATGTATCCCATTTCAATACACTAAAAAAATTACTTTAGCCATCGAAAGAAAACTTGTCTTTGAGCATTTTAAAAACTCGATTTATCATATTTGCACTGCAGTCATAATATTTTGACATGTTTCACGCGCGGGTTTCAATTTAAGCTTTTAGCATTAACCCCTTGGGGACGAGCGACACGTATACGTGACGCATAAGATGCTCAGCATCCTCGATTATTCCCACCAGTTATTTTTTATTGTAAGCTTTGTCTTATTTAATGATAGTATTTCTGCGATTCAATTAGATGAAAATTTCTGTTTTGAAAAACCGGTGGTAAAACATTAAAAATTCTGTAAAGGACGGTCGACGCGAAGGGGTTAAGTCTACAGGCACATATCATCTATAATTATTCCTCAAATGCACGAACTATGTCAGATTTGTTTTTCGTGATCCACGTGGCTATCACCACAAGTCAGCCGAGTCAGCCTAATAGTCCGCGGAGCAGTTTAAGAGGAGTAGCATCACAAAGAAACCATATAACTGGACACATAAGAGCTTCGCGCGGTCACCTCAATTAATAATACCCCTTTTTATTCCCCCCTTATTTATACTAAGTTATTTCATTTTTTCATAAGAAACTTAACCAGACCTTCCATAATTTGTATATATAATGTATAACTTTGTAACAAATTTCGATTTAATATTTCACTTATAAATTGATTTTTATTTAAATCTCTTCATCGTATTTTTAGTGAATAAGAATTTTGATAAATATGTTTGCGATAAATATATTTAAGAAAATTTATAGCTGCATAAAATATTTTTAAAATACTTCATGAAAGTAACAACTTGACATTGTGTAATTAGTATAATAAATGTATTTTGTTTAAACACTAATGAATCTAACGCCCGTCTAAAAGAAATGAAGTTCTGAAAGTTATTAAATAAACAATGGCTGCCGTAACAATTTTTTTAAACTTTAAGAAGATATGTGAATTTTTCTGTATACTCTTTGTTCAATAAATAAAGTTATAAATATATTTACAGTCCGAAACATATTAGGAACAATGTATCAGTACCTGCTATTTAAAATATTTCTAAATCTTAATGGATAGTTACGATCATTTCTCTATAATATTTTTTCAATAATTGAAGCTAATATTTTATTTCCTGTCAAATTAACTCATTACTGAGTATTAACAAGATTTAAAAGTTTAATAATAATGAACATAGTGCTTCATTACAGCATTAATTTTAAATAGTTTTTGGTGATAATATTGTATTAAAGAATAATCAATAATGAATTATCAAACTAACTTTATCAAAATATTTCTGTTTGTAGTTCTTATATACAAAGTGAAAATAAAATACGTGTACTGAGAGCTTTTTTTAGGACACGTGCTACTTGTGCCTATGTTACGCGTATTTTAGAATATTAATTTTTGCATAATTTAATCGCAGATTAAAAGAATGAAGTTATGGAGAAGTCTATCAATCAACATTCAAGAAAAGTTGAAAAAAACTAAACCTAAAGAACTTCGAGAACTGGTTCATTAAAAAAAAAATACACATTTCATGGTTTGTACAGGTGCGCGCATTTGACTACCATTATTTCAGATTATTAATCTCCGCATTATTAAATAGAATAATTCTGCAATTAAATAAGACGTAGATTATTATTCAGAAATAGAGACAGTCAAATGTCAGCAAATCTGCGAATCCTGACATTGTCAAGTATTTGGAAAAAAAATTATCCCAATAATGGCAAAATTATGTATTTGTGTGGCAGATTCATTTAACAGTCTGAGGAAAAAACATATATATTAATAAAATAACAGATAATCGGAAGCATTGCATCATGGAAGGCAACAGAGCATACAGAGAGTTTTCTAGTATTTAAAACTATTTATTAAATTTTAAAAGACCCCGCCAGACTATAGAAATGGTAGCGGCAGGTAAATTTTATTTTTAAGTTACCATAAAAGTGTTTTTAGAAAGCAAGTGAAAATGTTAACCGAAAGATTAAGTAACGCTTAAGAAGAACATATTGTATAAAATATACGAATGACGGAAAGCAAAACTGATGATATACGACAGGATTGGTCAATTTTCGCCCCCTCAAAATCGTTCGACACCAGTTTTTTTTAATAAAACTTTTAAACTTATTTTATCACATAATTGCACTCTTAATTTAAAGAGAATAATTCTGTTAAAAAATAGTGGTAACTCTGTGGCACGCGTCTCCCATGTTGGCTACACCTGATATACGACATTGCAGTAAAATAACATTTAGGAATTTAAATGTTAGGTTTTTTAAAAAAAATAAAAGTGCTACGGGAATTGTTACATTTACTGTACTTTTACATAATCATGACATTATATCTATTTTTTTAACTACCGTAATTTCCGGCGTATAATCCGCGGATCAAGCAATCATGTTTGACCCAGAAATTTCATTTTCTAAATTATATAACTTATTAGATCGCTGTAAATAACTGTCTTCAATTACTGAATAAAATTTCTGGATTGAAACAGAATTGTTTTATTCGCGAATTATACGCCCGAAATTACGGTCATTAATGTTTTGAAAATCTTCTCCTTACAATTACAGAGCACACTATTAAGAAAAGTAGTATTCAAAAACTGTTCCAGAAAGTTCAAAATTGTGTAAGTGTTGTTTAAAAATTTATTTTTGATTTAAGTTTTGAATTTTTTCTACAATAGTTGCATTTTTATATTGATTACAATCCTTCATAAATTCATTTAATAATATGTCAAAAATATCTTATTAACTACTAAAAAAAAGTTCAAAGGGTTCCGAGACCTTTTAACACAATTTCCTCATTAGCGTGCATTTGAAAGTTTTACTTTTTATTCAAAAATTTTGAGTTATTATCAGAAATTCTATAAAGTAAAATTTCTACTTTCGTAATTTCATGTATGGATTTGGAATTTCTTAATAAAAAAGAAGTTAATTAAATGGACGCTAATATATGCGCTATATAATATACGATAATAATGCAAATGGGTTAAAGGGTCAGTATTTCAAGAAAACACAATTGGAATCGTAAAAGAGCTGCAATTCACAACTTTCCTAACGACTTATACTTATATAAATATATATATATGTGTGTGTGTGTTTGTGCGTGTGTGTGGGCATATACATACCAAAATTTTTTAGTGAAATGTGTACTATATCTTTAACAAGGTTTTCTCAAAAGAAGCTGTGTAAGAATAAAAATAATTTACAACTAATTAATAAATTATGCCTTTCTTCAATAATGTTTAATCGTAATTCCTCACTCTAATTAAAATATTTTCATTTTTACTATTATAAGTAGCAGTTTACTGACAATTTCAAAATGATCGTGCTTAAAAAGTAAAAAAAAAAGGCAAACTCAAATCTGAAATTTCAAATTAAAGCAACCTCAAATCCGAAAATGACGACAATATGCAACATTTTTATTTTTTAACTGGAAAAAAATTATATTAAGCCGCTATTTGAGAATAATATGAGCCATTTCCTCGCGTATTGTAATCGTTTTCAATTATAATACAGAGATTCTATTTTTAAAAATATCAGAAAATGCTGAGAAGAAACTCATTTTACTTGTTTAACCCTTTCCGGCGCGGAGTAAGTCTGTTTGTAAAATGATAAAATAATGGACTGACACCAGAATTTACAAACGCATTCAATAGAAAATAAAAACTTGCTTATTTTCTGGTAATTAATAAAAGGAAAATTTTAATTAAATATTCTTATGGTGCCGTTTGTCAGTTTTGGACATATAATTAGGTGTCCTTTTTTGTGGACACCGGCCGTTAAAGGGTTAACATCATAGTTTAAGTTTAATTTTAATAAATGAATTTAAAAAGACTCAAATTTCTCAATATCATTAACACTAACAAGAACACTGCAAATTAAAACGCTCTTCTGCCAGTATAAAATAATAAATAGTTAAACTTTTCCCTAATTTCATTATCTTTCGCTGTTATTACATTAATTTGCGTTATTTCATCCATCATATTGCATTATATATATATATATATATATATATATATTTGTGATTGCTACTGTTCTAAACTTTCTCTTTTCTTTTCGATTTCAAAAGATAGCCAAGTATAAAAAATATAGCTACAGGTCTTGAAAACATTCATCAAATTTATGAGCGCGATAAAAATTCTTGAGATGATGTATCATTAATCTAAAAAAGAGGTGGCACATGTTATATAATGATTTATCTCGCGCATAATTTTTCTATTTCCATGCCAATATTTAAACGGATTTCTCAAACTACGGAGAATTTTTTCAGTAGATTGTATCTAAATGAAGATAAAATTAAAAATTGAAAATTTGATAAAATCAAATAACAAAGACGTTTAACATGGATTAAATTATATCAATAGTTTACGTTTTAGAAAATGATGAAGTATGATAGTCTAAATATAATGTATGACCTATATTGTGTTAAATTATAGACATTGAGTATCAGAATAACATTCTTTCCAAGTCTCCCTATTTTTAGTACCCCTATTATTGAGTACATTTATTTGATAATAGAAAATTACGATTAAATAAGACGATTGCTATTCAGAAATTGTGGTAATCAAAATACAGATATGTAATTAATTAAATAAATCTAATTTTTCCTAAAATAACACTGCGGGACAAAGTTTTACCTTTTTCAGTAACATTTAAACGACATCTGCATATTAGTTAGTTTGTGGCTCAATTTATATCTATTATATTGCAAATTTTGCAATACCTACAATTTCCGTTGTATGATTAGTGGGGAAAATGTAAAAAATAGTAGTGTCTTCTCAAATTAAAAATCAGCAGTAGTCTGCCATCATTGATTCGTCCCATGGACATTGTTAATGTTCTTCAGTCTTCTTGACGTTTTCAAATTTTTAAATCAGCACATACTTTCCATCTCGAATCCGTATATTTTAATAAATTTTAAATTAATTACACAATGGAACCTTTTACCTTGTTCGTCACTGAACAATTCCAGATTTTCAGGAACAAATTCTATGACTGCAGGAAGTACATTTTTAGTGACATTGTACAGTGCAATTCTTGACTGGTTTACAAAAGGTCAATAACTAGCTCTCGTCATCTCAGTGGTTACCTATAAACCCTTTTACAACACTTTTATTTCATTCAATGACCTTTAAGCTGAAATTTTTTATATATTTAACTTTAAATCGAAGTTTTCGTTTAGACGTTTATAATAGATGTCATATTTGAGGTCCAACAAACATATCCTCTTTTAGTTTGGCGTCACTTACTTTCGAGAGTATAATTTTCAGATATAAAAGTCCTTCTCAACTTTTGTGCATAGCCTTTGAGTAATTATTCATTATGCCCAGGTTCAGTGGCGTCTTTTTTTTTTTTTTTTTGATGGGCACTAAATTCATGCGTGAAACATTTACTATTTTCATACCATTAATTTTTACAAGAAAACTTTTTATTGTTTAATGGCAGAACTTTTTGCCGTTAAATAAAACAAAGTTTTTCCTTTTAACAATAATGGTACGATAACAATAAATTTGCCAGCCATGCATTTAGTGTCCCAAATAAAGCCAGTTACGAGCCGCCACTGCCCAGGTTTGTGTGTAATGGCGGTAGGATGATATTTTTCGGATCAATCATTGGTGAATATTTTACATTCGAGTTCCCAGAAATAAATACCCTTTTCGGCGGAAAATCTTTTACGAAATAGTTTTTTTTTCTTGTTGTATGCCCCACAGATAAAGAAAATAGCAATGTTTTATAAAACCACCCTATAATTATAGCAACATGACTAAACTTTTTAAATCAGCACATACTTTCCAAATCGAATCCGTATATTTTAATAAATTTAAAATTAATTACATAGTCTCATAGCTTTTGCTGAGAAGTTATAGGCAAAACAATTAAGATTGGTTACAGAGCATTATTAATAAACTCCCGACATGAGGAAAGTGGGGTAAGGGTAAGCCTCGCCCCTAATTCTTAGGTGTCAATTATGCAGGTCATCTAATAATTATAAGAATAGATGCGTGGTCGCAACTCCTAATCGAATAAGAAATAGAGTATTTAACATTAATTAAAAATTAAATCCATTAAAACTAAATTAGTATCCAAATTGCACTGTGTTTAACGAAGTTATTCGACGTATAGAGCAACTTGACAAAGTATATAAAAATGCTTAGAAACAAATAAACCAGTTATTCTGCGGTAATCGACTACCATAGACAATGAATCATCTCAATGCATAGGTATAGACGTTAGTCCACTTAACCCCTTAAGCGTCGCTATATTTTTGTGTAGACTACTTTTTTTAAATTCAAATTGTTTGATTGCCACCACATTTTTGAAGTAAAAATATTCACGTTATTTAATGACTGATAAAATGATGCAAAAGTAAAGCCAATTTCACTATTTTTAAAAAATTGGTGGGAATCAAACATTCTGAATAAATAATAAAAAAAAAGTAAAATACACATCCTGTGAACATCACGGGTGCGAGAGTTAAGGGGTTGAAATTAAGAAAAATACATATTTATTTACAGTATTTATAGTTACATATAAAGAAAACATTAAAAAGAATAATGAGAAAAATAAACATTACTTATTATAATTCAGATAAACTTTAATGGAAAATCCCAGTTCTGGAAACGCAGCTTTTCTGCATTTGATAAAGATACAAATAGTTATTTTAACTAGAAGCACACTTTTATGTGCGAAGTGGTACCCACGACTTGTAAATTACTAATAATACATAAGGAAAACAATTTTCTCATACAGACGATTTGCTCCCTAAGCATTTTAAAAACATAGAATAATATACAAAATAGGAAACTAAAAGCTTTACCTATAGTCCAATGTACGGGAGCATATTTGTACGCTGATAATATTAAAAAGATTGGCCAAAGTTCTTATTAGCAAACTCATAAAGTCCACCTTGCTAGAAGAAACTCATCCTTGTTACTTAGAATTTAGCAGTTGAATAAATGTAGCATATTAATATGATGAATACAGGTCTATTAAAGATTTAATAAAACTATCAACGCTTCTCGTTTGACATTCCGACAAGTTAGAGTATAAAAACCTCAAGATGTAAATAAGAGTCCGCATTTTGGGAATTCACTCTCTAAGACGGAATCAATCGACATACATCAGAAGAGCAAAGCCAATATATTGATTTCTAAAAACCCAGTTGACGAAAATTCAGCGTCAAACTAGCGAGATATCTATGATGAACTGGAGAACCGGAGAGAACATGGAGAGATATTTTTAGACTAATGACGTCAAAATCCGAACATATCAGAACAGCTGAAAGATACAGAATGATATTCTGAATGATACAGAGTGAAACTCTGAATGATTACTGAATGAAACTAAATGATACTGATAGCTCTCTCCAGGAACTGTCTGAGACTAATTATTTTAGGGGATTTCCAGGCCCTTGGTCAAAGTCCACGCTGAGTGGATCTCCATGTCTGACAAGATGTCCTGATAAGCCCACAAGATCACTCTCTGTTAGTGCGTCCAGTGCATATCTAGTGGCGAAACACACCTCTTAACCCCATACGTACCCCGAAAGTCTTGTGAGCACGACCACACACGGTGAGCCTAACCCTGAACCATAATAAATTTCTAATAATTTTTCTTAAACTGTCACTTTATGATTCTTGTTGCTGTCCGAGCTCGTCTAAACGTCTCCAAGAGTCATAAAATAGGTTGTAAAACAGCGCTAAGGTGGTCTGGGTCCTCAAAACAGAATACATAGGAAAACAACAATTAAATACTTTCGTTATAGAAGTAAAAATAACATAATAACACAAGATAATAACTAATAAATTATGTACAATAATTAGAAAAAATCATTAAGTTCTTGTATTGATTTCTTTAAACATCAGAGACTAATTTCGGAGAAATTAAAAATGTGGTGGATTGTCACCAACAGTTTTTTAAATACAACTGAGATGCAGAATTTTCTGCTACAGTTAGTGGAAAGATGTTTAATGCCGTTATGAAGTAATACGACTTTTAAACTAGTCTTAAATTCGCAAAACTAACTTAATTGCCCAACAAATTACCAAACAACGCAATTTTGATTTAATGCTCTGAAATATCTCTCACATTCTTTGTGTTTTCAGGTCAGCGCTGTAATAATACGCCGCAATAGAGTCGCTCTGATTTCCTTTCCAGCAGGGCCCACTAAATATTAGACCTACGCGCTGTAACAAAATGGCGGCTATCGTAGGCAAAATTTTTCAGCGTTTATTTGGTCCTTTGAATTTGGATACCAATAATTTCTAAAAGTATTCTTCGTCTTATTTTTCAGAAATTAAATAAGACAAAAAAAACTTTTAGAAAATTATGGTATCTAAATTCAGCGGGCCGTACAAACGCTGAAAAACAGCCGTCTACGACAATCACCATTTTTGTGTCAGCGCGTACATCTACTATTCAAAGGACTACATCATTCTTTTATCGTGTGCCGAAATCTGATATACCGTGAGTAAAATTGCTGTAATACTCGCGAAAAGAAAAACATGAAGGTAGTTATACAATAAAATCATCAATAACGCAAGAAATTAACACTAAACATACCAGAAATTTTACTCAAGTTTTATAAAAAAATTTCACACCAGAATTTTTATTTAAAACTATTTAACTTCTTCTTCTAATTTATTTCTGTGTGATTTATATTTTATTTATTTTATGAAGACATTTTCTGGTTCGATTTAAAATATTTTCATTTAGTACCGCTCACCGGTTGTTCGTATATTTATTGTCAATATTTAGTGTCAACTCATAATGGTGAGTACGTAACATCTATTATCATCTATGTTACGGAAACCGTGTCACGCAGTGTAATTATTCACTTAAATTAGAACATTAATTTCAAATATTTTATTTGTTAGTGTCAAAACTCTAAGTCATTGAAAAGAATGGATTATATCTTGTTAAATTTCTGCTCTAGTTAACAATTATCTATATGCAATGGAAAAATAAAACAAGCAAAATTGAACGAAAAGTGAAAAAATGATTAAAGTCTGAAAAGCAGAAAATCTAATGCCAAACTGCACTCCGGTTTTTAATTAAATTTGAGAGTATGGTTGTATTTCTTAGTGGGAATCTTTTCAATAATAGAAATATTTCTAGTGAAAATTTCTTTAATTTTCAGCATTTTCTGAAAATTAATTTGCTGGATGTCTTTTAACACAGGCATCTCTATATTTATTTAATCGTACAATCTACAAATGTCTCATCATTATCATTTAAAGTGAGAATAATCTTCACTGATGAACCATCATCATAATTTTCTTCTTTTACTAGTGTATTTTTCCATCAATTCCAAAGTAAAAAAAAAAAGAAAATGACAAAAAATTATTAAAGCTTAGAAATGAGCAAAACTAAATGCCAAACTCCACGAAAATTTTTTAACTTTTAGAATGATTATATGCTATAAATCTTCGTGGGCATATTATATATCGTGATGAATATAATAGGAAAAACTAGCGTGCAAATGCTTCCTCTCAAGATATTTATTTTTTTGTACACAAAAGGGGGAAATATTTATTTTATGGAGTAATTATTTTATGTTAAATTTATCAACTTACATTAAGTTATATTTAGTACGTAACAGCCAAAACCATTATATATTAACCCTAGATTAATTATGAAACAATTATTCAAATTGGTAAAGAAATCATATGAGATGTAATCATTACAACTGGGCGAAAAAGTCCGGGCCAGGATTCGAACCCGGGATTCATTGGCTAATCCCCTCAGCCAAAGGACCACGGGTTCGAATCCTGACCCTGACTTTTTCGCCTAGTTGAAAAGATTAAATCTCACATTATATATTGAGTCTGAGCTGAGCAGATGAATGGAATAAATTCCGCAAGTTGCAAATAGCGCCCTCCTACGACTGATTGTCTTTTTGCATGTAGGAAAAGGAAAAGAATAAATAGAAAAATTACAATGTAAAATTGAAAACTATTAATCGAAATGCAGGTTTCTAGCTAGGTGAAGTGCAGACACTGAATTAAAACACGGATTTCTGTAAAGTCAGAGGTATGGATGGACATAAACGACGACGGGTAGTGGAACATATAAATCACTAGTAGAATTTATTTTATTTTGCGACGCGATGCTTTTTTGAGAACTCACCGCAGAAGAAGAAAGTAACGCTCATGTATGTGAGCCAAATTTACATATGGTACGCACACGGTGGTTTGGTTTTGACAATCGGCCGCAGAAGAGGAAAGTGACGCAACAAATTTAAAAGGTACCGCGCACGCTCTAAGTATAATCACTCTAATAACAGCAGTGCCTTTATTCTGGCGGGACACAGAGGCACACGTACTCCTAAACAATTTGTGAACCTAACTGTGAATATAAACTTCTTTTAGTTTTGGTGTTGGTGTTTTGTTGTTACGTCCCATTATCTACGCGAGGAATATAGGCTGAGGGGAAGAGGGTGCTTTACGAGGTATCTTTCTAAGATATCGTAATTCGCATTTAGGCAAGGTTTGAAGAAAACCACAAAAAACTCCGAGTTATTATGCGGAAAAAAGCGGCTTGGTTTCGAATCCAGCTTTTCCCGACTGCCACTTTTGAGAAGAGGACCTCTCAGCTGCAGGCGGAGCTTTAAAATTTTGGAATTACCGTTAAGTCAGCTTCAACTATACTGTGAATATTTATAGAGATTGTTAAGTGATATGTAGGGTTTGTTGGAAACAAAGAAAATTACGTTTTAAATCACAATATGCGTTGTCTTATTTCAAATAATGGAATGTTTATGAGCATTGGATATGCCATTGATATAGGTTGCATAGCTAGTGATTCTTTGGGTGTAAACAAATACAAATAAGCCTGCAGTTACCATGGGCCGAAATCACTCATAGACATATCGATAAGTTCGAGACTTTCTTGTGTCAAACTGGGAAAACTCCCAAACGTGTATTTTTTGTTAGTATATAATGTATGTGACTTGTCTTTTATTTGACTTGTTGAGAGATTGTGATAAATATTGGTCAGTTTGTGCCCTATTACAATAGCCTTGATGCTTTTAGGAAGACCTTTGAAAGAAAAGTGACTCGATTTATCGTTCTCAATAATAAAAGCCCAGAAAACCTTTCGCAGTCCTCACGCCCAGACTACGCTGGTTTCGAACTCGCAAACGTTTCCGTCGATCCAAGCTCCCTACTTTGTGATCAGCACAGAGGTGTAGCGAAAAGGGGGGGAGTTTGATCATATTACTACCAGTACTTTTATATACTACATTTGGCCTTATTTAATTAAGAACGTTCAAAGATTAAATAAGGCCAAATATGTAGTATATAATTATACTGGTATTAAAGTGATCGAGCCCTCTCCCCCCCTTACGCTACGCCACTGGATCAGCATGCTAACCACTTGGCTGAGTGGATCCAATATACTTCTCAGAAGAATCACATGCTAGTTGAAACATTAAGTAATTTAATGTAAAGCTGTCCCATATTTAATAAAATACCATTAAATATAGATGATACCCAAACTTTGTTCACCAGGATTCCATATGACGTCTTCTGATATTCGAACGTAAATGGTTCGGTAAAATACCGTATTATTGTAGTCATTGTTCAATTATATAGTGTTTGCTTCTATGATTTTATGTTATAAAAAATATTTTGCTAGTGTGGCCTTCTGTTTAGCGTTATTCTCATCACCAAGATATGTATTAATGTTACAACTATTACAAAATAATAATAGCATTTTATTAATACGGATCTAGGAAGGACTTGTAAGTAAACTGATTTATTATCGTAATCAGTGGCGTAGCGTCAGGGGGGGCACGATCATTTTACTACCAGTATAATTATATACTGCATTTAGCCTTATTTAATCTTTTAACGGTATGAATTAAATAAGGCCAAATATAGTATATAAAAATACTGGTAGTAAAGGGATCCGTGCCCCCCTTGACGCTACGCCTCTGATCGTAATTCAAGTATATTTTCGTATTTGCTTAGAAGAATGAATAAAACCAGATATCATTATAAATAATTTTCCCACAACAATACAAAAGTTTAGCAGGGAAATTAATTAAAACATATCTAGTCATACAAAAATTTCTTCGCATTTATATTATCTGTCACAGTGTCATCTCAATTAAGAAAGTAACGTTTATAAATCAAATTTAATTTCTATGATGTTTGGATATATTCAATGACATGCTTTACGGTGAATTACTTAGTACAAAAGAAAAATTTAGGGAAAGGAATGTTTCTATGAAAAGCGCGTCTTAGCAGTCATTTCTGGTATGCCATTGTTGTACTTCAAAAAACAGATATAGAGAACAATCACACAAATATCTTTCTAAAGTGATATGCATTGATTATGAATATGCATAAATTTGTCAGTGTAATTATGAATCCCTTGAAGGAAATTTCATTATAAGTATGCAGTCGTAACTTACGAAATTTTAAAAGTCTAAATAAATCCATCTCGTTGTTGAAATAATAAATATTATATTACACATAAAATAAAATAAACTTTTGGAATTCTAAAAATTTAATTTTTTTTTATTATTGAAATAAAGTTATATTATATTGAGTATAATCTCAAAATACTCAATTTTCATGTCTAAAAATTATTTTAGGCTATTCAGAATCAGAAACTTTCTACTTAATATTTAATTCGAAAATTATGCAGAAAAAAATTATACTTACATAATATATTATTGTATATTTTATGTTTCATTATTTCCTTCTTTATATACATTGCTTTAGAATTATATAGCAGTGTTAATGATAATTGATTTTATTTGTTTATTTTGTTGATTTGTTTGATTATTTATATTTGTGTATTTATATAGTTAATCACAGAACACTTCTTGCAAGAAACACAAGTAACCTTACTGAAAAGGCGAATTAGAAAAACTAGTCCAGATTAGCCAAGTCTGCCGTGGGTAAGTGTTGATTTCGGTGGCTATTGTGACGAGGACAGCAACATAAAGAGACAGTCCAGGTTGTATTGTAAAATATTGCAGAAACGTTTCCTGATTTAAAAGAAACATTTACAAAAATTCAACCTTGGAGTTGCCCGCAATTCTGGAAATCTTCTTGAATGTCTTTACCTGTGACACGTTTAGGAGAAGAACCAATTAAAAACCTTTAAAACCAGTTGGTTACAAAAATTAACAAAATCTCATTTTATTAAATTTACGGACAGAAATTGGGTCAATTTATTTCAGAAACTTTCCCGAAACGTTTTCAGAAACCTATTGTTTTCTCGAATTTTGATTGTTTTATTCTAAATGATTTGTGAATGTAAAAGAAAGATTTTCAGAACCGTGCATATCTATGAGTTTGCTTACACTTATGCTTACACTTAACATTTCTTCTACATAACGGAATTTTTCTATACTTTTTATAGTAAACTTTGAATAGTTTATATGATACAAACAGAGGCGTAGCGTCAAGGGGGGCACGGACCACTTTACTAGCAGTATTTTTATATACTATATTTGGCCTTATTTAATTCATACCGTCCAAAGATTAAATAAGGCTAAACGTAGTATATAATTATACTGGTAGTAAAATGATCGTGCCCCCCCCCCCTGACGCTACGCCACTGGGTTGGGTTGGGTTGATTATTGACGGCCAATTATCGACACGAGGGATATAGGCCCGGGGGGAGTGCCCTTCGTGGGGGTCTTTCTAAGGGAACCTAATCCGTATTTACGCATGGAGAAGATCCACGGCTCGAAAGAAAACCACGAAAACTCCGAGCGATTAGGCCGACGGGCGCGATTGGGATCGAACCCAGCACCTCCCGTCTACCAGCTTCGAGAGCACAACCTCTCAGCCACTGGTGGGGCCGCTACGCCACTGGATACAAAGGTCAATTTAAAATATTTAAAACCATAGAAATGACACATAACGTACTCTTGCTTTTTAAAAAGATGTTTTTGTTATTTTTAATTTTAGAAGAATATATCTCAGATTATATTACTTTCATAACGATGGAGGTATGTATTATTACTTAAATTATTTATGCACCATTTTGTTTTCTATGAAAGTATTAAAAATGTGCTGTATTTTTTTTTTTTTTTTTTTTTTGCCAAAAAAAAATTGATAGATGAGAAGGAACTTTCTACAAAATTAAGTTTTTTTTTTCCCACACTTAATCCTGCAATATTTGAAAATACTCAAAATAGATAAATATTTATTATTTTAAAAGCTGAAAAATATCAATAAATACAAACTTTTCTGGCCAAAAGTAATAGTTTTCAAAGAAGTCGCATAGCAAACACCATTCTAAAAATAGCGTGCAAATAAAATTCTATCTAAATGGAACGAAATGTTGCTTATTTTAATCTTCGAAAATTAAAGTATATCGAAAAATATTATCGCGCAAAATTGTTCACGAGGAGTCAAGAATATATTTTATTGATTGCAATATGCGCGCAGATAGATTCCAGATTTTTTTTAAAACTTTTAAGAATGTTTAAAAAATAATTAGGAAAATAAGTAAAAATAAATCTATGGTGAAATAAGTTTGTGGTGAGTTTTGAATTTCAGTATTTCCTATGCAAAATTTTACTATGAACCATTTTCAACAGAAATAACCTTCAGGGCAGGGTCCAATAAATCTAAATGAAGATTTTTGTTTAAAAAAACAAGTATTCAATATATGTCTTTATTTATTTTACTGAAATTCTTAAAAATATTTAAATGTCGTTAATTAGGGGTCTTCAACCTGTGGCTCGCGGTCACAGATGTACAACTATTCTAGAACAGAAAAAATGTCGTATTTAAACAGAAAAATTTTACAACTAAATAAAATGAAGATATCTTTTTGGAATTTGTGATGGCAAGTGACTTTCAGGCACAAAGTTTGAATACACGTATTGTTTATTAAGCTTTGTATTATGGATAATTCATTATTCTACATTCAGGTCTCACACCCCAGACAACACAAACACATCCTAAAAACATCCAAAAGATGTCATATTTAGGACAAGCTGATATCCTGTGGACCGATGAAATGGTCCTCTCGACAGTTACAGGACATCCCCTAAGTTTCGAAATGTCACACCTTTCAACGTCCTATGGATGTCATCTCATGACACATTTTGGACGGTTATAGGGCACTTGCATTACATCCTCTGGATGGTCATATTTAGGATAAGCTGATATCCTGTGGATGGATGAAATCATCCTGTAGACAGTTATAGGATATCCTGTGGATGGATGAAATCATCCTGTAGACAGTTATAGGATATCCCCTGGGTGTCGAAATGTCACACCTGTCAATATCCTATGGATGTCATTACACAACACCTTATGGATGGTTATAGGGCATCCTCTGGGTGTCAAAATGTCACACCTGTCAGCATCCTGTGGATGGTTTTTATGATATTACTGCCTTCAATTTGCATTTTTGAAATTCATATGTACATAAACATATGACAATGCATAGATCTATTGTTACTGAAAACATTTATTTTATAAATTTAATAGTTTAAAAATATCTTCATTTATTAGATTTATTAGAGAGAATAAAAGTTTTTATTTTTTAAGAAAGGGTTTTGAATAATCTTTCTTTTAAAAAAAATATCCAATCTAACAAAGATCTCGATCTCATACACTATATAATTTATTTAATAAAAAATGTTTTCAGTAACAATATATTGAGGTATATATGAATTTTAAAAATGCAAATTGAAGGCAGAAGATATCTTATATTATCAATAAAATTTAAGAAATTTTGTAAAATTCCTTACTTATATATATTGATATATATCATATATAATTATATAGCCCTTTCATCTGATATTCTCGATAAAATTCAAGAAAATTTAAGATATTTTGTAAAATTCCTTACTTGTATAATTATTTTTTACATATTTTATTCTTAATTTGAGCAAATATTATATAAAATGATGCAATTAAAAAAATTTTCATGACCTTTTTTTAAGTGCTATGTCTGAAGTGGAACTTATCATTCTTGTCGTAAGAAGTCATATAAAAACTTAAGGCAGTATTCAAAAAAAATATTTTTCCATGCTCAACAACTCAAAATTTTATGACACATTTTCAAACTCATTTTTAAAAGTAAACACATGAAACTTGGCGGCGTGATTTATGAAGAGATTTATAAGGGACCTACGTTTTTATTTTTCGTTCAATTAATTAGAAATTGATTTACAAACAAATATTTTCAAAGTACTTTTTTTTTTGTTTCCAGCGCTATTGCTTCGGGAAATTCGGTTCTAAATGTCCACTTTGACAGCATTTTAAAAAATATATTCTGCCTTTATCAAAAAATTGAGACAACACGGACATTATAACGTTTCTGAATAAGAGAACCTGCCAATTGGATGCATTTTCGAGCAAAAATGAATTTAAAAATGTGTTTCAAAATAAGCAGTTTGGATTTGAATACACCCTTAAGTTTTTTTTTTAAATAACAATTTTTTTTTTACTTTGCAATTATTTGTTTTACTTACTACAAAAAGCATGTAAATACCTGATCCACTTTAGGAACACCCGGTATATGCAACAAATGTTATGCATTTGATCGTCCTCTGATAAGGTGCCACATGAAATTTAAAAGTATCGTTTTGTCCCTCTGATGATGGTTTTACATTGTTTTTCTAGAATAAAGCTACTGCATAAGTCATCTGTTAATACTTTTGCATTCAAAACAAATAAAGGACAGAAAAGCATGCCCTTTCATATTTAGTGACCGAAGCACACATTTACTGCTGTGATAATTTGGCTATACAGCTTCAGATTCAATTTGTTTTACTTACCTTTGTACTTAAATACATTACCTTACTTTAACAAAATGAGACAGTACCATGATTATGTAAATGCTAATGGCCCAGAAAGTGCATTTGATATATGTCACAAAGTATTAACACAAATTTGAGCAATATTAAGATATTGTTTGCTTTCATTGTTCTAACTTTAATGAATAAACAACTTCTGTATTTTAAACAATTGCACATATTACACTAAGTGCTCAATATAAAATAATAAACTTAAATTATATGACATACAAAAATTAAATCTTTATGCAAAAGTCATCAGAAGTGAATACCTGAAAATTTTAAAATTTTACTCCCAATCTAATTGGAAATCAGTAAAGGAATAAAAATTAAAAAATATATTTCACAATGTCATGAAAGATAGTATGGGGAAAATGATACCCGCTGTTGAATAATCTTACTATTTTTTTTAAATTCTATAATGTTACAAATTGCACAATAAAAAAATTCACATTAAAAACAAAACAAATATTTATTTACAACTTTCACGATAAAATACTGTTGTAAGCTCGGGGTTCGAAAGGACTGATGCCAATATATAAGAACAATAAAAAGGCTTTATTCACTATAAACAGTGCAATACGATCACAAATATCTTCTGAAAATTACAAGATATTCAGTAATCTTCAAATCCAATAAAAGCGCAGCAAAATTTCACACAGAAACAATGCATTCGATACGACGTATCAACGACAAAATCGATCCGAGTAACACAGTTCTCAATGCAAAGCCTCTCGTATGACTTCAATCGCAGTTGACAGACAACTAACTAACTGAACTGATGGAGGTCCTTATATAGGTTTCAGAGATCTTTCTAGATTATTCCAGAGCCTTCAGATGCTAGAAATTACCAGAAAGTGCTTTAACTTTCGATAGAGAACCCAAGCAAGAAAGGATCCCAATGTATAGGTATAAGGGGGGTGTGGTTGCACAAAAAGTCGCCAAATCCGTCGCCAACTTGGCGACATATCACCAAATTTGGCGACAAAAATAAGTCGCCAAAACCATCGCCAACTTGGCGAAAAACCCATTCCTTGGCGATTTTCAATAGAACTCCATTATAAAACCGATGCTGTAAGGTTGTTTTTCTTGCAAAGCACCTGAGGCCTTTAGCATTGAGTTACATGATGCTCAATAGGAAATACATTAATAATACTGCAATTTTCACAATAATAAAATAAAATAAAT
Source organism: Maratus michaelseni (assembly GCA_963931845.1). Lineage (NCBI taxonomy): Eukaryota > Metazoa > Arthropoda > Arachnida > Araneae > Salticidae > Maratus > Maratus michaelseni. Next base: position 228,061,089 of record OZ007586.1, read on the forward strand.
TTAAACAAATGGAATATTTACAGGTATATACAAAATTCATAACATTGCCCCCCTCTCAAGGACTGCACGTCCCGGGCAGTTCAACCTTTGATAGAAAAGCAAACCCGTTACCAACAAATGTTATACTATTTAAAACACATTCATAATGCTGAATTATACAAACTATACACTTATTTAAAAATAAAATAAAATTAAAACATAGACATTATTACATACAAGTATTTAAATAATAATAACAATAATAATGATAATGCTAAGCAAAATAAATAATTACATTAATTTATATACAAGACCATGGTCATACTAATTTACATTACACTATTTATACATTATTTACATTACACTATTTACAATCAATGAACTAAGTACTATGGCCATAGTATGGAGCCAGCCTGTCGTAATGAACGACTCTAGGCTTCGAACTTGGTGACTTTCGGATCCGAATTACGACATCGTTCAGTCTGTTTAGGACTGTATAAGGACCGTCCCAGTGCGATTGCAGTTTGGGAGAAAGTCCTTTACGTCGAGTCGGATTATAAAACCAAACCTTGTCACCTTCTTTGAATTGATGTCCCGTGGCTTTCGTGTCGTACCTGGTCTTCATCTTCTCCGTCTGTATATTGATCCGCTCTCGAGCCAAGTTGTGGACGTCTTCAAATCGTGCCTGGAGATTCTGCACGTATCCCTCTGGCGATGAAGGCGCATCTGGAGGGCGACCAAAAATCAGATCACAAGGCAGACGAAGATCACGACCGAAAAGCATCTGAGACGGGGAATAGCCGGTTGTTTCATGGACGGCGCTGCGATAGGCGAGAAGAAACAAGGGATGTTTTTGGTCCCAGTCTTGTTGGTTTCTTGAGACTAGCAGTGAGAGATTGTTGAGGATGGTACGATTAAATCTCTCAACCATGCCATCCGATTGTGGATGTAAAGGCGTCGTCCTAGTTTTGTCCATTCCGAGAAGTTGACAGAGACCCTCAATCACAGCAGAGATGAAATTTCTCCCCTGGTCCGAATGCATTTGAAGAGGGACTCCATACCTTGATATCCACTGGTGTACCAAGGCATCCGCAACCGTAGAAGCTTCTTGATCAGGGATGGCATAAACTTCAGGCCATTTCGTGAAATAGTCCATGACAACAAGGAGGTATTTGTTGCCATCAGCACTTCTTGGCAGAGGACCTAGGATGTCAAGGGCGATGCGTTCGAAAGGTGCTCCTACATTGTAGAGATGTAGTCTTCCTCGGCTACGTTTCTTTGGTCCTTTCCGAGCTGCACATGCATCGCAAGATTTGCACCATCGTTCGACGTCAGCTCTCGCTTTTCCCCAGAAGAAGCGCTCTCGGACTCTGTGTAATGTTTTCATGACTCCAAAATGGCCACCAGTGGGACTGCCATGTAATTCCTTGAGGACCTCTGGGATTCGGGATCGAGGAAGTACCAACTGCCACCGAGATGTCTTCCCATCTTCCGATTCGAATTTTCGGAACAGGACACCATTCCTGACGTGGAGAGAGTTCCAAAGAGCCCAATATTGCTTCGTCGTAGGACTGTAAGTCGAGATGTCTTTCCAACTGGGCTTCGTCCTAGAAGATTCTAATAACTCCAAGATTGGTTTGATCTCAGAGTCTGCCATTTGATCTTCTCGAATCTTCTCATCACTCCAGGGATCTGGTGGCGTCAATAGTGAAGTCTTCGTCTGGCGTATGACATATTCGGGATTATACTTGCTCTCCGCTCTGGAACAATAGCGACAGCTCTCGGGACACGGTCTTCTTGATAGGGCATCGGCGTTTCCATGCGATGAGCCTTTGCGATGCCTGATGTCAAAGTCGTATTCCTGGAGTCGTTGTATCCATCTGGCTACTTGGCCCTCTGGGTTCTTAAAATTCATCAGCCATGTTAGGGATGCGTGGTCAGTACGAAGGAGAAATTTCCTGCCATAGAGATAGTGATGGAAGTGTTCTATGGCTTTCACTATAGCTAATAACTCCTTACGAGTCACGCAATAATTCCGCTCTGGTTTCGATAAACATTTGCTCCAGTATGCTACGACTCGTTCTTGGCCATCTATTTCTTGGGAAAGTACAGCGCCGACACTTTACTGACTGGCATCCGTGTCCACAATGAATTGTTTGTGGGGGTCTGGATAGGTAAGGACTGGAGAGGATGTGAGAGCTTCTTTCAGCCGCTGGAATGAATTGTCGCATTCTTGTGTCCATAGAAACTTCTGTTTGCTTTCAGTGAGCCTATGCAAGGGTCTTGCGATGTTGGAGAACCCCTGTACAAACTTTCTGTAATAAGTGCATAGTCCCAGAAAGCTTCGCAACTGATGGACATTTTCCGGACGTTTCCAGTGCTTTACTGCAGACACTTTTTCAGGATCTGTTCGAACACCTTCAGCTGAGATGATGTGTCCTAAATAGTTTACTTCTCGTTGGAAGAACTTGCATTTCAAAGGGTTCAACTTTAAATTCGCCGCTCTTAGTTTCGTTAACACTTTTCGAATATTCTCTAGATGTTCTTCAAACGTGCGGCCACCAATGATGACGTCATCTAGGTAGATGAGACAAGCTTCAAAAGTCAGGCCTTTTAACACTGTCTCCATGAGGCGCTCGAATGTTGCTGGAGCATTCCAGAGCCCGAATGGCATAACTTTGAATTGCCAAAGTCCTTGTCCAGTAGTAAATGCGGTCTTCTCTTTGTCATCAGGATGGATCTCTACTTGCCAATATCCACTCTTCAAATCCAGTGTGGAAAACCATTTATGCCCTGAAAGAGTATCTAGCGTGTCGTCTATTCTTGGTAGAGGATAGCTGTCCTTCTTCGTGATATCGTTAAGTTTACGATAATCCACACAAAATCTTGTGGAGCCATCTTTCTTTCGGACCAACACGATGGGAGAGGCCCACGGACTTGATGACGGTTCGATGATGTCACTATCCTGCATCTCTCGTAAGAGCTTAGAAACCTCTTCTTGTTTTGCAAACGGCAAGCGTCTTGGATGCTGTTTAATCGGTGGATGGTCGGCAGTATCAATTCTATGACGTGTCAGAGAAGTGCGACCTATATCATTCTCGTTTTGTGAAAACACATCCGTAAATTCCTGGAACAGTCTTTCTGCGGCATGTCTCTGCTCAGGAGATAAATTCTCATTTCGTCCAATTTCAGGTGTTAAACTTGTAGGCGGCTCCGACAACGTCAAGCTCAGGTCTTTGCAAACACAGGTGACTGGAGCACAGGTAGCAAGCACTTCACCCTTCTGGATAATTCTAGACTTTTCACTTACATTCGCCATCCTCACGGGTATCACATCTCTCGACAGATCTACCAGCGCTGATGCTATTAGCACTCCTTTTGGGCTCTTCTCAGGATATCCAACCAAGCCACACTGAAAACTTCTTTCGTTTCCAGTTACTCCAGGTATCATCATTTCGGTTCGAGGAGGGATGATAACATCTGCCTTGGCTGTGATCCGTTGAATAGACCCGGACTCATTTCCAAGTTTGAAAATAGTGACATCTTCTTGAGCAGAGCGTAACTCATTCTTCTTAAAGTCCAGTGTAAATCCATGCTCTTTTAAAAAGTCCAGTCCGAGTATGAAAGGGTCTGAAATATCGGCCACACAGACTGTATGGTGGTAAGCGGCGTTCCCAAACTTTATTTTCAGTGTCATTCTTCCATGTATATCGATCTTATCTCCGGTCGCAGTTTGAAGAATAACACGCGGCGGGGTCCAGAAGAGTTTTTCTTTCAGCTGCTGAGCTAGATCTTTCCGAATGATGGTCACATTGGCTCCTGTATCGATGATCATATTACAGGGCAAATCATTTACACTTCCAACTAGAAAAACTCCGTTCTCGCCGCAACTTCTTGCAGAAATTTCACATACTTGAAAATGGGGCTTCTCAAAATCTGGCAACCTCCGCCCCGCAAGATAGCCATTAATCAGTTTTCCTGCTCCTCCGTTAGCGGGAGAGATATTACCTTCGGTGCTGGGTCGTCTTGGGCAGTCGATTTGGATATGGCCTTCTCCACCGCATTTCCAGCACTTGATCTGCCTGTAAGGTTTGTTGGCCATTAAGGAGTTCATCTTTCTCATTATGTCATTCATCTGCTGCTGTAAGCGCTCCACAGCTCTATCCGACGTCTCAGGCAGGTTGGCTGCTCGCACAAAGTGTCGATCTTTCCTAGTAGCTTGCTGGGCTGCCTCGAATTTCAGAGCGTAAACCAAAGCCCCTTTTAAATCATTGAGATCTGCAATCCGGAGTGCTGTCTGGATCTCAGGGTCACGCACACGATCAATAAAATGCTGCAGAGCCAAGCTATCTCTAATTTCAGTCGGACAGTCAGGATAAGCAAGATGTGAAAGTCTCTCGACATCCGTAGCAAGCTCTTGCAGGGATTCAGTGGATTTCTGCTGTCGAGATTTGAGCTGGAGTCTGCTATATTCCTTCATGCATTTCTCGCCAAAGCGTAATTCTAAGGCACTGACGAGCGTTTCAAAATCCAGCGGTTCATTTGCAGGCAAAGTCAGTAGGACGTCGGCAGCATCAGCTCGTAGAGAAGCAGCTAACTGGCAAGCCTTTGTCTGGGAATCCCATCCATTGGCGTCCGCTACGATCCCAAATTGTGTCTTAAAAACTGGCCATGAGGATTTTCCGTCATAGGTCGAGAGTTTAATAGAGGCCCGGGGAAGCATAGCTTGATAATTGACATCTTCGGGATAGTTTTCGGCAGTTATCTTTTGTTTCTTCACATTTTCCAACTCCTTTTCTATACTCTCTATCTTTTCTTCTACGGTATTGGCTGTCTTTTGAACTTTTTCCTCTATTTCCAGAAATCTTCCTTCAAATTTGTTTTCCACGCTGTTAATTCTTTCATTTAAAGATGTTATTTTATTATCTATTAATTCTTTCAACTCACCAAGGTTTGTTGACATATCCTTCTACATTTCTTCCGACATCTCTTTCATTTCAGCCTGGTTTTCTGTCACTTTCTCATCTATCGCTGACATTTCCTTCTTCATTTCTTCCGACATTTCCTTCATTTCAGCCTGGTTTGCAGTCATTTTCTCATCCATCGCTGACATTTCCTTCTTCATTTCAGCCTGGTTCGCAGTCATTTTCTCATCCATCGCTGACATTTCCTTCTTCATTTCAGCCTGGTTCGCAGTCATTTTCTCATCCATCTCTCCTAATTTCTCCAATAATTTAGTCAGTTGCGCCTCCATTGCTCTGGTAATCGGCATTCAATCCCACTTCTGACACCAAATGTTGTAAGCTCGGGGTTCGAAAGGACTGATGCCAATATATAAGAACAATAAAAAGGCTTTATTCACTATAAACAGTGCAATACGATCACAAATATCTTCTGAAAATTACAAGATATTCAGTAATCTTCAAATCCAATAAAAGCGCAGCAAAATTTCACACAGAAACAATGCATTCGATACGACGTATCAACGACAAAATCGATCCGAGTAACACAGTTCTCAATGCAAAGCCTCTCGTATGACTTCAATCGCAGTTGACAGACAACTAACTAACTGAACTGATGGAGGTCCTTATATAGGTTTCAGAGATCTTTCTAGATTATTCCAGAGCCTTCAGATGCTAGAAATTACCAGAAAGTGCTTTAACTTTCGATAGAGAACCCAAGCAAGAAAGGATCCCAATGTATAGGTATAAGGGGGGTGTGGTTGCACAAAAAGTCGCCAAATCCGTCGCCAACTTGGCGATATATCGCCAAATTTGGCGACAAAAATAAGTCGCCAAAACCATCGCCAACTTGGCGAAAAACCCATTCCTTGGCGATTTTCCAATAGAACTCCATTATAAAACCGATGCTGTAAGGTTGTTTTTCTTGCAAAGCACCTGAGGCCTTTAGCATTGAGTTACATGATGCTCAATAGGAAATACATTAATAATACTGCAATTTTCACAATAATAAAATAAAATAAATTTAAACAAATGGAATATTTACAGGTATATACAAAATTCATAACAATACAAAACAAATATTTATTTATAACTTTCCACAATAAAATACAAAACAAATATTTATTTACAACTTTCCACATCACAAAACATAATTTTTTTTTTCTTTGCAACAATCTGGTTTCTTCCACCTTGCTGTTGTCACAGAAATTTCTGCTCGGCACACATCTGTAAAGAAGAAAAGAAAAAATATACATTTCTACCTAACTTTATAAGTGCATCACATTCATTCAAAATGAATAAATCAGCATATATACACAAGATATACAATAATTTCTTAGCGTTTGTTTCTTCAAAAGATCTTACAGTAAAATTTATTAAGTTATTTTTAGGAACTTTACTATTTAAGCCTTATGGGATATTTGAACAACTATGAAAAAGTAAAAGCACATCTTATTTTATGTCGAAAAACGTCATACAGAATGAAAGCACCTGCCTTGTTTTGTGTCGAATAAAAAAAAAATCTTAATATTTATAACTGATGGTAATGTCATATTTTTAATAATTAAAAATGATGGTAATTACAAGCAAAATGTACTACAGTAGACTCCCCAAATCCACATGAGTCCATCATAACACTAAAATTGTGCAAATTTTTGAATTATTTGCAGATTTCTGGTTTATTTACATTTTTTAAGCAGTAATACGAATGTAACAATGCATTTGAAATTACAATGAATATGTCTATAATAAAGTAAATTATTAAGTAAAACAATAAAGTACTAAATATTAAGAAAATGTAAAACTTGATTAAAATATAAAAAGTAAAGATCAAGTATGTATTTAGTAATGTGTAAGGCGTAAGTATGCTAAATAAAGATTAGATATCATCATCATCAACTGTTTTCAATCCACTGCTGGATTCTCACCCAGATTTTTCCATTGTTTCCTGTCTAGTGTTTTAGTCATCCAATTAACACTGACAACTTATCTGATTTTTTCACTCCATCTTACTTGAGGTCATCTTCTTGGTCGTTTTACATCACTGGGATACTACTGTAGGGTGTTTGTGCTCCATCTACTGTCTTATCTTTTTGCAATGTGCCCCGCCCATTTTCCATTTTAGACGTTTAATTCTTTCAATGACGTCAAAAACTTTCGTCTAACTTCTCATCCAGGTTATTCTCTTTCTATCGCTTCTAGTTATGCCTATCGTACATCTTTCTATACTTCGCTGTGTTCGGGTCTGGATACCGGGTTGCGTTAGTGAAGGAAACACTTGATGGAGAAGTTTCTGTAGAAGCACAATTTTAGTCATCAATATTGGTTTGACACTAAACGGTATTTGCCGTTCCGCTGCACCAGATTTAGTACAGCAATCCTATACTTTACAGATTAACAAACTACAACTTGTGTGTTCAGGGGTCGATGCAGGGTTTTTTTTTCTTGGGGCCCATTTTGTGAAAAGTAAAGGTTATTTTTGTGAAATTTATTATATTTTGGTGAAAAATAACATTTTGTGGCGAAAGTTGATATCCAGTTAATCAAATTCAGACCAAGCATTTAAAAACAAAAACCGTTTAAAATCCTTTTGCTGAAGTTTTTCTCTCTGGTGAACTTGCTTGTTTACAAATTACATATTTTAAAAATCACAAAATAATAAATAGTAAGTTTTTATGCAATAGCATTTTGTGAAGGAGCCCATTTTATCAAATTGATTTTTGTGAAGGGGCCCATTTTATCAAATTGATTTTTGTGAAGGGGCCCATTTTATCAAATTGATTTTTGTGAAGGGGCCCATTTTATCAAATTGAATTTTGTGAAGGGTCCGATTTCATTAAATAGATTTTTGTGAAGGGGCCCTAAATAGGCCCCAAATTTTTCCTGGATCGACCCCTGGTGTTTCATTTTAAAATGCTTGTTGCACTTATGCTGAATTGGTGTTTGTTATGAGAACATAAGATTTATTTTTATAAAAGCTATGATTTATCAAACTTATAAGTTATAATGCTCTAAAATAAGGCTTATTTTTGTATGGAGTAAAAAATTTAAAAAGAAAATAACAATGTGTGCTGTATTTGAACACACGGCAAATGTAATATGGTGAGAAAATGCTTTTTTAACCATTAAAATGATGTCAGGGCTTAATATACTTACATATCTACCGTATTATTGGGAATATCAGCCGTACCAATGAAAATCTGTTTTAAAAAAAGTATATCCACGTAAGCGGCGCACCTGTAAAAATCTCTTTTTTAAAAATGTATAGTTCCGCACCCAAGGAACTCAAATTTACGTATAAATATTTTCACTTAAATGCCACAAAAAAAAAAATTAAACTAGTAATTAAATATAAAGAACTATTGTAATATTAGTTAGTAATATATAAATAATTTAACTTAAGTGCTGAAAAAAAAAAAAAATATATATATATATAAGGATATCATATAGAGACTTTGTGCCGAAACTACTGTAGCATAACTAGAGCAGTGTTCCTGTAATTTTTTTTTTTTTTTAAGGGCGAAGGGAGATTCCTTTTGACAAAAGACATGTTAGATTTAAGGTATGCAAATGACAAAAAAATTTAAACAAGCAAAATATTACTGAAAAATGTTATGTAATAAACCATTATGAAAACATTTTTAAAATATGTAGTTTTATGTTAACTCCCCTGACTACTGCTAAAAGCACCTTTTCGTCACCGAAGCAATAATCAAACAGAGAAAAATACAGTATTTAATCTATACCATCAGAAGCTGATGATCTTATTCTGATAACGTTCGGCGACTTCCGACTGCAAATAGTTTAATAAACAAAACAAAAACCACAGATAGTTCTCTCTTTTCTTTGCAGTTGCTTTTTTGTGGGGATGCTCTCATTTTCTAATAATTGATTATTTTTTAATAAAAGTTTGTTACACAGCCTAATTTACTATTATTGAACTTGCTGAAAACTTGAACAAATTTCGTCAATTGACGATGGAGATATCAATTATTTTTTTTAATAGTAAGGTAAAAACAGGTTTTGCCTTTCATTCTTTTTCTTTTAATTATTTTTTCCGTTTGCTTGAAGCTCAATTTTTTTCCCATTTGGCACTAACTATTACGCGTGACGACAATAGTGTTGATATAACACAGTTTAGAGATACCTAGAATTTAAATATTCTGGGCCGAAATTAGCTTTTTTTTCACAGCGGCAAACAGGGATTTTGGCACCCCCACTAACCCTACCTTTCTCGCAAAGTAAATTTACAAAGATACTTTTACTAAGTTTTTAATAGCTAACTTATTTTAAACTGAAAAATATGTAATCATAAAATACGTAATAGTGAACTCTGTGCTTTGTCAAATACACTGCTCAAAACAATTAAAGGATATTGCAGTTTTAGGTGGATTTTGTATCTGGGAAACTTTTTAGCTGATTGATACATGGTCGACAGACATAGTAGGTTATATGAGAATAAATTACACATGTTTGGCAGAAAAAAATGCATTTTATTGCGCATTTGTGTACAAAAGGAAAAAAACACAATTTGTGCATATGAGAAAAAAAGAATAAGAAAAGGTGTTTTCTTCAAAGAAAATCATTTTCAGTAGGGGGTATGGTTTCCACGGGCGGCCAGCAACGTTGAACACCTTTGAGGCATGAACTCAATGAGGCTATTAATGACGAGTTGGGGTATTCTGCCCCACTCTTCCAGAAGAGCTCTTTCCAGTTCTTGGAGAGTTTGTGGGGGTTGTTGGCGGCCAGAAACTCGTCTTTCTAGAGCGTCCCAAACGTGCTCTATTGGATTCATGTCTGGAAAACACGCTGGCCATTCCATTCGAACGATTCCTTCCTCGAAAAGGAAATCCTCCACCAGGTTTGCACAATGTGGCCTGCAGTTATCGTCCATTAAAATGAAGTTATCTCCGATTGCTGCAGCGTAAGGGACTACAATAGGTCTGAGGATCTCATCCCTATATCGGCGACCAGTCAGAGCTCCATCTCGAATGATGTAGAGGTCAGTGCGCCCGTCAATGGAGATGCCCCCATACACCAACACTCCTCCACCGCCAAATCTGACACTTTCGTGCACGAACGCAGGATTATTCCTACTGCCACGGTCCCTCCAGATGAAAATACGCCTATTATCCGGATGCACAGAAAAACGGGACTCGTCAGAAAACAGAATATTGCTCCATTCATTTCTCCTCCAGTTGACCACTCCCTGCGGTCGCGACGATGCCTTGATGTTAATCTAACACATACCATCGGTCGGCGAGCATACAGACCTACAGCATGGAGCCGGTTTCGGACAGTCTGAGTTGAAATCGTGGTGCCTGTAGCCGAGCGAAGGTGTTGTTGGAGAAGAGTAGCGTTCATGTTTCGGTGTCTCCGAGCTGTTAACGCTAAATACCGATCTTCATTGGGCGTTGTTGCCCGTCTACGACCTTGCCCTGGTCTTCGGCCTGCACATCCACTCTTCAAAAAACGGTTCCAGGTCCTGGAAATGACACTTTGTGACACTCCAATGGCTTGCGCTACTTCGGCTTGAGTTTGGCCCTCTTCTAACCTACCAACAATTCTCCAAACTTCTGAATCTGTCAAATGACTTCGCTGAGACATCGTACTCATCGAAACAAAGCAATCACTGAATGCCGATCATCCTTGTCTTCATTCTCTTTTATCCAGTTGAAAGTCACATTTCATTCGCTGCCGCTGAAGCGACGTTTTTGACGTCGAACTCAAAATTTGCATACTCCACAGTTTGAAAACAAGAAAAATTTGCATTTGTGATTCTCTTCTTCTATTTTCGGCAAAAAAAATTTCGTTTATATCTTTATTTTATATAAAACTTCAAATATCCTTTAATTGTTTTGAGCAGTGTACTTATTCAATAAAACCTGTGAGTACAGAATCAAAAGGAACAAGACAAAATTCAGTTTTAGTCTTAGCAAATAGAATTGATGCTATTGTTACTGTTGGATCCGTGTATTTTTTTCATTTAAGACAGGATTCTATTACAGAAAGATTTTACTGTAGTTATAATATTACATTACAATTGAACAGATGTTTAAAGTCCTAGTGTTATAAGTCATAATGTCATAAGAACTGAAAAACCAGAATTTTCTGTAGGAATATAACAATGAATTCTAATACTGTAAAACATCTTTGTATGTTATCTACATACAGTTTCATGGAGCTGTCATTTATACTGCACTTCCTATTTATAGACTAATATGTTTAGATACTTTCCTGAACCTAAATTCCAAATTATAATAGTGACTCGGAACAAAAAAAAAAGTTTTTAATAAGTATTTTATTATGTGAATTTTCTACCTTTTACTTTCTAGTGTCCCATGAATTCTCAGTTTTTCTTTTGAATTTTCCAACTTACAAAACATTTTTGCCCAAATTTCATATACTTTTTTTTGTATCAAGCAACAAACCAAATGTTCATTTGTCGTCCCCCATGCCTTCCATTCTGGCGCCCGGGGCACATGCCCCCTCTGTGCTGCCTTTAGTTTCAGCCCTGAATATTAATAATCAAAAAGTGCTGCAGAATGTTTACATTTAAAATAAATGTCAATATACTTAAAATCTTGGTACTTTTCGGTTAGCCAGGCACCACTAATTAGAGATCTGCACAGGCCGGGCTCGGGCCTATTTTCCTTCACTGCACTCGGGCTAGGCCTGGTCTCCACTCGTTTTGGGCTGAGCTCGGGCCTAGTGATTACTCTTTATGGCCCGGGTTCGGGCCTTTCTTTTTTCCTGAAGGATCAGGCCGTGTCTTAAATTATTTTTTCCGTACAGAGCCGGGACTGGTTTCATCCTTCCTAGTCTTCACACCCCAAAATTTTCAGTCCTGGTTTTGACCCTATAAAAATCATTGTCTCGGCTTGGCCTGGTCCGTTCGAAGGTCAGTAAAATAAGACCTGGCACAAAAATCTTTGAAAAAAATGCATATATTTTTAAATTGCCATTATTCTACAATTAAACATTAAAATATATTATTTTTAAAGAAAAGTAGATTTGTACAATATGGCTAAATTAAAATATAGTGAAACGTGTGAAAAAGAACCTGCTTATGACGGAATCCTGTCTTAAACTGAAAAATGTGTTGATCCATGCAAAATGAATATACTAATACGTAAGAAAATAATATATAATATATTTACACCTGCTAAGAAGGCAAATTGTCTATAACTCATTTTTTTTCCCCTATGCAATTCCGTCTTAGAAGATTTTAATGTATAGCATTTTTCTGATTTTTAACACTTCAATACATGGAATATGGATTAACAGTATTAATGATAACTTAAACACATACATACAACAAATAGAGATTTATTAAAAAAATAAATATCGCAGACTGCGGCACTTCTATAAAAATGAAGATTGTAAACATGAAAAAAAAAAAAAAAAAAAAAAAAAAAAAAAGAGCTTAGATAGGAATTTTTGGTTAGATCTACTCCTACAAGGCAAATTTTTAACCAAATCATCGTAAAAATCAATGTTTTGTGGAAATTAACTCAGGCCGGCCTTTTAGCTTTTATACCGGGACGAACTTACTTTTAAATCGGGCCGGGTCAGGCCAATATTTTTTTGCTCGGCCCGAACTTTAGATTTTTGTATCAGGCCGGGCCTGGAAATTTCGGCCCATGCAGACCTCTACCACTGATATATGTACATGTATATATATATACCATATATCTGCAAATACATATTATATACATACATATTATATATATGTACATATGTCACTGGCACCCGGCTAACCGAAAAGTACCAAAAATTTTAACATAAAATTACGGTTTATTTCTTCTGAAAAAAAAATAGTTTGAATTAAATGTACTTTAAGATAAAATGAAGATTTTCTATACTTATATGACTGCTAAAAAGATATTTATTGCCTTTTGACAGGTATGCTAGTAGAACTTTTAATTTTTGTATCGGACCAGGCTGAATTTTGTTTTGTATGGGTACCAATACAAAAATTAATTTGGGAGATCTATCAATGTTAACTGAATATTTTAGAAATTACCGAAAAAAAAAAAAAATCAGTTTTCAAAAACAAGCCATGGAATATAAACATTTCAATAAATAAATACGTAAAAATGTTCCAAAGCACAACAATTCATAAATATGCTTAAATGCAAAAATATGACAATTCAATAAAAGCTATAAAACTACATGCTCACATATTCTTTTATTTTTAAGAAAAGGAAATAATAATAATAAATCAATTAAACATACCACTGCTTAGAGTCCATTGCAGACTTCTTTTCCTGCATTTAGCTCAATTTACAGCTGGATTTTTCAAAAATTACTTGCATAGTCTCTAAAATAAAGAAATAACTTTGAAATGAAGCATGTGTAAATAAATGTGTCAAATTAACATTTTAACCCGTCAGCATACACACTGGGATAAAATCTACCCCAGCTCAGAACTATTACTTAAAAATGTGCGTAAATCGTTCGAGATCATTCTGAGCTTTACAGTACCTTTCAAGCTGAAAGAGATAAAGATGTGGCCCAAAAGAATTTACCTCCGGTTGTGAGATTTTCCATTCTTTTGTTATAAAAATATCACGTGGGAGGAAATTTACCCCACGCGTGTTATAACGTAACCCATAATGATAGGAAAATGTTAATGCAAATGTTTATGTAAAAAATATAGTGTGCAAATAATAATATAATTTTTCTTTTAAACATTAACAACTCTTGCACATACAGTTTCTATATATCAGTTTTATATTTTTTTGTATTTTTATGGCTAAATTTGGATTGAAAAAACTTTGTATGTAATGATATGCAGAAAAAAATCTTAATGCTAGATTTTATGTTTTTTTTTTCTTTAAATATGAAAAAACCTCTTATTTTAAGTTAAATTATTTTCTTTATTGATTTACAGTTTATTTCAAAATATAAATTTTTGCTTATAATCAAACCGGGGGGAAATTGACACAAGAAAACCCATTGGGGTAAAATTTATCCTGCGCGTGTAGTAACGTAATGGAAAGGGGCGCGTGTGCTGACGGGTTAAGAACCAAGTTTTCAATAGAAATGTTTCCAATTTTTATTTAATTATTAATTAGCACTAGGATTTAATTATGATTTGAAATTGAAATATCTGAAATTAAGGAAAGTAACAGAGTTCTCTTTATGAAAGTAATCTCAAATAGATTGAGTTTTATAGAACAGAATTTAGAAAAAAAAAAAGGATAAATTAATACATAATCTTTTTTAATAAAAAGCTACGTGTTGCTGATGACTGGTTTTTTAGCTTATCGTTGCCAGAGATTAATTTCAGAAAATGAGAGATTTGAAGTTACTGAAAAAATTAATAGCTCGTAAAGTATTTGTCAGAAAATTGTTAATTCTCGACAAATACTAGATGCGCCATTTCTTTTTAGTATATATATATATATATTAAATATAAAAAATCTGTTAGAATTTTAAATTTAAAAAAAAAAAACAGGTTTCAGCGATGTTCTGTAACCCGGGAAGCCCGAGATCGATTCCCTAGTATTATTTAATAATAATGTACGCAGAGTTTCCCTCAGGTTTAAAAAAGGGCAGGGTGCTGCTGGTGAGGAAAGGGCACTTTTTGGATTCTTGAGGGCACTTTTCAGATTCTTATTGGCACTTCTTTTAATTATTAAAGGTATTCTTTTTGTTTTTAAAGCCACTTTTGATATTTAAAAGTTAATGCACACTTTTTAAGACAACATTGAGTCAGTTTTTACTATGAAAGCAAATTTTTTAATGCAAAAAGGAGAAAGGGCACTTTTTTTACTGAGCGGCAAGAAGGGTGCTAATTATTTTACTGGAGGGGGCAAGAAGGGTGCTAATTCTTTTTATGAGGGGCAAGAAGGGTGCTATTTTGTAAATCAAAGGGCAGGCAGGGTGCAGCACCCTTCTGAAACTGTCTGGGGGAAACTCTGATTGTACGAATTCAAAAACCAGCTCAGGCTAAAAGTATCAATTTCAAATTAGTTGTGTATTATATAAAGCAGGATTACAAAAAAGTCAGCTTGAAATGTTTAAAAAGTGGCTTTTACTAATTTTAGTTTTAACTGCCATTAGCTTTTACATTTTAAAGCATTTTACTTATAAGCTATAATTCTTTAGATAAAATTTTTTATAGCTTAACTCGGGGGTCGATACAGGGAAAATTTGGGTTATTTAGGGTCCCTTCACAAAAATCTATTTAATAAAATGGGCCTCTTCACAAAAATCAATTTGATAAAACATACACTTCACAAAATTCTATTCCATAAAAACTTACTTTTTATTATTTATTTTTTATTTTGTGTTGTTTTAAAATGTGTAATTTGAACAAAGAAGTTCACCAGAGAGGAAAAATTCAGCAAAAGGATTAAAAAAAAGTTTTTGTTTATAAATGCTTGGTTCAAATTTGACCAACTGGATTTCAACTTTCGTTACAAAATGTTATTTTTCACAAAAATATAATAAATTACACAAAAATAACCTTTACTTTTCACAAAATGGGCCCCAAGAAAAAAAACCTGCATCGACCCCTGTAACTAATATATATATTAGGCATTTTATTGCACTAGAATTTAATAGCATTATTTATCAATATTGAAAACATCAGTATTAAAGTCACACATGCATAAGAGAAACTCATAGTGAATGTAGGAAAAAAAATTAGTAAATTTTAATATCAATTTCTTTATTTAGCTTTAAGAGGCTACTTCACTTAGGCCAAAACACCCACTCACTAATGTTAATTCTATGGGAGAAATAATTTATGATATCTCGTTCGCATTTCAATATTTATAAATGATTTTTTTCGCATTGGATAGCTGAGGTCAATCTCTATGCACACTCCTTTATACTTTTTCGATTTTGATTACAAGTTTTTTTTATTAAGATACTTTCACTTTCAGAAATTGTTTTGAAAGCGAAAGAAAGAAGGGGGGGGGGGGGGTGATCTTCTAACTGTTTTTCAAGTGTTTGAAGTTTTAAAAAAAAGAGAGAAGTGGGATATATAATATATCTGCGAGTCACTTTTTGACTCACTGTTGTAAAATCTGAGTGATGGTTCAAAAATTTTCTGCGATTTCTGTGTAAAATACAAGTAAACTTTAACCCTGAAAATTATGAAAATAAAAAACAGTTAAAGGATAATAATGTTTTTAGTGTGATCATCAGAGCATCTTCTGTTTTAGCACTATCTCAAAGTAAAAATTGCTTATTTAAAAATATGTTTGTTCATTTTTCACAAAAGTTGCATTCCAAAATTATAACCCCATAAACAAGAACATTTCTGACATACAATGGTTATATAGTGCTTTGTTAAACTCTAAAACTGGTATTTGTTTACAGATATATGGCAGTTCCCACTGCCAATTTGTTACCAATTTCCTAAATAATAGTACCATGGGTGACCACACAATTGTTAAAGAAGACTTTCATTTGTTTCTGGAAATTGTGTTCAAAGAAATGTTGATGCTTGCTACAAACAAACAACTAAATTTTGTATTGTGCTATTCGCCCCATTCACTTTTATTCAAAAAGTAACGTGTTACACAAAACTAAGAAAATAATTAGCAGCTACAGTAATTTCACTACTTTTGATCACAAGCTATTTTATATTCAAATTGCAGAGTTTCCTGTAGGCAGTTTCAGGAAGGTGCTGCACCCTGGCTGCCCTTTGGTTTAAAAAACATCCCCCTTCTTGCCCCTCATCAAAAAATTAGTGCTCTTCTTGCCCTTCAACCAAGAAAATTAAGCCTTTACAGTTTTGTAAACAAAAATTACTTGCATAGTAAAAATTGACACATTGTTGCAATTCGATAGGAGTGTTGTAACATTTAAATATCAAAAGTGCATTTAAAATTGAAAGAATGAATTTAAAAAATATAAAAAGTGCTCATATGGATCTAAAAAATGCCCTTCAGAGTCAAAAATGTGCCCTTTTCCAACTACCAGCACTCTACGCTTTTCTAAAACTGTGAGAAAATCTGACATTGTCATCTAAATTAAAACATTAACTGTTACGTTTAGAAGTATGTTTTTCTTTTTAAGTGACAATAATTTTAAAGTGGTTAAAAATGTATTAATTTGTTAAGATTTAATAAATATTATTAAAATGTTTAGCAAATACATACATATATATTATATATATATTTGAATATATACATTTGCTTTAATTAATATATATCAATATGCATTAAAATCTATGTAAAGAAATAAGTATTTCTAAAGTAATGGGAATTAATTGTAAAAGAAAAAAGAGGGGGGGGGGCATTTTTTAATTGCTTTTAAAGTGTTTTAAGTTAAAAAGAATGAGGGAAAAACATATTTTTGGTTTTTTAAGTGTTTGAAGTTAAAAAAAAAAAAAAAAAAAAAAAAAAAAGTTCAAACTGGAGCTGTAAGTAAATCTTCATTTTCACACAGAAAATGTAATCTAAACTTGAAAATTCTCAGAAAATACTCAAAGTGGTTGTATTTTCTTTAATAATTTATCAAACTGTTAAAATACAACCCACTACTGTTGCGTTTACACTACCATCTCTATTAACATTTACCATTAAGCCTACATGAATAATTAGGTCTGATATACACTTCGCTTTTACACAAGAAAATATAAGTATATAAACGGAAGTTATAAAGAATAGAATTACAAATGAAAAAGATAATTCTTACCTTTATTGACATCAGATTACTATTTATTAATCAGATTCCGAAAAGCCGATCACGTTTCTTCATTCACCAACAAGGAAAATAAACTTGTCTGGTAGGTAGGTAGGTTGGTTGATTCCTTAGCGTAGCGTGCAGAGGAAGGAAGCCAAGGAAGAAAGTCAATTTGCGGATGTGCGTTCTATGACATTCGCCGGCTGTTTTGTGGACAATGTATTCAGACGGTCCGTTGTCAACTATCTTCCGGATATTCACTGGATAGTTTTATAGGATATGACAACTACAGGATTTTCAGGATCATTATAGATCGTCCGAAGGACGATTGTGGTTGTCTGGGACATTGTCCGCTTTTGAATACCAGTATTTCCTATGAAAAGTTGTCGTAGTATGTTTCTACAATATTTTCAATAGAAATCACCTTCAAGGCAGGTTCTAATAAATCTAAAAAGAAGCTTTTTGTTTAAAATAACTAGTATGCAAAACATTTTTCTCATTTCTTGTATTGAAATTCTTTAAAATATTTAAAGGTCATTAAATAGAGATTTTCAGCCTGTGGCTTGCGGTCACATACATACAACTATTTTAGAACAGAAAATTATTCCTTATTTATTTACAGAAATTTTGCGATTATATAAAACGAAGATTGCTTTTCGGAATTTGTAATGTCAAGCAACTTTCAGGCAAAAATATTTGAATAACCGTATTGTTAATGTTTAATAAGCTTTGCATTATGAATAATTCATTGTTCTACATTCAGTTCTCCCAAATGCTTCGCTTTTGAATACCATTATTTCCAATGAAAAAATTGGTATGCCTTATTTCTTTACAGAAATTTTACGATTATATAAAACAAATATTACTTTTCGGAATTTGTAATATCAAGCTACTTTCAGGCAAAACAGTTTGAAAACCTGTATTGTTAATGTTTAATAAGCTTTGCAATCTGGATAATTCATTTTTCTACATTCAGGTCTCAGAAATTGTCCGCTTTTGAATACCAGTATTTCTAAAGAAAAATTTCCGTGATATGTTTCTACAACATTTTCAATAGATTTCCCCTTCAAGACAGGTTCCAATTATCAAAAAAGAAGCTTTTGTTTAAAAAACTAGTCTTCAAAAAATCTTCCCCATTTCTTCTATTGAAATTCTTAAAAATATTTAAAGGTAATTAATTAGGAATTTTCAACCTGTGGTACGCGGTCACATATTTATAACTTAATTAAAACAGAAAAAATTGCCTTTTTTATTTACAGAAATTTTGCTATTGAATAAAACGAAGATAGGTTTTAGGAATTCGTTATGGCAAGCGACTTTCAAGCAAAAATGTTGAATACCCGTATCATAGTTGCCTAACTCCCGATTTTTTGAATACCAGTAAAATCTTACAAAAAATTTCACATTATTAAATTGCAGAAATTGTATGATTAAATAAAACAAATATTTGTACATAAAAATAATGTTATGGAAAAAATCGGGAGGTTGGCAACTATGCTGTTTTGTTAATGTTTAATAATATTTGCATCATGGATAATTCATTATTCTACATTCAGGTCTCACAAATTGTCCGCTTTTGAATATCAGTATCTCTTAGGAAAAATATTTGTGCTATGTATCTACTAAATTTTCAATAGAAATCACCTTCAAGGCAGGTTCTAATAAATTTAAAAAGACGATTTATGTTTAAAAAATCTGGTATTTAGGAAATGGAGCATTTGTGAGCCCTGTATATTGCGTTACACAGAAGGGGAATATTGTTTATTTAAAATATACTATACCATTTTCGCGAATTTGTAATACGTGCACGGCTGTCACTGGTGACTATTTTTATATTTTATTTGACCTCTATTTAAAAAAAATAATTTTATAGTATATAAATAATACTCGAATATTATAGTTTAAAAAAATGTTATTTATTCCTTTATAATAATTTATTTTAAACAGATCTCGTTTAAACCAACTTACCTTAATCTAATCAAGTATGAAGGGTGTATTTCTGAAACCTGCTTCCTCGAAATATTCGCCCCAAGACTAAAAAAACTCACTTTTTCTAGCGTACTTCAAAATACTTCTACTATCTTCATTCTTCTATATGAATAAAATTTTTAAACACGTAAGAATGTTTTAGCGAGAAAAAAATTACAGCCTATGGCTCTTCTATTTCTATTTTACTTAAGAGGAATTACTTTCATTTTAAAGTAACAGTAAAATTTCTTCGTCGTTCTTCTTTTTGAGTACATTCATGAAATTTTCACATTATTTTATTCAACATTATGTTTTAAAGTGTGAAAATAAATAAAATAAAAAGAGAGAAGTTCTGAAAAATCTCCAGCTCTTTTATTACGACAGAAGTGTTCTTAAAATTAAAAGGATATGCCTGCGAATAATGAATATTTTTAATTTTATTTTAATTATTTCTGAATGACTTTTTTTATTACTGTAAAAAATTAATGCTATATTTCTCAAGAAGTACTCTTCTAAGAAATTGAAAATTACTTTTATGAAGAGGATGATTGTGCACGTAATTACAATTAAGACAATTAACCTGATTAATAGGTTTTATCTTAATAAAAGCCTTACAAAAATTTGCTTATGAATAAGAACTAATTTTTTAATTTAGAAGGTAAAGCTTCCAGCTATTTCGCAAAAATGACAAAACGACAATATTCATCATTTGAAGTATCACATATTAAGTATGTGATTATTTTAAGACGTTTTTAATGTTTAGAAATGTTTAATTTTAAGAATGAATTAATTTGGTAATTTTGAATTAAGGATGTCTGTCTTTTGTCACAAACTTTATATTTATGCTTATTAAAGAGTTTTGGATTAAATTCTGAATAAAATTACTTCTTGTTTGTAAATTTAAAAATGAAAAGAATAATATATCTTTATAAAATGATTATTTATCTTTTAGCATACACTGCAAAAAATAAAAATAATAATAATTATAAAATTTAAAAAAATTCTGAAAACGACGGACGATTTTTATTTCATTACACTTATAAAAACTTAAAATGTTCCATGTTTTTTTTCTATAGATATGGTCAAGAATAAAAATAATATGCTGCTTTGAACAAGAAAAAATATAAAGAAAATTACCAAGAGGTCATTTCTTTGTCTACTTTTGTCCATAAAATTATATTAACACTAAAGGAATAGGGTCGATAAGCATGTAAAAGTTGCTCCTATCAAAGGTATACATAAAAGTGTCTTCTGATATTTTTATTGTTTATTATATCTAAATTAATATTATATAACTATTAGGTTCACTTTCATTGTTAACCTTTTCAGATGCAAAGTAATTCTGTTTCTAAAATGTTGAAATGATTGATTGACACCCGAAGTTACGCAGAAAGTTATTTAAAATCTGACTGACCCCGACAGTCATTGCCCCGGTCTGTGACAATAACCTAAAACAACCCCAAATTGGCATTATTTTATATATTTAACCCAATTTTGTATATATTTATATTTTTAATGACAAAATCGCGAAAAAATACGGATAATTTAATTACTGATAAAAGTGTTCGTAAGAAAACATTGTCTTCCTTTTTCACGTAGAATCGTTTCATAGTTTAAAAAAAAAGTAGTGTTTTGTAAAAAATCTTTGAAATTCTGAAATTATATGCATATTAACTAGTGAAAACGTTACTTGAAGTCGAGCACCCTGTCGGAAAGAAAGAGATGGGCGTTTAATGAGTTTTTAATTAATAGTTTGACTTATTATGAAAATACAAAAATTCTGAGACTCAGGTGCGTCAGGACATTCTTTGAACTATCATCGCAAAAATTTTCGGACTTCTAGGTGCTCTGGATTTCGTTAGCCATCGCCGACACATAGACAAACACACGCAGCGCGAAACTTTCTTTTATTGGCATAAATAAGTAAAAATTTTCCTTCCCGTACATTATAAATGAAAAAGAATATTACAAATAACTAGTGCAATGTGGTATTTCGGGATTAAAATTAAGTGGTATACAAATGTACCTCCTCCCTTCAAAACACATCATTCTCAGTGGTCAAATTTTTCCAATATTTTTCACTGTTTTTCTCCTGTTATGTACCTTTTTTTACAAAAGATACCATTGAAAATGAAGATATGATTTTGATTTTTATATATGTTTATATTAAGGGTATGATAATTTATAAAACATTAAAATGTAAAATTGGTACCGTAATTTTCGGCGTAGAATCCGCGGAAAGAACAACCATGTTTACACCAAGAAATTTTATTTAATAATTCAAGTCAAATATTTACAGAGTTCTACTAAGTTACATTTTATAAAATAAAATTTCTGGGTTGACACATTTTGGTTTGATCCGCAGATTATACGCCAGTGAAGTACGGTACCTCAATTCGCTTTCATATTTGAAAAAAAATTGTTTATAAGATAAATAAAAATGTTTGGTTTTGGAAAAAACAATTACTCATATTAGTTCACTTAAATATTGTTTACATAAACAGACATTATTACGCACATTATTTATTAATAACTCTTCCGCAAGTACAACAAGTTAAAACTAGAGACAAGTGAAAACTACGCGCTTGTTCTATGTTAGTAGTGATAATGCAAGCCTAAAAAATATTTTAAAATTAAGAGATTTACTGAAAAGATATGTAATTCGAAAAAAATAGGTAAAACTGCATACTTTATTATTGGTTGCATTATGAAGCCATAATTTAATTTAAGTTTGTGTACATACTCAGAACTTATCGTTGTACCATAATATAATTTTTAATGAATGATTAATCCACTAAATTTTCATTAATAAATTATTAATTATAAAATTCAAATCATCCCATCGCACCCCACCGCATGGATATGTTAATCTTACAGGAACTGAAAAAGATTACACTTAAAAAAATAAATAAATAACACATTTTATTTTACAACTTTAACTAAGGAACTAAACTAATCGTATTTCAATTATAAATTTAATGATTGGATATTTAATGGCAAAAGGCTAATTTTCTTTACTACAATCTGGGAAATTGCAGAAAAGAAGTTCACCTCTTTATTAGCTTTATAAAAATCATAATCAGTCTTGCCCTTATAGTTTTGGCTTCCTTTTCTTCAAACATTGTTTAAAAGCTCTTCAATTTCTGTTTTCGAACATCGCTTTTTATCACACGTAGAACGTCCGGTTTTACCCAAAGAGAATGATGGAGGCAAAATAAGTAATAAAAGTCCCCTTTTAAGCATACATATTTGATATACTTTGGTATATTAATGTTAAGGTCATAAGAATTCACAAACATTAAAATAAACTTAATACCCCAAATCGCTCATAATTAAAAAAATATTTTCGCTTACAAATAAAATAAAATTTAATATATTATTTTTTATATTTTTATTTCAAATATTTTTATATAGTTATATAGAATTATAAATCCGTAATATCAATAAATAAATTATATTTTTGTAGTGCCAATAAATGAAGTATATTTTTGTAGTGTCAATATATAAATTATTTTGGAGTAGAAGGATAGCCTGGTGTCAGAGTTGGCATTCGTCAGAACAACAATCTGATGTTACGCACAATTCTAACGGCAGTTACGTTGCGGGTGCGATCGAGACTAGTTAGCGCTCCAAATAATATTTGTCTATTTAGTAATATGAGAAATAAAGGGTTTTGTGAAACTTGTCGTATTGCCGTTGCATTAAGTGATCCAACTTTTTTTGCCCTCTAGCAACTTCCTAAGTGAACTATGACTTATTTAACTGTCGTACTGAGCAGAAATCAATATACGGTCAGTGAAAATATGATTATCTAAATTTTTCAAATTTTGGACTTACTCTACTGTCATTCTAACCCCCTCATATAATTTATTTTATAAAATATATCTTAATCACTTTTGTATTGATTTGTTCGTACAATTCAGAAATAAACTTATAGCGGGGTGATTGTGTTTCAAAATGAAGCAGAAATGAATTGTTCTTCTGCGTAATTAGAAGATTTATTTTTTCTTAAAATAATAAAACTTTTGCAGATTCTGAAATGTCAGCTTTCACAAATTTAATTTATATTAACAGGGTGTGCATCATTTTATATATATTTTTTAATTGTTCGCCTTATTTAACCGAAGAAAAGTATTACAAATTCTGTGAATAAACATGGTGATTAACAATTCTGCAATTCAAATTGTAAATAGTAAATGTCTTATCTTAAATAGCGGTGGGAGACTCCGTGAAATTTCTAAGGAGTGTACACACCTTATATTAAAACCAATTTGATTATTACAGAATATGTTTTGGATGCTTATTGATCTTGTTTTCTAATTATAATGCTACATGGGACGTCCATACAGTAAGTTCCATTGGTCAAATAAAAAAAATGCAAAAAATAGTTGAAAAAACACTTTAGTATACACTGAAGTACAAATGTTGGACTATGTTTTATCATATTTGCCACACCTGTTGAAGGCCTTAATCGTCTTAAGGAGAAAACATAACATCTCCACATCAAAGAATGATCTCCACATCAAAGAATGATGCCGCTTTTGATGATATCCACGTGGCTGTAGATTGCAATGGCGTAGCGTCAGGGGATACTGCATTACATACTACCAGTATTATTATATACTAAATTTGGCCTTATTTTAACGTATAACATTCAAAGATTATATAAGGCCGTATTCAGCATATTATAATACTATTAGTAATATGATGCAGCATCCCCTGACTCTACTCCACTAACAGTGATTTTCTGACATTATCGTTAGTCTGAAACCTCTATCTAGCCCACAAGAAACACGCTGAGATACAAAAAGAATAATCTGTTCCACAGCATGCAGTCATTGTTACTAGATATGGAAAAAGTGTTGCCTATTGCATTCCTCATCAAACAGATTGTTCCATCCTTCCATGAACTGACGCATCAATTTTTGTACCATTGAGTTACTCATGATTTTTCCAATGTACACTTAATAAATTCGACGTTGAAATTCATCTACTGGTTTCTTCTGTTAATCTAAAACTGCACGACAAAGCACTCTCAGCAAGCGGCGGGCATTTCGATTTTAATAACCATTACCGCAACTCACTATCAAGAGTCAGCACCTCTGTCTTCAGTAGCAATAGCGCTTCTGATTCGCCGATGGTTCCAACTTCTATGTGCGCAGGCCTACTCTTGGGATTATAGAACATCTGCACAATAAACTGAAAGTGGGACGTTCTTTCTGGATGCTCTAGGTATTTATCTTAAATTCACATATTAATGAATTTGTTTATTATTTTATTACGATATTTATTTATTATTTTACTCCTATATTTTATATTTTATTTTTTATTTTACTCCTATATTTTATATTTATTTATTATTTTACTCTTATATTTTGTATTTATTTGTTATTTTTTTTACCGAATAGCTTTATTTAATGTCAAATTTCTGTTACTGAAAAAAAAAAAAATTCTATTCGGATATAGTCATACTCAAAATACGGGAACAGACTTTGCAGTCGTCTTTACGGGAATTACAAGTACGCATGCGGACATGTACATTTTTCGAATCTTGAACATCTTTTATTCTGTTCCAGATGTTTTATGAAAGGAGTGGCGTAGGGGTTCAAATGCTGTGTATACCAGTTTGCGGGGATGACTTCAACGCAAACTCCACATTGTGGGGTTACCCGAATTAAAATCGCCACGGGAAACATTTTCAACAAAGTATGACAAGTATGCATGCGGGCATGTACATTTTTCGAATCTTGAACTTCTCTTATTCTGCTTCAGATGTTTTATGAAAGGAGTGGCGTAGCCAGGTAGGGGTTCAAATGCTGTGTATACTAGTTTGCAGGGGTGACTTCAACGCTAACTCCACATTGTGGGGTTAGCCCAAAGCAGTGGCGTAGCGTCAGGGGGGGGGGCACGATCATTTTACTACCAGTATAATTATATACTACATTTAGACTTATTTAATCTTTGAACGGTATGAAATAAATAAGGCCAAATACAGAATATAAAAATACTGGTAGTAAAGTCACCGTGCCCCCCTTGACGCTACGCCTATGGCCCTAAGAAAATCGTCGCGGGGAAACACTTACCGAATTTTTAATCTCTAAAAATCTGACACTAGCAAACATTGAAATCACAGAACCAACTTATAAAAAATTTTATTCAAAAGGCGAATTACTGGCTCAAGGCTAGCCTGACTAAACGCTAGTGAACACACAAATACTGCACAAACTTAAAAAATGGCAAGTCTCTGACCTGTACATTTTACAATGCATCAGATCACAAGTAAATCCACTTCTCCTTCGAGATTTCGCTACTCTACACAATCCGAAGGAGATTCAACACAACCACGGTATACATCCTCAAATTCACACAACATATTAGACACAACAAACAGCTCCTCCCAGAACAGCTACACAGCATAACAGAAGCCAACCAAATCAACACATTTACAGCCACCCTCATAGAAATAATTCAGCAGGCAGCGAAGTGAGTCTATAGATTCAAAACAGTTAGGGGAACACCCACATTCTCATATTGGACCACGAAACTGAAAACCACACGAAACCACCTAACAGCATTGAGAAAAAACTCAAGAGACTCAGAGACCACGAACACGAGTCTGAAACATAGAAATCCCTGAGTGCAAAATACTCGAAGTTTTCTGCACTACACAAGAGTTCCGTATTGAATGCTAAAATTAAACATGGAGACAGTTCTGTAGCAATACCACAAACCCGTTTGGGACAGCACAGAAGTTATACACAGAAAAACTCTTCACTCCAGATGAAATCTTGATCGAGAAGTAACCAAGCGTCGCATCAAAACAACATAACCTTCATCATTTAACATCACAAATAGTTGGACCCACAGCATACCCTGATAACAACAATGAGTACATAACATTGATTCACCAACTGACAAGCGTTTCACCAAAGCAGAATTAAGAACAGCTTTGTACACATTTAATGTCAAGAAGGCTCCAAGTCCAGATTCAATAGCTTTTAGTTTACTGAAGGCCAACTTCAACATAATTCCTAATCTGTTGTACCCTGGGAGAACCTCTGTCTCCAGCGTAATATTTTTCCATAGGTTTTGAGACAAGGGGAAGTGGTGTACTTCCTGAATCAAGGGAAATCCCTCTCTGAACCCAAATCATGGCGACCAGTCTGCCTACTTCCTACTCTCTGCAAACTATTTTAATAAAAACTAATAATTTTTCGGCTGACTCACTTTCTAGAATTCAAAGGTTTACTCCATCCTAAACAGTTCGGGTTCAAAGCGGGCAGATCATGTGAAAATGCATTGTTAGACATCTTGACTTCCTGTGCCGACAGCATAACTAATGATGACTGCACTTCCTTGGTCTCGCTGGACATACAGGGAGCCTCCGATACCATATAATGGAGGGACATACTTATACAATTACGGGCGCTAGGCTGCCCGAGGAACCTGGCTGGGGTAGTCAAGTCTTATTTATCAGAAATAAGTGTCATCATTATTTGGGGTGTAGGCTACATTCCGCATAAGCTGGAGAATAAGTGTCCCCAAGGCTCATGTCTTGGACCTCTACTCTGGCTACTAATCCCAAACATCTTTCTTTCAGAGCTGGAGCGTCAGGGCATAATCGCATATGCATTTGCTGATGACTTCAGCCTGGTGCACTCGGGCCGCACGCGTCTGGACCTAGAAACATCTTCGGCTCAAGCACTGGCAGCATTCTGCCAACTACTAAATGCACACCACCTACACCTATCACCTGGGAAATCAGAGGTCCTAACATTCGTCAAGCCACGCAAGATGGAGCGAGAACGAACAATGTGGATTAACGGAACTAGCTCGAACCATGTACCACATATGAATATCTTAGGCGTCACTATAAATAAATATCAAACCAGAGGCAGAACAGGAGCAGAATCCTACACCTTTCATACAGCCAAACAATAGAACAGCATTTTTCATCCAAAGGCATCGAACGGATAGTCCATGGTTGGCAGTTACATCCAGCAGAAGAAACATCATACCTCCAAATAAAATAGAGATCGTAAAAAGTACACTGCCAAGAATTTTTACTGATTAATCTCAAACAGCAACCGGCGTGCCATCAGGTTCCTTTGTCATGGAAGTTGACTCGATCACCGTCTTAATTATTGCAGAAAGTTCTCCGATTACATAAAACAATAAAAACGTTACAAAATTAGCGGTATCTAGAGCATCTGGACCCCACCCTTGCTACGCCAATGTAATAAACCGAGTCTTTTCAAGAAAATATTACTATAGAAAGTAATTTTACCAGATTTGTAGTATTAATTTTATTATTGTGTTAATAATGCCTGATCTTAGTTAAAAAGTTGGAAAAATACCTTTTTTATTCGTATTAACTCTTTGATTACGAGCCAGGGATGGCTAATTTTTATATAACTGTACTACTATTTACAAACATTCTCTTTTCTGGCAAATTTCTCTTGAAAGTATTTTAGTATAGTAAGTGTATGTCAGAGATTATTTTTCAAAAAGTGGAACGGATAGATTAAAATATAGCTCCCTGGGATGTATATGTCCCAAACCGCAATCACATTGTTAAGATATTTTTTTTAACGAATACTGTCAAAGTAATAAAAAGTGCTTATTAATAAAAAATTTCAAAGGTACGCATTAGATTTTGTTCATTTTTCAATTAGTTGATAACAGAGAAAACGATCATAAAGAAAAGAAGAAGAATTATTAGGAATGTAATAATGAAAACTTATAATTCAACAACTCCTTTGGCTTTGATTTTATCTTCCAACTAAAACCTTTTAATTTTGTATGAATCAAATTATTACTTTGTGGCATAAAATATTCTTTTGCATATGAAGCAGAAAATAATAAAATATCTTGTTAAATAAATCCATGTTTAATCCGATTAAAAGATTAATACTTAATGATTTTCAAATTGAAAAGAAAAAAAATCTATATACTGATGTTTTGTTTATCCGATTGATAACATTTTTAAAACATAATTAGAAAATAAACCGTGGGCTTTTGAGCTAAATGAAAAAAAAAGTTAATCTTACATAAATCGTTTTTTGCTGAATGTAAATAAATTGTATATATATATATATATATATATATATATATATATATATATATATATATATATATATATATATATCAAAGCCTTAAAAATAAAATGCATGAAATTAGACAGAAAATCTCAGTTTTTTCTTCTCAAAAAAGAAGTAAAATAATTATTTTGTATAGATTTTCTATTATTATTTAAAATAGTTAAGCTTCTAATTAAAGAATTTATTCATATTGTCAACTATACATCGAGAGAAATGTATTATTTTCTTTTAAAAGGAAAATACGTTTTTACGTGTAAAACGATTACAGACTAAAAACAATACATCAGTTTCTGATCTCATTTTCATTTATTTATATTACCCCTTGAATATGGTCTCGTACTATGCGTACAAGATCGATAAACGTGGACTTCGATGAACAAGTATTCAAGGAGCTGGAGAATTCACCCATGGAGACTCAGCAGTTGATTTTTTCGATATTATGAGTTCACTGATAAGCACATAAACCACAGATTATGTTATAATCTGTTTTGGACTTCAGCAGTTTGAAGCTATGGCAACTTAACAGATGAGCATAATTGTAAAACACTTCTCTATATTTTCGCGAAACAAACTGTCAACTTTCCTGGGACATAATTTACAATAATACACTATTTCCAGAAAACGCTTACCCTTATATTTGCAACCAGAAATTTTTAATAAGACCTTTAAGTACCTCCCACTAGTCAGTTTTTTTAAAACCATAACTGCTGATGATTTTTTTTTTTTTTTTTTTTTTTGCGTTAGGTTTTTACAAGAGTTGCAACAAAATTTGTACGAAAAATCTTGAAAGTTTTTTCTGTCAAAAGAGTTGTTTATACAAAACGGATCTATTAGGAGACCTGTAAATATACATAGATTCGTGTTCGTACGGCCGTTACATAATGATTATCACTATTTTGTAATAGTAATCTAGGCATTATTTATCCGTAGAAGATTATTACAAAAGTATTCTTCTCAAAAGTATTCAAGTATTCTAAAAATTCTTATTTATCTTCTATCTTATCTCTTTTACATTTATATATTGTGTAAAATAAAGTAATCAGGCGTATTGTTCTGCTTTAATGTATATATGTAAATTGATTAATTACGGACCGATGAGTGGTTATTCATCGTATTATGTCATCTGAAGCTGCAAAACTGCTGGCCGATGACTGTTTCCAACATGAATAAATGTGAGAAATTGCCGGGCTAGGATGTCGATCTGGGTGGCTTAGTGGCAGAGCACGGTACGCTGAAGTACGGTATGCTGAAGGTCCCATTTTCGAGTCATGGCCTCGGTCAAGTTTTCACTCATGCTGGTTTAGTGTATTTAATTGTCTGATAAAATGTGTGTTC
The DNA here is from genome assembly GCA_963931845.1 of Maratus michaelseni. Classification (NCBI taxonomy): domain Eukaryota; kingdom Metazoa; phylum Arthropoda; class Arachnida; order Araneae; family Salticidae; genus Maratus; species Maratus michaelseni. Next base: position 228,091,081 of record OZ007586.1, read on the forward strand.
TTATATTGTGTGACATAAGTGATATATGAATGCAAAGGAAAATAGGGTTCGTACGCTTTTACTGCAATTTCTTTAATAGAATTTTTTGCCTTATTTGAATGCAGAAACGTATTATATATCCTGCAATTAATATAATCCAGTCTGCAATTTCAGATTTTTAAATATTAAATCGGAATTTTCTATTAAAAATTGTGGTAAAAGCGTACGAATCTTGGAAAAATATGGATGTTTTATATTGTGAACAGTAGATGTGTTCTCGTGTGTTCTTCGTAAAGCTATTTAACGAAAGCTGTTTTAGAAGATTTTCAGAGGCAAAAATGCTAACGGCGTCGGCGAAGCAGAAAGCTTTTTGTGTGCCGTTGTTTGCGCGATATGGATCTGAAATCACCGTTCACCATGAATTTCGTAAAAAGTACCGGATTATTCCACCTACGGCTAAGAGTATTCGAAGGCGGTGTTATCAGATTGAGAGCGGTGGATGTCTTTGTAATGAGAAAAGTGCAGTGCGACCAGGCATATCTGCGAAAAATGTTGTAAGAATGAAAGATACTTTTCTACGAAGCCCAAAGAAATCGACTGTTTGGGCCAGTCTATAACTGGATATTGCTACATGACACTTTACAACATATTTGTCCGGAATTTACACACCGACTTGACATTATACGTGTAACTAAAAGAAGTTATAACGACAGAGGCGTAGCGTCAAGGGGGGCACGGATCACTTTACTATATACCAGTATTTTTATATACTATATTTGTCCTTATTTAATTCATACCGTTGAAAGATTAAATAAGGCTAAATGTAGTATATAACTATACTGGTAGTAAAATGATCGTGCCCCCCCCCCCCTGACGCTACGCCACTGTACATCGAACATTTGTAAAAAAAATCGTCAATATTTTCCCTTTCTACTCATGTATTACTTATCATCCTGTGTCGTTTATTTATGAAAATATAGCAGATTGAAATCGGATGATTCATTTTAAATAACCCTGTATTTGAAATCTTAATTCAAATTGACGAATTGTTAGCCAAATATCTCTTGCTTGAGTCTACATCCGACGTCTTTTCATCTTTAATAATTTCGATGTTGAAATTATGTATAATTAGCCTGTGTGTTTCGACATGCCTCTTACGCTGGCATCCGGTCAAATGCTACCTTTCTTTCACAATGGTTAATGTTGTAAACTATTAAATATGCTCATTAAGTACAACAACGTTATAATGTGGAAATCATCAATTTTATTTACATAGTTGAAATATTTATTAACTAAATATCTGCAAGTCAAAACTCGCTAGCAGGGGGGGCTCTTTCAATTGCACTTGAACTTTGAATAAATTAAAATTGAACATTTTAACGGAATGTTATTCAAAATGTTTTATAAAACACAATTGAAAAATTATGCCTTGCAACTTTTAAGCAATTTGATATTAAGTATTCTATTTAATTGCCAGATACTTGGCTACAAATATTTGTTTAATACAGAAACAAAGTGAAATGTTGCACTTTTTCAAACAAATATTTTACGTATTTTTAAGTTTTGTGTCTTGTTTGTTTAATAATGTAAACATTTTACTTAAGCACTACATTTATAAAAATAATTTTCTATTAATGTCCCTGTTTACTTTCTTTCAACGGTAGTTTTCCATTTTATTATTTTTTTAAACATAAATACATAATATTGGGAAACTAAAATATATTTTATATCCCTTCTAACAGATAAATATCAAGAATATTTTTTTTGTCGAATTAAATACTAAAATAATTTTGTTTATTTAATTGATTTTTCCAACATTAAAAACAGTGTTTTAGTTAAAAAGTGTATACAAGGTGGAAAGCGTATAAGTTACCCGTTACCCATCCACTTAATTTGCGAACGTATGTAGGCGCAGTTTTAGAAGGGGGGCATGCCTATTCGTAAGTTTTTCTCTAATGCGACCACGCTCAGTGCCCCTAGCGGTGAAGTGCGGAAGTTACCGATTCTACCTCGAACATTATTGGAGATTTAACTAAAAAGTCAATTCGAAAATTATTCAGCGTCGTCTATTTTGTATGAAATGACACTATATTTACATCAATTGTCTAAACCGAAAACAGTTTAATTTGAAATTTTTCCTATCCCTGTACTCTACTGTTAATATTGATAAAGGGGGAAACAGTGTGAGAAATAGATCTGGCAATTGCAATCAAACAACATGATTAAGACAAACAAAACAAAATTTTATTCTTTGTGCACAAATGGATCACCATCTGCCGCAAATATTCGTTGTTGTCGGAGCAATGCCACAAATAGCACCAACTGATGTCGCACTTTTCGCTTTCCATGTAGGATAACCGTGAACATGAAGTGTCATGTCCTACGAAATCGAAACAAATAAACAGCTTTCGAATTAATTTTTTTCCATAACGTTCAGTAGCTTTTGAGTCGCTAAGTTTCTCATTTCGCCGCCAGGGGTACTTCGAGTGATGTCATTGTATAGCACATCACCGCCCCCTGAATACTAGGCCTGGGCGCTGACAACAATGGCGGCTGTCGCAGGCCGATTTTTTTTTTCAGCGTTTGAACGGTCCCTCGAAATTCCACACCAATAATATCTAAAAGTTTTCTTCGTCTTGTTTTTCGGAGATCAAATAAGTCAAAGATAACTTTTACATATTATTGGTGTTGAAGTTCGAGGGACTGTACAAACGATTCCGCCTACGACAGCCGCCATTTTTTTCAGCGCGCAGGCCTAGTATTCAGGGGGCGGTGAGCACATATTCACTTATCTATGTGTAGAGAACAGGGTTCTCTCTGCCGATCACCAATGTGCCAAACCGCGACAAAATGTATTATTTGGCGAGAAAATGAAAGATTGAAATCGCCAAATTGAGAGAATTGTTTTCTTTTTCTTTCAGCTACATTCTCAATGATGCTATTGAACAATTGAAAACATTTTTGTGTAACTTTTACTTCTATTTTGGTTTGTTTTAATACTCATCCACCTTTTATAAACAAATTATGCATTTTTTTTATTTAACGCACTAACATGTACCCCAAATTTCCAAATAACTCTGTTTTTGTTTATCTATTTAGAAATAAATCATGTTACAGTTTATTTTTTCTACTTTGCAAAGCATCTATAATACACTTGTTTTACAAGATTCTACAACCGATAGCTCAATTTAGATCAGTTACTGCTCTAAAAATAATTTAGACACAGACTTAAAAGGTACAAAATGGTACGTTACCGAGTTTAAAAATGCAATTTTAAATTTCGTGTTTCACGAAGAATATATTGCTAACATTATTTTCATTTGCTTAGAATTTTTCTTTGATGAATAGCGAAATTTCTAAGGTCAGACAAAAGCCAGTGATAACCCGGTTAAGCTGCAGTCTTATAACTGTAAATGCATCAGTTCACAAATTAAATGGCTAAGTAATTTATAGACATTATACTTTGTATAATAAAGAAATAATATATCCTTCTCCTTTTAAAACTATTAGGTGTTTGTCATAAGTTATAAATTAAATTAAAATTTGCTGTTATTCAGTTTCCTTTCATAATTAATTTTGTTGAAAAAAAAATCTCAAAGTTCATGTATTTACATTACAGTTCATGACTTACATTAACACTTTTAAACTTTTAAAGTATTTAAATTACTTATTAATTATAAAATGAAGTATCATCTGAAATATTAGTAGCGCAATATGAAAGAATGTGCCTAGCAGATATAAAAAATATAATAATACCCTATAATAAAATAGCAGCAAAAAACATTTTATTGAATTCTGGAATCTTTTTATATTTTACTAGGGGATACAACTCGGGCTTCCCAGGTTACAGAATGTAGGTGAATAGAACTTTTTTATTAAAGATTCTAATAGATTTTTACATTTAGTATATTTTTTAGATTTCCTAGTAACAGCCTTTTTGAAATTTTTGAATGGTTTCAGTGGTTCATGCGCTTAGTTTGGTTGCATGTGTGTTAAAGTTGTGTTTTATTTATATTATTTTGTTATTGTATTTATTGATTGATGAAGTTTTCGTTATTGAGTATTAGGTGGAAACAAGCGCTGCACTGTTTATATCGTTTTAACCCCTTCAGGGGCAAAGTACTCTTATAGCTAAAATATTGAAATGATTGATTGAAACCAGGATTCACGAACGAATTTATTTTAAATGTAAGTAAAAGCTTTTCCTCATGGACCTCATAAATTCAAAATTTGATTATAAAATTCTGGTGTCATTGTAGCATTTTGGGATTAAAAGTAAGTGGTATATATAATATACTGGTGCCCTTCAAGGGGCTAAGTGCAAAAAGTTTGATCTTTTGCAATCGGGCTGCGCGTGATAGAGATAGATTTTTAAAAAAATCATGCGTGAAATTTATTTTTTAAACCATAATAACTCGGTAAATTTACATACAGTTTTCAAGCAAATTTCACTTGAAGGAATAGGTTTTTTCTTATTCCACGGTATAAAAATCGAAATTGTACGCTGTTTATAAGTTAAAAAAATTGCAGTAAAAGCGTAATTTATTTGCCAGGTATTTCCGTCGTCAATATGAGACCAGCGATACTCACTGACATGTTTTTGCTTTATAATATAGATTTTTCACAATCGAATTTTTTCCCCAGAAGTTAAAAGATAAAAAAAAATTCAAAACATTTTAATATTTTTAAGAAAATATCTGTGCAAAAGTAAAATTTTGAAACCTAAGATTTTAAGACATTTTAAAAACCGAGTTTTTAATACTATTTTTCATTCAGAAACTGGAAATGTTTCAATTCAGCAAATACAATTTCAGTGAAATTAGAAAATTTAGAAAAATTCAGATATGGTAACTTTATATCCTTCCACTGAAAATATTTACATATTCATGGATATTTGAAAATATATCACTCATTGAAAATTGGGTTCATATACGTGGGGCCGTATAATTTAAGGCCGTAAAATAAACGCAAATATATGATCATATATTTTATTATGTAGAAAGACAAAAAAATAAAAACAGTAAATTTTAAAACTTTGAATGATTTATAAATTAAGAAAAGAGTACATGCAATTAATATTAAACTGCAGTTTTTTAGGAGGCACAATTCTTCTCCTTCAAGAACATTTTTGCGATAGAATGATATAACATCAGGGATCTGAATGGTCCGTTTTTTGGAGAGCAGTATTTCTGAAGAAATTTTTTCGCGCTATGTTTTACAGAATTTGCAACAAAAAGCAACTTACGCGTAAGTTTCTACCAAATTTGTAAGAAAAATCGTGATTTTTTTTTATTCTTTAAAATAGCAGTATTTAAAAAACGGATGGAGTGAGAGGCCTATACTGTGTAAAGCATATCCTGAAAAAATGAGTATAATTAGGAAAATATAACGAAACCATCATGTAGTTTCAACAATCATCAGGCATGGAAAATGTTTGCAAATTCATTGAGTCTTTATTTAATTGAAATCAGTATATATATTCAATATTTTTGTGAGAAATTCATCTACACATTCGAAGAGGTATTCTGAAGCTTATCTTATGACATACTATAGACTTGTCATTGCATAAAATGGTAATACGTTTTTTAATACACATCTTTGCCGAGACCCACATTAATTTTTAGAAAATATTATTTATAAATTATTAATAAAAGATATTATTAATAAAAGATAATCACGCTTTAAATATAATATAAATAATATAAGCCCATATTATGTGATTCGCATTTAAAAAGAAACTCGGTATCAGTGGAAAATCTTGTTAAATCCAACCTTTCGCTAAATCGGGTTTTAATTTAAGCTACTATGACAGAAATTAATTGTATATAAGAGTAAAATTAATTGTATATAAGAGTATGTATATGAAATAAAGTCATTTCATACAGTGGTGTAGCCGTAAAAAGAACAGCGTGTACACGCTGTAGGTGGACGGTATTACTTTATTTCAGAAACAAAAATTATACCGAGGAAAACTCCAGATTTTATATGACGTATACCACCGAATACATTCCAATACATACCTGATTTCATGGGTAATTTTTTCAGATCTTGTTAATTTCCGTAATGCTGTTGGTGTAGTATTTACCCAGTCTCAAATTTCCATCGGCATGTAGTTCTATACCTATAATGAATTTATTATTCGCATTCCATTTACACGCTTTTCATATTTATCACTTTTATTCACTATTAGTATCTACTTCTATCGAAATCTATTCTAGAAACTGGAAGTTGGTGTGATAATTTAAGCATAATATATTTGACAGACATTATATTTACATGATAGGTCGTTTATTTTGTCATTTTTAGGTGCTTTCGTAATTATATAAATACGTAGCACCTATTGTCGTCGTCTGGTCCGTCCGTCCGTCCGCATATAACAACGCAAAAACTACCCAACCGAATGGTTTGAAATTTAAGATATATTGTCTTTGCATAATTTTGTCGAGTCATTTCAAATTTTATAAAAATCAAATCAAAACTTTAGGAGATATTAATAAAAATATTAAGAAATTTGAATTTTTTAAGAAAATTGGTTCTTTCTTTTTATAGGAGCTTCCGAAGTTTAATGATCAAGCGACCGAGATACTTATTTTATTACAGAAATTAATCTGCAGACGATATAATTCATTTCACATAATTAAAAAGTATCAAGATCTGAATATTTATATAACTAGCTATAGTACGAACGCACCTCATTTGTCACGTTTGACATACAATTTCCAACTCGTTAGCATTATTTCCTTCCTCTTATTTGTTTTCATTTACCTACATATAAAGGAAGATAGAGGGAAATGTGTGCGTGGATACATTTGGCTGGTCTAAAACAATATGGAAATCAGAATAGCTTATAATATATCGTATCTTAAAGTGATTTTATAATGCACTGTACTGTTAAAACTCTCTGTTAAAACATAGAACAGAAATAGACATTATATGTTAAAATTTTCAATAGTTATCTATTAAAAGCATTCGATCTAGATTCTCGATCATTAGCTCACACTTCTTTTCTTTTATATATTGGTGGAACATATTACTACTTGCACCGAAAAAAATTGTACAGAGGAAGACAGGATTCCTGAGTCAATTCATTTTGATTTGCGATTAGCATATCAGTTTTCGACTTATTTCGATTTCTGTTAAACTTCTTGTATATTTTTCGTTACATTGCTCGCTTTCATCAAAATACGCAAGTACAAAACACCGGGTTACAATCAGGTCAATCTTTTATCATAAAAAAAAAGAATTTCTGTATAGAAATTTTTGTATTAAATAATTACGATATACCCAGTGATAATAGTTATCCATTTTTTTTAATACCAGTATAATCTTAGAGAAAACGTTGTTCTGTTAAATAGCAGAATGTTCCAATTAAATAAAAAAACATTTTCTGTAAGATTATACTGGTATTAAAAAAAGCGGAGAAATCTCATCCCAGGATATGCCTTTCATTAAGCCTTTCAGGGTTAAACTTCTTTCAGTACTAAAATGTTGAAATAAATGACTGGCACCGGAATTAACGTAGAAATTTATTTGGAAAGGCAGAAAATCCCATACATATTAAATGGGAAACATATTAGTTAATTTCTGGTGCCATTGTGGCGTTTGGGAATTAAAATTAAGTGGTTTCATAAACATACCACTGCCCCTGAAAGGCTTAAACAAAACAAAAAAAAAACTATTGAGAAATTTTAGTGCGATGAGAGTTTTATTTTTTTTAAAGGGCCTAATATACACAACGAACAATGTGCTATAATTTATTCACAGTTATAAACAACAAAATCACAACCGTCATTTTTTTTCATGATGTAAAATCAGTGGCGTAGCGTCAGGGGGGGGCACGATCATTTTACTACCAGTATAATTATATACTACATTTAGCCTTATTTAATCTTTGGACGGTATGAATTAAATAAGGCCAAATATAGTATATAAAAATACTGGTAGTAAAGTGGTCCGTGCCCCCCTTGACGCTACGCCTCTGTGTAAAATGACAAAATTAATAATAATTTTTATGCATGTCCTGCGTTACAACATAGGGTATTTCTATAGAGTGTACGATAAATTTAGAGATTAACTTCTCTCTTTTTAAAAAAGGAATACTGATCTTCAGTGTTCTGTAAATTTACGTAACACTTTAGATAAGTAATTACCAGCATATTCGCCTCAAATATTTTTAATAACATGTGTAACATGAATACTATTATACAGAATACGGAATATGTTTCTTTCATGTTATTATTCTTTTTGTTTGACAATGAAAAAGTAATATTGAATAGAAATGAAACCAAATATTAAATTGTTAAAAATAGAAATTTGAAACGTAAGTTTTTTATTTATCGCTAGCTCCGTAACAACCCGTTGTGTCGCATTTGTATTTGTATTTTTAAAGATTTATCGAATTTTTAGAAAAAATAATTAATAATCCAGACTTTAAATAAAAATGTGTAAGTCATACGCTTAAAATATAATTATAATCATTTATAAATCATAATTAAACCTTTCAATCGAAGTTTGATTCCTAAAAATTGATTAATTTTTTCCCGCATTTTTGAGTATGTAAAGGTTGTTTGTTTGTTTTATTCTCCAGGGCTTTCCCTGTTTTCACAAAGTATATTTTAGATATCGGAATGCGACTCGCTGTAGATTGTGATCAGAAACATTCTACATCGGCCCCTGATAAGTTCAGTGTTTGTTATGCAACCAGTTCAGAAAAACAGACAGACAAAAAATACTATACGTTGTTTAAATAATCGAATTAACATAGAAATATGTTTCATTTCTGAAAATTACAGAGAGAAACTCCAATATTATTTATTAGTGTATATAGAGATTATTTAAATGAATGCATCATTCATATGAATCGCAAGCTTTTTTTATTGAAAGATATGTAATAGTTTTGCTTATTTTTTTATTGTAATGAGCGCTTGCTGTTGGACTAGCTGTAGTTATTACATATTAAAATAATTTATCGAAACAAAACAATATTCAAGAAGAGATAAATTATATTTTGTAATGTATTCTTTAAAAAATTCTATTATAATGAGGGTTTTTTTTTATATATAATTATGTTTCATCGCCTACATTAAGAGTATTTCATTGCATATTCATGAATGCTCCTTAGAAAATTTCTTTACAATAACATATCGAATTCAAGTTACTCTGACTATTTGAAAAGCAATAAGTTTACATACATTTTTATTTTTATTTTAATGAAATTATTTATTTTACAATAAATCAAATATTTTAACATTTGTAATTTTTAAAACAAATAAATGATTTTTCAGCTTGATACTGATTTGGTTTTCGATTTAATTAAGTTTACTTTTGTAGTTCATTATATATTTAAAAAAAGAGAGAATGGGAAACTTCCAAAAAATCTATTATGATTCCATATTTATAAGAATTATAATAATGTTGTTAGTACTGATTTCACTATTTGCCCTATTTATGACTGTTGAAAATCTTTCTTGAACTGTTATTTTTTCTAATGGTAGTCTAATGGTCTTCTGTTTACCTTGTACCGCTTTCTTCATTTTCCAAATGGCCAGATTTAGAAGGATCTTTATTTTTTGCTATGGTCAATTGTACGATCCAAATTTTGGTGCTGCATTAGCTACAACAATAAGAGGGTGAAATCTCGTTCCAGCATATGGAGCTTTCGTTCAATTGAAGCTCCAAAAGTTGGAACGAGATTTCACCATTTTGTGGTTTCAGCTACTGCAGCACCAAAAGTTGGTTCAACCCAGCCAAAAAATTTTAACTGTGTATTATGAAGCAAAAGTTACAAATAGACGTCGTTGATTCTAATTCTCTTTGGTAATAGACATTTTTTGGGATTTCATTATCATCAAAATAGACTATCCAATTGTGTGGCAAATGGGGTGAAGGGGTACAGGATACAAAACCTCTATGCTTAAAACTGATGCATACAAAATTAATTAGGTTAAAATGAAAACATGGTGAGTAAAATATAATGAAAAGAAAAGCATAAATATCCAAATATATTTTACCATAAAAGTGCTTCAGTGCTTCATAATAGGAATCCCTTCTTCAGCGCAAAATAAATGAAAGAGGGGATGTAAAAAAAGTAACAGCAAAATACATGTATTACTGCTCCTTCTGCATCTTACTGTCTTTTTTTATTGATATGTGAATATTGTAGTAGGGGCTCCATTTATGAGCCTTGTAACATCTGAGTGCGAAATTAATTCTTACTACTTATGATTTTCATTACGTCGGTTTTTATGTATTTGTTAAAATATGCTTTAAAAACATGTAAGCGACGAATTTTTTCCTTTTATGATTAATAAAGATTCAAATCCCTCCCAGGTGTACACTCTGTCTGCGGCACTGGAATTTTGAGTGCAGTTTTCTTTTTCTTGTTCACATAAGCAAAATAATCTCATTTAGGACTGCTCTTGAAACTTTTAAGTGTCTAACAAATAGGTATTGTACGTATACAAAGTGTATCAGAAATGGTGGTCGAACGTTTAAGGAGCCATTCATCACGGTAAAATGTCCAGAATTCGAAATAATAAATTCTGTGCGTTTCCTTTCTCTCATTTTCTATTTCGTACTTAGAAAGGCAGAATAAGAGGGACATAAGCTAGAATATATTTGTTTGTCAAAAACCATACAGGAATCAAAATAACTTAAAATGCATTGCATCGTATAGAAGTTTAATAATGAAGAAGAATTATAATTTATTATTCTCAAACATTTAAAAGTTATATTCCTCTTTTGAACGATAGAAACCTACGATTTGATTAATTGATTTCATTTGTATAGGAAAATATAATCCTTTGCGCAACAACTCCCAAATTTTTCTTAAAATGAATCTGATAAATTAACCCCTTAATCGTCGTGCCCGAGACATTCACGGGCAGCGTAGTATGCGCATGTTTTATTCAGATTGTTTGATTCACACCAGTTTTTTTTTTTTTTTTAAATAGTCTTATTTGCTTTATTCCCGCATTATTTTATCTATCTATTAAATAAGACGAACATTTCTACTTAAAAAAACTGGTGGTAATCAAGCAATCTGACTTTTTAAAAAGTAGCCTACACTGAAAGAGCGCGACGATTAAGGGGTTAAAAATATGAACACATCTTCCATTGTTGAATATAAAGAAGTGTTTCTTTAAACTTTGTTTGTGATTTAGATTGCACTGTATAAAATAATAATAAGGACATTTAATGGGTATTATTTTCATATATTGTGTATTTCTTTAATGCAGATACTGTATTATTATTTTCCCAGTTTCTTATTACCAGCAATATGTATTTCGATAGTTGTATATATCTTATCAATTAATTATTCACATTCCATTTATACACTTTCTGATTATTCATGTCTTCGTCCGAAAAAAATTCGCTTCGATATGATAATTTAGACATAATACATGTATATTTGTCATACATTATAGTTTGTATACATGATAGCTGGATTATTTTGTCATTAATCAGCATTATTTCCTTTCTCTTTTTGTTTTCATTTCCATACATGTGATGGAAGATAGAGAGAAATGTGTGTGTGGATTTATTTGGCTGGTCTAAAATAATGCGGAAATCAAAAGCTTATAAGGCATTGTATTAGTGATTCTGTAGTGAACTGCAATATGGAATATTAATTATTATTTATAATATAAACATTTTAAAAATGTTATAGTCTGGATTTCAACGATAGAAACATACTTTTTCAATATTTTTTTTTTATTTTATTCGAAAAGTATTATTGTTTATTACACTTAACGGAAGGGTCACGTAAATTTACGTTTTTCCATTCTGACTTTTTAGGATGGCCCACGTAGAATTACGCGAAAACACGTCTTTTGGATATATGTAATTCCGCCAACGGGCAGCACTTTTGCATTTTGTGTGTTACTATATTTCTCAAAAAACATACTCAAAATTCGTATTTTTACAATTAGAGTACTATACATATAAGTACTTCGATTAAAAACAATACCATTATTATATACATTCATTTATAGTATAAACACGGACAGATAAATAAGGAAACATGCAAGTATAATTTGCTAAATAATGTAATATGTAAGTATAACTCCCACAGATGGGGCTTCTGTTTAACCCTTTCCGGTGCGGAGTAAGTCTGTTTTTAAACTGAAGAAATTATGGACTGACACCAGAATTTATAAAAGAATTCATTAGAAAATAAAAACTTGCTTAATTTCCTGTACTTTATAGAAAGAAAAATGTAATTGAATATTCTTGGTGCCATTTGTCAGTTTTGGAATTAAAATCAGGTGTCCTTTTTTGTGGACACCGCCCACTAAAGGGTTAATAGATGAAAACTACTCGTCTAGTACAATGTGTTACAGAATGCCCGAGAACCGAGAAAGACAGAGAAAAAATCACCCCGTTTGTTAAGTGTTAAAAGGGTGAAAAACTCTATCCCGTGGGATACCACTACTTTAAATGCAATCTTAGCCTTATTTAATAACAGAATATATCTCGCGGGCTCCATTCGACATCCCTGGTTTATTGCGATTTACATAATAAACCACCATCCAAAATTTCAGTAGCTTAGAATATATTTTTTTCTGCACAGCTATTCTATAGAAATCATTATACCTATAATTTATTTTTCCTTTCCTATTCAACTATTATAAAATTAATTCAAATATTGTAATTAACGGATTTTTTTTTTTCGAATTCTATATTCAAAACAGAATTTTGAAGTGGTTTTTTCTTCCAATTTTCAACGATTGCTTCACATTCAAATGAATCTTAAGTAGCTTTACTAGAAATAAATGCTTCGGTTCATTTTTATCATTGAAATGAACAATCATTGTCCATCCCGGAATAGTGATTACACATTATGGTAACTCATGGAAAAGCAAATAAATAAATGTATAGTAAATTTAAATAAATATATGTAAATATATAAATTAATGTATAACAGAAAAGTCGTACTTAGAATGCTTTTTTATAACTACTTTCAAATTTTTTTAGTGATAAGTATTCTTTTACAACTTTATTTAATCTGATTATTTTACAAAGCATAAATTTCAAATATACGCTGAGATGATTATCTTTTTAATTTTTATGCAACTATTTTTCCTTTGAAACAAAAAAAATATTTCAGATTTGAAAACTATACTTTTAAATTACAAAGTATGTGTAAGTTTAGAATTTTCTTTTTAATTATTTCCAAATTACAAGAAAAGTATAGAGAAAAATCTTAAAATGCTCTGACAATAATAGCACTATAAAGAAATTAAATAAATTGTAACAAAAGTATTTAGATGAATAATCATAGGCAATGTGTCCCAAAGAAAGTGTTGGAATTTTTTACTATAGTGTCACTATGCAAAACATGAAAAAGCAACATATTATCAGGTCTATGCACGTTCTGGTGTCACAAATAAATCTAATTTTCAGACAAAACATCTTACAAGTTGTGTCAATTTTAATGAACTTTTCCGAGAATTTTGAACTAGTAGAAACTAATTAAAAAGTTTAAAATAAAATAAATTCACAAAATTTATTGGTACAATAACATTTTTTGCAAGATTGTGTATAAGAAGTCAATGGATTTTCTGTAAAGGAATATGATGTAAATATTATTCTGACAATTATTATTATTTTCAACAACCAAAATTACATTATTTTTTCAGATGTAATTCATTTTCTATCTTAAATCGGGGACGGCGAACCGCGTGCCAGAAAGCCAATTGCCACCACTATTTCAGAAAAACATATTTCGACATATCTAATGAAAGAAATTTTGGCATTAAATAAGTCGAAGAAAACTATGTATGAAATGTGGTGGCATCAGGCTTTCCAGGACGCGAGTTTGTCGTTCCTGCCTCAATTCAATCAATGATTATTGATTACACAGATTTGACATGCACTTCTATAAGTATTTATAAATTGAGATATACAGGGTGTTTCAGAAAGGACTCACCAACTTTGAAATGACATAACTACGAAACTGTGAGATACAGAAAGGTGAAACAAGTGGTATGTTGGACAGACAGGTCTGGAAGTTGTTATACCCCGGTTTGCAGGATTGTACATCAGAGGGCGCTGCAGTCACAGAGTAGTTTCTTCGAAATAGTGTCTGAAAGTGTGTTTCGTAAACACAAGTCAAATCACATTACAATGGTCTCGATATGGTCACCATTTTTAGCAATAATATGACGCAATCGAAGGATAAAGTTCGAAGTCACTCTTTGTAATGTATCTATTGAAACGGATGCACTGCACATGCCTCACAGATGAATTGTACAAGCTGTTCGAACGTTTGAAGATTCTTTGAGTAAACAGTGTCTTTCAAGTAGTCTTACAAGAAGAAGTCAGATGGATTGAGATCCGGGGAATATGGAGGCAAATTCATTTCAATGCCTGTCACTCAGGAATAATTGAGAGCAATGACTTCATTATTCCTTAAATAAACTGAAACACTGCAGTAGTTTGGTGTGGTCTGACCCCATCCTGCATAAACCATGAATTATCTGGTGTATTAATAATCCTTTTACTGGAAAGTTCACCCCAAACTGTAACTTTTTCAGATTGCAGTGGTTTTGCAAGACACACAAACGGATTTTCAGTGCCCCATATTCGCCAGTTTTGTTTATTCACAAATCCCTCTAAATGAAAATGGGCCTCATCGGTGAACCATACTCAGCCGGCATCAATTTTACTCTCATCAATCATCTAGAGTAACTCATTTCTGAAGACTTCTCTGTGTCGCAGAGCTGTATTTATGATTGTTTGATGACACTGTATTTTATGGGGAAACAAATTCAGGCCCTTTGCATTATTCTGTACGTAGTGGTGTTTGAGAATCCCGCTTCAGCAGTGGCTCGTCTGATGGATTTCTGAGGACTACGTTTAACAATTTTTTTGACTGCTTGCACATTTTTAGGTGTATGACTGATCGGCTGCATGCCACATTTCCGGCTAAATCATGGGACAGACTGTCAGTTTATTCAAACTTGTTGAATAAATTACGAATTGTTTTCTGGTCTGAACCTTTTTTAACATTAAACTTTTTTTGTTAAAGCTTCGCTTTTTCATCGTCGGACTTCAACCTAATCGGTGGTATTCCAGTACAATAAAAACACGTTGCGCCAAGGAATACGACATAATGTTCTTCAATTTCCGTATAACTAATTTGATACAACTCCCTTACACGTGTCAGCAATGAAACAGACTCCCGAATAAACTTTCTGTACTTCTGAGTACTATTTAATGCTTCATGTGCTTGTGCTGCCACATATTACCCAATATTGGAACTATTTCTGCAAACCGGAGTATAACAAATTCCAGACCTGTCTGTCCAATCATCGTGGTATGAAGTGTATATCTTTCAAGAATGTAGGCGTTATCTCCATTTCCATGGATTGTCTATACAGTGCGCTACAAATAGTGATATTTTATTTGAACAACCCGGTATATAAGGGGTGCAAATTAGCTTTCCCGGCGGCCTTCAGGATACCTCTATTTTTTACAGAATAATTCGCCTAAATTTAATCACAGGAGCTTTGCTGTTAAATAAGTCGTAGATTACCTTTCAAATATTTTGGTGGCAAATGACTTTCAGGAAAAAGTGAGCACTATTGTCCAGCACTACTGTGTAGCGTGCGTGGCAAGGCCGTTCTCGGCAAGATCAGTCATGATGAGATTTTAAGTTTTAAAATACGTTTATTTAATCTATGGGGGCAGGGATGTGGCAGAATCACTTATCGGGTTTTTTGCCTATATTAAACGACGATCCACAAAATTCAATCACTAACTTAATCTTCCCTAGAAATGACTAAAAAAAGTTTTACTAAAACAAAGTTCTACTTACGAGAAGCACACAGGTAGTACAATCCACTACTAAATCCAGCGGTTACTCAATGCTTTTAGCTGAAACACATGAAACAGTCTCAAAAATCGTTAATATAATCTAACTTTTGGTACATTAGCAACCCGTGGCTGCTGAAAAGCTTTTGTTCACATTATAACTCAAAAGATCTTACCAACGGCTAATCTTTGACTCAGCTAAACTTAACCCTTCTTTGCATGAGTTTTTCTTTTACAATTGTGTTTTTTTATACATAAATTAAATATTAGATACCAGAAATTTTAAGATAGATTTTTAACTTTGTTCAGCAACATAGTTCACGGGAAATTTACTGGATTAAAATTTCTATATAAATATAGTGGTGGCGAAGAAGTTGATTTATTTATTAAAAGTTAAATAAACAGTGATGGAAATTTACATCACTCTGCAATTAAGGGTTAAACTCTATGATGCGTGTTTAAAGCACGATGGTATCTTATCAGCGCAGGTCCTACTTCACCACTCTGGCAGAGATCTGACCTAAATTCACCGATACAACATTTTTTTTCAGCTTTTACACTTTGCCGATTTACTAACGAAGCTAAAATTTCCATAAACTCACAGCAAAACACAGAAATCACAAATTCCGAAGGCTCCATGCATACTTTGAAAACTAGAGTAACAGATAGTACAGATGTACGCTGTGTACACTGTTACGTACAGAGGATAGATGATGACATCACGTTTGCATTCAAAACACTAGAATGCCTGTAAAAGACAGTTGCTAGTGCACTACAAGTGAATATAGTCATATAACCTAGTAGTACTTACTACTCGATCAACGAGCCGTAGAGACTTATTTAAGCGCATAATTTCTGTCATTAAAACAATCAAAAGCTACTTTTCAAAAATAGTGTGTGATTAATTTTCGCAAATACTAGTGAGTACCCTTAATCTAATTTGCTCAATGACTCGCATAAACAAATTCAAATTTCATGAATATAATCTTTGTTTTTATATAAATCCTTCTGAAAAACTATTGTATAATATAAATCTTTTTACTCTTTTAATGATGCGAAAAATTCCTCCTACACTTTATTTCTCCATTCATTTTTCTGACATTTTCAGCTGCATATATCCATAAATACTCTTTAAGTGTAAAAGATGACTTTACTCACTGCCAAAGTATACTACTGAATGTCGAAATACTAATTGATTTAGAATTGTTTCTGAAATTTCTTGAATTCCTTCAACAGAAGGGAAAGCAAATACTTTTTTAAATAAACAAATATATATATATATATATATTTAGGAAAGTGACTAGTCTTTCTCAACAAGCTTGAGAAAATATTTTTCTTCTAAATTCAATATACGAATTTCTGCGAAATTATACGAGTATAAACAATTCCACGTATATAACGGGATTTTGTATTGAAACGCCTAATGAGTATATTTCATAATTTACATTTCTACGTCTTTCTCAGATTTCATTGATTTTATTAAAGGCAGAACAATGCTTTGCAAGGAATTTCTTAAATTAATCTAATTATAATAGCAATACAAATTTTATTCATATGAAACTCTGACAGCTATGTTTGAAAATGCAACTATTTGCCTACAAATAGTTTGTTATTATGCAACTGGATTTCATTACAAAAGTTTAATTATGTAATTCCATCTTCTGTTTTAATCTTATCCTACTGAAACAAAAGGATCCAAAGTTTAACTTTACATCATTTTTCTTTAAAATATATAGGATATTTTATAAAACATATTATTTATTTACACGAGTTTTTATGTTTTCATTACAGCATATAAATTTTACTTATACATATAATTCATTCGTAAACACTTTTGAATGAAACTGCTGCTGAAAAAAATAATCGGTTTATAAGTCTGGAGAACATGAAACAAAAAGGAGACAGTTTTATAAATAACATTCAGATGTAGAGTTGCTTTAAACTCAGTTTACTCCAAATTTATCCCTGATTTTTTTCTCAGGCTTTATAGCTTTAGAAATAATGTTAATGGGTTTATTTCATCGCAGAAAATAATGGCATAACTATACCCCCTACCGACCCCATCTGGGTACGACAATTGATATGGTTAAATTAAAATGTTATATTTTAGAGTTCAGGATATTATTTTAATAATACATATTTTTCAAGTCTCCTAATTACTGTATAACACGATTTCCGAATAAAAATATTCATTTTATTTAATTACAAAGGTTTGAGATTAAGTATTAGAAGATAAAATTCAGAAATTGTGTTACTCCTAAATCGAGAGAATTGACTGTTTGGTCTTCGGAGTGACTTGTTACCCAGAACAGATCATTTAACTTTTGCATGAAGAATAAAAGAAGAAACACAAACGTTATACTTCATATTGACCAGAGAAAACCCTTTAAATTTCCGTATCATAATGTTTGTAAACATTTTATTACAGAGTTTAATAGCTAACTGAAAGAACATTTCTTCTAAATAAAACACATAAATGACAAAATACAGGGTGTTTCTAAATGAATATCGGGGTTTTAACGCTTTGCATTATCTATTATAAAAAACTTAAAATTATACTTAATACATAAAATGAAAGAGCAACTCAAACAGTTTTAGCTACAAGCTTACAAGTGTTCAACGTGAACACCTTTCGTCACACTGCACACATCAAGTCGATAGTTCAGTTCTTCCCAAACGCCAATCTGCGATCACCCGATCTGACGCCATGCGATTTCCACCTGTTGGGATTCATAAAGGATCGAGTGTATGTGCCTCCACTACCAGCTGACCTAGAAAGCTGACCTACACAACCTAAGAAACAGGATTGAGGCAGCTGTTGCAACAATTACGACACAAACACTATTTAACGTTTGGGAAGAACTGAGCTATCGACTTCATCTTCCTGTGTGCCGTGTGACGAAAGGTGTTCACATTGAACACTTGTAAGCTTGTAGGTAAAACTGTTTGAGTTGCTCTTTCATCTTATGTATTAATTATAATTTTAAGTGTTTTATAATAAATACTGTAAAGCGTTAAAACCCCGATATTCATTTAGAAAAACCCTGTATAATAACAATAAGGATTTTATATACAGGGCACATTGGAATCCCCCTTTATAATTCAATAATTATTGAAGCGATAAAGCTATAATTGTGAAACAAGTGTCTAAAAACGACTATGCGCAATCATAGGTGGAGGTTGAAGCGCCACTAGTGCGAAAGTATTCAAGTTATTGACACTATCTTGAAACCTACGATGTATAACGAAAAACTGCCAATTACAAAATGGACTGAGCAAGAGCCCCGCCGCGCCGGTAGAATATGCTACCGCAATTTTCGTATAAAAAATTCTCATAATTAAATAGCTGAAATATTTCTAGAGAATAAAATGAAGCTTCTTATTCCGGAATAGTATTGGAAAATTTATTTCAAACAAATTGTTTGAACGCGCTACTGTAGAGCGTCCACAATTTAGTATGAAATAATGTCTTACAGGTAGAAGTAACTTCATTGGAAGCCCTGAAATGTTAGTTTTTCAATAACCAATCATCGGTTTAAATACATAACTAATCACTTGAAGAAGTGTAGCATAATATGGCACATGCCTATTTATGAATACAACTAACACATGTAAGCAAGGCAATATTTATTTTAATGTATAATTGAAATTAAATATGCTTAATGTATCCACGATCTGCAGTAATGTACGGTAATTTCCGGCGTATAATTCGCAGCTCAAAGAATCGTTTTTCGACCAAGAAAATTTATTCAATAATTGTAGTTAAATATTTACAGCGATCTTTTAAGTTACATTTTATAAAATATTTCTGGGTCGAAAAACGACTCTTTGAGCTGCGGATTGTACGCCGGAAATTACGGTATGTGTGTACACAGTGTTGCCATCTTAGGCACTGAAAACAAAACAACGGTGATACCAGAATTTCTGTTTAGTAAGGTTTGTTATACTTAAACACGGGATGTATCTAATTAATTAAAACAAAAGTTACGATACAGAAATTTTAACAGGATGGTAGTTTTTTAATAAAGAAGGAGTTAAGTTGGCAGCACTGCGAGTACGTGGGCGTGCACATGCATTGCTACCAATGCTTGGAACACTAATATTACCTAACAAGATTTTATATTTTAAAAAATGTCTTTTTTTGAAAGTGTTAGTTTTATTAGGGAATATGCATCAGCTTTTACATCTCCAGTAAAATAGTCATCAATAAATCTTTAAAATAAACCTTAAGGAAAAATGCTGGTCTTTCGATCAAATACCCTGCATCTTACCTGCAGGTAAAAACCACAGCATGATGTTGCTCGAAATTCCTGACGTTTTCTTTAAGGCAAAAAACCTGTATGTACACTGCAAGTTTTTTTTTTTTTTTTGTTTTTTTTTTTTTTGTTTTTTTTTTTTTTTGCAAATTAACTGCAGTTTTACAGAAGAATTTTTAATGGTTGTCTGACCTTTTTACTCATCGCCATGATAAAAAATGCTGTTTTGGTTTAATATCATATTGTAAGTCTCGTCGCATGACTAGTGTTGACTCTGGAACTGTTTCTTGAAATCCACCATGGTTATCAGTAATAATTTGCACATTTTTACTATTATGAATAAAACTAAACCTTTTTCATATGCAGTTGAATCTCCATTTCATTACAAACATATCCCTTAAAACCAGAGGCGTAGCGTCAAGGGGGGGGGGGGGGCAAGATCACTTTACATAGTATATTTGGCTTATTTAATCCATACCGTTCCAAAATTAAATTAGGTATTATGTATTGTATAATTATACTGATAGTAAAATGATCGTGCCCCCCCCCCCTGACGCTACGCCACTGCTTAAAATGTCGAAAGGAGTTCAATTTGAAGTCGTGCAGAGGTCCGAAGCCCTGGTGGAATTACTGATACAGCCTTCACGTTTTAATACCTCTAAATACAGTTCAATCCAGCAGTTCTGGATCATTGTAATATTCAGTGAAACAATGCGACCGTGCAGTGATCATATCGTGATTTCTTATAGTTTTGAACCAGTTAAGCCAAATTTTTTGCCTTCATTTAAGCAATTTTTTTTATATATTTTTTGCTTTGGTATGACAAATGTTGGTCTGAAGAATTCATTTATTGTTTTTATTTTTGAATTTTGTACCAACTTGATGCACTTCTTACGGGTATACACTATTGGTTACCACGACATATAACCAAAACTAGTACTGACAGTGCTGTCATAAATTGGAATCCTGGTGACAATCGAAGACGCCACGAGCAGTAACGACGGAACTGTATCAGGAGAACCTATATGATGATAACCGATGAAGGCGTAAATGGTTTAATGCTTTTTAGGCAAAAGAACCCCAAAAATGCGCATAGATTAGCTCAGAATTTAACATAGGGCACCCACTCGGTCTGTTTTTTTTAATACCATTTTCCAAAAAGAGAAATCTTCTTTTGAGAAATCTCAGGCAAATTTTGTATAAACCTACCTAGAATTTGTTTTTGTTAAATTTATTATAAAACATATCACGAAAAGTTTTTTATAAAATAGTAGTATTAATAAAACGGTGTAGTGGAAGTTCTGATAACAGCAACCAGAGCTGTATCAATGAAGAAAAGTTGCTGAGATTGATCGAGGAGGTCTACGATTTGTCAGAAAAAAACTATCACTTGATACTTGTAGTTGCAAGAATAGCGTTTAACGTTTACGAGATCGAATTATTTATAAATATTGAATTCAGTAACATGCTCGATTTAAAAGAAGACAAATCCGTTAAATTTCTTGCATAAGAAGTCAAGATATCAATCCACTTATTCTGTCAGAAATACAAGGTGTTAGTAAATTTAACTGCAATGAAAATGTTCTTGCAATATTTTCAACAGACATCCTTTCTTTATGTGAAATGTTGTGACATAATCTCAAGTGCTGGAATAAGTATCAACGATTTGCGTCAAGACTAGAGTGAAAAGGTGAGGGCCAAGCTTGATAATCACATATTTTGATTATTTTTAGCCCCTTAGTCTCAGGTTCAACGGATGTTATACAACGTTCCTTAGTCCTCGAAAAATTGGGGGTTTAATAGTATAACACAACTTAAATACCGTAATTTCCCAGGGTTGCCAGGTTGACCGTTTTAAAATTCCGAAATTTCGCATTCATACCAGAAATAACCTATAATGTTATTTTCTTTATTTAATGACAGACATTTCGTGATTGTTTAAAGTAAAAATTCTTCTGTCAGAATTTCCGGTATGAATTCGAAATTTTTAAATTGAAAAAAAGGACAAACTGGCGCCCTTGTAATTTCCAACCTATAATTCGCGTATCAAACAATCATGTTTCGACCCAGCAATTGCATTCAATAATTGAAGTCAAATATTTACAGCGCTTTAGTTAGTTACGTTTTATAAAATAAATTTTCCGGGTCGAAATATGATTGTTTGATCCGCGGATTTTAGGCCGAAAATTACGGTATTTAACACTAGACAGGCCAGAAACATTACTTAAGTTCTATAAAAATATCTCTCAGCAGAATTTTTATTTAAAATTATTTAATTTAGGTATTAAACTCATTTCTGTTTGGTTTATATTTAAAGTATTTTATGAAGAAATTTCTGCCTCGAATCGAAATATATTTATTTGGTACCGGTATAAATGACCGCTATGGCCGTTCTAGTGCTAAGTTGTGTTATAATATTAGACCCCCTATTTCTGGAGAACTAAGGAGCGTTGTATAAAATCCGTTGAACCTGACACAAAGGGGCTTACAACATATCGTGGCTACGCTTTCAAACTATCGAAAATGAAAAAATACATATTTCATTACTTTTAAAAATGGGCCGATTGTCACCACTCAATTTTATTAGAATTATTCGCCTAGCAAAAAAAAATGAAATTTCTAACAAGAACAGGGTTGCAAATTTGGCTTCTTTTTTAATTCAGTAATGCCGAATTCATACCGGAAGTTTTGAGAGAATTTTTTTTTTACTTTAAGCAATTACGAGATAGGCTGTCAATATATAAAGAAAAAATGTCGATTTTAAATTTCTGGTACGGATTCAGCATTTCTGAATGAAAAAAGATGCCAGACGGGCAACGCTGGTGATGTTGTAACCCTGCAACCCTCTTAAAAGTTAGTGGTGACAATCGGTACATTTATAAAAGTAATGAAAAATGCATTTTTTCACATTCGATAATTTGACATGGTAGCGACGATATATACAAATAATCAAAATCTGTGATTACTAAGCTCGGGCCTCTCCTTCTGAGTTAGTTGCTCCAGAATTTGAAATGTAGCTGCCTGTTCGGGGAATATATGCTGCCATGTTCGGGGGCCTAAGGGGAATTTTTTTAAGAAAATTGTAGTTCTACGTGGAGTGCAGTTGGACGAAACTGAAATAATATATTCAGAGCTTCCACCGTCCGCTTTATTTAGCTAACAATATTTCCAAACAATAACGTTTGTAGTAGATATCTATTAAAAAGGTTGTATATATATATATATATATATATATATATATATATATATATATATATATATATATATATATATTGTGAAGATTATTGTTCGAAAATAGTGATACCAAAAATGTTACCGGTGGCACCCTGTATAATGTATTGCTTCATATTGCGAAATTTTGTTTTAAAAATCAGCAGCGTCTCTATTTTACGATCATTATATTGATGCTAAGGACTATGGTTTTTGATTACTACTATTTACAAATAGTAGTTTTTATTCGCCTTATTTATCTCTCTGGAAATTTTCTGCTATTAAATAAGATTAAGATTACTTTAGGAAATAGTGGTATTGCAAATCTGTAATACTTGACACCTATGTCATTGTATGCTACCACCAAAATTACGTATTTAACTTGCACTTTATAACTTGATATTTTTAAATGTACCGTAATTTCCGGCGTATAATCCGCAGCTCAAAGAGTCGTTTTTCGACCCAGAAATATTATTTTATAAAATGTAACTTAAAAGATTGCTGTAAATATTTAACTACAATTATTGAATAAAATTTCTGGGTCGAAAAACGACTCTTTGAGCTGCGGATTATACGCCGGAAATTACGGTACAGTTATTGAAAGATAAAAGCACCAAATCATTTTATTTCAGCACAAAATTGTTGCAGACAGATGTAAAAAATCCCATTCAACATGGATTTTTTTTTATGAACATTAATACCTTTTTTGAAACAAGGGCCATCAACATTTAAAAGTTTGTACCGACTTTGATGTTTGGAATGGTAACACTTACTTTTAACACCATATCCAAATTCCTCAGATCCAATCAGATCCAATCAAATCAAACCAAATCAAATCCAATCTTAATGCATGACAGTCTGACTGGGTCTTTGGTGGTTTCATGTTAAGTGGCTTACGGGCTGAGTGCACACGCTTTCAATATTCGCATACGACATTTTTTTTTTTTTACATTTTGTAAAACTAGTTTTTTCAACACTGTTATGAAACAAAAAATCTGCATTTTTTTATGTTCATTACGCAATTATTTAATTTCTAATCTAACGTTAATTGTAAAAAATGAACCCATTATTTAAAAAAGATATTAAATCACATATTGAGATGGCTATACGTTTATCTCGGAAAAAATGTCGCCAAAAAATTAACATTGCTATTTTTAAACAATAATCTCATAGCTGGCAACTTTTACCCTTTTTTTCTTACTACTATTTTATTTTTTACTTATTTAATGGTCAAATTTAAATGATTGAATGATTTGAAAATTACTAATAAAAATTAATTGTGTAGAAAAAAGCATAAAAGTCGAGAGCTATGCAGTTTTTGTGGTAGATTTTGTTTTCAAATACTACAGAAAGTATCAATGTTTTGTTTGGAAATAGTGGTTCTTAAAATTTTTGGGCCATATTTTTTACGCGACAAAGTTTAATCATACCCATAGTATATGGACAAAAGTAAGTGAAAAAGAAACCATGTTTCTCATAAAAATAAATTTTAGGCAATATCTTTTTAACCTCTTCGCAACAATCGTCTTATATAGAATAAATTCATATTCGTCTATCGGCTGCACGCAAATCGTGGGTAGGTGGGAAAGGCGGGTTTTGCCTCATGAGGTGGTGCTGTGGTGCGGCGGTGGTGCTAAATTGTTGTAAAAGACTACGATGATAAAATTCAAACTTAAAATCGAGGGTGGGGCGAAAGGGTGTGCTATAGGAGAGGAGGTTTTAGGAGGGGGCAGCATGTTATAGTAGGGGGTATTTTTTTTAAGGGGGAGGGCTTAATTTAAAAAAAATTAAAATTGTCTTATATTACGAGGTATCGGCTATGGTAGAGTACGACTACTATCCCCTTGCCCCCCCCCTCCCCTCTCCCCCCCATTTTTTTTTTTAAATTTTAGGAGAGATAAAGTTTAAAGTGGTGTCGCCCTCTATCGGTAAGTATGAAAATTATGGAATTTAAAATGACTGCTTCTGAATTTTAAGTTATAGCATAGTATAAAATAAAATATTCTAAAGTATCTCATCATACTGCTTATAATGGAAATTTAAGTTATAGCATGGTGTAAAATAAAGTAACTTACCACTGCTTACAATGGAAATATATAGTTATAGAATAGCACTTAATAAATAATTTTAAAATGTGTTACCATAGTGCTTGCAAAGGAATATGAAATAGAAATTTAAGTTCTAACATAACGCTAAATAAATAATTTTAAAGTTTCTTAGCAAACTGCTTACAATGAAAATATTTAGTTAAAGCATAGCACTTAATAAAATATTTTAAAGTTTCTTACCAAACTGCTTACAATGGAAATATTTAGTTATAGCGTAGCACTTAACAAAAATTTTAAAGTGACACACGTAAATAATTATAGTTATAAACTGACATATAGGCAGATAGGCAGGCACACAGACAAGCAGACAGGCAGGTAGGCAGACAGACAGACACACAGTGAACTATTTGTTACGTACACAAGCATGCATATACGAAGTGAACTAATTGTAATAAAATACAAGACGTGCATACGTTTTAAAACATTTTTTTTCTTCACAGAAATTAAGAAAATATTAAATTTCGACTACAACTTTCACTTTGAAATAGCGTACTCCCTTGTTAAAAATTATTAGCTTTTAACAAACATGTAAATGAAGCGGGGTTCGAACCTCGAACTTGACAAAATGATCTCATGATGTGTTGATTTGCAGTAGGTTTAAACGAACACACCATGAGACCATGTTTATTAGAAGCGATTTAAGATATATAAGAAAAGGTGTCACGTGACTGAACATATTGGATTATTACTATACAGTACTAATGATATTATAAATTTTGTAAAATAATTTAAGCTTTACGATAAACTTTAATGTTTAAACTTACAAACACATTGGAATGTATTTATAACATATAAAATAACCTTATAAAAGTTTGGTTGGTTTGTTGGTTTTATAAACTTGCAAAGCAAAGCGTATCTTACCAATTTGCATACAAGAGATTTTGTAACATAAATTATATAATATAGCAAATTTTAACTTACCAAGTGAGGTTTAAGGATACTGTAATAGAATTTTTAATTGTATACTTTAAAAAAGAAAGTTTAACTTACCATTATGTTTATGCTCGGTTTCGAACTGTCAACCTTTTGGCTAGCTTTCCAATGCGCTCCCAATTACGCTACGATGGCTCCGTACAATTAATATAAATAATGAAACCTAACACAATGTTACTTTTTTTTCCTAAGATTTTCAAGTTAATAAAACAGGATATGACGACATTTATAGAATAACATCCTGTTTTACAACGATAAGAATAGCAATATAAGAAGCTTGTACACCATAATGAATTTACTGTTTAAAGTTTTGACTTAAACGATTATTCTTCTAATTACTTAAAACCTTGCTGTATATTTGCTTGATCACCTATCTGTTTACCCTGCTTTTTGGATACTTCTAAACCTGAAAATGACTACTTCGCTTAACACATCTTACTATGAAATTTCAGAAATCAGCGAATTTAGTAGAATATTTCAGTATTTTGACGTTTTTACCCCATACCATTGGGACTTAGGGGAGGATACGATTGTCGAAGTGCAAATGAATAAGGACTGTGAGTTAAACGTTCACATTCAAAAATATAAAGAATTTGAGAATAGTGGTAAAATGTACCCTACAAATGAAGGAATTACAATATCGTGCGCAACCTTTGATAAATTTGAAACGAGAATGACAAAATTTAATTTTGACTCTGCAGAAAAAGAAACATTCGTATCTAACAACGACTTACTAACGATTTATGTGGATAAGGAATCATGCATACTGCAAAAACTATTGAAACCTGATTGTTTACTACTTACAAAAGAACAATTTCTCAAACTAGAGAAAAACTGTATTGAAATTAGCGAATGTCTTATTCAAACTTTTTTAACAAAACTTTTACCTGTTTATGTTTTAAAAAACGTAAAAATATGTAAATGTTCTCACTTTACCAAGGAAGAGGCGATGGACTATGTTTTAGAATGCTTCGATCAGGAATTAGAGAGATCAGTATATCGCACGTTTGACTGTTATTTATGTTCAATCGGCCAACCAGTAGAAATGGATCATGAATGTATGAGATATAATTTAAGAAAACAGTTTAACTGGTGCGCAGACAGTACTTTGTTAAATTTCAACATTAAGGAATTTGTGAAAAACCTGCTAGAGAAATGTACATGTAATTATACTTATTTATTTTTTGAATCTATGAATGTAGACTTTTATAATAAGCATTTGAGCAATGTATTTATAAATTAACGTAGAAATGTTTTATATTTAATAAATATTTGTTTAGTTTTTCATCATGTGTCTGTTTTTTATTTATGTATAAGGAATAAATAAGTATAGTTTTCGGAAAGTTTTACTACTTTTCTTCAGAAAATGTAGAAACTTGTTTTATTTTTCTACAAAAATTAAGAATGTGAGACAATTTACAATCAACAAGTATCTATAAGTATATGTATACTTACATGTTATTTAACTATATAAGTATACTTATAGATTTGGTATAAAAATATACTATGTATTTACAAGTTATATTATATATAACTTAAAAATTTTGTAAACATGATATATTAATGAAGAAATATTATTTTCCGCTTGTGTAAGAAAATTAAGTTACTTCTAAAAGCAATAGCCAGTTGAATAAATAATATTTATGCTAAAATAAAACCCAGTAGTAAGATTTTAAATGTATTACATCATCTTATGGTCGATAGAATTACAAAATAAAAGGCTTTTAAAACAATAATTTAGTGCTTTTACCTTACGTTTGCAATATAAACGTTATTTGAATTAGATCTTCTTAATAAATTGTAAAATAAAGTGTAAAATAAAGAATACAGGACATTATAACTTACTAAACAAGCCTCTTCTATAGCAGAAGTGAAAATGTCAAACACGTTGTGTTTAACTGTTATCTTCATGATCACGTGACTTTAAAGGAAATCACGTGGTACGACAAAAACATCCTGTTGCTAGAATAGTAACAAGCATAATGTCTGAAGTAACTATGTAAGATGGATGTGCTATTATAAGTGGGCTATATTTGTAAGTATAAATTAATCTATTTCTTTAATTTAAAGCTAATTGTTATTAATTATCAGAATATAGGGTTTCTAATGACAAAGTGTGAGAATTTCTATTACTTAACTAAAGTTCCACATGTATATAGGTACATACACACATATATATATATATATACATATACACAATTTATTAAAATTAAGTATTTTAAAACATTTATAAAATATTTTTTTCATTTTTGTTAATTTATTTTAATTAAAAAAAATAATTATTTTGTTTACTTATAATTTAATTAAGTTACTTTGCAATTTTTAAAAAAACTTTTACAATAATATAACATGTTTAAATTATTTTTATAAGTACATGTAGTAACATAACAACTATATAGTATGTTATTATTAACATACAAGACGAATCAACATTGATAAAGTATGAAATACTTTTATTAAGTTTTAAATTTAAAATTGTAACTTTATAAAACTTTTTAAACTGAAAAATAATTTTGTTATCTTGTAAAATTTTAAAAACTTTTAAAATAGTTCTATTTTTACTAGCGTGTGTGTATGCATACTATGTTATCATGCTTCTGTTATAAACATATAACAGAAATTATTAATCTTTAATTGCAAGTTAAACAATATTAATAAACACACACATTTTATTTAAATAAACACACATATTTAAAGCAAAATATTTTATTTTTAGGATTTAAATAATACATTTCGAATAAATTCCACATTAATGTTACGTAAAAAGTTTTCACTGATACATTCAACTCCGTTTAAAAAGATTGAAATAACATAATCAAAATTTACAAGCATTCAAATCATATCACCTAAGTGATTAAATCTTTCACGTTCATTAAAGGTGAAACATGTATGTAGACTTTGGGATTGGTGTCTAAATATACATCCTACACATTCATAAATTTGATTTAATATTGTCAGTACATTATTCTCAATAGAAGAGATAAGTTTCGTTAGTAAAACACGCTCGATTTCAGAAGGTAAATTAACGAGTGTGCATTTTTGCTTAATTAACTGCGGTAGATGAACTGTATACAAGTGTTTAATAAGTTTGCTATTAAAATCAATAGCTTTTTCTTTTAAATTTTCTAACTGAAAATCGTTTAAAACACAATGTGTATAATTCTTTAAATTTTTTATTTGCATAATAGAATTATTATAATTTAACACTAATACTGTATTGTTAGCAATAAACGATGAACTTTTATATTTTAAATTAAATCCAAAAATTTTATATTGGAATTCATACCATGTTGAAATATCCATAAAAATTCTATTTGTTGATGAAATTTCTTCATTTGTAAATACATTGTGTTTGATCTCTTCAATATGTACATAATACTGTTTATAATGTCGTTTTAAAGTTAAAAATATAAAATCAGCAAGTTTAATCCGAAACATGACAAAAATGCGAGATTTACCATGTTTGGTTTTGGAAATGTTATTCACACATGCGATGGGAGGGGATATGTTATATAATTGTTCACTACTATGTGTAATGCTAGTTATGGTTCATTTGAAGAAATTAAATCGCTTGTAGTCGGTGAAGTAAGTATGTTTCCAAATTTTTAAAATCTAGATCCTTAAACATTGTATCCAAAAAGCCTGTAGCAGGGGTAGACTCACAGCAGGTGTCAGGGAAAGACGTTTCGTCATTATCACAGTTAGTAAATATTGGGGTTGTAGAATCCTTGGCAATCTTAGGCTCTGCAGCATACAAGTCCATGGTAGGTGATAGTGTTTCATAGTTCTCCTGTATATTAGATTTGGGTAAAAATTCATGTTTATAAAAATCAGAATTTTCCATAGGTTTATCTAAACGTTGAAACTTTGTTGAAGAAGCCATTTCTTCACACGACCGTTTAATCCTATCTAATTCATAAGCCATTTTTAAATAACAAACAGTAAAAGGTCCAGTCACGACAAAAGTCAACAGTAAACTGATTATATTATATCTAAACAGTTACTAACATAGGTTAAAAAAGAGTGATGGTTACAGTTAAAAGCAAGTTTAAAAGTAAATGTGACGTTATAGATTAAAGATTCAAGTTGTTCATTTAACGAAAATGTATATTGCTTGTTTATGTGAAATCCGTATGCTTTATAATATCTAATTATTTATAAAAGCGGGTATGGCAACGCTTATTAAATGTATAAATAGTTAATCGCGTACGATAAAAAGTATAATCATGTGCATGTAAATAATAAAAATTAATTATCGATACGTATATTTAGTAAAATAAGTTTGTTTAATTAGTTAAATCGATTTATTGTAAAAAAGTAATATGTGTTAAAAAAATTAATAATATAGATTATACAAAATTATATGTTTAATAGCATATTAATTTAACTATCATATGTGAATCAATAATATATTAAAATAATTTATTAAATATATAATTTAAGTAACTTGTATTAAATTTTTACTTCTTGTAAAAGTTCAAGAAATTTACTTTTATACATAGTGTATAAATTTACAAGTCAATTCATTCACATAATAGTGATATAATATAATCATATTGAAAAATAAAACACAAAAGCTTTTTCACTTATCTATTATTTATTTAATTATTTAAACACATACATTAGTATATACAAGAATATGTATAGTTCAAATAAATTGGTAAAGTCAATATTTCAAAAAGGAATAGTTTCATTTTTTATAGCATTTTGTAAAGTGTCTGTAAAGTGTCTATGAATTTTTCTATGCTTCACTAAGTCAAATCTGTGATTAAATATTTCAGAACAATCGACACATTTATAGTGTCTGGTAAACGGTTCAATATTCCTTTGCTTTTGCTGAGGGGTGTTATGAATCATAGTATGATTTATTAAATTGTTTTTCCGTAAAAACTTTTTATCACATTCATTACATTTATGCACAACTCCTTGTTTAGAATGTACTAAGTTATGCTTTTGTAAGTCACTTTTCTGCACAAAAGATTTCGAACACATTTTACAATTAAAAGGTTTCTTTTCTAAATGAAATTTCATGTGTCTAACTAATACATTTTTTCGCGAAAAAGTCTTACTGCATTTCTCACACTTATATGTGGCAGATGACTTTGGATGAATTAGCATATCATCCCGTAAAGCACTCTTTGTAGTAAACAGATTATCACACTTAGAGGGTTTTTTTCCTAAATGTAAGTTCATATGTCTTAATAACATATATTTTTTAGTAAATACTTTTTTACACGTATCAGTTGTAAAAGGAAACTTTTGATCGATTTGATCTGATGAAGAGGCCATTGGTTCCTTATTCAAAACAGGTTTCATTAAAATAGTAGAGTCGATTTGCTCCTTAAACTCCGATGTCAAGGATTTTCTTATCTTGGTTGGTTCGTCTAACACCATGTCTTGCATTGTACTTATTTAATTTAAATCAATTTATATCACAGATCACTTAAACGGAGAAAAAATTAGAACGTCTTAACGGCACAGAAACAGTATGTATATTATTTCAAATAAAACTTTTCATGAATATTTATTTAATTGTAGAGGGCGCGCATGCTTAAAATAATTAAAAATAGCGTCACGTGATATATATCTTATACAGAAATTAGTCTGTATGTTAAACATAAGTAATTAGGTAAAGTATCTTTTATTATACAGTGGGTGATTTAATAAGTTAAGTAGAAATTTATTTTCCATATTTTATGTAAAAGTATACAAGTAATGTTTTATTATGTATTCATCATGGCTTAAAATGCAAATTTAAATGTGTGAAAATACTCGTTCATTATATGGTATTGCTAATTAAGTTACATATCACGAAAAATAAAAACACAATATTAAATTTAGTGAAAGAATTTTGGTATCTTAAACTATATAAGAAGTATTGTTATCAACAACAAAACATCGTAATTTTATCTGTAAATAGTTTCCTGTTTTTCTTTGGTAAACAACATGCCTATTTTCGAACATAAGTCGATAATCGTTATAATATTCGCTCAGTTTTGGCTTAAAATCTTAAATAATTTATGAAGCAAAGGGTAGTATTATGCATACAATATGTAAGTTGAGTTATAATAATGGAACACATGTTTAATGAAATAGTATAAAATTGTCTCACATTCTTAATTTTTGTAGAAAAATAAAACAAGTTTCTACATTTTCTGAAGAAAAGTAGTAAAACTTTCCGAAAACTATACTTATTTATTCCTTAACATAAATAAAAATAAGACACATGATGAAAAACTAAACAAATATTTATTAAATATAAAACATTTCTACGTTAATTTATAAATACATTGCTCAAATGCTTATTATAAAAGTCTACATTCATAGATTCAAAAAATAAATAAGTATAATTACATGTACATTTCTCTAGCAGGTTTTTCACAAATTCCTTAATGTTGAAATTTAACAAAGCACTGTCTGCGCACCAGTTAAACTGTTTCCTTAAATTATATCTCATACATTCATGATCCATTTCTACTGGTTGGCCGATTGAACATAAATAACAGTCAAACGTGCGATATACTGATCTCTCTAATTCATGATCGAAGCATTCTAAAAAATAGTCCATCGCCTCTTCCTCTGTAAAGTGAGAACATTTACATATTTTTACGTTTTTTAAAACATAAACAGGTAAAAGTTTTGTTAAAAAAGTTTGAATAAGACATTCGCTAATTTCAATACAGTTTTTCTCTAGTTTGAGAAATTGTTCTTTTGTAAGTAGTAAACAACCAGGTTTCAATAGTTTTTGCAGTATGCATGATTCCTTATCCACATAAATCGTTAGTAAGTCGTTGTTAGATACGAATGTTTCTTTTTCTGCAGAGTCAAAATTAAATTTTGTCATTCTCGTTTCAAATTTATCAAAGGTTGCGCACGATATTGTAATTCCTTCATTTGTAGGGTACATTTTACCACTATTCTCAAATTCTTTATATTTTTAAATGTGAACGTTTAACTCACAGTCCTTATTCATTTGCACTTCGACAATTGTATCCTCCCCTAAGTCCCAATGGTATGGGGTAAAAACGTCAAAATACTGAAATATTCTACTAAATTCGCTGATTTCTGAAATTTCATAGTAAGATGTGTCAAGCGAAGTAGTCATTTTCAGGTTTAGAAGTATCCAAAAAGCAGGGTAAACAGATAGGTGATCAAGCAAATATACAGCAAGGTTTTAAGTAATTAGAAGAATAATCGTTTAAGTCAAAACTTTAAACAGTAAATTCATTATGGTGTACAAGCTTCTTATATTGCTATTCTTATCGTTGTAAAACAGGATGTTATTCTATAAATGTCGTCATATCCTGTTTTATTAACTTGAAAATCTTAGGAAAAAAAAGTAACATTGTGTTAGGTTTCATTATTTATATTAATTGTACGGAGCCATCGTAGCGTAATTGGGAGCGCATTGGAAAGCTAGCCAAAAGGTTGACAGTTCGAATCCGAGCATAAACATAATGGTAAGTTAAACTTTCTTTTTTAAAGTATACAATTAAAAATTCTATTACAGTATCCTTAAACCTCACTTGGTAAGTTAAAATTTGCTGTATTATATAATTTATGTTACAAAATCTCTTGTATGCAAATTGGTAAGATACGCTTTGCTTTGCAAGTTTATAAAACCAACAAACCAACCAACCTTTTATAAGGTTATTTTATATGTTATAAATACATTCCAATGTGTTTGTAAGTTTAAACATTAAAGTTTATCGTAAAGCTTAAATTATTTTACAAAATTTATAATATCATTAGTACTGTATAGTAATAATCCAATGTTCAGTCACGTGACACCTTTTCTTATATATCTTAAATCGCGTCTAATAAACATGGTCTCATGGTGTGTTCTTTTAAACCTACTTCAAATCAACACATCATGAGATCATTTTGTCAAGTTCGAGGTTCGAACCCCGCTTCATTTACATGTTTGTTAAAAGCTAATAATTTTTAACAAGGGAGTACGCTATTTCAAAGTGAAAGTTGTAGTCGAAATTTAATATTTTCTTAATTTCTGTGAAGAAAACAAAAATGTTTTAAAACGTATGCCCGTCTTGTATTTTATTACAATTATTTCTCTTCGTATATGCATGCTTGTGTACGTAACAAATAGTTCACTGTGTGTCTGTCTGTCTGCCTACCTGCCTGCCTGCTTGTCTGTGTGCCTGCCTATCTGCCTATATGTCGGTATATAACTATAATTATTTACATGTGTCACTTTAAAATTTTTGTTAAGTGCTACGCTATAACTAAATATTTCCATTGTAAGCAGTTTGGTAAGAAACTTTAAAATATTTTATTAAGTGCTATGCTTTAACTAAATATTTTCATTGTAAGCAGTTTGCTAAGAAACTTTAAAATTATTTATTTAGCGTTATGTTAGAACTTAAATTTCTATTTCATATTCCTTTGCGAGCACTATGGTAACACATTTTAAAATTATTTATTAAGTGCTATTCTATAACTATATATTTCCATTGTAAGCAGTGGTAAGTTACTTTATTTTACACCATGCTATAACTTAAATTTCCATTATAAACAGTATGATGAGATACTTTAGAATATTTTATTTTATACTATGCTATAACTTAAAATTCAGAAGCAGTCAGTTTAAATTCCATAATTTTCATACTTACCGATAGAGGGCGACACCACTTTAAACTTTATCTCTCCTAAAATTAAAAAAAAATGGGGGGAGGGGGGAGGGGGGGGGCAAGGGTATAGTAGTCGTACTCTACCATAGCCGATACCTCGTAATATAAGACAATTAATTTTTTTTTTTAATTAAGCCCCCCCCCTTAAAAAAACATGCTGCCCCCTCCTAAAACCTCCTCTCCTATAGCACACCCTTTCGCCCCACCCTCGATTTTAAGTTTGAATTTTATCATCGTAGTCTTTTACAACAATTTAGCACCACCGCCGCACCACAGCACCACCTCATGAGGCAAAACCCGCCTTTCCCACCTACTATCGTGAGTGCGGATATTTTATTTTGGTAAAAATTTTAACTGAAATTTGTTTATTTTTTTATTTAAAAATAAATAAAAATAGCTTGTTTATATACATTTATTGCATTTAAAAAAATATATATCAACAGCTAAAGTTAGTTGCAATTCATCCATACTTTATTAGCTTTCAGAATGAATTGCTGAAGTTTGTTTTCCAAATATTTGGATTCTATCCAGCACTATGCAAAAATTATTATATTTACTCGCTTAATTTTGTACTTTTATATACGATTCAAATGGTTAACATGGAAATTATCCACAAATTATTTATTATACAATCATCTTTCTGTGTAGAAAAGTTTCTCAAGTGTTTGCGCATTTACATCAACATTACTGGGGTAAACCCCAACATTACTGGAGAAATTCCATTTTTTTTCGTAAGAGAATTAAACATGAAAGTACGAAACATGAAATAAAAATCATATCAAGAGTAGATTATAAAACATTATCCAACATTTCCAGAATACTTAAATGGAACTTCCCCGTTTAAAAGGTAAAAAAATATATCTAATTAAACAACATAGAAAACGCGTAACACATTTGAAAACCAGTTTTCAAAAATTACAGTCCATAGCAGGAAAGCTTCTCAAAGTCGGTTGTGCATTCCTGTACATGATCTAAAGATCTGTTAAAGCATTCCCTAGTGTACTAATAGTTAGCTTAGTTACAAAACGAATAACACAATCGAATATACACCTTCAGCACATCTCATCTGCCTATTTTTATACACGTTTTATGTTAAACTAAAATTTAATTCAGGAAAAAAACGCATAACACAGCTGACAACATACTATCAAAAATTACCATGGATAAACAACAATGTGTCCAGTTCTTTTCGTTTCCCTGTATATGAATTTATTTATATTCTAAAAATATCTCTTAGTCGTGAAAATCCATTTGTAACATGTTTGTAGATGCCGTTGTTATTTGAAATTCATTCGATGTGTGAAAACGTCTGAGCTACATTTCATATATTTAAAATTTTTGTTTTAAAATTCAGAAGCTTCATTACTTTGTGATCAATTTAAAAAACATTGTTGCAGTTCGCTAATTATTTAAAATTCAATTTTCTAGCTTGCCACCACAATTTTGAATGCCACCAGAATTTACTAACCTATTGATTTGGAAGTAATTAAATGCTTTTTATCACATGCATTTAAAGAAAAAATTGTTTTAAAAATTGTGGTAACTCTCTGCAATTAGATTAAACAATTAAGTGGTCATTATACTTCCCACTTCCCTTTATATGGTTAAGTGATTGTGTTTGACGTTAACGTTTATTATTTTTAAAATTACAATTTAAATTCATACTGCAGTGAATTTGACTAAAAAAGAATATATGACTCACATGGCAGAGTGAAAACCTTCTGCGAAAAGAATGATAGAAGAGAAATATATTCTTATAATGTGTTTGATAACACACAGAATCTGACAAAGTTGAAATTCACTGGATATATAAAAATGGATGTGCTATATTTTATGAGTATTTTTATGGACGAAAAAGTAGTCCAATGGAATGGAATATTCTAATGTCGCTCATCATGTTCTATCTCTAGAGCAGACGTGTATTTCGTGTAAGAAATGAATCAGAAGAAATCGTCGAAGGTACCGAACTCAACTACTCACACATTGATAGTTTTCAACAAAGAAGAAATAAAGCATATGAAAAATTTTAAGGTATGTATTTCTGAAAAAAGCACATATAATATTAAAAGAATTTCTTCTCTTTTTATGCATTTGGGTGCATACGTGCATCTTTCATTTTGATATGTGTAAGTTAGCTATTTTTAAATACATAGGTGCGAACTATTATGGATTTTGAATACTATAAATTTCGGATAGTAAATTTATCCTTTTTAAATAGAAATAGTCTGTGAATAAATGAGACAAATAATAGTATTCGGAAATAGTGGTATTTAAACCCCGTAATCCTTCGCACCAATATAAATGTCAAAGTTCAATTATTAT
The DNA here is from genome assembly GCA_963931845.1 of Maratus michaelseni. NCBI lineage: Eukaryota > Metazoa > Arthropoda > Arachnida > Araneae > Salticidae > Maratus > Maratus michaelseni. Next base: position 228,128,353 of record OZ007586.1, read on the forward strand.
ATTTGCAATAATTTAAAATTTTGTGTAGATTAAACTACTGAGACGCGAGCTAAATAACATACATAATGATACTCACCACTATTTCCGAATAGTAATATTTGTGTTATTTAACTGCGGAATTACTGTAAATACATAAGGTGAAAAAACTATTCGGAAATAGTAGTATTCAATAGTAAGCAACCTTGCGAACCCTAACATCCATTTTAATGGACGGAAGATTCTAAGATGTCAACCAATTGCGCTGTAAAAACGTGCCACGCATTTCGAGATATTTTTTGAATGAGTAGCATAGCTTCCAAGTATCGTATCTATATTTTGAATATGAAAATTCGTTTTATTTAATCCCAGAATTTCGCTAAATAATTTAAATATGACTATTAAAAGTAGCGTTGCGAGACTTGGCAATTATACAACTGATTCACAAAAAAATCCCGACGTGTATGGCACGTTTTTCGATGCGCAAGCTGTTGAAATAATTTGACAAAGACTAAAAACGTAAACATGGATAGACTTCTACTCCCATCAGGTAAAATTTAATAGAGTTTTCATGCTAGAAATAAATCTGAAGTCGTCTACGGTTGTGAACTTGACCACTGTTCCGCTAATAAATTTCTATAAAGAAGAAAAGAAGCATATAAAATATTTCAGATACGTTTATATAAAAGCAATACACATAAAAAAATAAAGTCGATTCTCTGTTAGGTATCTTTTATACTTTCTTTTCGGATTGTGTAAGTTAGGCATTTTTAACCCATAAGCACAAGCGCAGAGTATGACATACGGAGCATGCGTACAAGTTTTATTTTACCACCAATATTTCCAAGTAATTATCCCCACCTGATTCCATCTTAGACACTTTTTAATATTCTACAATAATATAAGTCGAAGATTACTTTTCTTAAAATAGTGGTGACAAACGTAAAATCGTACACACCCTGAATCAGTGTTGCAAGTGGGCTACTTTTTTAAAATTTAGAATTCTTGATTGGCACCACTTTTTTAAATGGTATAATTCTCTTTGTTTTCACTTTATTCAATATATCATTAAATATGGCAAATTTTACTTTCTCAAAAAACTGGTGGCAATCGAGTAAACTGAATTAATAAAAAGTAGCCCACTGGCAACGCTGCCCAGAATAGTCATAGCCTGCGTGTGTGATCCCAGGTTGAATGTCAAAGCAGTGTTGACAGTTTGCTACATTTTGAAATTCAGATTTCTCGATTGCCACACCAATTTTAAAACGGTAACATTCGCCTTATTTTTGACTTTTTTAATCTGGCATTAAATAAGGGGATTATTGCAATTTGAAAAAACCCAGTAGCAATCAAGCTATCTGAATTTATAAAGTAGGGGACTGCCAACACTGTGTCAAAGTGAAATTTGCAGGTGTGAAATTTTTTTTTATGTTTCGGATCAGAGGCGTAGCGTCAAGGGGGGCACAGATCACTTTACTACCAGTATTTTTATATACTATATTTGGCCTTATTTAATTCATACCGTTCAAAGATTAAATAAGGCTAAAGGTAGTATATAATTATACTGGTAGTAAAATGGTCGTGCCCCCCCTGACGCTACGCCCCTGTTTCGGATCATTCAAATAAATAAAGATATCGTCTCCTGAAATAGAAACTAAAACAAGGTTTGTACAGGTGCTAACTTTTCAGTACCGCTGTTTCTGAAAAGTAATTTTTGCCTTATTTAATTGCAGAATAATACAATTAGATAAGATAAAAATTACATTTCTAAAAAAATAATTTTGAAAAATTAATGATGAGAAATGATATTAATAATTATACTGAAATGATATATTTTTTTTAATAATACGGCGTCGTTTCAATATATACACGTAACTTTCCACGAATTTTCTTGTGTAATGTTATACATAAATGTTATGCCTGTGAAGTCGAATCCTAAATGTTCTCAAAGAAATCAGTTAAATTAATTAAAGTAAATAAAAGTAGATAATGAAATGCAAGCAATTTCTTCTGCATATGACAAGTAAACAATTATCTTTCATTAATGCAACTTTGTTATATATAAAAAATCAATGCATTACAATTTTGAATTCCAATATTTCAATTAAACTGCAACATTTATTTAGAGTTTCTTAATTGTTTTATTATAGTAGATGCATAAATAAATACAAACTCAGGGTTAATTAGAGTCATATAACAGTACCATATTCAAAATTAGTTGTTCAGAAATATTACGACATTATATTAAATGCAGGGCTGCGACTGTCAACTAAAATTCATTTGTATCAAGTAGGATATTGTTTCAGAAAAGGATTGCATATTTTAAAGGAAATAAGAAAAATTCCTAAATTGTAACATTTAAATTTAATTTAATTAATTATTATATAAATATAAATTACATTTGCATTCTAGTAATTATAATTATTAAATGAAAAATAAGATTACAACTCCTTATAGTAACCTCGCTCCCCCCCCCCCCTCTCCTCTTAAAATAATAATGTGCAGCTAATTCAGAAGAATATTATTAATTTAAAGTAGAATCTTTTTTTTCCTGGCCAAGTATTTTAATGCTTGAAAAAAAACATTTAAGGGCAAAGAACCTCTGTTTCTAAAATATTGAAATCCCTGAATGGCACCAAAATTTACGAACAAATTGATTTTTAAAAAATAAAGTATTTTCTTCACTCACATTATCAAAGAAATATTTGATTATAAAATTCTAGGTTCCATTAGGCATTTTGGAATTAAAATTAAATGGAAAATAAAATACCCCTGAACTTCAAATGTTTTAATTTCATAAATATGTGTTGAAGACGCATATTAACCATGGATTCTTGCCGTTAACTCCTTAACTGTGTATCCCAAACTCAGTTCGGGCAAGAAGAGTTTGCTTGTTTTGTTACTAAAAGCTTTTGCACACCAGTAATTTTTAAACGCAACCTTCACTTTATTGATCGGCAGACCATTTTCGATTACACAAATCAAATATTTTAGTACGGAAAAAGTGGTGTATTATGCCTATTTTTAGTTTATGGTGCCAAAAAACCTCCAACAGTTAAGGGGTTAAATATACTGAATTCGTATAAACTAAACTTCTTTGTGATGAAACTGTGCGGGGCAGAATATTTTATTCTTGGAATATTTTCCCGAAATCAGTATCCAAAAAACTAATGAAAACTCCATTTGGCTTAAAATAGTTTTATAAAACCAGATAAAATGTTCTGGCTGTTCTAGTATTAATTGTTGACCAGCGTTGATACCGTTACGTGATTGGAACCAGAAGCACTGTAGCCCACTGTTGTATTGGCTACTGTTTTTAAATTCAGTTTCCTTGATTGCTACCAGTTTTTTGAGAAAGTACACTTCGCCTTGTTTAATGACAGATTAAATAAGGCGAAAAGAAGACGAATTATACCATTTCAAAAAAGTGGTTCCAATCAAACAATCTGACTTAACAAAAACTAGCCCAATGGCAACACTGACTCGAAAATTCTAATGAATTTACAGTCTACTAAAGAAAAAAAGTGAACATCCCAAACGCAAACATTTTAATTACCAGACTGTCCCAGAAAAAAAAAAACGTAAATAGAACCGCTCTTCTATTTTTTCCCCCACACTTTGTATGTGGTATCTTCTATGCAATAAAAAGTTAGCTATTAGCAAAAAAAAATCTATCCTAAAAGTATTAGGCCGAGAGTTATAAAACTGCGATTTTACAAAATTCAAAAGTTCATAAAATCTTGCATATTTACTGAACTAGTAGAGAAAACCGAAACATTGAAAATATTTGAAACTTGCACAATGTTTTCTATCAGACACTGTAATTGTCATAAATTAATCTTTATTTTCTATTTAATTGAGTACGTTAAATAATATTGCAATTTTTGTCAAAATCCCCCTTTTTTTATAAACAGATCTCATGAAGAGAAAAATATATCAGTACGCATTTTTACTTCATCCAGACATGTCGTGTAAAAAAGACATGCTGTTCTCTCTTTTACCTTCTATAATAAAAAAATAATGTTGATAATTTTCAAAAATCAGCATTTTTGACAAATTTTAACTCAAAAGGGGAAGCGGTATTTCATATGAGATTTGGAAAGAATGGACTCCTGTATGTACGGCCTGTGATTTGTAAGACGTCTGTTCTGCAATTGACCCATGAAGTACAGAGTCTTCAAATCGGAGAAAACACAGCCATCCAACAATAAAAATGACATTTCGAAACAAGAAACATGTTATTGAATAAACATTCTTGGTTTAGTTAGACAAATATTTCTGGAATTAACTCTACATTTAACAACTTCAGGGGCAAATTAGTCTTGTAGCTAATATATCGAAATGATTGATTGACACCAGGATTCACAAACGAATTTATTTTAAAATAAGTAACAGGTTTTCCTCATGTACCTTATAAATTCAAAATTTGATTATAAAATTCTGGTGTCAATGTGGCATTTTGGGATTAAAATTAAGTGGTATACACTGACGGAAAAAAAAACCCAACACCAAGAAAAAATTATTGTAGATCAATGAAATTTGGACAATGCATTTGTCTAGTTAACATGTTTAATTGATTAGATTTTCAAGATCACAGTTTAATTTAAGCTCAAGAAAATGCATTTCAAATGTGAAATGCTGTTATATTAATAACCGGTGTAACCTCCAGAATTTTGAATGCAAACCTGCAAACGTGCATGCATTGTGTCATACAGGTGCTGAATGTCACTTTGTGGTATGGAGTTCCATGCTTGTTGTACTTGTTGTGTCAATACTGGGACTTTCAGTGCTGGCTGTGAATGATGCTGGAGTTGTCGTCCAATGTTATCCCATACGTGCTCAATTGGAGACAGATCTGGTGATCTCGCAGGCCAAGGTAACATGTCGACCCTCTGTAGAGCACGTTGCGTATCAACAGCGGTATGAGGGCGAGCGTTATCATGTTAGAAAACTCCCCCTTGAATGCTGTTCAAGAATGGCAGCACTACTGGTTGAATTACCAGACTGACGTACAAATTTGCATTCAGTGTGTTTGGGATAACCACTAGAGTGTTCCTGCTGGCATAGAAAATTGCTCCCCAGAATATGACTCCAGGTGTTGGTCCATTTTGTCTAGGCCGCAGACAGTTTGGTTGTAGGCGTTGCCCTGACTTCCTTCTGACCAACATATGGCCATCAATGGCACCAAGGCAGAACCTACTTTCATCAGAAAACACAACACGTATCTCCACTCCGTCCTCCAATGAGCTCTGGCTTGACACCACTGGCGACGCAAACGACAATGACTTGGCGTTAGTGGAATGCACGCTACAGAACGCCTTGCTCGGAGCTTCCCTTGAAGTGACCAGTTTCTAAAAGTTCGTTGTGTCACTGTGGTACCAACTGCAGCTCGAATTTCTTCCGAAGATGCAGTAAGATGCGCCACAGCCGTACACCGAATACGGCAGTCTTCCCTCTCAATAGTGCCACGTGGCCGCACGGAACCCGGTCTTCTTGAGCCTGTACCATCCCTTGACCACTACTCCCAACAATCATGCACAGTGGATACATTCCGGCAAAGTCTTTCTGCAATATCGCGGAAAGAAAATCCAGCTTCTCGTAGCCCTATTATTCGACCTCGTTCAACTTCGGTGAGTTGTTGATAATGGCTTCTTCGTCTTCTTAAAGGCATTTTTGGCTAACATCAATTCAATACGTCAAATTTCGAAGATAAATAACGCTTTACAGCACGCATTTAAAGCAAACCTGATTTGCAAGTTCTGAGTGGCGCCACTAGCGCCACACTTATGCGCGAGTCGCGAAATTTGAATCGATGTCATTTTTCAGATGCATAAACACGCCTACCAAATTTCGTTTATCTAACACAAGTCATTCTTGGTGTTGGGATTTTATTTCCGCCAGTGTATATAATATACCGATGCCCTTCAAAGGGTTAACTAATTAAACCCAAAAAAATTACTCAATAATATGTGGTTTCTAAATGTCCAGGGCTCCCAAATGGTGCGCTTTTTGTATACCGGTATTTTCTTAGAAAACAAATATTTTTAGATTTTTCTTGCAAATTTTGCAGAAACCACCTTCGAAGGTAAATTTTTACGGGAATGTTGTAGAAACCTACTATGAAATTTTCTGTTAAAAAATATTGGTATACAGTTGGCGGACCATTTGGGAGCCCTGAATGTTCTTTTTTTTTTTGCCTGCCTCTCATTTCTTCAATTTCAAGACTGCGTATCTCATACACCAGTTAAAAACAAAAAACGATTTACGGATTAAAGACAATGTATATAAAGGTCGCTCCTTCGCTAATCACGTATGAATACTACTTCCACCTTTTCCTAGCTGTCAACAATGCTGATTTTTGAAAAAAATTCCACCTTTTGACCAACAAGCTGTCAAAATTCCCGATTTTTGAAAAAAAATTCTACTTTTAAATTGTTATAACTCAGAAGAAAAATAATGTTTCCTTTTTTATATGCACATGTTCAGAAGTAATAATAATATAAGGGTGGATCAAATGTACACGGAACAGTGGTTACCATTTGGTTTACTTTTGTATGACGGTGGTGAGACTTTATGTAGAGGAAGAGAGGTGTTTAAAGAAGAGAACCCGTACAGCGGATATGGAGTTGCCCTAGGTAGTGATGCAGAAGCACGTGATATTCTATGGCGGTCGGCCAACAGTCCGGCAGGCAATCGTTTGTTTTTGCTATTCATCTGGGCATATGAAATATTTGAAAGTAAAAGACAGCAACGTAGTGTTATTAGTTATTTAGTTGCAGAAAGAGATGGATTTCGCGAAGTGGTTCGGCGAATGAAGGAAGTGTAAAGAAAATATGCACTGTCATTGACTCGTATGCAGGACGGACACAAGCACTTTTGAGAAGGAATCTGTTCAGTTTTCGGTGAACAGTGTTGGAATACCCCGTATAGCCTGAATCTTTCGCTATATTACTTTTCCACATTTGTTCCGTTGAAAAAAGCATTAAAATGTCGCTTTTTTTACTCGGACAGCGAAGTAAGGGACAATGTTCGAAATTGGTTACGATATCAGCCAAAGACCTTCACGAGCCTTCTACGAGAAAGGTAGTCACCGCTTGGTGAAACAGTGGGACAAATGCTTGTGTAGCTCTGGAGATTATGATTGAAATAAACTATGTCTTTTCATTCTGCTATTCCTGTTCCGTTTTTATTTGATCCCCCCTAATATATATATAAAAAAATGAATGTTGTTATCTCTTTACATATCTTCTAGAATGTTTTGTGTGTCTCTATTAGTTCAGAACATATACGTAACACTTTATAAAACTTCGAATTTTGTAAAATCGAAATTTTCAACCCCCTCTCATTAAAAAAATTTTTGGGGCTAAAGTGATTTGCAAATAGTTTTAAATTTTTGTCTATAAAAGTTTCCGCATGCAAGTTTTAGTAGAAAACTTTTAAAATAGAATATTTTGGAAATAAATTTTACTTTATTTTCTATATAGGTTTCCGCCGTACGAGGAAAATCAAAAATGGTGTTGCAATCAAAAAATATATGCACAATTTTTGGAAATTCTCTTGACTGAACTCATATAACTAAAATTTTCTGTTTATTTTTTCCCGAATAATTTATAAAATATCACTTACTTTTTCTACATGCAGAGAGGACTAAATATTTTGTAAACAATAGTTTGTAACAGGAAATTGAAAACTGTAACAGAAACCGCACACGGTTTTCCATTAAAAAAATACATCTGCTTGACTTAGCTACTCAAAAAATATTGTTTTGAAAAATCAAAATGTGATTAAAATTCGGCAATAAATTTCCTAAATGATTGGGGTATTAGTTTATGTTAATTTATTTACCCAATTCAGTAATTATTAAATTAGTATAATATTTTCAAACTATCTATACACGTTATCATTTTTATGCATATTATTTAAATTTTTTAAGAATAGGAATTGTTTTATCGTATTTAAATGTTAAAAACTTCAAAGAGGTTCTAAATAAATATGCAAGAAGAGTTGTATTTATACACATGGATGTATAAAACTAAATGACATTCTTGCGATTTCTGTTTATTTATTTATTAAACCTCTTTATTTCTTGGAAGATTTTACTTTAATGCACTTTTGTCTGAACTTCCACAAAGAAAGAAAATGTTTTAAATTTCGAAAGATTCTTGTGAACGACCCCAGAAAAGATACTGTAAATGTCAGCTTTTATTTTTCAGAGATCGCTGACGCAGGATTGTTGTTTCATTGTAAAGTATTGTCAGTGGAATGTTATTTGAAGCATTGAAATGCATTTTGTTATTTTCAAAATGCGTTAAATTTAAATTAATGTCAAGTTACAAAAAATACAAGAAAATCAAGTTACAAAAAATTTTTTATAAAGGGTATAAAAATTTAAAAAAAACAAACTTTTTACAAAATTAGAGAAAATAACAAGAAAAATATACAAATATAACTGTTCTTTTGTTAAATTTTATAAAACATTTTTCATGTAAACAGAATTCAAAATATCAAAAATACTTTCGAAATTAAGCATGATGTATCCATGAAAAATATAATTATCATATTACATATCTTCCAAAACTTTCAACTTTGATTATCCCTTCTTTCGAATATCAATTTCTGCCTTATTTAAATGTAGAAATTGCCGATGAAATAAAGCAAAGATATCTCTTAGAAAATAGTAGCGAAAAAGGCGTAAAATTTGGTAGCTATTTGTTTTATTTCATCGCAATTTTTTCATTAAATAAGGCTTGTTTTCTATTCGAAAATATAGTCACTTAAAATTTTGAAGATTTACCAGCTATGATATAGTCTAATCCTGGGCTGTCAAACTATGTCTTGTTTGATACCATTAATGTTTAGATTAATTGATTTACATTCATTTGCATTATTTCATAAAAAATTTCTGCAATAATATAAGGCGCAAATAGTACTAACACTTTACCGTCCGGCGACACCACAGTGGTGTCGTACGTAAAGTAACTTAATTTTAATCCTTAAATGCTACATTGGTACCAGAAGTTTTTAATGAATAATTAATTCCCTTTTATCAAGTGCATGAAGAAAAGATTTTACTTACTTTCGAATAAATTTGTTTCTAAATTCTGGTGCCAATCAATCATTTCAACATTTTACGAATAGAAGTATTTTTACGAGACATGCGGACGGCAAAGTGTTAAAAATATAAGGTAAGAATTACTAGAAATGCACTTTCCATCCTTTAACTTAATAATTTAGCAGAATTTAAACTTTGATTTGTTTGAGATTATATTTCAAGAAAATTACATTTTTTTGTGTGTTATTCAAGGGACATAAGTTAAATTATATTAAAAGATATTATTACCATTGTAAATTATGATATTCCATTTCAAAAGAAACAAAAATATAAATGATGTTGGGATTATTGATATATTTATATAAAGTTGGCGCATGGGCCATCAGTTTACAACTTTCCTTTTTAATTGTGAATTCCTGTATTTTACGACTGAGCTGCTAACACTCAGGATTTTTGGCTAACACTATTTCAGAAGAGTAATATTTGTATTGTTTAATCCAGGATTCATATGAGTGCTTTATTTTAATTTTCATTATTACCGAAATTCTCCTCATTTAATTGCAGAATTCTGTGGTTAAATACCGCCTTAATACATTAATTATTTGCATGCATACGTCTAGATATTAAGCATTGTACGAAATTTCTTTTTTCAATTAGTAACATATTTTTTTTTTTGCAAAACAGAAAATAACTAAAAACTTGAGTTATTTTACCAAATCATTTTTTTTTGGTGCACGTAAGTAAATGTAGAATTCAATACAACATATATTAAAAATTTGTCGGATTTGCATATTCATTATACAGTTTTTCTCATAATATAAAAAGAAAAACCAAAACTATCTCAATATATATTTACTTTACATCAGGTATGTCCAAGCTGCATCTGCAAAGGCGCATTTTCGAACTGAGTAAGTTACCTTATTTATTGTTAGAAATTTTGTAATAAAAACAATTATAAATTTTAATTCTACAAAGTGGTTACAAACAACTTTTGGACACTCTTCTTAAACATTAAAAAAAAAAAAAATTAGCTACCCTATATGAAAGTGCAAATAGACATTTCTGCGGAGAATTAAAAAGCTGTTAAAGGTTTTTAAAAGAATTGAAAAATTATCCTTTTTAACTTCTTTGAAATGAGAAAGCTCATAAAAGGAATAATCCAAAGAAAACAAATTTCCCGCAGATGCAAATAGAACTTACAATTATTCTTTAGAATGCAAATATAGTTAATGAGCAAATTTTAAAAGAACAAATACGAAAATGAGTCTGGAATATTAATTATTACAAAAATCTTTTAAATTTATATATGTTTTTAAAAATATCCAAAATGAAGAGATATTAAAGATATTAAAGCAGCAAATCACAAACGAAAATTCATGTTAACCCTTTAACGGATAAAGCACTTCAATTGTTAAGATGTTGAAATAAATGATTGACACCGGAAATTATGAACAAATGTATTTTTATATAATAAAAAAAAAGGCGATATTTCTCATATATAATAAATGAGAAACATTCCTATTAAAATTCTGCTGTCTCTGTTGAGTTTCGTAATTAAAGTTTTGTGGTTTCGTGGGGAAACCAATGAACGTTAAAGGTTTAACTCGATTTTATGAGTATTTTTATGATATTGCAGTTTTGGAGTTATAGAATTGCAGTTATGAATATGCAATTTTATTGAAAAAACTCAGATGGTTACGTATCATGTTAAATTAATCTTTTTAACAGCTTAATGAGCAATTCAGCGATTGAAATATAGTAAAAGAATATCTTAAATTATCTCCCGAATTCGTTTCATCACATGTAAATATATAGGGGAGACTGAAAATGTTTGACCCACTTTTTACTAAATTGCTTGTAATTTGAGTTTGAAATAGTCAACTCAATCTGGCTCATATTAAAAAGCATTTTATATGTATTCTAACAAGACGTATAGTAGGGTTGAACAACATTTATGCCTGAAAATCATATGCCAACACAATATTCGAAAGGTAATCGTCAATTTATTTAATAGCAAAGTTTCTGACATTAAATAGGGAAAAATATTCTGTGTAAAAAGAGTGTCATCTTAGTGGCCCGCAGGGCAGTAGTTTTTTACACCCTTCTGCATAGCATTGTGACGTCACGATGCTATACAGTTTCTTTCACTGACCCGTCCCAGTGACGTCACATTGTGACTTTTTGTCTGTCGATGTGGCGTCACGTAACGCCGATGTGAAATCACATTGAAGTAGATGGAACGTCGTTAGCCCATCTGTGACGTCACATTGGATCTCTTTGTCTACTCACTGTGTGACCAATTTTATAAAAAGCATGACATTTGTGAGGATTCTGCATCGGGTCCGAACCCGTTCTCATGGTTCGGCTGTTTTTCTGTAGAAAGGATTCGGATTTGTATTCCGCATGAGGTCGTGGGAGCACATTTTACCAATTACCACACCTGTCTCGACCTTACTTTCACGGTTATTTTATTTTTATTTTTGTCTGTAGGTAGGTTTTGGATTAGAATCTTGCATCGGGTCAGGTAACTATGTTATACACTGACGCAACCCGGGACCGGTTTTGAAAAAAATTCGTTACTCAACTCGATGCAAAATTCTAATCCGCATTCAACATGCTGATAAAAAATTGCCGACTCAGCAAGGTTGTGTCGGGTTTGAATGAAATCTAGTCACTTGGACCTTTTCAGACTAGTTACAGTTGTCACTTATTTTTCTATATAAAATGCTTAAATTAATATTTTCCCATTTTCTAAAAATATATCCCACAAGAAAGGTTTCTGTATGTATAGTCAGTATAAAAAAATCGATATACTTGCCTTTATTCGTAGACCGTTTACGATTAAAATACAGTAAAGTCAGGATTCGTACGCCCCTACCACAATTTTTTATAGATTTTTTTCGCCTTATTTAAATGCAGAAAATCGTTAAAAATCTGCAATTAAACGAGGCGTCTGCAATTTCTTTTATTTTAATATTAAATAGAAAAATTCTATTAAAACAACTGTGGTAAAAGAGCACGAACCCTGTAAAGGTATTATTAAACACGACATATTGTTTTCGTTCAGAATATGAATGCAATTTTTAAAACAGGGTTTATCTACGTATTATAAATTTCACCAACTTTGATTATTTAAATAGTAACACCCACTTTTGACAACATATTTTTATTCCCTGATTCAACGAAGATTCATAAAGGTATAGTTTATCAATCATCGGTAATCGATATTTACTAAATCTTCATGGGATAAAAATATTAAAGTTAAATTCACAAATTTATAATAATTTAAGCAGACAAATTTTCAGAATCACAACTGTAAAATTGTAAAGGCAATCGATGCATAAAATAAACAAAAAGAAAATAACGTCTCACAATTTTTTAAAAATAATAGCTGACTCGAACGGGCTCACCGGGCACATGATAATAAGCTTATAAAGAAAGGGCCAAGCTTGGTAACCACAGATTTTGATTATTTTTATATATGTTGTAGGGCAGAAGCCCCTTAGTTTCAGATTCAACGTATTTTATACAACGTTCCTTAGTTCTCGAGAAATAGTTTGGTCTAATATAATAACACATCATAGCACAAGAACGGACATAGCGTTCATTTTAAACCAGTGCCAAATAAATATATTTGGTTTGAACCAGAAATATCTTCATAAAATAATTTAAATGCAAACCACACAGAAATGTGTTTAATACCTAAATTAAGTAAATTTAAATAAAAATTCTGGTGTGAGATGTTATTATAAAACTTAAGTTAAATTTCTGGCCGGTCTTGTTAAATACCATAATTTCTGGCCTATAAACCGCGGATCAAACAATCATATTTCGACCCGGAATATTTATTTTATAAAACGTAACTTACGAAATAGCTGTAAATATTTTATTTCAATTATTGAATAAAATTTCTGGGTCGAAATATGATTGTGTGATCCGCGGATTATAAGTCGGAATTACAGGGTTGCAAGTTTGGCCTTTTTTTTTTAATTCAAAAATTTAGAATTCATATAGGAAATTCTGAAAGAAGAATTTTTAATTTAAGCAATTACGAAATGTCTGTCATTAAATAAAGAAAAAAACATTATAAGGAATTTCTGATATGAATGCGAAATTTCGGAATTAAAAGAAAGTACAACCTGGCGACCCTGGGAATTTAGGGTATTTAAGTTGTGTTATAATACTAAACCCCCTATTTCTCGAGAACTAAGGAACGTTGTATAAAATCTGTTCAATCTAAGACTAAGAGGCGCTTCCCTACAACATATATAAAAATAATCATGTGATTACCAAGCTTGGCCCTCTCCTTGTTAAATAAACTTTAAATTTGCGCGATTGTACATCTTTAAATCGATTTTGTGTGAATTTATATATTTAAATAAAAAATTCCCCAAAAAATTTTGAAATTTAGAAGATAGATTCTTAAGAGGACATTTCCTTGTTTTTTCACGTAGGTTCGTTTCATAGTTAAAAAAATAGTTCTTGTTTTCTGAACTACTATTTGAAATTTCTACTTTTTATAAATATAACGGTTTCGCAGCCCGTGTAAAAATTTCGTGAAAAAATATTGATATCTAGCGGTAAATGAAATAGGTTTTCTTCTCGTTTTTTTTTTGTTTGTTTGGTGTTTTTGCTTCAGGTCCTTTCACATAGCAAAAAAAAAAATCATTTTGTATTCATTTGGTCCGAACTCTCTGAAATCTTAATCAGTTATAAATATTACTGTACCAAAGCCCACTTTAAAATGTCTTGAACAAATATGCATATTTAGTAGAGAAAACAAGAGTCGAAGCCGAAAGAAACCACGCCGAAACAGCCCGTGAACAGCATTCTTCAAATGAACAGCCCATGTGAACAGCCCATTTCTTTGTGAATCTGTACCTCTAAACCCCTTTGGGACCGGCGGCTTTTACACAAATTTTATTCGGTTGGCACCACTTCTTTTTAAAAAGCTACCTTTACTTAAACTATCCCTAAAATGCTCTAATTAAAGAAAGCAAATATTACTTTTATTTTTTACTGGTGCCAAAAACAAATTTTGTATGCTCTTTTTGAGGGTGCATATATGACCCCATGGTCCCGAATGGATTAAATCAAGCCCTGCGAAAGCGTCGTCAAAAGGTAGAAAAAAATCAACCGCTAAAACGACTTTTTTGAATTTTTTTTTTAAAGTGTTAGCAATATTTTTTCGTTTAAGATGTAAAAGTACGAAATTTTCAATATGTCTTCGATTTTTCCAAATGGCTTGGCCAATGAGCGTTAAGAAAAAAGGCAAAAGAAAAAAACAGCATTTGGGTATTCCTTTGTACGCGCTCCGGAAAGCAAGCCCTTACAAAAATTTCTTATAGAATTCTATAAAAAATATTTATTAAAAACGCATTATAGAATCCTATAGAATTATGTCCCGCTTTCCTATAATCTTGTTTAACCGATAACTATAGAAATATCTGTAGAAGTTCAATAGAAATGTCTATAGAGCTTCTATAAAAATATCTATAGAAAAAATATATAGCTTCTATAAAAATATGTATAGAATTTTATATAGAACCCAGGTGGTCACCCTCCCCACCACTCTCGATGCTGCTTGACTTCATTGATCGGAAGAAGAATGAGTACTTTCAGCATGACACAACAATTGACATTCTCTGAACTCTTATTACACTATTTCAACTTTATTTCTTTTGCGATTTGCATTCCCAATCATAATAGTCTTTTAAAAATATTTAAAGTCTATTAAATTATTATTTGTTAAAACTGAAACAATTGTTTAAATAATTATACTTCAGATTAAAATATTTGAATAAAAATGATAATATTATTAGAGAGTAAAATTTATTAAATTAGATGGATGGTTTTATAAATTTAACGGCAAATTAATAAATTATTATAAAATTAACCACCAAATTAATGAATTATAATGAAATTAATTAATCATAATTTAATTCATTAGTTTGACTGATATAATACTACATTGACAATTTAATCACAATGTATTAGAATTGAATTAAATTATATATATATATATATAATCATATTAAGTCTATGGAGTCCAATTATATACTAAACTGGTGTATTACAAAATTAATTATTATTTTTTAAATTTTAATATATATTATAAATAAATTACTACACACAGAAATTTTAAAATACCAAGCATTTCTTTTTTTATAAAAAAATTAAGTCTATAGAATCATTAGTCTATAGAATTTAATTCTATAAGATGTATAGTACCCTATAGAAAAACTGTTCTATAAAATAAAATTCTATAGAACTTTTAAGAACTCTATAGAAACATTTTCTTTAGAAAAAGTATTCTATAGAACTCTTTAAAACTCTATAGAAATAGTATTCTATAGAATGGCTGTTCTATAGAACTTGTAAAGAATTCTATAGAGTTCTATGCAGCTCTATGAACTGTTTTCGTAAGGGAGGACTGAGCATGCGCGTTCGCGCTTTCTGATTTTCAGAAACAATAATGCGTTTTCAATAAACTTTTAATGAACACTTAGCTAATTATCAAGAAATGAAAAATCTGACACTCGAGCGCGTTTGGAACTGCGTTAGACTATTCTCACTCAAATTTTCAGAAACAAACGAAACTTTATTTTATTAATACAGATAATTTTTCAAATATATTTTCTGGTTGATCAATATGATTTTTTTATATGTGGTTGAACTGTAGCAGAATATTTTGCTTGTAGACCTTTGAAAAGTAAAATATCACTATATCTCGAAATATAACAACTAGAATGAACTGTAAACTTACACACACATGATTTCGACGATACACATCCTGTTTACAAAAAATTATCTAGATCATAATTAGTAATTTTTTAATATGAATTAATTAATAATTTTCATCAATAAAATTATGCTTTTCAGTAAAAAAAAAAAAAAAAAAAAATCCTTGCGTCGAGATAATATATCTCGCTGAAAGCAGAAATTTTAAGTCGGGCGATTTTTCGGGGAGATATAAATGAAAGTTTTTCGTGTGTTTAGAATCCTCAAACTTTGACGTCTTCTAACTCCATGAATAATATGCAAAAGTACATACACTTTAAACTTTTCCGATCAGATTACAGTGTGACACAAAAGATCTGTACACAAAATAATTCGTAATATTACTTACTATGGGAGTGAATCGTTTAAAGGTATTTTTAAGTGTGTTACGCATTTTCCTGCTGAACTATATTTTGTAGACTAATAGAAGTTTGTGGAATATAAATAAATTCATATACAGGGCTACGCAAAAAAAAAGATACATTGTCGTTTATGGTTTCAGTTGCTGAATGTGAGTTTAAGTTGCCTTATGCGTTTTTTACCTGAATTAAATTTTAGCTTAATATTTTGTGTGTACAAAATTCTTTAGATAGTATACAGAGCTGTACAAAAGATTTCGAGTGCCTATCCATCGATTGGCGAAAATTGCTAAATGGGAATTTCCTAACTGTACTAAATTTTATCATGCTATGTAGTATACAGGGTGTATCTGAAATGCTTCAACAAACTTAGAGGGATGATAGTACTCATGAAGACGAACAAAAAATGCAATGGAACATGGGGTCGCAAATGACGTTTAACCGTTTTAGGGGCAGTGGTATGTCTATGAAACATATTAATTTGAATTCCAAAACGTCCCAATGACACCAGAATTTTGCTAAAATCTTTTCCATTTAATATGTATGTGAAATATAGCCTTTTTCTTATTTAGAAACATATTTTTTGTAAATTTCGGTGCCAGTCCATTGTCAGACGCATTTTCTCTATTTTCATCCTTTAAGCCTTTCAAGGACAAATTTACTTTTAGTACTAAAATGTTGAAATAAATAACTGACACCGAAATTTACAAAAAAAAAAGTTTCTAAATAAGAACAAGAACGAAAAATCATGCGTCAAGCATAGATTATGTAGCACTTTCCAACGCTTCTAAAATAATTTTACAAATTATTACCGTTTAATAAGCTGAAAGATGACATCTAAGTAAACAATTTGGAAAACGCATAACATATTTAAAAACGTAATTTCAGGAATTTTCAATATATACAATATTCGGAAAAATATCCGAATACTTTTATGTAGCCCTGTATATGATCTATAGATTTGTATATATACATAGGATGCTAAATTTTAGTTTAGTTAGGAAACGCGTAGCACAGTTTAAATCCTTTTTCTCCTTCTGGAGTTTCTGTCAATAAACGGAAATGTGTTCGCGAACTTTTGTGCTGCCCTGTACAGGATCTACAGAATTTATACACACCACGTAATAGACAAAAAGCTAGTTAAGATTAAAATCGCGTTCAGTAACTTAAAACGCACTTCCAGGAATTATTGTTAACAGACAGTAGAGAATTCTTTTGTGTGTCCCTGTAAATGAACGATGACTGCTATACACACACTATTCTGCAGTAAGCCTCTTGTAATGCACCTTAGTAATATATATAAACTTCAATGCGTTTAAAATAGTGGAACATTATTTAAATAAGCCGCAGACGATTTTTCTCCATAGACGTAATGTAACGGAATTATTTTGACTGTCAGTAACTGTAAGTGCTATACACCTACTATTCCATATTAAGCTTCTTCTAATGCATCTTAGTGATCTATATAAATTTCAATGCGTTTACAATAGTGAAACATTTTTTAAATAAACCGCAAATGATTTTTCCCCATAGACCGCAATGTAACGGAATTATTTTGAGTCTCCCTGTAAAAAAACTATAAGTGCTACGCACTTCAGTTGAAATAGGGAACGTGCCATAGATAACGACAATAACATATAAAAATTGCAGAGCAATCCGAGCATATTTACGGGAGTTAGAGCACGGCCAGACGGCCAGACAAACCGAAGTCATAAGCACTTTTCAACTAGGTTGGAAAGTGCTAAAAAGGCTATATTTCACATACATATTAAATGGAAAAGATTTTAGCAAAATTCTGGTGTCATTGTGGCGTTTTGGAATTAAAATTAAGATGTTTCATAGACATACCACTGCCCCTGAAAGGGTTAACTGTCATTTGCGACCCCATGTTCCATTGCATTTTTTGTTCGTCTTCATGAGTACTATCATCTCTCTAAGTTTGTTGAAGCATTTCAGATACACCCTGTATATCCAATTCTATATATCATACACAGGGCTGCACAATATAATTCGACTATTTTTTTCACTATGGAAGGTAATTACTGAAACTGGATTTTAATGTGTTGTATGTTTCCTAAACTGTTTCCTACATATCTTATCTCATCTTATTTAACGGTGAACATTCTTTACGGTTTTCTAGATGTGTTGGAAAGTATTTCATAACCTATATTTGACGAATGATTTTTCGTTCTTGTGCGGCATTGGTCTGAAAAGAAAATTACAAGAGTACATTTCCCGAAATAACGAAAGATTAACCCTTTTTATCCTGACGGTACTTATAAGTACCACTTTAACCCCTTCGCGACGAGCGTCTTTTACAAAATTTTTAACCTGTTACCACCGGTTTTTAAAAAAGAAATTTTCACCTAATTGAATCGCAAAAATGCTATGATTAGATAAGGAAAACTTTACAAAAAAAATATCAATAATAACTGGTGGGAATAATCGAGGATTCTGAGCATCTAAAAAGTAGCTGGAAAATTAATTCAGGATATAAAGGGTTAAACAATAAACGATTATATGTTTTGTAAATTAGAGTTGAATACAATAATGTAAGCTATGTTACAATAAATGATTTCTTAACCCATTTGCATCACATGTCTGTTTTCAGGAATTTCTTTTTTATTCAGAAATTTCAAATTCCTAACAGAAATTCCAGAAGATAAAATTTTACTTCAAATAATCAGGAAACGTTTGTCATTAAGTAAAGAGGAAAAATACTTATTAAGATGTTTTGATATGAATTCGGAAATAACAAATAAAAAGCAGGTTTCCTAATAGACCGTGTTTGAATAACACTTTATTCGAACAATAATGTTCGTGGTAGGTATTTACAGCATTTTAATTAATAATATACCGCCACCGACGTACGAAGGATTGTCGGACGCGATGAAACATATTCCTATAATAATGTGCCGTCGTCTACTTTCTGACGTTGAACTGCAATGCATTTTAATCGCGCTTGACTTCATATAACTGTTTTATCTACTTATTATTGGCCCTTTTCATTTCACTCGACGTCACACCCCTCATAACCAGTGGCGTAGCGTCAGGGGGGGGGGGCACGATCACTCTATTACCAGTATAATTATATACTACATTTAGCCTTATTTAATCATTGAACGGTATGAATTAAATAGGACCAAGTATAGTGTATAAAAATACTGGTAGTAAAGTGACCCGTGCCCCCCCCCTTGACGCTACGCCTCTGCTCATAACTATTTTTGTGATTTTCTCCCCCTAAATGTGGTTTGCGACCCTATGTTCTACATTAAATTTTCAACCTCTTGACCCCTCTATCACCCCTCTTAATTTATAGGATAATTTTGGAACACCCTGTATATACATTTCAAAATCTTGTTATTTCAAGTACTACAGAAAGTTTTATTAGTACATCTAACTAATAAACCAACTTTCATTCTTATGCATAAAATGATTGTTGGGGAAGAATGTTCAACATGTATATGAGAGTAGACTGCGCACGCAGCATTGGAAGAATACTAATTGTTAGGGATTAAAAAAAAAAATGAGTATCTATATAACCACAAAGACATTTTAACCAAAATTTTCACACTCATATTTAATAACACTATAAACATATGCTGTAATTTATAGAGAAAATCACTGGAAAAAATTGTTTTCATGGCCCAGTGTATCCTTAACACATTGTGGACGGGTAGATTTCGTTTTTTAAACAGGAACCCCCGCCTATGGGTGGTATAAATGCCTGTTACATTATTTAACAAAAAGATTTTCTCTGTTCGTGTTTATATTATAAATGAATGCATATAAAAATGGTAATTTTATTGAGCAATTTCTTTGAGCATGTACAGTCGTGGAAAAAAAAAACGGAACACCCCCCACTAACTCTGCAACAAATTATAGTAGAAGGAAGTGACTGGTACCAAACGATTGGAAATAAAGTCTACTTTTAAGTGATGTATATAAAATTTGCTAAGGGGCCATATACATATAAAAACACACCCAAACTTTGTTTTTTTCAATAGCAAGACCCAAATTTGACAACATATTTGAAATCTGCAGTTCAAACTATGCTTAGATACCAAATTTCATTAAATTCCTACGATTAGTTTCTGAGAAATTAATTACTTTATAATGAGCATATTTAAGGGGCTGTATCCAAATTGAAGTTCGGTACTCGATTGTTGAAATGCTGCAGAATGTCACCTTTTAATGTATTATGTTTTACCGATATGACCATTTTACTCACTTAATAAGTTTCGGTTATTGTTATATGCTGTAAGATAATGTTTACAAGTGTTGAATTATCCGATTTTAACCCCTTGGGGACGAGCGACACGTATGCGTGACACATAAGATGCTCAGAATCCTCGATTTTTCCCACCAGTTATTTTTTATTGCAAGCTTTGCCTTATTATATCTTAGCATTTCCACAATTCAATTAGACGAAAATTTCTGTTTTGAAAAACCGGTGGTAAATTATTAAAAATTCTGTAATAGACTCTCGTCACGAAGGGATTAAAAAACCATAAGATTATTTGTAATTAAAATAGTCTTAGAATATGTAAATGTTATTGGAATTTTACAGGTGCTTTTATAATACTTTTTCTCAGATTTTGTATCTATTTAACTCGCCTTTTCTTTAGTTTATTGGCAGAAACGTGAATAATATTGACAGATACAAAATTTAGAATTAAAAAAAAATTGTATAAAGCAGCGTAATGAAACAAAGTAAAAATAACAAAAAAAACGCAGATAAATTGTTGTTTAGTCTGAAAATAAATCCAGACATTGCTTTTTTTTTAGTAGCGAGAGGGGGGGGGGGGTGTCTTGTTTTGAGATATGTTCGCAGAATTTACATTCCGATTTATTTGAAGACCTAAAACGAAATATATGTTATAAAGACATCTGAATAACTTTACATCCGTTATTCTCCTTCGGAATAGGGGTAATAATTCTATGATTAAACCTATTCTGGTAGTTCATTTGAAATTTTACAATTAACTCATTAATGCCTCCTGGCAAGAAAACTTGCCTTATGACATTTATTATTTTTTATTATTATTATTATCATTAGATTTTTTTGCACACTGCTAGCGATTGGGAAATAATCTTGCCTATCAGAAAACCATAAAAATAACTTGTAATTATTTTTCAATTAGTCTGTTTAATCGAATAGATTTAAATACGAAAGTTATAGAAGAAATATTGTAATTTTTTCTTCGCAATAAACTACCAATATAAACCTTACCTATTAATCCATGTTGAAACAGTTTGAAGAGACACTTGAAAATGCCCAGCTATATAACGAAAACTTCTTCCAGCTTGCCACATGCCAATCATTTGGCCTTTCATTGCTTCAGTTAATTGTGGGGCCATTTTGTTTCAGCAAATACTCTACACATATACATTTATAATAAACTTCACTTCAAACATATATACTGCAGAAAAAACAATATAGCTTTATTAGACTGGAAAAGAAGCTATAAATCCATTTAAAGGTAACAAAAATGATTAAGTTTTTTCTACGGTAGAACTGATCATATTTTTCAAAAATTAGCTTTATTAATTTAAAAATAAAAGCGAAACTATTTTCCCTAAATGAAAACATATATCTCATGGAAATACGTTTTACGTAATTTTAATGAAAAATTTTAAAGCAGACATTGAAAAAGTAAAAGAAATATATATATATATATATATATATATATTAATAAAGGCTGGGGTTCTGGCGCCTCGCTATCTTATATCTTACTACAATCGCAGGTCGGTGTCAGAGTTGTTTAACGTAAGATCACGAAGCATTGAAATACGGTTTACGCATTGTTTATAGTGTAAGACAGACTTAATCTCTAAGTTTATCAAGTCACTATAATCTCAGCCTATGAGTATAATATTTTCTCAAAGAGGAATGAGAGCTCTCCGACCCGAATATCGATTCTTACCACTAAATTTTAATAGTATTCAACAACGTAAAGAATTTCAGAAATTTTGTCCTTGAATAAGGTAACAAATACTATTAAAATTTAGTGGTGTCAATCGGGATTTCGAGTCGGAGCGCTCCCATCCTTATTCAAACTATGCTTTAATGCACATCATAGACGGCCCCTTAAAGCAGCATTTTGTCGTTTTTTAAGCATAATTTGAAAACTACTTGGAAAAAAAATTGAAATTTTGAATACACATAAAGCAGGACATAATAAATATAAATCCATCAAAAAAATTGTAGGTTGCAATTCATAATTTTTTCGAATATTAATTTCATAATTCATAATTCATATTATAAAATTTTAAAAATTACAAATTTGACGTAGTTATTTTTGGGTTTTTGAGTTTTATAACCAAACAAAACGTTAGCACATTAGGATTATAATTTCAGGAGATATTAATAAAAATATGAAAATGTAATTTAACATTAGAAGCTCTAAAATTTGAATGTTTATAACTCAAAAACTTATGATCCAAATGACTTAAAATTTTGTATCTAGGCATAGTTTGAACCGAAGATTTAAAATACCATGTCAAAAGTGGGTGTTGCTATTGAAAAAATTAAAGTTTAGGCTGGTTTTAATATGTAGATGGCCCCTTAAGCAAATTTTAGATACATCACTTAAAAGTAGACTTTATTTCCAATCGTTTGGTACCAGTTACGTCCTTCTACTATAATTTGTTGCAGAGTTAGTGGGGGGTGTTCCGTTTTTTTTTTCCACGACTGTACATTAATTACATTGCTGTTAATAAATTTTGTTCTGAAGTAACTCCTCTCATTCTTGTGTTAATTCTTTAACTGCGACAGTGGAAAACTATCGCTTGCGTTCCAAAACCATGCATTTTCTGACGAAATTTGCTCGTATAGCTGCGTTCTATCACCTCGTAAAGTTTTTCCGCTTTTTCAGATGTATGCGCTAATGATGCAAATGTTTTAACGTACGTATTTTTATTTATATTATCCGTGGTAATCATTTAATTGGTACGCACATCTTAATGAATTTTGTTTTCCTTAAAATAAGTTGTAACTTTTTTAAAAAGAAAAATATTCACCTTATTTAGGCGCTGAATTTTGGTTATTCAAAAAGGCGAATATTACTTTTGGAAATAACGGTAAGAGAATACGTTTCGAAAAATTACTGAGTACGAAGGATTTATATGTTTCCCAACTTTTTTGCTCCCTTCTATAGGCTACCTTTAATAAAATCTGGGGCATCCAACCCGGGCTTCTCAGGTCAGAGAACATAAGTGAAAACTTTTTTTTTTTGAAAACCCTAATAGGTATTTTACAGTTAATAAGAGGTTAATATATTTAATATATATTTATATACTAACATGTATATATATATATATATATATATATATATTTGATTTGATTCCCATTAACAACACCAAAAAGTATTTTTATAAGAAAATTATCAGCCATGTATTCAAATAAAAATAAATATTTATTAAAAGCGATAAAGCTTTTTGTATTAGCAGCATTGCAGAAATTAATAGCCGAAGAAATCCCTAAAGTTTTTGCTAGTTGTAGCATCCATTTTGTCTTTTCATTGTTTCCCCTTTCATTGTTTTACTAAGTTCGTAGTTCGAAAACATGTCTGTTGACATATTATTATTTTATATATGCATTGATGAAGTTTTAATTTCGTCGGAATTTATTAGTCGGAAACAAATGCTCAACTATATATGTTGTTTGCGCAAATGTGTTAATCTTTCGTAATCTTACGCGAATAAGATAGATTTAAACAAAAAAATCATAATTGAAAATTATTTTAAAAACCATAAAAAATGTAAATTGAGATGCAGTATTCAAACAAATTGCATTTGAAGCAATATTTTTTGCTCCAATTCTGCGAATAGCCCCACCGGTGGCTGAGAGGTTCTGCTCTCAAAGCTGGTAGACGGGAGGTGCTGGGTTCAAACCCCTGTCGCGCTCCTCAACCTAAACGTTCGGAGTTTTCCGTGGTAGGTCTTCGAACCTTGCCGTAAATACGGGTTGGTATCCCTTAAAAAGACCCCCACAGTGGGCACTCCCCCCCTAGGGCCTATAACCCTCGTGTTGATAATTGGCTGTCATAAATCAACCCAATTCTACGAATAAAAATATTAATCATGCGATATTTAAAAGTTTTTTAAAATGCAGTAAAAGCGATATTTATTAGTCAGGTGTGCCACCGGCAATATGACATCAGCGTTATTCACAGATATTTTTTGCTTTAAAACATAGATTTTGAGATATTATATCTTACTACATCATACAATTTTTATCAGCACAAAATTTTCCAATATAAGAAGGAAATCAGTTATATGAATATAGATTTATTTTACAAGAAAAAACATCTTAGCTACTCTATAGGAAATGCAAATTTAAATTTGTCTCGAGAATTGAAAATCAATCAGTTTTTTTCAGAAATTGTTAAATTATACTTCGGATTCTCTCAAAAGAGAGAGAAATCTCATAAAAGGAATCGCGCAAAGAAAACTATTTAATTTTCTGCAGCTGCAAACACACTTTACAATTACCCTTTGGAATGTGAGTTTAAAGTTAATTTGAAAAATTTTAGAAAAGAAAAAAACGAAAATGATTCTGCAATTTTTATGATGTTTAATTTATATATTTACTCTTTCACACAGATTAGTGGGTTTTTGAAAGTATGTTTCTAAAGGGTAGTTTTAAATGATTTTCACAATCAAAAACTTTATAATACACATTCGTAATTTCTTTTAGAATGCAACAAAGGTTTCGCAAACATATTTAGAAACATGCGTATCTGCCCAGAGTTGCCAATTCGCTATTTTGGTTTAATTTAAATTGCTTGGTTTCCACCATTTTTTAATAGTAGCATTCTTCTTATTTTCGCTTTTTCAATCTGTAAATCGATAAATGTGAATGTTAATACTTCAAAAAATATGGTGGCAAGCAAGCAATCTGAATATAAAAAATAGCGCTCTGACAACATTGTAGCTGCCAAATTTTAAGCTTTTTTTGTACTTCAATTTTTGTACAGAACATTTGCCCTATTTAATCCTAAATTTCAAGAGATATATACTACAGGGTGATTATAATTAAATTCCCACTTTCAAAATGCTGTAAAAAAGGAACCACTGGTCAGAATGACTTCAAATTTGAACTGAATATACCGGAAGAAGAGGGAAACGGTATGGCATCAGAAAGAAAAAGTTCCAAAGTGTATCAATAGATGGCGTAGTACGCGGCATAACGAAAGTGGATTCGGCTACAAGTGACATTTTTAATTGAAATACGACGGCTTTGGCATGAGTTGCACAGTAAACCAACGGTACTGCTCAATGTGCATGAGTGTTTTGGTTGTTTGACGGAAAAAATGACTTCCAAATCAGTCAAAAGTTGTGGTACTGTTAGTTGAAAGCCAATCCACCACGGCAAGGTCGTACCACATTGGATGTGAAAAATCGTTTTTTAATTGTCATTGGGCCAAAAACCACATAAAAAGCACATAATGATTCGTTTTTTAATTGCGCATGAGTGTCTTTTAATTTGCATAGTATGCCGCTTACAGCGCGAGCTATTGATACACTTTGGAACTTTTGTTATATTATGCCATACCGTTTCCCCCTTCTTCCAATATATCCAGTTCAAATTTAAAGACATTCTCACCAGTGGTTCCTTTTTTACAGCATTTTGAAAGTGGGACTTTAATTATAATCACCCTGTATATCCTGCTCAAAAGTATTGGTAGAAAAAAGCATAAAAAATAGTTGCTCTGAGTATATTACACATTACTGCACAGATCTGATATAATTTATTTCCATACAAAGTTGATTATAGTATATCAAAAGCATTTAAATCACGATTCGTAGAAGTGTTTAATTTTAAGTACAACTATTTACAAATAGTAATATTTGCCTTATTTAATCGCAGAAATCTGCAATTAAAGATGGCGATGATTACTATTAAAAAAAAGCGGCAGAAAAATATAAGGGCTTCTACTCATGCTGTAGATGAAATAATTTTTACATACACTATATTTTATAGATAAAAACTCATATTTTATAGATAAACAAACTGATATGGAAACTGCATAAAGAAAGATAACATTTAAATGAAAAAAGAATATATATGGTTTTTTACCATAGCCTGGGTAGATATTGATATGATCTACGACGAGAACCTCGCGAGTTCTTTAGCCGACAACAAGGAGGGATCACTCGAGGTGTGGGGCGAGTAGTGGGAAAACGAAAGTTCAAGGACAGCAGGCGGAGGATCGGAGGATCGGATCCTCCGCCTCCCGCTCCTCCGCCTCCCGTGCCACCTCCGGCCGTGCCACCTCCGCCTGTGCTACAACCGCCCGCACCACCGCCTCCCGCACCTCCTCTGAATCCGATTCCAGTGCCACCTAACGGAAAAAAGGGTAAAGTATGAACTGTAAGAAAAGGGGTGAACCTAAGAACTCTAAGATGAGCTTAAATGGACAAGATTATCATACTATACGATGAATATTGATTTTATATACTAATTTTGAATGAGAAACACCTTAATGAGTATCACTAATTAAGCGAAACAATGAAAAAATATAAATTTTAACGAAAAAAGTCGATTTCTTAAGAATTTTTCAACTATAAGACGAGGATATCAACTTATAAGAAGAAATTTAAACTTACATTTTAGTTTTTGAACAATCTTTACATTAATGAGTATCACTAATTAAGCGAAATAAAATAACAATTTTATCGAAAAAACTGATTTCTTATGAATTTTTCAACTATAACATGAGAATATCAGACTATAAGATGGATTTTAAACTTATATTATAGTTTCTGAATAATGGACACCTTAATGAGTATAATAATTAAGCAAAAGAAAATATTACTTTTAACGAAAAAAGCTGATTTTTTAAGACTTTTTCAACTATAAGATGAGGATATCAAATCATAAGCCGTAGATTAAACATATATATTAATTTTGAACGACGAACATCTTAATGAGTATTACTAATTAGACGAAACAATCGAAAAATATCAATTTTAAGGTATAAAGCTTATTTTTTAAGAATTTTTCAAGTATAAGATGATAATATCAACTTAAAAGAGGAAATTACACTTATATTTTTTAGTTTTTGAACCGTAATACACAGAAAATATTCAAAATTTGAATGATTTTTACCAAATTAATTGATTTTTTCATACAATAATAAGTGTTTTAGCAGCAATTACATAATTTTATTGTATATAACTGATAACTGTATATAATATAATCTTTTTATATCATTTAGACTTGAAATAAGAACCATGTGTAAGTAAAAAAACAGATGTTTCTTTATTCACAATACGCAAACATTTTTTTTTCATTCCCCAACTGTAGCACTTATGAGGGATGGCAATAATCCAACCCCCCCACATTCTAAGAAAAGGGGAGACATAACAATGACCGTCTAGGTCACAACTTTTACTTTGACGTAATATACATATTATTCACTATCAATGTTTACAAAAAATCCATGTTGGGTGATAGATATGTGTTATATTTTAATAAAGATTACCCTTTTCCATCTTCTTAACGATTGCTAATAATTATACAAAACAAAAGAAATATCGATTTTTAACGAAAAAAGGTGAATTTTAATGAATTTTACACACGTTTTCGGTATTATTATACACTAACACATAGGATTTTATTTCTTAGATGATTACAATACAGGGAAAAGTATATATCTTTAGATTACTTTACGTGAAAAATTTCATAGTAATTATATAAACTCCTGTTTACATCACTAATTTCCATATGAAAATAAGGATTTATAGGATAAAATAAATATTCTTAACTTATACTTAATAATTTTTACGCAATTCCAATGATTTTATACCATGTTTTACACGAGTTTTATATGAATTAACTTCCAATATTTTCCATGATAAGATTAAATATATTCTATCACAGAAATAACACTATCTAAATTTTCACTTAAACTATTATTCTAAGTATTGATATCCACTTATAGCTTTGCTTTACTTAAACTTTTACCTGCAATCATGTGAACTTATATAATAATTACCCTGCTTACGCATATCGAATTTAGTAAACAACATTCTTTTCTACACGAATACACGAACCTTTTTTTAATTTTCCAGTTTTAACAGAATATGCCTAAATATAAACTTTTATTTCAAATAGCCTAGTTTATGAAAACAATACGTAGTACCAAATATTAGACAACATTTTAACCCGAACTTAGATACTTTTCACATACCTATTTTAACATAACTTAGATGATTTAATATTATTTTACCCATTTCTTTCAGAAATATACATATAAAATTGGATTTACCGAGTAAATATCCAATTTTAGCTTTCACTTACCAATTTTTTACACCATTTCAGTGATTTCAAGCTATTTTCATGTCACAGAAACGAAAAAATAATTGAATACAGACGCAAGTAAATAATATTTGTATTGTATTTTCCATTCAAAGATTTGAAACTCAAGTTAAAATTTGTGTTATAAGTATTGATATCCACTTTTAGTTATACTTTTACTTGAAACCATATGAACTTGCAGAACCTTGCTTACGCATATGAGTTTAGTACACACTGTTATCTAAATGAATATGAATACCTTATTGTTTTAAATTTTCCAATTTTAACAAAATATGCACGAATATAACCTTTAAGTTTATCTAAACATTTTATTTCAAATACCCTAGTTTATGAAAACGATACATATTACCAAATATTAGACATTTTAACATAAACTTAGATACTGATCACATACCTATTTTAGCATAACTTATTAACATGCAATAGCATTTTATCCATTCCTTTCAGAAATATACATATAAATATATGGATTTAACGAGTAAATATCCAATTTTAGCTTGCATTTAGTAATTTTTTACACCATTCCAATGATTTCGAGCTATTTTATACTACAGAAACGAAAACATATCTGAACATAAACGCCTGTAAAATAATATTTGAACTGTGTTTCCTATTCAAAAATTCAAATCTCAAATTAAAATTTATGTTCTATCACTTATCAACTATTTATCACACATAACTTTTACCATCGTAGACATTAAATATACGTTAAATGAAAATAATAAATTGTAAGTACCTAAAAATATCAAACACAAAATCTATTAATCAAAACTTAAAAAATTTAAAAAAAAATTAAAAGTTCTTACGAAGTTAAAAAAAAAATTACAAATAAAAAAAAATTTACAAATGAAAAAAAAAATTACAAATGAAAAAAAAAATTTACAAATGAAAAAAAAAATTACAAATGAAAAAAAAAATACAAATGAAAAAAAAATTTACAAATGAAAAAAAAATTTACAAATGAAAAAAAAAAATTTACAAAATTAAAAAAAAAAGTTTTTACAAAAAAAGTTTAAAAGAAAGTATTTTACAAAATTAAAAAAAAAAAAAGTTTTTTACATAAAAAAAAGAAAAAAAAATTACGAAGGTTTAATATATTACAAAAAGTGCCCATTTTTTACAAAATTTTTTAAAAATTAGAAGTTTAATTGCTATTATTACCACTATCACTTCTCAGAATTTAGCAGCCTAGACTTTTGTACACTATATATTTTTAATACTATAAAGAAAATTTCAACTGCAATTGTACCAACACTATTATTAAGTTCGCATAAACCAAATTTCATACTGTATTTAGCGAATTTCCAATTAACATCTTCCGTGTAGAGTAACTTTTTCTTCTAACATTTGAAATCGTGTATATCTGCTACTTTCATATTTATAATTAATATTTCAGAATTAAGACCATACTAACCATTTTAATATAAGACCATATTTAAGCAAGATTCCATGATAAAGCTTATTATACTGATTATTTTTATTTAGTACGCATGCGCAGTTTTGTCACATGATCACTTTAACTGATGATAATATGAAATTTTGAAAAGTGATGCAGAGGTTCTCATTTCCCAAGTCAAATTCTTGCAGATGACTATTCAGATGACTGTATATGTATAGCTCCAGTAAATTTCCTGATTTTAACCCAGTTGGGGAAACAATTTATCTGTTAACGAATAAAGTAAGTTGTACTATATCATTGTAAAACATC
This sequence comes from Maratus michaelseni, assembly GCA_963931845.1. Lineage (NCBI taxonomy): Eukaryota > Metazoa > Arthropoda > Arachnida > Araneae > Salticidae > Maratus > Maratus michaelseni. The sequence goes on from OZ007586.1 coordinate 228,158,556, forward strand.
AATAAATGATTATTTATCTATTAAATCTTTTCTAAGTATATAATTATATTTCTTTTATTGTATAGATGTTACACCAAGATGAATCAAAACAGCAGAAACTCTCTTTACCAGAAATGGATACGCCGGATGATTCATCGTCAACACATATAGAGTTAAAGAATAATATACATGTGAGTACTTATATGTGATATATTAGAATACATATATTAAACATAATTAGAGTGAATTTACAATAAAATATTGTACCAGATGTTCTATAAAATGTGATGTTTTTTCGTCTATAGTGTTAGAAGGAATTCTAAATATATGCATTTATTTCTCTTGCAGATGTGTTCCACTTGTAACAAATACTTTTCAAGTAAATGGAATTTAAAAGAACATATACAAATCCATACTAGTGAAAAACCATATACTTGTAATCATCGTCAAAAATCATCTACAAGAAAGCGTGAATTATCTTTTACTAGAAAATACAGACCATCAGTTCATATGAAAACACATCCTGTTAAAAAATTGTATCAGTGTGAAAAGTGTGAGAAAATATTCGTTATTCGTAATAAACTGAATAGACATATGACTGTTATGTTGAACTTGTCGAAGACAGTATCCCAAATCATATTGAAGATGGATATTCAAAAATTAACCAGTAGTTTGAAGAATTTAACAGTCAAAGATCAGATTGGATACTTCGAAAAATTGACTTATAGAACATAAACAAACATAACATTTACCCAAACTACTCATGCAGCATTATTGATTTGACATATGATATCCAAAAAGTGAAATTTGTAAAGAAAAATCCAAAGTGTTGTAAAGAATTTTATTGATATAATTGATAAAATGTATTGAAGAGAAAATGATATAAATGTAGACAATATTCACAATGTATTGTTTAAATACCCATAATAATAAAAAATGTATCTATACACATCTGTGTTTATTTTTATAAAACATATTTCATTGTTAAAATACATTGTATGATTTTTAACATGAAATTTCTACATGACAGTAAATAACTAATTTTGCTTTACGTAAGACTTGAGATTTATCATAACTTGTTCAACGAAACAACATTTTTCCCCAATGAATATCCAGTTTACACACATACATATGAAAATCAACTTTTGATAATACTATACATCAGATTAATGAAAAATATATAAAATTCATTAAAAAATGTTTTTACAAATAAAAAAATAAAAAAATTTTTACAAATTTAAAAAAAAGTTTCTTTACAAATAAAAAAAGTTTTTACAAAAAAAAGTTTTTACAAATTAAAAAAAAAAGTTTTTACATATATAAAAAAAAGTTTCTACAAAGTTAAAAAAAAAAGTTATAAAAAAAGTTTACAAAACTAAAAAAAATAATAATAATTTAACAAAAAATAAATAAATATTTCAAGTTTTTCTAAAAATATTTACATATTAACAAAAATTTACTCAAAAGTCAGAACCAGACCTATGTCTAACATAGCATTTTTTCGGCTTCAGTTGTTAAAATCATAGTGTTAGCGCTGTGAAAATACAATTAAGACAGAATTAAGACCTTCAAGGAAAGAAAATGAAACCCCATTCAACTGTTTCAGATATCCAAATTGATCACGTGATCGATGTTGAACAGCAGGATCAGGCCTAAATCTAACATCCCATTTTTTCTCGATTTCGGTTGTTTAAAGTTCTTATTTTAAAGAAATGTACAATGGTTAGGCAACCATTATACTACTCTACATTATACTACTATGGTTAGGCAACCATTATACTAGATTACCATTTGAAGGTATTATTTTGTATTTTCACAGCGCTTACACTATGATTTTAACAACTGAAGCCGAAAAAATGCTATGTTAGACATAGGTCTGGTTCTGACTTTTGAGTAAATTTTTGTTAATATGTAAATATTTTTAGAAAAACTTGAAATATTTATTTATTTTTTGTTAAATTATTATTATTTTTTTTAGTTTTGTAAACTTTTTTTATAACTTTTTTTTTTAACTTTGTAGAAACTTTTTTTTATATATGTAAAAACTTTTTTTTTTAATTTGTAAAAACTTTTTTTTGTAAAAACTTTTTTTATTTGTAAAGAAACTTTTTTTTAAATTTGTAAAAATTTTTTTATTTTTTTATTTGTAAAAACATTTTTTAATGAATTTTATATATTTTTCATTAATCTGATGTATAGTATTATCAAAAGTTGATTTTCATATGTATGTGTGTAAACTGGATATTCATTGGGGAAAAATGTTGTTTCGTTGAACAAGTTATGATAAATCTCAAGTCTTACGTAAAGCAAAATTAGTTATTTACTGTCATGTAGAAATTTCATGTTAAAAATCATACAATGTATTTTAACAATGAAATATGTTTTATAAAAATAAACACAGATGTGTATAGATACATTTTTTATTATTATGGGTATTTAAACAATACATTGTGAATATTGTCTACATTTATATCATTTTCTCTTCAATACATTTTATCAATTATATCAATAAAATTCTTTACAACACTTTGGATTTTTCTTTACAAATTTCACTTTTTGGATATCATATGTCAAATCAATAATGCTGCATGAGTAGTTTGGGTAAATGTTATGTTTGTTTATGTTCTATAAGTCAATTTTTCGAAGTATCCAATCTGATCTTTGACTGTTAAATTCTTCAAACTACTGGTTAATTTTTGAATATCCATCTTCAATATGATTTGGGATACTGTCTTCGACAAGTTCAACATAACAGTCATATGTCTATTCAGTTTATTACGAATAACGAATATTTTCTCACACTTTTCACACTGATACAATTTTTTAACAGGATGTGTTTTCATATGAACTGATGGTCTGTATTTTCTAGTAAAAGATAATTCACGCTTTCTTGTAGATGATTTTTGACGATGATTACAAGTATATGGTTTTTCACTAGTATGGATTTGTATATGTTCTTTTAAATTCCATTTACTTGAAAAGTATTTGTTACAAGTGGAACACATCTGCAAGAGAAATAAATGCATATATTTAGAATTCCTTCTAACACTATAGACGAAAAAACATCACATTTTATAGAACATCTGGTACAATATTTTATTGTAAATTCACTCTAATTATGTTTAATATATGTATTCTAATATATCACATATAAGTACTCACATGTATATTATTCTTTAACTCTATATGTGTTGACGATGAATCATCCGGCGTATCCATTTCTGGTAAAGAGAGTTTCTGCTGTTTTGATTCATCTTGGTGTAACATCTATACAATAAAAGAAATATAATTATATACTTAGAAAAGATTTAATAGATAAATAATCATTTATTGATGTTTTACAATGATATAGTACAACTTACTTTATTCGTTAACAGATAAATTGTTTCCCCAACTGGGTTAAAATCAGGAAATTTACTGGAGCTATACATATACAGTCATCTGAATAGTCATCTGCAAGAATTTGACTTGGGAAATGAGAACCTCTGCATCACTTTTCAAAATTTCATATTATCATCAGTTAAACTGATCATGTGACAAAACTGCGCATGCGTACTAAATAAAAATAATCAGTATAATAAGCTTTATCATGGAATCTTGCTTAAATATGGTCTTATATTAAAATGGTTAGTATGGTCTTAATTCTGAAATATTAATTATAAATATGAAAGTAGCAGATATACACGATTTCAAATGTTAGAAGAAAAAGTTACTCTACACGGAAGATGTTAATTGGAAATTCGCTAAATACAGTATGAAATTTGGTTTATGCGAACTTAATAATAGTGTTGGTACAATTGCAGTTGAAATTTTCTTTATAGTATTAAAAATATATAGTGTACAAAAGTCTAGGCTGCTAAATTCTGAGAAGTGATAGTGGTAATAATAGCAATTAAACTTCTAATTTTTAAAAAATTTTGTAAAAAATGGGCACTTTTTGTAATATATTAAACCTTCGTAATTTTTTTTCTTTTTTTTATGTAAAAAACTTTTTTTTTTTTTAAATTTTGTAAAATACTTTTTTTTAAACTTTTTTTTTGTAAATCTTTTTTTTTTAATTTTGAAAAAAATTTTTTTTTTCATTTGTAAATTTTTTTTTCATTTGTAAATTTTTTTTTCATTTGTAATTTTTTTTTTCATTTGTAATTTTTTTTTTCATTTGTAAATTTTTTTTTTCATTTGTAATTTTTTTTTTCATTTGTAAATTTTTTTTTTATTTGTAATTTTTTTTTTTAACTTCGTAAGAACTTTTAATTTTTTTTTAAATTTTTTAAGTTTTGATTAATAGATTTTGTGTTTGATATTTTTAGGTACTTACAATTTATTATTTTCATTTAACGTATATTTAATGTCTACGATGTTTTTATGGTAAAAGTTATGTGTGATAAATAGTTGATAAGTGATAGAACATAAATTTTAATTTGAGATTTGAATTTTTGAATAGGAAACACAGTTCAAATATTATTTTACAGGCGTTTATGTTCAGATATGTTTTCGTTTCTGTAGTATAAAATAGCTCGAAATCATTGGAATGGTGTAAAAAATTACTAAATGCAAGCTAAAATTGGATATTTACTCGTTAAATCCATATATTTATATGTATATTTCTGAAAGGAATGGATAAAATGCTATTGCATGTTAATAAGTTATGCTAAAATAGGTATGTGATCAGTATCTAAGTTTATGTTAAAATGTCTAATATTTGGTAATATGTATCGTTTTCATAAACTAGGGTATTTGAAATAAAATGTTTAGATAAACTTAAAGGTTATATTCGTGCATATTTTGTTAAAATTGGAAAATTTAAAACAATAAGGTATTCATATTCATTTAGATAACAGTGTGTACTAAACTCATATGCGTAAGCAAGGTTCTACAAGTTCATATGGTTTCAAGTGAAAGTATAACTAAAAGTGGATATCAATACTTATAACACAAATTTTAACTTGAGTTTCAAATCTTTGAATGGAAAATACAATACAAATATTATTTACTCGCGTCTGTATTCAATTATTTTTTCGTTTCTGTGACATGAAAATAGCTTGAAATCACTGAAATGGTGTAAAAAATTGGTAAGTGAAAGCTAAAATTGGATATTTACTCGGTAAATCCAATTTTATATGTATATTTCTGAAAGAAATGGGTAAAATAATATTAAATCATCTAAGTTATGTTAAAATAGGTATGTGAAAAGTATCTAAGTTCGGGTTAAAATGTTGTCTAATATTTGGTACTACGTATTGTTTTCATAAACTAGGCTATTTGAAATAAAAGTTTATATTTAGGCATATTCTGTTAAAACTGGAAAATTAAAAAAAGGTTCGTGTATTCGTGTAGAAAAGAATGTTGTTTACTAAATTCGATATGCGTAAGCAGGGTAATTATTATATAAGTTCACATGATTGCAGGTAAAAGTTTAAGTAAAGCAAAGCTATAAGTGGATATCAATACTTAGAATAATAGTTTAAGTGAAAATTTAGATAGTGTTATTTCTGTGATAGAATATATTTAATCTTATCATGGAAAATATTGGAAGTTAATTCATATAAAACTCGTGTAAAACATGGTATAAAATCATTGGAATTGCGTAAAAATTATTAAGTATAAGTTAAGAATATTTATTTTATCCTATAAATCCTTATTTTCATATGGAAATTAGTGATGTAAACAGGAGTTTATATAATTACTATGAAATTTTTCACGTAAAGTAATCTAAAGATATATACTTTTCCCTGTATTGTAATCATCTAAGAAATAAAATCCTATGTGTTAGTGTATAATAATACCGAAAACGTGTGTAAAATTCATTAAAATTCACCTTTTTTCGTTAAAAATCGATATTTCTTTTGTTTTGTATAATTATTAGCAATCGTTAAGAAGATGGAAAAGGGTAATCTTTATTAAAATATAACACATATCTATCACCCAACATGGATTTTTTGTAAACATTGATAGTGAATAATATGTATATTACGTCAAAGTAAAAGTTGTGACCTAGACGGTCATTGTTATGTCTCCCCTTTTCTTAGAATGTGGGGGGGGTTGGATTATTGCCATCCCTCATAAGTGCTACAGTTGGGGAATGAAAAAAAAATGTTTGCGTATTGAGAATAAAGAAACATCTGTTTTTTTACTTACATATGGTTCTTATTTCAAGTCTAAATGATATAAAAAGATTATATTATATACAGTTATCAGTTATATACAATAAAATTATGTAATTGCTGCTAAAACACTTATTATTGTATGAAAAAATCAATTAATTTGGTAAAAATCATTCAAATTTTGAATATTTTCTGTGTATTACGGTTCAAAAACTAAAAAATATAAGTGTAATTTCCTCTTTTAAGTTGATATTATCATCTTATACTTGAAAAATTCTTAAAAAATCAGCTTTATACCTTAAAATTGATATTTTTCGATTGTTTCGTCTAATTAGTAATACTCATTAAGATGTTCGTCGTTCAAAATTAATATATATGTTTAATCTACGGCTTATGATTTGATATCCTCATCTTATAGTTGAAAAAGTCTTAAAAAATTAGCTTTTTTCGTTAAAAGTAATATTTTCTTTTGCTTAATTATTATACTCATTAAGGTGTCCATTATTCAGAAACTATAATATAAGTTTAAAATCCATCTTATAGTTTGATATTCTCATGTTATAGTTGAAAAATTCATAAGAAATCAGTTTTTTCGATAAAATTGTTATTTTATTTCGCTTAATTAGTGATACTCATTAATGTAATGATTGTTCAAAAACTAAAATGTAAGTTTAAATTTCTTCTTATAAGTTGATATCCTCGTCTTATAGTTGAAAAATTCTTAAGAAATCGACTTTTTTCGTTAAAATTTATATTTTTTCATTGTTTCGCTTAATTAGTGATACTCATTAAGGTGTTTCTCATTCAAAATTAGTATATAAAATCAATATTCATCGTATAGTATGATAATCTTGTCCATTTAAGCTCATCTTAGAGTTCTTAGGTTCACCCCTTTTCTTACAGTTCATACTTTACCCTTTTTTCCGTTAGGTGGCACTGGAATCGGATTCAGAGGAGGTGCGGGAGGCGGAGGTGCGGGCGGTTGTAGCACAGGCGGAGGTGGCACGGCCGGAGGTGGCACGGGAGGCGGAGGAGCGGGAGGCGGAGGATCCGATCCTCCGATCCTCCGCCTGCTGTCCTTGAACTCTCGTTTTCCCACTACTGGGGCGCGTTCCGTTTCAACGGAACAATGAATATTAAATTTTCTTAATGGTCAACAGTGCTCTGAGGATTATCAAAATGTCCTCAAAAGCAATTTACTTCCAACTGGAAATGTCTTATAAGAAAAAAACAGGAAATTACAAAAGGGCAAAGCGTTGACTCACACTTCCCATTCAACAACAGCTTGGTTTACGCAGAATCAATTGACTGTTATAGACTAACATCCATCAGCCCAGACCTGAATCCAATTGAAAACCTTTGGGAAGTGCTTGCAATGAGGTGTATGTCAGCAGAGTTGGTTCTATTTACAGCCACTCATTCTCCAAACACTAGTTCGAAGCCTGACTGATAGGATTTGAATTTAAATACAAAATACATGAAAAGTCCATATATTTTTAACACTAGAACTACCATTTTGACGGTTACCAAATGAATATATTCCAATTCGAACCAGAAATTTCTTGTTAAAATAAATTAAATATAAAACTCACAGAAATACGTTAAATGAAAACATTAATTATTTTTAAATAAAATTTCTGGTGTGAAATAGTTTTAAAAAACTTCAGTAAAGTTTCCGGTAGTTCTAGTGTTAAGACAGCCTATTTTGATTTTGATTTTTTTACAAAAGTTCTCTAAAACGTATACTGATATTTTTGTTGTAATAAACTTATGTTATGATTCCATATGCTTATTATTTTTTTCGTGATTATTGCTTCTTTGTTTGAACTGTTATTTCAAAAAATCACCTGTACTTTTGAGATCCATATACGTTTGAGACGCACTGTATAATAGAGAGAAAAATAAATTATAGACATTTTAAAGATAATATAAACTAACGTAACTTAAAATAATATTTAATATATTTCTTCCGGTTATGATCTGATTTGTTTTCTGTATATATAATCGGTAATAGAAAACATTCCCATTAGACCGTCGAAAGTAAAATATCTCTATTTCACAAACATTAACAATGATGAATGACCCGTAAAATCACATAACCATGTTTTTGACGACGGAGATTCTTTTTATGTGAACATTAATGCAGGTCACAATTCATTAATATTTAAACACGAATTTATATGTTTATAATAAATAAAATATTTTTGAATCCAAATTATGCCTAGAATATGTTGAGGCTCATTCATTGTATCGAATTTTTAAAAATGTAATCGGCGAAAAATCGAGTGATTTGTGGGGAAGATATAAATTTAAGTTCGTCATGTAGCTTTAACATTTGCTTCCACAAAATTTGACGTCTTATAAGATTTTTCAAAAACCCGAGCTGATTTTATCCAAGGATTTGTCAAAAATGAGTTTTACAATCAGGGCTGCAATATATATATATATATAGCGCATGTTGTCAAAGTGTATGTGAATAATTTTTGTTTTGAGATAGTGGTGTGAGATAGAATTAAAAAATAATCAGCCCTCAAACTTTTTTTTACTTTTTGATTCGCTATACCGCGGAAAACTTGCCTCTAGGGTAGCTTAAACAAATGCAAAAATAAAATAAATAAATTGTTACGTTTGGCAGGAGCGCATCGGCCCTAAATTTTGAGAAAATATAAGATTTTTATCACTTTTAAGGGGGTGCGAAAATTTTTTTGTTTTGTTTTTTGATTCGCTATATCACGGAAAACTTGCCTCTAGGGTAGCTTAGTATAATGCAAAAATAAAATAATTAAATTGTTACGTTTGGCGGTAGCGCATCGCCCCCAAAATTTGAGAAAATATAAGATTTTTATCATTTTCAAGGGGGAGTACGACAATTTTTTTGTTTTGTTTTTTGATTCGCTATACCGCGGAAAATTTGCCTCTAGGTTAGCTCAGTATAATGGAAAAATAAAATAAATAAATTGTTACATTTGACTGTAGCGCATCGTCCCTAAAAATTGATTCTTCGCAGAAAATTCTGATGGTGAAAGTGCAGTAGTGTTCCAGTGAATCATTTCAATGTTGTCTGTAGTTAGGAAATTGATTTTCGGTGGTTGAAAACTCCTGATTAACTTTTTTAGAAGCTAAGTTTCTAGCCATTATAATTTTTCTGAAACCTAACTCTATTATATGATTCCTTTTATCTACTATCATACTCAAAAGCATGTTTTCTGGACGGGCAAAAAATACGTTTCTCTCAGTTACTGGGTCAATGACTTTCAACAATTTTTTTGGCAATAATCTTGAAGATTTTATAACTTCAAATACATGTTCTGCTCTGTGTGTGAAGTATTTATTTTTTATATAAAATCATAGAGGTATATATATGACTTAAAGAGAAAATAAACTAAGATCTTGCTCTCGTCTGTTGTGTTTTCAATACCTCAATACAATCGGAGAACTCTGTTCGCCGTTGTTAACCACCTTGAGTGTGAAAGTGTGCCATGCTCACGAACAGATAAATCTTGAAAACAGCTTCCTGATTTTATAGCAGAACTTATGTCCAGCATGCATTGCTGATCTGTGTACGTTGGTCTTGTTTTACCCTCTTCAAGTTCTGCTCAAAAAATTTCCAGTAGCATTCTTTCTTATTTGGCTGAGGCTGGATTTTCACTTCATGAACTGTACATGATTGGATGGGATGGCAACGTTACTAATATGGGGTGGAAAACCGTGTTATTCGCACAATTGAAGAACAAGTTAAACGACACACTACAGTGGAGGGTGTGCCTCTTACATTTCAATAAATTGTCATTCCGACATTTGTTTCATACTTTAGATGATGAAATGACTGTGTCACAATCATTTCTTTGTCCGATTGGTTCACAGCTCAGTAAATGTGAGAAACTCCCAGTAGTAAATTTTGACTGATTTGAGTATGAGATTACATAAATGGACAAGCAAAGTTTATGCAAAGATAAGCTGTACCTGCTGAACATAAGTTGTGATATAAATTCAGGCCGCTGTCCTGAAGAATTAACTGTTCGTGAGCCTGGCACACTTTCCTACTCAAGGTGGAGAACTGAGGTGTCCGAAAAAGTCATCGGCTCCAATTCCAGAGATAGTTTTATAAGAACTATACTTATTTCAATATCGACAATGCCTAGTTTTTCAAGATAATCTTAGTTCAAACTTAATTCAATTATATCAAAAGAAAGTAAAGATAAGTAAAGTACCATATTTTATTACAAAATGAATATTTACACAATCAGAAAAATGATTTTTGGTTTCAATGGAAATTTGTCAATATTTTTAAATGTTTTTTTTTTAAACTTAATCTTCTACTAACAAATTGTAAAATGAACTATTTTTGTTTCATTTATTTATCATTTCTAAACTTTGTTCGACTAAAATACGTCTATATCTACTTGTTATAGAAGTTATTTGATTTATATCCATTTATTAGAAAAATTAAAAAAATCGTATATTATTTTTTTGAATTTTAGGGACGATGCGCTACCGCAAGACGCGAAAATCTATTTATTTTGTTTTTGTGTTTTACTAAGTTACCCTATAGGCTCATTTTCCGTGGTATAACAAATCCAAAAACAAAACAAAAAAGCTCTCGCACTCCCCCTTGAAAATGATAAAAATTTTATATTTTCTCAAACTTTAGGGCCGATGCGCTATTGTCAAACGTAACAATTTATTTATTTTATTTTTGCATTATACTAAGCTACCTTACAGGCAAGTTTTCCGCAGTATAGCGATATCAAAATACAAAACAAAAAAATTCTCGCACTCCCCCTTGAAAATGATAAAAATCTTATATTTTCTCAAATTTTAGGGTCGATGTGTCAACGCCAAACGTAACAATTTATTTATTTTATTTTTGCATTATACTAAGCTACCATAGAGGCAAGTTTTCCGCGGTATAGCGAATCAAAAAACAAAAAAAAGTTTTTTTCGGCCCACCCTACTGTATAATCTAAAAAATCAAAATATGTGAAATTTTTAATACGTAGCATCTATAATTTATGTATAGCATTGATTAGTGTACATCATTTCCAGTCGATTGTCACATATAATATGTATACCATTACCGTAATTTCCGGCGTATAATCCGCAGCTCAAAGAGTCGTTTTTCGACCCAGAAATATTATTTTGTAAAATGTAACTTAAAAGATCGCTGTAAATATTTAACTACAATTATTGAATAAATTTTCTGGGTCGAAAAACGATTCTTTGAGCTGCGGATTATACGCCGGAAATTACGGTACTTAATGCTTAACGATATGAAGGTGATCTCTTTTTTTAGATATATATTTATATATCAGTGTTGCTATATTTGAAAGTTGGTTTCTTCAAAATATCTACCAATATTTCAGAATAACAAACATCTTACTGTGTAATGGCAGATCAGAGATGGGATTTCTCCGCTTTTTTGCATACCTGTATAATCTTAGAGAAAATGTTGTGTTAAATCGCAGAATGTTCCGATTAAGTAAAAAACATTTTCTGTAAGATTATACTGGTATTTAAAAAAGCGGAGAAATCTCAACTCTGTGGCAGATATTCTGAGATTAATTAAAGCCATAGATGCTAAGGATTACGGATTTCGAATACCACAATTTTCCAAGAATTTATTTTCCTGGTATAATCGTGAAAAATCTACGATTAAATATAGCGAAGAATTTTTTAAAAAAAATAATGGTATTCAAATCCGTAGCTCCATCTGTGATTAACCCATTAAAGCCTATCGATACCATATGGTACCGGGATAGCTACCCTCCATTTTGTTGTTTGTGTACCAGTATATTTTAAGAGAAATATTCTCTTTATCTGATGACAGAAACTCCGTAATAAAAGGGGACTAAAGTTGCTACTTTGAAAAACTGGTATGAAATGCAATTTTTGAATTTTAAAGAGAAAAATAATTCCGGCTTTAATGGGTTAAAGCGAAATATACTTGTCCGAAAAATTGTTAGCTATTTGGAAAAAATAACCCACAATCTGGCAACACTGCTGTATATAAAATTTTGTCTACAAATCTAAGTAAAGGCAAAACATTGTTTTAATGCTTTGAAAAAAAATTTAAAACGTAGAAAATTACAGTTAAAAAAAAAAAAAAAAAAAAAAAAACGAGTTTGATAAAAAGGGGATACGATTTTAATTGTCTAACTATAATATAAATATACATAAAGTTAGAAAAGCGCAATAATTTAGCTATGAACCGAAATTTGATTAAAATTAATAATTTTATTGGATTTGCCTTTTCATTTGAATTGGTTTATTTGAATCAATAACATTTCAGATTTCATTTCTGAGATTTTAATCATATTATTTTGATAAAGATATAAGCAAGGGATATGTACAAATGAGTATTATATCTAGAAACTCTTTGGTTGAAATAATTCAATGCTTAGCTATTCGGCTTTTTAATGTGCATTCATCTTTCATAACTTTATTTCAAATTAGTAATTTCATACTGTGCTAATCATTAGATTTATTATTAAAATAAAAAATAATGAAACACTATTCATTATTTTAAACTAATTTTAATTAATCGCTTCAGAAATAATGTATTTAATTTAAGAAGAAATTAATTTTATTTAAAAAAATAAATTTAAGCATCACTAAAGATGTTAATGGGAAAACGTAAAAAATATTTAAGAAATTGCACAGTGAAAACTTTTGAAGTGATACATATAATCCGAGCCATATTATGAAAATGTGCAGTATGTGCAAACTTCCACCAGGAATAAATCCCAATAATTCTTGCCTTATTTATTTACAATTAAACAAGTCAAAAATTAATATATTATTTTTTTACTGGTGAAAATTTTCACGTGTTGCACACTTTCTTAATACGGCTCTACATGTGTTTATAAATAACATGTAGCTAAAATGTAAGCATGACTCGCAAAACTGTTGCATATGAGTAATACTATATCCAATCTGTAATCTTATGAGATTATTTAATGAGAGAAAATCCGCCATTAAATAAAACGAATTACTCGCTTTATTTATTTCGATTAAATAAGGTAAATATTACTATTCGAAAATAGTGTTATTCAAAAGCAAAATCCGTGCGAATACTGTATACGTGTAAACAAAAAAACCTATGTTAACTAAAGGTTCATTCACATGAGGGCGTAAGTTGTTTTGAAACCGTTGTTCTGTTAACATTCCTATTACTTGAACGTAAGTCTTATCACTTGAAATTGGCCACCGCCTTTTGAATACTAGGCCTGCGTCCTGACATAAAAATGGCGGTTGTCGTAAGGGGATATTTTTGGCGTTTTTACGGTCCAGTGACTTTTAATACCAGTAAATTCTAAAATTTTTTCTCAGATTATTTTTTAAATCCAAATCAGGGCGACAAAATCTTTAAGAAAATACTGCTGTCCAATTTCTATGGACCATACAAACACTGAAAAAACCCGTGTACAACAGCCGCCATTTTTGTGTCCGCGCGTAAGCCTTGTATTGAAAGGGCGGTGGATTGGTTTCAACTGACGTCACGCACTATCAACCAAAGCACAACCTGATGGGCATTTTGCTGGCTCACAGATGTTTGTCGATTTGATTATCGTAATTTCCGGCGTATAATAGGCAGATCAAACAACCATGTTTCGACCCAGAATATTTAGTTTATAAAATGTAACTCATTAGATCACTGTAAATATTTTACTTCAATTATTAAGTAAAATTTCTGGATCTGAACATGATTGTTTAATACGAGGGTTATACGCCGGATATTACAGTAGTTGGGGGGTAATAATGTTTGAAAAATTGACGATATGGTTTTCTGATTACAAACTGGAGGATTTTGGTCATGAGGTTGAAATTGGTATAAAATAGTTCCTAACAAAACTGTACTGTCCGTTTGCTCTGTAAAGCAAGCCAATCAGATCGCCGTAACTGTATGGATCTCAAAGTAAACTCATTTCTTAATCATTAAAATCTGAGAAATTGAATATAAAGAACTTTAGTGAATAAAAGTCAGAAACGAGAGCGAAACAAATGAATATACCGCAGAATTATATAATATTACGTGATACTAAAATCTAATTTTAAATTTATTTACTTTACGCATTTGAAAAATTAATATCGCTTGCCTTTTAAATGGAGGAAATTCAGTTCAATTTTATCATGCACTGTTCGTACGCTTTTACCACAAATTTATAATAGAATTTTTAGACTTATTTAAATACAGAAAAGGATTTCAAATCATTCAACTAAACGAGGCGTTTGCAATGTCTGCTATTTAAATATTAAATTGAAAAATTATATTAAAATTTGAGGTAAATACGCACGAAAAATGTTATTGCAATCTAATCTATCCATAGAAATATAATATGCAAAATGTCACGTAAAATTATTATTATTTTAGAAAGAATATTGTGTAATAAATTGAGAAAGCTTATTTATTTCTTTATATTATATATGGATAAACTGAAATACCGATGGATACTGAAATGCAGATGAAAGTCAAATATTTATTTGCAGATTTTCCACACTTTACTTGCAGTTTCTAGTAAAAAAAATGAGAGGTGCGAAAAATACGTGTTTTTTTAATGTATTTTTCAGTCTTTATATTTTTCTCGGGAAAAATCTTTGAGTAACAAAATAAAGTAGGAATAATTTTCAATAATATCTGTATGCAAATTAAAGAATTAAGAACATTGTTACCCACTTTTTAGAGCGTTAAAGGACTTTTAGTGATGGTTTTTGCTGTCCATGTATGCAGGATTCCTAATGGACCGTGTTTGAATAACACTTTATTCGAACAATAAACTTCGTGGTGGGTTTTTACAGAATTTTAAATAAGGATATACTGCCACCGACGTACGAAGGATTGTCGGACGCGTTGAATTATATTCCTATAAAAATGTGCCGCCGTCTCCTTTCTGACGTTGAACTGCAATGCATTATAATCACGATTGACGTCATATAAATATTTTATCTACTTATTATTGGCCCTTTTAATTTCACTCGACGTCGCACCCCTCATAACTATTTTTGAAACTTTCTCCCACTAAACGTGGTTTGCGATTTCATGTTCTGTAGTAAATTTTCAACTTCTTGATGCCTTCTATCGTCCCTCTTAAATTTTCGGTTGAATTTTGGAACACCCTGTATAGTACATTTAAAAATATTGATATTTCAAGTATTACAGAAAGATTTATTAGTACATCTAACTAATAAATCAACTTTCATTCTTATACATAAAATGATTGTTGGGGAAGTATGTTGAACATGTATATGAGAGTGGAGTGCGCACGCAGAATGCTAATTCTTCGGGATTTAAAAAAAAAATTAAATTGATTATCTATATAACCATAAAGATATTTTAACCAAAATTTGCACACTGATATTTAATAACACTATAAACATATGCTGTAATTTATAGAGAAAGTCACTGGAAAATTAAAAACAAGAACGAAAAATCATGCGTCAAGCATAGATTATATAGCACTTTCCAAAGCTTCCAAAATAATTTTACAAATCATACCGTTTAATAAGCTAAAAGCTAACATCTAAGTAAACAATTTAGAAAACGCATAACATATTTAAAAACATAATTTCAGGAATTTCCAACATATACAATATTCGGAAAAATATCCGAATACTTTTATTCAGCCCTGTATAGGATCTATAGATTTGTATATATACTACATAGGATGATAATTTTAGTTCAGTTAGGAAACACGTAGCACAGTTTAAAATTCTCCGTCTGGAGTTTGTCAATAAACAGAAATGTGTTCGCGAACTTTTGTGCTGCCCTGTATAGGATCTACAGAATTTATACACACCACGTAATAGACAAAAAGCAAGTTAAAATTAAAATCGCGTTCAATAACTTAAAACGCACTTCCAGGAATTATTGTTAACAGACAGTAGAGAATTCTTTTGCGTGTCCCTGTAAATGAACGATGACTGCTATACACACAATATTCCGTAGTAAGTCTCTTGTAATGCACCTTAGTGATCTATATAAATTTCAATGCGTTTAAAATAGTGAAACATTATTTAAATAAACCGCAGACGATTTTGCTCCATAGACGTAATGTAACGGAATTATTTTTACTGTCCCTGTAAAGTAACTATAAGTGCTATGCACACCCTGTTCCATATTAAGCTTCTTCTAATGCACCTTAGGAATATATATAAATTACAATGCGTTTAAAATAGTGAAACATTATTTAAATAAACCGCAAATGATTTTTCCCCATAGACCGCAATGTAACGGAATTCTTTTGAGTGTCCCTGTAAAAAAACTATAAGTGCTACACACTTCCGTTGAAATAGGGAACATGCTATAGATAACGACAATAACATATAAAAATTGCAGAGCAATCCGAGCATATTTACGGGAGTTAGAGCACGGACAGACGGCAGACGGCAGACGGCAGACGGCAGACGGCAGACGGCAGACGGCAGACGGCCAGACAAACCGAAGTCATAAGCACTTTTCAACTAGGTTGGAAAGTGCTAAAAAAGTTGTTTTTATGGCCCCAGTGTATCCTTAACACATTGTGGACGGATATTTTTCATTTTTTAAACAGGCAGCCCCGTCTATGGGTGTCATACTTGCATGTTACCTTATTTAACGATTTTTTTTTCTCTGTTTGGTTTTATATTATAAATGAATAATGTATATAATAATGGTTTTGTTTCTAATCGAAGTACTTATATGCATAGTACTCTACTTGTAAAAATACGATTTTTGAGTATGTTTTTTGAGAAATAATGTAATACACGAAATGCAAATGTATAAGAATTACATATATCCAAAAATGTAATGTAATAAAATGTCCAAAACCCGTCCATTCAGTATTAAATATTTTTTTTCTTTTTTTAGTAGGTATTTTGAAAAAACTCCTGAACTTGGTTTCACTGGCTAAAGCAGAATTCCGTCAAGATCAAAAAAGTAAATTGAACTTTTACGATATTTTGTATAGCATAAACAGCTATTTCGTTTTTATTCTTTAAAAATTTTATTTACATCGATATTTTCAGCACATTTTATTCACTCCTACAATTATTAATTACAATATTTGTATTGATTCTAAGAAGGCAAACCCCGCGCCAGAAAGCCAATTGCCACCAATTTTTGGGAAAAAATTGAATTATTTAATGAAATAAATTCTAAGATTATGTAAGGCGGTGAAAAATATTCAGGAATAATTGTGGCAGTTGGCATTCTGGCACGCGTGTTCACTTTCCCTGTATATAAAACATTTTCGCTCTGGCAGAGGCGTAGCGTCAAGGGGGGAACGGATCACTTTTCTACCAGTATTTATATATACTATATTTGGCCTTATTTAATTCATACCATTCAAAGATTAAATAAGGCTAAATGTAGTATATAATTATACTGATAGTAAAATGATTGTGCCCCCCCCCCTTACGCTACGCCACTGCGCTCTGGTGCGTCAATTTCTTCTCGCTTAATTTTAATCCCCAAATGTCGCAGATGCACCGGCAATTTAAAACACAATTTTCGGTTTAATATTTACACCAGGACTGTACAAACGGGTGCCCGCTGAGTACCAGAAGTTCCTTATACGAATCGCTACCTTATTTAGTCAGAGATATTCTGAAATTAAAAAAGGCAAGTATTCAGGTAAGAATTTTTTTTATGTTTCGCGGTCGCCAGGTTGGATAGCCCTGATGTATATGAACAAATGCAGTTATTTATTTTCAAATAAATTTCGTCGGAAATTCTACTGCCGTTGCGATATTTGGGATTAACCGCTTGCCTGATTATCCCGAGTTATGTCGGGTTCGTATGCATTGCAGTTAATTATTATCCCGAGAAAACTCGGGCGAAGCAGAATTTGTCAGTACAATTTTTTTATCACTGTTTTACGCGGCCTGGAGAAAATGAAATGAAATATTCAGCTTTGATTGGCAGTTTGCCAAGTTTTGTTGGTTTCGAGGTTCTTTCAGTGGGACTGGTCACGTGTTTTCTCTATTGTATAGTATACGTCGGCTTGTGGATTAGTATCAGGGTGGCTAGTGGTCAGGGAAAAATACAGTAAAAAAAGTGATATACACCAGTATATTCTTATAGAAAAATTCATGTCGATTATTCGATCAAATAATCAACATGAATTTTTCTATAAGAATTTAATGGTGTTTATCATTTTTTACAGTATTTTCCCCTAACCCACTAGCCACCCTGGTATTGTATAAAGAAGGATAGTTGCGTTGAAAAAAACATAATAATGGTGATGATGCAAGATAGCGAAAGCGATGATTTTTCAGATAGTGATTATGAAGAAGTAGACTTTGAAAATAGTGGAAGTGATTCTTCTGTATGTAGCCTTATTGAAGACGAGAGAAAAGAGATAAAAACTCCCATAAATGAGATTTTAGAGGTAAGGCAGTAAGAAAAGAGACCATTTACCAGTGTACAGAATGTCAGGTATGACTTTGTGTTGTCCCTTGTTTCAAAAACTATCATACAAAGACAAATATTTTCAACTTTTTTCCATTTTCCCGAGATAACTCGGGATAGTAAACTAATGTTAAAACTAAATGCCTTTACACCTGTAATAAATTAAAAATTAAACTTAAAACCTACATATTTTGTTTTGTATCGTTTCCTTGTATTTAATAATAAAATAAAAAAATGTGATGATTTTTTGCAATTTTTTTCAAAAAAATTTGTAAGGGAAGCGGTTAAAATTAGATGAAAATAAATTCACCCAATAAAGCGAAAAGTGTATAATTACACCCTTACTTAAATACAAGAGGAGAGATTCAATGTTTGACATACCTTTAAAAAATTCTAGCAAAGCCTTAATTTTCAGTTATGTAGAATATTTTTAATTGGACTATTTGATTTATTGATTATTTCTTAATTTTTATTTAAATTTTTTAAATGTTTATGATAATGTTCCTTTTGCGTCACATATGGCGAGGATAATAACCATTGACAAAAAAGAAAAAAAAACGATTGATAAACTTTAGAGAATACAGCTGTATCATTTCCTCAAAAAAAAAAAAACAAGCAGAAAATATATTCTGATTTCTAACATCAAATGTAAAAGTGGAACGTGCATCTAATTTTCGTTTCCTTTTCAATTGTTTTCCATTTTAATGCTTTTCGGACCGATATTTCGTCAGCTTTAAAATTTAAAATACCACTTGGCAAACGAACAAGATGTTTTCTCGTTAAATATAAAGAAATATTTCCCTGTTTGCAACTTCGGATGGAAAATCAGTAATGTTTTTACTGGTAAACAAGAATCAATAATTTTAAGGAAATATTTTAAGAAGGCAAAAATCTTCAGAATTTCTTTAGAATCAATGTCTGGCCTAAGTATATTTCTGATAATGTTTAATATCTGATTTTTATTGTAGTTTGAACTATAAGTTACTTAAAAAAATTCTGTAAAAGTTTCTAAATCTGTATTTCAAGTTTTACATATTGCCGTGTAAATTAACATACGTCACAAAAGAAATTTGGAAATAATATCGTCATGATTTTATAAAAGATGTCTAAAACTTCGTTATAATTACTATTCACAGATGCAAAATTAGAATGCATAGCTATCAACCTTTCGGGATTTCAAAGTCAAATAAAACCGGAAATTTTATTAAGTAAAATAAGTTATTTACTGATCACATAAAAACATGGAACATTTCATTACCTTTAATTTATTTTTGTGGTTGAAATTATGTTTGTCTGACTTAAAAAAAGGATGTTTAGCAGCTATGCCTATACATACTTTTCAAACTTTCGGTTTTTTAACAATAGAACGAACATAGCGGTCAAATTGACCTGGACTAAATAAACATATTTTTATTCGAAAAAGAAATTTCTTCATGTTAGCCAAAATATACCACACAGAAGTTAAATAGTATTTAATTAAACATTCTGATTAAAAATATTTTTATATGAGTTCAGTAAAATTTTCGGCTGCTTTAGTGCTAAATTCAAAATAAAATATACTTTGAACGAGAAAATTTATTTAAATAAACTTGTCTTTATTATACCTGCTAACATGTCCAGTTTTTCCTTACCACTAAAATGTAATAGTAAATTTTGCCTCATTTAACACTTTGCCATCCGGCGACACCATAGTGGTGTCGTCACAGAGTAACTTAATTTTAATCCTTAAATGCTACATTGTCGCCAGAATTTTGGAATAAAGATTCCCATTTATCAAGTGCCTAAAGAAAAGATTTTATTTATTACGTACCCATCATACCTAGTATAGGGTAAGTCTTGTAATCGTTTTGAAAATCGGGAAAAAAAGGACTGATTTACGCGTTTCAGACACTGGAGATTCCGAACAACATATTTTTAGAAAATAAAAATTGCTGTCTATCTGTGTGTCTGTAAACGCTCTATCTCCCGAACAAATCGAGATAGAGACTTGAAATTTGGAGTGTACTTAGTATGTAATAATGGAAAGAAGCTCATTGAATTTCAGTAACCTCGATTATCCGGCACTATTTCTTTCGGACTCTCGAAATATTCGTTCTGATAAAAGGTATATACAAATTTTTGAAATTGTTTATTTTAAGGAGGGAATATAAAATACAATAAAAAACATAAATTTTGCATTGAGATTGAAGTCGATCGGATAATTAGTTGCCGAAATATTTGTAATCCTATTTTCCACACTCTTCGATTTTTCCTGACCCTGTATTTCATTCAAATTTCAATTAAAAGATATATTTTAATTGGAAATGAGACTCTTAATCCGACGCAATAAACTGTTAGTTAATATGATTATCAATTTTGGAGTAATAGAGCATTTAAAGTTTATGACGTCATCAAGACTCGGTTTTATTCGAAGTGCAATGTATTTTATAAATAATTTACACATGTTTTATTTTCATATTTTATATTACGCATATCCATGATAGGTAAGTATTACGGTGGCCCCCAACAACTAGTTTTCGAATAAATTTGTTTTTAAATTCTGGTGTCAATCAATCATTTCAATTTTACGAATAGAAGTATTTTTACGAAACATGTGGACGGAAAAGTGTTAATTTTCTAAATCTAGCGATTTTCAAATAGTATTAATCAAACACTAAACATACCGGGAATTGTACATTAGTTTAGAAAAAAATATTTTGCACCAGAATTTTTATTTAAACTTATTTCTGCGTTATTGACATTTTATTAATTATGTGAAGAAAATTCTCATTCGAATCGACATATTTTCATTTGGAACACGTCAAATGACCGGTTGTTGGTATGCTTACTCTTAACCTTAAAACTACCGGAAATTTTATTCAACCATGATAAAAACATTTCACACCAGAATTTTTATTTAAAACTATTTAACTTTATTATATACTTTAGTTCTCTGTGGATTATATTTAACTTATTTTATTAAACAAATTCTGGTTTGGATAATCATTTTGAATGTAAATGTCGGGTCCATTCGACCAGTTTGGTAGGCGGAGGGATAAATAAGGCCAAAAGTTCAGTGATAATAAAAACCGTCCAACCTTGCTATTATCTGCACCTATGTTGTAGTCATTTGAAAACTACGCTCATATTTGTGAAAATTGCAACACCATGAAGGAATCATGCAAATTGAACCAAACTTACAGGAAATGTAAAATGAGGTAAGATATGCAAATTATTAGAATTACAAAGCGAATGAGCATGCGTAGAACGAGAACCGGCTCATTATCGGTCGCTTGTTCCAGATATATGTAGAACTGTAAATATGCGTTGAAATCCATTTATCTTCCTCTGTCTGTGGTAAACGTTTCATTGGTGGTCAATATGCCTCGTCAAAAGCGTATGAAGCCATACCAACAACTAACGGATTTCGTACAAGGCCGCAACGTCGGTATGCGAGAAGGTGAATTTTCGTATCGAGAAATCGCAGCCCACACGCATTATAATGCCACAACAGTGATGCGTGTTTGGAAGAAATGAACAAAGGAGAATCAAACAAGGCGAAAATCTGGCCGTTTGGCACGCAACAGCACAACGGCACGGGACGACAGACACCTCATCCCCATGGCAGCGTCCTCTCATTTGTTAGCACAACGTTGGAGCACAGCTACAGGTGTTTTTTTGTCTAGCTCCACAGTTTGTTTCCGTCTGCTGCAATATGAACTGCGTGCAAGGGTTCCTCTACGCAGGATTTCCCTCTCGCTGAATCACAGACTCCTCCAACTTCAATAGGCTCAGCAACTCAGTGCGTGGAGTTTCTAGTGGCCACAAGTTGCTTTTTCCGATGAATCTCGCTACAATCTGTAGTACAATGAGAGAAGAGTACGCGTCAAACGTTATAGAGGGGAACGTCTACTCCCACAGTGTGTTATCTAGCGTCATACCGCACAAACGCCTGGCATCATGGTGTGGGGAGCTATTGGGTATAATTGTCGATCCCATCTAGAGCACATTGCGGGCAACCACAACAGTGATCGCTACATAAGGGAAATTGTGGAGGCAGAGTTCCTCCCCTTTCTTCGACGCATTCCGGGTGCTGTATTTCAGCAGGATAACGCTCGTGCACATGTTTCTCAGACTTCAAAAGCATTCTTCAGTGCACAACAGCTTTCACTTCTTCCTTGGCCTATTGGTTCCCTGGATATGTCTCCCATTCTGTATGTCTGGGATTTCATTGGTCGGCGACTCGCTCGTACAGTTGGTGGGGCACACAGTAAGACTGAACTTTGGCTTCAAGTCGAACCCATCTGGAATGCCATTCCCCATGATTACATTCAGAACCTGTATGATTCAATGCCACGACGTGTACAGGCTCTCATAGCGCAGCGTGATGGACATACAAAGTACTAATTTCCGACGTTCTTTTTTATTTTTTTTATCTTGTAAATTTGATCGTTTATTTGTACCACTATCGGTAATATGTAAAATAAATTTCATTAATTTCTGATAATTCCTTCATGGCGTTGCAATTTTCACAAACATGAGTGTAAATGCAGTGAGGGAACAGATGCAAAGCAACGGGACGATTCTCACCAATACAATTTAAAAGTATTCTTCGCCTTTTTACCGTAACTCCCGGCGTATAATCCGCGTATCAAACAATCATTTTTGGACCCAGAAATTTTATTCCACCCCTTGGGTACATTTGACGACTGAGACTCGTCATCAGTATTGTCCACGGATTTTTTTTATTCAGAAATTTAGAATTTATATCAGAAAATTCAAACAGTACCGTAATTTCCGGCGTATAATCCGCAGCTCAAAGAGTCGTTTTTCGACACAGAAATATTATTTTATAAAATGTAACTTAAAAGATCGCTGTAAATATTTAACTACAATTATTGAATAAAATTTCTGGGTCGAAAAACGACTCTTTGAGCTGCGGATTATACGCCGAAAATTACGGTATTTCTCCCTTATTTTTAATCAGGGAATATCTGTCAATTAATACAGAAAAACACTATTCCAAATTTCTGGTGTGTCTGTTCTATATGTTTGTTTTTTTTCAAATAAATCTGTACCCAAAGGGTTAATAATTAAAGTAAAAAATGTACAGCGATCTAGTAAGTAACATTCTATAAAATAAATTTTCTGGGTTGTTTTGGTAGTTTGATTCGCGGATTATACGCCGGAAATTACGGATTAAAATTTAATGGTGACAATCGGTCCACTTCTGTGCATATTTACCGCCACTGTAATTGATTTCATTCATTAAATAAAATTTCCTATTTAAATAACATTATTTGAACGCGAGTTACCCTTTAACCCTTTGAGTGACAAGTAATTGCGTTTCTGTAATGTTAAATTTACACCACAAAATAAAAAAATAAAGGAAGAAATGCAATTTTACTGAATTTTTCTACCAAATTTAAAGAAACAAAATTTTGCTCAAAAATTCTTCATAAAAATTAAGTGGTATAAACAATATCCCATCGTCCTACAAGGGGTTAAAAATGGGAGAGTTGGGAATTAATATTCCATGTTCATATGTTAAAACTATTTAAGAGATATATTTAAAGAAAAATAAAGTCCCTTGTGAAACAAAAAACCCAGAAAAGTTCAATTTCCTGTTTTTTCGGCAAAGACGACATTATATTCCGGAACAGTTTGTTGCAGCTGCTCACTTTACGTCAGTTTGTGAAATTGTAGCTTAAAACTTTAACGTCCTTCATTTGTTGTCGGTTTGGAAAACAATTGCTTTTAAATTTAAAATCTCACTCTGAAAGGAAAACATTTTATTTTCTTCATTTTTAAACGATATACTTTGCCTGAATACTGTTATAATATAATTCAGATGCAGCGAATAAGAATAATTTGTATAATTATATTTCCATTTATATTAAAGCGTACATTTTGCTCTCAATTTAGATAGATTTTTGAGATAGATCTCTGAAAAATAGTAACCATTGATATTCTGATATTTTGCACATTCATTTTTTTTTTCTTTTGCATTAAAGAATGGCATATATTTTTTATTTGACATTTTGAAATTTGCTCTATACCAGGACTGTGAGGTTTCTGGGGAAATACTACCATGGAAATTTGAATACCAGTAATTCCGTACAGTAATATTCGCCTTATTTAATTATAGAAATTGTATGATTAACTAAAGCGAATATTGCCATACGTAAATAGTGGTATTCAAAATTCAATTGCGAAATGTTTTGGCAAGCTTTGGTGTTCTCTACCATGACAGACGTACTCAAATTTTGTACAATAATCTCCGTATTATTTAATCGAAGAAATTTGGAGATTAAATAAGATAAGATTCCTGCACGGAAATACTGGTATTTTATGGGCACGAAGTTTCACAACCTTTCTCTATACTTCCTCAAATGATTTTTAAAAAACATAACATATTGTTTTTTATATATGTGAATTCTCTTGAACAATCAGAAAATCTATATAAATACAATTTAACTCATTGGCTACCAACCGTACACATGTGTATCATTTACAGTAGTCAAATATGAATATATTTTTTTATATTTTTCCTACCAGTATTTCAAAACAATAATCTCCATGATGAATTTGTACTAGAAAAATATAATTGTGTGTAAATAGGTGTAGCAGCAGGGTTCGTACGGATCAGGGAACTTTCCAAGAGTGTTACCAGTATTTTTTATAGAAAAATAAATCTAGGTTAAACAAGAGAAACTTTGTCTGCTTTTAAGGAGAGATTTTCTGTAAGAAAAAACTGTTACCGTAGAATTTCCTGGTCCCAAAATTCCAGCAGGCGTTTGAACCCTGTGTAATGATTCGGAAGAATATTACTTATAAAGGAAAACTGGCTTTTAATTTTATTTAATTATTTATATCTATGATAGTATAAAAATAGAGTTAGGTGGATTTAATTTTCTTAAAGAGATTTTTTAACCCGTTGGAAAGCGGTGGTGTATTGTATATAAATAGTGTTATGATGGGAAATCCTGTACCAACTGATGTAACAAAATTAGCATCCGAAGTGTTAAGAAGCATGGTAATTTCCTCAAGCAGTGCCTATATCATGATTTTATTTACTTTAATTTTTTCAAATTGCATCTATTTATATTTTTGATAGAATATAGTTTTACGGACAAGAAAAATCAGATTTTTTTTATAGTAATCTTCGCCATATTTAATTAAAGGAATTGCGATTAATAAAGAAAAATTTACTATTAAGAAAATAGTGTATTTCAGTGTCCATAAACGTTAAACATCTGTGGTCATTTTTTAATATATATTTCAAATAGATTCAATGAATTTGAAACTATTTTGCTATTGAATTCTGAGGTTCTATCTTGCACCTTTCATAAGCTCGATATGTGCTTCATTTTTCGCAATGAGATATAATGCATCTTTGCATGCGGACATGAAGTATGGCACTTTGCTTTATAAGCAGTTTTTTCGTTATATATAGTTCCAATTATGATAAATTATTTTTGAGTCTTCCAAACCTCTTGGGTAGACTGTTTCATTATTAAATATGAAAATTTCTGCCTTATTAACTCGTAAAATATCTATCATAAAATAAGACGAATACTACTAAACATAAATAATTCTATTTTCTGTGCGCACACGTGAGAATAATGTATATTTTTTTGAAGGGGGGTTAGAACAAAAGAATAGAAATCTTTGATTCTAAGTACTGTGAAAAAATGCGAATAAAGCATTTCAGTATTTATTTTACGCGAAAACAATGCAGAAAAAAGCATAATTTATGATTAATCATTTTTAATACAGGGTTCATACACTTTTACCATAATTTTTTAATAGAATTGTTTTAATACTTTAATAGCAGAAATTGCAGATGCCTCTTTTAATTACAGTATTTGTAATACTTTTCTGCATTTAACTCCTTCAGGCAAAGCCATTGAATAATAAGCCCAGTCAGATAGTGTTAAATTTGTTAGCGGGGACACTAGCGCCACTTCATCTGCTGCGGAAGGAAGGCGAAACAGAAGTGCGTCGCAGAGAAACAATACGATTTATTTATATCGATATTTTATACGATTTTTATCGTTTGTATCGATGTTTTGTTTTTGCACTTCCTTCAAAAGCTTGCTAATTATTGGGAACTTTTACATTAAAGCTAAAACTATAATGAAAAAAAAATGGGGAAATTTACTGGATTAATATTTCTATATAAATATAGTGGTGGCGAAGAAGTTGATTTATTTATTAAAAGTTAAATAAAAAGTGATGGAAATTTACATCACTATGCAATTAACCCTTTCCGGCACAGACAAATTCTGTTCGTAAAATGTGAAATTACTGACTGACACCAGAATTTACGAACGACTTTTTTAGAAAATATGAACTCCTTATTTTAAGCTTTAATTTTAGAAGCAAAATTTTATTAAAATATTCTTGGTGCCGAATGCAAGCATCCCATCCGATAGATGGCGCTATTTTCAACTTGCGAAAAGTTTCCAATTTATCTGACTTTGCTTATTATTTAATGGCTTTGCCTTCAGGGGCAAAGTACTATTGTAGCTAAAATATTGAAATGATTGATTGACACCAGGATTCACGAACAAATTTATTTTAAAATAAGTAAAAGTTCTTCCGCATGTACCTTATAAATTCAAAATTTGATTATAAAATTCTGGTGTCATGGTGGCATTTTGGAATTAAAATTCAGTGGTATATATAATATACCGGTGCCCTTCAAGGGCGAAAAATTCTATAAAATAAGGCGAAAAATTCTATTAAAAAATTGTGGTAAACACCTGTAATAATAGGTGGCCAGATATAAATGTTCTTAGTTTCGAAAAATGGTTTAATATAATGGAAAAAGTTAAATAAATATACTATAAAACCTTTTTACTTATGAAATGAAAAAAAATTATACATTGTCAATATACAGAAATCAATTTTAAAGTATTGTAAAAATTGGTTAAAAAGTAAACATTTTTATCTTCAACGCTATTTTAATATCGCATGAAAATGAAATTTCGACTATTTGAGATGTTGAATATAAAAATAAGGCAAAGCTCACAAATGATTTCATAGAAAATTCTATTCTCAGTTGGATTTAACCCAATGAACATTTTCCACGAGAATATTTCGCCAGAGGCAGTCGAGAGATTTTTGAAGCTGTTATTAAAATATCCACCTTTGTAACACCTTTATTACTGTGAATAAAATTTTATGATCCTAAAATAGATTGAGATATATTGCATTTATTTCATAAGGGAAAGTAATATTAAGGTTAATACAAATTTGTTGAAGTTTGTTGAATATCATTTCAATTCAATAAAACTATTTTTAACGAATAACATCCTAATAATATAAATATGATAGTGCGAAAGTTCGGCTGAAGTCAGCATCAAAGCGAATGATTTAATGCCTTTGTATCTTTGTATATATGTGGTTTATAAACTAGAAAAAGTTTTAGGCTAATATTTATTTACTTTATTTAAATATTTTTAAATGATTCAAATTTTCCTTATTTTCATGTAGAATCAATAGACCATTTTTCCTATAAAATTTAGCCATTTTTCCTTAATGTTGCCGAAGTTTCAAAACCCGGAATGACAGTTTTTCCAAAGCAACTAATTTTCATTTGAAATATTTACGTGTCAAAAATGAAAATGAAATAAAAATGTTCAAGAAATTAAAAACCGTTAAACATGACGCCGTATTTGAAAAGAAAAGTTGAGATATTATTTACTGATGATGAAGCATAAATCAGTTATATTCCTCAAAGCAGCGTCACATTTTTATAACTAATTTCACGGTCAATTAATTTTGATATATGTGATAGATTAGATGGTGCAGATAATGAAACTGCCATTCGACCTCTGGTGCTTTCGCATTAGAGCTTTGCCCGGTGTAATGTAAAATGGGTGTGATTACTGATGTTACCCCAACTTAGGGCAGATATATGGGTGCATATAAATGGGAGTTTGATATATATGATAGATTATATTGTGCAGATAATGAAAATGCCAGTCACTCGCTGGTGTTTCACTTTAGAGCACAACCGCTGTAATGTGAAATGAGTGTGACTACTGATGTTACCCCGACTTGTGGGCAGTCGTCCGTAATCATGTTTCCATTCTTTTCCCGTTGCAGAGCGCAGTGTGATGTTGCTGTGGCAATACCCTTCCCCCATTTGTGCATTAGTTGACTAGTATTTTCATTAATTGTGTCATCTAATCTATCATATATATGAAAATGATCGACGCTAAAATTGGTTGCAAAAATCTAGCGTTACACCTTGTTACGTTGGGAGGAGGTTTTCTGTGAAAACTACCTCCATAACTAGTAAATATACATATCAGGGCCTCAATGTCAGCTCTAAAAGTCGTTGTTTTTTAATCTCACTTTTCATATTAATTAGCACGTTACAATCCGCAATTTAATTTTTTTATATTCCATATATATTTATAGGCATATAAAATACTTTGGAGGTTTCAGAAATTAGAAGCGTTAAATTAAACATGGTTTATGCAATGATATTCTGAAATTCTTATGAACTTCTTATTCATGTAACGTTTTAGATAAAAAAATAAACTTGTATTAAAATAAATTCTTCATTTATGTTAATAGAATACAAAAATAATTTGTTTTGATAATAAAATATTGCAGCAAAATAGTGCGAGTTACTTGAATTTTATTATTTTGATGTTCTTTGAATTATGGTTACAAAACAACTAAAAAATTAAAGAGCAAATTAAAAAGAAATGCATTTTAAAATTTGTGAAGAATATTAAAATAAAATGTTTTATATTTCCCGAACAAATTTAAAAAAACTTCCAATAATTTAAACAATTAATTTCTAAATTCTAATGAATGTATCAACAAATTTTCGAAACTATTGGATATATTTAAAACCGCCATGTCGAGAATTTAGCATTAATAATTTTACGTTTAATCCATTATTCAAATATGCGAGTTCCATTTCAGTGAAAAATTAAATTTGAAATTCGTCTGCATTCCCATAGGAAAGCATTATGACCTAAAAAGAAATGTTCTATATTTTTCGAACGAATGAACCAAATGTAACTAAAAACTATACAGATAATTCCGGGTACTTCACCAACATACCCACCAAAAATCAAACTAATAGGACGATTTTTACGGCAGTAATCGCGGAATAGACAGACAAACAGACAGACAGAAACCAAAAACTTTTCGCGTCTCCACAGTGAGCCTCAACTGACGTTTCGGAAATTAGGATGAAAAGAAAATGAACAATAATTATATTATTAAGGAATAATTTCGTTTGAAAAAAAATAGCATATGTTTGAAATTAAACTGACATTTTCAAGTACTGTTTGCTAGTAATTCGACGAGCATAGATATGGATAAACACAGAAAAATGTTGAATATGATGTCATATTGAAAAGGAAAAATTTAAATACAGATATTGATTATTGAGCATGAATATCAGTTACATACAGAAGAGAGTTTTATGTCAATATTGAAGTCATGTTTAACAGGAAAAGAACATGAAATAAAGCGGGCATGTTCAAATATTTTTAATAATATTAAAATTAAATATTTCAAATAATTCTAAAAAATTGAAATAAATATGATTAAAGTCAAAATTATCTGGTTATCATAATGTCATTTTTGACAGCAAAAACTACTGATATTGATGAATATGATGTCATATTGAAAACGAAAAATTGAAATACCGATATTGACTGTTGAGCATGAATATCAGTTACATACACAAAAGAGTTTTATGTCAAGAATGAAGTCATTTTTAACAGGAAAAGAACAAGAAATAAAGCGGGCATTTTCAAATATTTTTAATTAATACACAGACCATGAATACGGATAATTACAGAAAAAGTTTTTACTGTCAAACATGACATTATGATAACCAGATAATGTTGACTTTAATCATATTTTGATAATCTATTTCCATTTTTTAGAATTATTTGAATTATTTAATTTTATTATTACTTGGTATCTTGAATATGAATTCGCTCCCTTTGCTTTCCTGTTGCCACACATTTAGATTAAAATGAAATTTCGATAATCGTTCAGTAAATTTGAACTTTTTCAAAAAAAAAAAAAAAAAAAAAAAAACTATTTTTATTTAGCCTTGGGAAACAAGTTTTTCTAAATATTGACAATTTAAATTTAAAATTAAAGGCTAAATTTTAGAGCACTTTGATGTTTTAAATAAACAGAAATGCATATTTCAGGACTCTTAAATGGTTCGCGCTTAGAAAACCAGTATTTTCTAAGAAAAAATTTCGTGGTGGGTTTCTACAACATTTACAAGTAAGAAAAATCTGAAAAAAAAATTTCCCATCGACTTTCATAATTTATTAAGATTGCTTTATATACTTTTAGTTATAACTCTTTAAATATAATATTAAAAAAAATATTGCGTTTGTTTTAAATGCGCAGAAAATGTTTTTCTTTCCTGTTTCTATTTCTCGGTAAACAGAACTTTTGAAAATTTAGGAGTACTAAAAACCCCTAAGATTATTCGCCAAAACTTATGGCAATAAACAAAAAGGTTGGACAATATTTTAAAATTGCATTTTCTTATTTTCAAATGAAATATTTCGTAAAATCAGATGAGTTTTCAACATTATAGCAGCAGAATTACTTGCCTCTAAAGGGTTCAACAGGATAATACCTTTTAATCCCCTTAAATAGTATTTGTATTTCAAATCTTATTGTCTTACTTGTCGAATATATATATATATATATATATATATAAAGACGGCATGTAAAACAATAACGGTATAAAAATATCTTTTCTGTGCATGCTCTGATAACAGGACACGCTCTTTAGCGGTATTCATCCGTGGTACTCACCATTATCTGCGAAAAGCTTTCTCACACTTTTGCGACAAATAATATTCGCTTTATTAAATTACAGAAATTATGCGATTAAATAAAGATAATATTTATTAAAAAAATTATCTCTATAGCCCGTGGTAGCTTAGCGAGTATCATCGCTTCATGACCGTCAAAAAGCAAAATTTATGTATTCTAGAGATTTCCAATAACACTAACGTGTGCCGTAGAGGCAGAGGCGTAGCGTCAGGGGGGGGGGGGGGGACAGGATCACTTTACTACCAGTAGTTTTATATACTATATTTGGCCTTATTTAATTCATACCGTTCAAAGATTAAATAAGGCCAAATGTAGTATAAAATTATACAGGTAGTAAAATGATCGTGCCCCCCCCCCCCCCCTGACGCTACACCACTGCGTAGAGATACCAGTAATTTCTAATGGTAATTTTCACCTCATTTAATCATAGAATTTGAAATAAATTTCAGCAATTAAAAAAAGCGAATAAATCTGTACGAAAAAGGTTTTATATATACTGTTCGCTGATGAGTTCAGTGTTGCCAGTGGGCTACTTTTTTAAAATTCAGATTGCTTCATTGGCACCACTTTTTTGAAATAGTTTAATTCCCCTTGTTTTCGCCTTATTTTATCTGTCATTAAATAAGGCGAATTTCACTTTCTCAAAAAACTGGTGGGAATCAAGAAAACTGAATTAAAAAAAAGTAGCACACTGGCAACACTGGATGAGTTGTAGAAAAAACCTCTGTCAACACATCGGAACCTAACAACTGAAATGAGCTGTAAAATAACACACCCATGTTTTTGACGATTGTGGTTTATTTTATTTAAAAAATAATTCCGGTCATGAATTATAATTTTTAATATAAATTTATTAATAAGTTACATAACTCAGAAAGATGTTTTTGAATCGGTAATGTGTCTCGAATATGTTTGGATCCATTTATTGTATCTCATTAAAAATATAAATTTTCAATCGGATGAATTTTTGGGAAGCTATAACGTAATATCAATCACGTTGATTTTATTATTACTATCATCAAATTTTGCCTTCTTCTAACTTTATGACTACATTAAAAAATATATAAACTATTAAATTTTCTGGTCTGCCTTAATCCAAGGGACACAATTATGATATCAATGATGGACGCTACCTTTTGAAAATTGAAATTGCGTACATTTTTTTATATGTAGTTGATCCTTATTCCAAAAATAACATTCATATTCGGAAAGTAGACACAAATCATACTCGAATGGTTTCTCTTGCATCTGTTTGTGACAATTTGGTGATATATTCTGAGCATTTTGTTTGGTAGAGAGGAATTTCTAATTGACGTATTTATATGAATAGTAAACTCATATGAATAACGAGAAAAACTGTACAGTGTACGTACAATCCTTGGAATTTCCAAGGAGTCTAACACCACTATTTCTGATTGGAAACTTTCTTTTTACTATTTAAATCGCTGAAATTTCAATATATTTATGTGATTAAATAAGGGGAAAGTCTGTGGTAGAAAGCTACGCACCCTTAATATAGCATATATCAGTGGTGGCTCGTCAAGGGATTCAAAATTACTTTATAACCAGAATTTTAGTTTATTAAATTTGACTTGATCTAATCGTGAATTATTGTACGATTAAAGAAGGAGAAATTTAGTCAATTAGAATGCTGGTATTAAAGTCATTGTGAACCTACAGACGAACTGCTATTGGCATACTGTAATGCAAAACTATCGCCCGTATGTTTAGTTAAACATCATCTCACAATTCATGCTTACGGGTGAGGCACATATCCCCCTGAGTAAAAACGCGCTGACATGAAAATGGCGACTGTCGTAGGCGTATTTTTTTTTTTTTTTTGCGTTTGTATGGTCCCTTGAATTGGATACCAATGATTTTTAAAAAATTTCTCCGGCTTAGTTTTCTGAGATGAACTAAATCAAAGAAAATTTCAAGAAAATCTTGGTGTCTAAAATCAGTGGACCGTACAAACGCTTAAAAATATCTGCCTACGCCAGCTGTCATTTTTGTGTCAGTGGGTATTCCTAGTATTCAGGGAGGGGAGGCCTGTCTGACACTTTTACACATAACAACTGTTTGTGGTAAATGAGTTTAAAATACAAACATTTATATTATATTTTGTATATTTTTCCAACATTTATTTACCTAAATAAAGCAGCACAAATTTTCTAAAACATCATTTGCATATTTAAAAAAAATTGTTTGTGAGATGAATGTCACATAAAAACTATTTTTTTAAAGAATGATACGATTTTCTAGAAAATCGAAGCTGTTGTGTTAAGTTTGCTTTAGTATGAATTAATTTAATTTAAAACTTTTGGCCCCTTTAAATACAAAGCCAATTCAAGAAGAAAAGTGTTAGAAATGCCTCGTGGAATGAGCGACGTATCTCAATGACGGAAATTCATGTCAGTCATCCAGGGAGGCACTTTGGCATTTTTTTTTTAACTTCATAAATTCCGAAATAATATCGGAAATTTCACATTAATACCAGAATTTCCGTATAGTATATTTTATTAAATGACATATATTTCGGGATTACTTGAATAACAAAAATCGGAATTTCCGGGATAAATTCGAAATTTTCGAATTCCTAAAAAGCCAAACTGCTAACCCTGCAGCCGTCAAAAATGTGTTAACATTTCTCAAGGAAAATATCTTTCAAAAACTATTCAAAAAGCAAATGTCTAGTATATGAATAAGAGAGCTGAGGGGCATTTTTTACTTTCTCATTTTTTTTTAATTTTCAGTGTAAAATTCTGCATTTATTTTGTAATTCATATCCCGTTAGTGTGTTTTTAAATTATGTTCTTTAATATAAGAATGTAGCGTAGTTTCCGAAATTTGCGATTTTTGAGTACCACTATTTCCGAAATGAAATATTTGATTTTTCCTATTGTAGAACGTTGCTATTAAATAAGACAAAGATTACTATTTTTAAATAGTGATACTTAAAAATTGTCAGCTAGAAAGCGACGATAGCTATATAGCCAGAAAGCATGTATCCAAAAAAATTAAGATATACAGGGTGCGTACGGGTGCAGACTTTTTAATATCACAAGTTCGAAATGGGACATTCGCGTTATTTAATCGAGGATCTTGCAATTATTTAAGGCAAAAATTACTTTACAAAAACATTGGTATTCAAAAGTAAGCAACCGTATGAACCCTGGTATAGTTAAGCATATATATCCTACCACGAATGTATAGATCAGAGTCCATTTTGAGAGTTGGACGAGTTTTTTATTTATTCAAATTGCTCGATTGCTATCAATTTTTGGAAATAGTAACATTTTCCTTAATCAATCTGTCATTAAATAAGGAAAATATTAAAATTTCAAAAATGTTATAGCAATCCAGCAATCGGAATAAAATCCCCACGCAACTGGTCACACGGATAAGGTGTTTCCAACCAGAGGACCGCGAAAGGTATCACTATTTGTGAATAGAAAAATTCGTTTTATTTAATAACAGAAAATTTGCTATTACAATCACCTAATATTTTCAACTGGAGTAAGTTTTCGCAAACTCCTTTCTTGCAAAACGTTGGGCATTATCGTGTAATTCAATGAATATATTAACCCCTTAATCGTCGCGCCCGAGACATTCACGGGCAGTGTAGGATATTATTTTTTTATTCAGATTGTTTAATGCCCACCAGTTTTTTGAAATAGTGTAACTGGCTTCGATCTCCCATTATTTTATCTGCCATTACGGAAGAAGAATATTTCTACTTCGAAAACTGGTGGCAATCAAGCAATCTGGATTTTTTTTAAAGTGACCTAAACTTACCGGGCGCGACGATTAAGGGGTTAAATATTGTCCATGCAATAACAACAATAAATGAGGAATAGCTTTATATAAAAAAAAAAAAATCCAACATCATTTTCTAGTGTCACCTGAAACATAAAATCTCTTTCGATGCAGCTCTGATTTACATTATTCGTCATTCTACGTGATGGGATATTTTATATCATATCCCTTATGCAGCTCTATACTATTTCGATAAAATTACATTCCACAGAGTAAACCATTCGAAGATATAGCAAAGCATATTTTCTAGATAGATTCTAGGCAATGAAGCTCTTATTTGAAAGTCCTATATTTCTTCGTATAATGGAAATTGCCTATGAATTCGATTTTCTGGTCACGAATATGATGTTCATATGCAAAATATCTCTTTTCAATTTGGAAAATTGCATCTTTTTTTTTTTTTTTTTTAGAATTTAGAATTTAGTTACGAAAAATAATTTTAACAAGACAGAAAAATGATACATCATGGTAAAGATTATGAAACACTTTCCAACACTATCGGAATATTGTTAAAAAAAATTCATTTTTATTCATACAATGAAATGAGATTCCCAAATAAATATTTAAAAACACAACGTAATTAAAATGCATTTTCAGTATTTGCTATCCATAGCCGATATTGTTTGCGAATTCTTTCGTGCAGCCTTGTATATAATCTACACACATCTTGATAAACTAAAAAATAGTTAAGTTTTAAAATGCATATCACAGTTGAATACGCACATCCAGCGTATTCAGACCTACAACCCAATTCTTTTGAGTGCCTATGTGAATAATAGTACTAATTCTACGTACACAATAATCAATAGAAAACATGCTGTAGTGCACCAGAGTAATGTATATCAATTTGATAATATTTTAAATAGTGTAACATCATTAAAATACATTGCAAACGTTTTTCCCATACATCATAAGGTAATATAATTCTTTTGTGCAATATATGCCTGTAAACGAAATATAATTGCTACTTACTCTATTCTCTATTGAAAGCATGTTACTATCCACCTCAGTGATGCATATCAATTTCATTTATGTTTGAAACAGTGTAATATAATTAAAATGCACTAAAAAAGATTTTTCCCCCATTGACCGTAATGTAATGAAAACGTCCATGGAAACGAACAAAAAATGCTACTTATTCCGGACTCAATAAAACACATGTTGTCTTCCACATCGGTGATACATACCAATTTCAGTATGTTTGAAATAGTTTAACATCATTAAAATGCACTCAAAACAGGTTTTCCTCATTTTCCCATTGACTGTAATGTAACGAAATACTTTTGAGTGTCCCTGCAAACTAATCAAAAATGGTGCACACTTAATTTTCAATACTAATCATGCTATCGTAATCCTCATTAACCCATTTATGCCTAGCGTCCCAATTTGGGGACACTTTAGTAAAATGGGAAAAAGTGCATTTCACACCACTTAATTTTAATAGGAATTTGGTGTCTTATTCTATCGAGGAGAGTCCTCGATAAAATAAGACACCAAATTTCTATTTTTAAAAAAGGTGGTGTGAAATGCACTTTTTCCCATTTTACTAAAGCATCGACGCTAGGTAACACATGTCAAATAAATAGCAATCAGAGAATATTTACGCGAGTTAGAGCGCAGACAGTCGGACGGACAGACAAAACGAATTCATAAACACTTTTCAGCTATGTTGGAAAGTGTTAAATACTAAAAAAATAAAACACCGAGCAAATAAAAAATTAAATATCCTAATATTTTTCTATAATTGCAACCAGTGGTGGTTAGTGACTGTCTTTGTTTGGGGCAGTAAATGCATGATTGCGAAATTTATTGATATCTTAGAAAATTTTACTATTAAACCAAGGAAAAGTTTTCTTTAAAAATTAATGGTAAGAAAAGAATCAAATATACAACTATGTATTTAATGCCCCAAAAAGAGCGAGTCACGAGCATCCACTGATTGCATCTGATAGATAGACTTATAAAAATCATATGTTATAAACATTACATTCACAAAATTTTGTGATTAGATATTTTGATAACAGCTACAATATAAATAAATAAACAAAAGGCATTTGCTTTTGTTAGCAAGTTTAAATTTTTTTAATATAATTGTCTGATCGTAAAAAATTGAAGAAATACAGGTGAATGCAGTTCAAACACAGCATTTATTAGCATTGTTCGCCTTTTTTAATCACAGGAAAATATTACAATTTTTTCGATTAAAAGTGGTGATTACAAATTCTACAATTTGAGTTTAAATATAAAAGTTACAAATTGAAATAGCGGTGTCAGACTCCTTGGAAATTTAAAAGAGCGTACTCATCTTGGAAATATTACTTTGCATTTTTTTGTTCAATTAGTGAAAAAATACAACATGTATAAATATATAATTTCAAATGTTCTTCTGCAATTAAATAAAGCAAAAATTTCAGTAAGAAAATAGTCATTCCACGTGAGCGCACAGAAGGACCACAATGATATCTTCGAATGTATAACAAAATAGATTTTCTGCAAGGAAAAAAAAATAGTAGTATGCATCCTTGGAATATTTAGACGCTGGGAATGGAGCGATACGGATACAATATTAATTTCTAATACAGGGTTCGTACTCCTTACTACAAATTTTTAATATAATTTTTCTATTTAATATTTAAATAGCAGAAATTGTAGACGCCACGTTTAATTGCAGGATTTGTAATACTTTTCCACATTTCAAAAAGATGATGAATTCTATTAAAAGATTGTGGTAACAGAATACGAACCCTGTAATAGAAATCTTCTTATTTAAGGTCACGTGTGGTATGTTGATTGTAAATCGAAGCAATTTTAAAGCAAAGTTTAAGAGTATGTATTTTATAAAAATAAAAAATAAAAATCTGTAATTTTTAAACTTTTACACCTAAAAGTATACATATTGTATTATATATATATGACAAGCAAAATAATTATTATTTACATATATTTATTAAATGCAGTTGCTTAAGATCTACTTATATTTGAACACCTGATTTTCATATTATGTCATATTTCATCTCTCTTATGCTTCCATAGGTGAGAAATAGCTTTTAAAATGGATGCATTCTTCAGTAAGTTGCTTTCTATGTCGGAATAATAATTGGCCTGAAGTTCCTTGACAGCATAATAAATTTCAGTAGCTGTTCTGTGATATCTGACAGAAATTAAACTCTTAAATTATAGTCATTGACAACATAAATATTATTCTGTAATATTTTTAAATATTACAGATTACATTATATTCCCATTCTTTTCCAGATCTTTCATTTTTAAAACTGACGTAAAACGCAGACTTGTAAATTTTGTTCGGTTTTCTGATATCAAAATTGCGCGTTATACGACAAAATATACACTATTTCTATTTCGAACATAAATAGTAATCAAAATGCATGACATAGTGCAAAATCTAGTAAACACCCAAAGTGAAAAAGCATTTAAGAAACAATAGACACTATAGACAAAGTTTAAAAGAAGCAAACGTAGCTTAATGTCCTGTAATCCTGTGTTTACCAAACGTCAAAAATGTAATGGTAATACGAAAAAAATTACTAAAACTGTAAATCCCATCTTTCTTGATCTTTTTGTAAACGAGAGTGCAAAAACAGGCGTTACCATTTTGCATTGTTCGAGAAATCATGAGCCCTTGCACAATGCAAGTGAAAACAAAGCGGATGCCCGTGAATACCAATACCCCTTCAAGGATGAGCGAGTCAACCATTTTGCCAATCGCGCAGGTGTGTCTGACAGCTGCTACACCGACAAGTAGTCAAAATAATAATTTCGTACTTCTGAATTCTCGATATGAATTCGGAATACCTGTATAAAAAAGGAGACTCATCTGGCAACACTGGTTGGTGTCAGTCAACATCGACATTTGTAATAGAAATAATCTTAGGGGGTAAGTGTCTTCAAAATTTGCAACAAAAATCTAAAAAAAAAAAAAATACTCTATTAAAAAAAGAGTAGAAATTCCAAATTCAGACCAGAAATTTCGAATAGTAGTTTTTGCTTTTTTTAGTGACAGGCATTTTTTGATTGCATAACATAAAATTCTTCTATTGGAATTTTCAGTCTGAATCCGGAATTTCTAAATACAAAATAAGGCTCAGTGTTAACCCTGTTTGCAAGACAAATGTAAAAAAAAATTACCATATAAGAAAAGCTGTTTTAAATAGCTTTTTTGACCAATTTCGAATCCTACCTACAGTAACGTAATTGCAAATTGTGCAAGAGTAATTATTTAATGTATCTATATTTTACAGTAAACTTAAAATTATAATGCCCTAGTTGCCAAACTTTCCGTTTTTTTAAAGCCAAAAATCATATACCTAATGAGAAAATGTATGTAATATAATTATGTAATGGTGTGTCTTTTTTCTATTTGGCACTTTTTTGTTTTTATAATTTAAGTGAATTTTCTGGTACAAAAAGATCTCAAGATTGTCAGCTATGTAATAATCATAATACAGTGGTGGCGAAACTGTGTACTAGGAGGCCGATTGTTACCACTATTTTCGAAATGTATTCGTCGCCTTAGTTAATAAAAGAAAATTATTATAAATTCTTTGATTAAATAATAAAACAATAACTATTCAGAAATAGTAGTCAGCGCAGGTTACACTTGCTGGCACACAGGTTCGACGCCATTGTCATCCATTGACGCCATTGTCGCCATTTAATAAAAATGCTGCCAGACATTTTTATTCAAGTCATATGAATAAATTTTCTTACCAGGAAATTTATTTAATAAAATTTAACTTGTTTCTGTGTAGAAATTATTTGTATTATATCTTTAATTAAAATTTCTGATTCAAAATCGTTTGCACCTAATTCTGTTTTTACATGATCATAGATTTAAACGTTTACAAACATAGAATATTAATATTTTTTTAATATTAATCTTCGCTTTATTTAATCGTAGATTACCTCGATTAAATAAGGCGATGATTACTAATTAGAGGTATTCAATGTCCGTAATTCATTAAATTTATGGTCGTGTAAAAGAAGAATTTAGTGTATTTGATTTGAAAAAATCTGTATAATTGACAGCATATGTGCCGAAACTGAATACATACCGTAATTTCCGGCGTATAAGCCGCAGCTCAAAGAGTCGTTTTTCGACCCAGAAATATTATTTTATAAAATGTAACTTAAAAGATCGCTGTAAATATTTAACTACAATTATTGAATAAAATTTCTGGGTCGAAAAACGACTCTTTGAGCTGCAGCTTATACGCCGGAAATTACGGTAATTCATATCTACCCACTTTTGCGCTTTTCCGCACCACTAATTTTTAATAATATTTTTTCTTATATAATAGCAGAAACTTTGCGATTAAATATTGCAAAAAGTACTTATCAAACTTACTAGTAATAAAAAAGCGTAAAAGTTAGCAGCTATGATAATAAGAGTTTACAATATAATGAAAGCGGTCTTGAAATTGAGCAGAAAGGGTGATAATTTGGTGGTCCACAGGCTAATGGTTGACGATCTTTTTCTCAACTTTGCCTCACAAATACATTCAGTCAATTTATACGCTTTTTTGTAATCACGAAATTAAAAAAAATTGACTTAATTATTCGCTGATTTAGGCGATTATATAAAGAAAACTACTATTTAATTTAACTAGTGATGATAAAACATTAAAATTGGCAGCTATGAAAGTTACACCAATATTAAAATTCAAATTTTATTACTGATTTGGTAATTGCTCTTATATGCCTCTTATTATTGTCATTAAAAAATCTCGCATTTTAATAGTACAACTATTTTCCGAGAAAAAAGTTAAAGCTGTCATTTACGCTTTAACCCCTTTCAGTTTTGCGTCACGCACCTGTTTGTGCAAAACATTTAAGGGAACACGCAAAAATGTTAAATAAAGCGAATACAAATCTGTCATTTTCTATGCTCTTTTAAATCCAAAAAACATGTTTTGAATCAGAAAATTTTAACAAAATGCATCCTGAAATCATTTAATGAACTGTAGTATGCATAACTTTTTCATTTTATTAAGTAAAACTTATGTGTCAAGTATGTTTATTTGACTTTGAAAAAAATAGAATTTGGCAAGCATGTGAGTACTTCTGTACGAAAAAAAGTATTAGTTCCGCCGCTTACTCTTGAGTTCTTGGAGGCCGCTTTTTAGAAGTTAACCCTTAACGAACGACTGCCGCCCTAATCGCTACAACCAATTTTGATTGACCAAATATGCTGTTTCCAAATATTATTGTTAGGACATCACTTTGTCCGAGAAACTATTTTTGCATTTTTAAATTGTTGAAATTTTGATGGTAGATAAGGCGAAATTTTCTGTGCAAAGGTTGTGTGTCCAATTGGGAACAACACAGTTGGACAATAAAAATCGGTTGTCACGAATATGCGGCATTCGCTCGTTAGGTGTTAAATAAACCGCTTAAAATATTCCTCTGTGCAGCACACTAAGATCACAAAATATTAACCCCTTCAGGGGCACAGTACTCTTGTAGCTAAAATATTGAAATGATTTATTGACACCAGGATTCACGAACGAATTTATTTTAAATTAAGGAAAAGTTTTCCTCATGTACCTTATAAATTCAAAATTTGATGATAAAATTCTGGTGTCATTGTGGCATTTTGGAACTAAAATTAGATGGTATATATAATATACCGGTGCCCTTCAAGGGGTTAAACAATATTGGTCAACAAAGACACAGCTCTATTAATAGTAGGCCTACGTGGGGCCATAAAAATGAGGGCTGTATTAAGTGAATTTTTTCAGGGTTTGTACGATCACTAGAACTTAAACACTAAAAATTTCTAAAATCATTCTTCGCCTTATTTTTTTCAATTAAATAAGGCGAAAAATACCTTTAAAAGTAGTTGTATGCAAATTTAACACTAGAATTACCATGAGCCGTCATTTTGACGGTTACCATATGAATAAATTCCGATTCGAACCTGAAATTTCTTTTTTTAAATAAATAAAAT
This sequence comes from Maratus michaelseni, assembly GCA_963931845.1. NCBI lineage: Eukaryota > Metazoa > Arthropoda > Arachnida > Araneae > Salticidae > Maratus > Maratus michaelseni. The sequence continues at coordinate 228,200,635 of OZ007586.1, forward strand.
ATAAAACTCACAGAAATGCGTTAAATGAATAAGTTATGTAGTTTTAAATAAATTTTCTGGTGTGAAATAGTTTTAAAAAACTTGAGTAAACTTTCCAATAGTTCTAGTGTTAAGGAGCCGTATATTTGCATAAATGCCAAATTTTACGCATTTTTCTTACGACTAAAATTTAATATTAAACTTTGATTTATTATGTAGCCGAAGTTAAGGATTAAATAAGACAAAAAAATATATAAATTTCAGTAGTATGAGAAAAGCGTAAAAGACGGATGCTACGAAAAATTTGAAAAAATAATTCACCTAGGCAGCCGCCATTTTTGCGGCAGCGCGTAGGCCTAGCAGTAACTTCTGAAGGTTGCAAATACGAATATTATTTTCAAACAAAATAAGCAGATTCGGGATTTGGCAGAATCGGCTATTTTTTAACCCCTTAATCGTCGCGCTCTTTCAGTGTAGGCTACTTTTTAAAAAGTCAGATTGCTTGATTACCACCAGTTTTTTAAGTAGAAATGTTCGTCTTATTTAATAGATAGATAAAATAATGCGGGACTAAAGCAAATAAGAATATTTAAAAAAAAAAGAAAAACTGGTGTGAATCAAACAATCTGAATAAAACAGGCGCATACTACGCTGCCCGTGAATGTCTCGGGCACGACGATTAAGGGGTTAAACATGACCTAACAGCTCTAATTCACCTGCAACACAGCAATCTAACCGTATCTGATATTTTGATTTTTCTTTAAAATATTTGTGATCTCAGTATATTAAAGAAAAACCACAAGTACATTAAACATAAATGCCAATCTTCCAGGGTTTTCTAACCCAAATTCAAACTGAACCAGAAAAAAATATTTAATAAAATGTGTTTTGAAGATTACTTATTTCATTTCATTTATTATGTCCAAAGCCATTAAATAATAAGCCCAGTCAGACAGTGTTAAATTTGTTAGCGACACACTAGCGCCAAACCTCTGCTGCGGAAGGAGGACAAAACAGAAGTGGGTCGCAGAGAAACGATACGATTTATTTATAACGATATTTTATACGATTTTTATCGATGTTTTGTTTTTGCACTTCCTTTAAAAGCTTGCTAATTATTGGAATCTTTTACATTAAAGCTAACACTATAATGAAAAAAAAAATGTGGAAATTTACTGGATTAATATTTCTATATAAATATAGTGGTGGCGAAGAAGATGATTTATTTATTAAAAGTTAAATAAAAAGTGATGGAAATTTACATCACTATGCAATTAACCCTTTCCGGCACAGACAAATTATGTTAGTAAAATGTGAAATTACTGACTGACACCGGAATTTAGAAACGACTTTCTTAGAAAATATGAACTCCTTATTTTAAGCTTTAATTTTAGAAGCAAAATTTTATTAAAATATTCTTGGTGCCGAATGCAGCACTCCCAACCGCTAGATGGTGCTATTTTCAACTTGCGAAAAGTTTCCCATTTATCTGACTGGGCTTATTATTTAATGGCTTTGATTATGTCCAATTTCTGGTTCAAAATGTGTTTATTTGACTTGGAAAAACAGAAACTTTCGCAGATATTTGGAGTCTTCGATTTAAAAAACCTTTATTATAATAGAATCATCATATTACAAAATGTAGTTCAAAAGTTTCTTAAATTTTACGGTTGACATTGTATAATGGTCATTGGTGCTCTTATATTGTTGATATTTTATATTTTGATTAAATATATTGAAATTGACTCTTTCATTTACAATTGAATGTATAAGACAGGGCTTTCCGACCTGCCTCCACATAATATCAGTATTTCGGAAAGATAATTTTCAACTTATCTAATCACATAATTTCTGTGGTTTATTAAGGCAAAAAAAAATGAATAAATAAATAAAAAATACTCGCATTTCAAGAGCCCCAGAAGGGACAACATTAAATTCTGTTAATTTTATTGATATTGGATGAAATAAATATTTGAGAAAGATAAATATTCATGTTTCTCTACGCGAGCTCCCAAATGTTCCTTTCTTGAAACCATTGTTTCTGAAGAAAACCTTTTGTGGATGGTATCAGAATTAGCTGTTTAACTTCCTTTTTTATGGAGAAATTGCAAATTCATACCGGAAATTTCGAGTAGTAGTTTTTGCTTTATTTAGTGACAGGCAGTTCGTGATTTCATAAAGTAAAATTTGACTATCGGAAATTGCGGTACGACTTTAAAATACTTGAGTAAACTGGAATCTCAGCTGGCAAACCTGGTTGATTTCAGTCAACATCAAATTAATTAATTTTCTGTGATTAAAATACCAGCGTGCACGCCATTTCAAATTTTAAGAGAAATGTTATTTTTTCGTAACTTTGTCTCACAAATACATAGCTGCCAACTTATACGCTTTTTTCTAACCATGAAATTTAAAAGATATTTTTGACTTATTTCATTGCTGATTCCGGCGATTAAATAAAGAAAAAAGTACCATTTAATTTTATTAGGGATGAGAAAACGTAAATGTTGGCAGCTAAGGATATTACACCAAAATTCAAATTCAAATTTTACTGCTAATATTGCAAATGCTCTTCTAATATGCATCTTATTAGTCATGAAAAATATGTCGCATTTTAATAGCATAACTATTATCTCTGAAAAAAAATATCACGAGCCTGTTTGTGAAAAACATTTAAGAGAGTACGCTAAAATGTTAAAAAAGGCGTATAAAAATCTGTCAAGTCCTATTCTCTTTTAAATCAAATTTTGAATCAGAAAATTTTAATAAAATACATCCCGAAATCATTAAATGTACTATAGTATGCATGCCTTAATTTATTTATTAAATAAAAATTTTTTGTCATACACGTTTATTTGGCTCTGAAAAAAGTAAAAATCGCATGTGAATACCTCTGTATGAAAAAGTGGTATCTCTGCCGCTTTCTCTTCATTTGAAGACCCCTTTTTAGAAGTTAACCCTTAAAAAACGCATGCCACTCTATTCGTGGCAAATAATTTTTATTAATTATTTTATGTGTTGTTTCCAAATATTATTGTTCGGGCATCACGTTTTCTGAAAAAACTTTTTACGTTATTTAATTGCTGAAATTTCAGATTAGATAATGCAAAAATTTCTGTGCAAAATCTTTTGTATTCAATTGGAAACAACACAGATGGACAATAAAAATTGGTTGTCGTGAATATTTGGCATTCGTTGTTATTGGTAAAATAAACCACTTAAAATATTCCTCTATGCAGCTGACTAAGATCACAGAATATTAAAATATTTTGGTCACCAAAGTCACAGCCCTCTTAATACAAGGACTACGTGCTGTCACAAAAACGAGGGCTGTCATAAGTGAAGTTTTTCAGGGTTTGTACGATCACTGCAACTTAAACACTATAAATTTCTAAAATCATTCTTCGCCTTATTTTTTTCAATTAATTAAGGCGAAAAATACCTTTTAAAATAGTTGTATGCAAACTCAACACTAGAATTACCATGAGCCGTCATTTTGACGGTTACCATATGAATAAATTCCTTTTCGAACCAGAAATTTCTTTTTAAAATAAATAAAATATAAAACTCACAGAAATACGTTCAATGAATAAGTTATGTAGTTTCAAATAAAATTTCTGGTGTGAAATATTTAAAAAAAAACTTGAGTAAAATTTCTGGTAGTTCTAATGTTAAGGAGCCGTATATTTGTATAACTGACAAATTTTACGCATTTTTGTTTGGACTAAAATTTAATATTAAATTTTTATTTAATATGTTGCAGAAGTTTAGGATTAAATAGACAAAAAACAAATTATAAATTTCAGTAGTATGAGAAAAGCGTAAAAGATGGATGCTAAGTAAAATTTGAAAAAACAATTCACCTCCGACAGACGCCCTTTTCGCGGTAGAGTGTAGTCCTAGCAGTAACTTCTGCGGGTTGCAACTAAGAATATTATTTTCACACAAAATAAGCAGATTCAGGATTTGGCCGAATCCGCTAATTTTTAAACATTACCTAATATCTTAAAACCAGCTTGAACAAAGAAATTTAACCATATCTCATATTTTCATTTTTATTTAAAATATTTGTGATCTCAGTATATTAAAAAAACCCACAAATACATTAAATATAAATGCCAATCTTCCAGCGTTTTCTAACCCAAATTCAAACTGAACAAGAAAAAATATTTAATACAATGTGTTTTGAAGATTACTTATTTCATTTCATTTATTAAGTCCAATTTCTTGTTCGGCCCCACCAGTGGCTGAGAGGTTGTGCTCTCGAAGCTGGTAGACGGGAAGTGCTGGGTTCGATCCCAATCGCGCCCGTCGGCCTGATCGTTCGGAGTTTTCGTGGTTTTCTTCGAGCCGTGGATTTATCCATGCGTAAATACGGGTTAGGTTCCCTTAGAAAGACCCCCACGAAGGGCACTCTCCCCGGGCCTATATCCCAAGTGTAGATAATTGGCCGTCAATATTCAACCCAACCCAATTTCTTGTTCAAAATGTGTTTATGTCCCACCAGTGGCAGAGAGGTTCTGCTCTCAAAGCTGGTAGACGGCAGGTGCTGGGTTCAAACCCCTGTCGTGGTCGTCGACCTAACCGTTTGGAGTTTTCCGTGGTTTTCTTCTAACCTTGCCGAAAATACGGGTTAGGCGCCCTTAGAAAGACCCCCACGGCGGGCACTCCCCCAGGGCCTATATCTCTCGTGTTGATAATTGACCGTCATAAAATCAACCTACCAAAATGTTTTTGTTTGACTTGGAAAAAACAGAAACTTTCGCAGATATTTGGAGTATTCGATTTAAAAAAACCTTTAAAATAATAGAATCAACATATTACAAAATGTGGCTCAAAAGTTTCTTAAATTTTTCGGTTGACATTGCATAACGGCCACTGGCGCTCTTATATTGCTGATATTTTGTATTTTGATTAAATATATTGAAATTGGCTCTTTCATTTACAATTGAATGTATAAAATAGGGCTTTCCGACCTGCCTCCACATAATACCAGTATTTCGGAAAGATAATTTTCATAGTATCTAATCACAGATTTTCTGTGGTTTAATAAGGCAAAAAAAAAAAAAAAAATACTCGTATTCCGTGAGCCCCAGAATGGACAACATTAAATTCTATTAATTTTATTGATATTGGAGGAAATAAATATTTGAGAAAGATAAACATTCATGTTTCTCTACGCGATCTCCCAAATGTTCCTTTTCTTTAAACCATTGTTTCTGAAGAAAACCGTTCGTGGATAGTTTCAGAATTGCCTGTTTATCCTACTTTTTTATGGAGAAATTGCAAATTCATACCGGAAATTTCGAATAGTAATTTTTTCTTTATTTAGTAACAGGTGGTTCGTGATTTCCTAAATTAAAATTCTACTATCGGAAATTTCGTTATGACTTTAAAATTCTTGAATAAAAAGGAAGCTCAGCGGGCGCGCCATCTCAAATTTTATGAGAAATGTAATTTTTTCGTAACTTTGTCTCACAAATACATAACTGCCAACTTATCGCTTTTTTCTAACCACGAAATTTAAAAGATATTTTTGACTTATTTAATTGCTGATTCCGGCGATTAAATAAAGAAACAAGTTGGAAATTGTACGTCAAACGTTACAAACGAGGTGCGTTCGTACGCACGTTTTAGAATTCAATTCATGATCTCCCGTGCGTAGAACGGGTTAAACAGCTAGTTAAGTATATATTTTATGACACTGTTCATACAAATATATTAACTAGTTTTATAAATATTCAGATATATATGTTCAGCTAGTTATATAAATATTCAGATCTTGATGATTTCTAATTCTGTGAAATGAATTCTATCGTCTGCAGATTAATTTCTGTAATAAAATAAGTATCTCGGTCGCTTGACGATTAAACTTCGGAAGCTCCTATAACAAAAAAGCACCGATTTAAAAAAAAATCAAATTTCTTAATAAATATTTTTATTAATATCTCCTAAAGTTTTGATTCGATTTTAATAAAATTTGAAATGTCTCGACAAAATTCCGCAGAGATAATATATTTTAAATTGCAGACCATTCGGTTGGGTAGTTTTTGCGTTGTTATATGCGGACGGACGGACAGACGGACAGACAGACAGACGGACGGACAGACGGACGGACCAAGCGACGACTATAGGTGCTACGTATTTATATAATTACGAACGCACCTAAAAAGTGCCATTTTATTTTATTAGGGATGAGAAAACGTAAAAGTTGGCAGGTATCGTAATTACACCGAAATTCAAATTCAAATTTTACTGCTAATATAGTAAAAACTCTACTAATATGCATCTTATTACTATCATGAATAAGATATCTCATTTTAATAGCATAACTATTATCCGTGAAAACAAATATCACGAGCTTGTTCGTGCAAAACATTTCAGAGAGCACGCTAAAATGTTAAAAAATGCGTATAAAAATCTGCCAATTCCTATGCTCTTTAAATCAAATTTTGAATCAGAAAATTTTAAAAAGTACATCCTGAAATCATTACATGTACTGTAGTATGTATGCCTTAATTTATTTATTAAATAAAATTTCTTTATCAAACATGTTTATTTAGCTCTGAAAAAAGTAAAAATCGCATGTGAATACCTCTGTATAAAAGTGGTATCTCTGCCGCTTTCTCTTCAGTCGAAGACCCCTTTGTTGAAGTTAACCATTAACAAACGCATGCCACCCTATTCGCGGCAAACAATTTTTATTAATTATTTTTATGTGTTTTTTCCAAATATTATTGTTTGGGCATCACGTTTTCTGAAAAAAACTTTTTACATTATTTAATTGCTGAAATTTGAGATTAGATAATGCAAAAATTTCTGTGCAAAATCTGTTATATTCAATTGGAAACAACACAGATGGACAATAAAAGTTGGTTATCGTGAATACGCGACATTCGTTGTTCTGGGTTAAATAAACCACTTTAATTTAAGCAAAAGTTAGCACCTATGGAAATTACATCAAAATTAAAATTAAAATTTTACTACTGATTTGGTAATTGTTCTTCTAATATGCCTATTATTATTGTCATAAAAAAATCTCGCAATTTAATAGCATAACTATAATCCGAGAAAAAAAACTATCACACTCCTGTTTGTGCGAAACATTTTAGCGAGCACGCTAAAATGTTAATTAAGTCGTATACAGATCTGCCAATTCCTATGCTAATTTAAATCAATCAGACATATTTTGAATCAGAACTTTTTTAAAAATACATCCTAAAATCATTTAATGAACTGTAGTATGCATACCTTAATTTATTTATTAAGTAAAATGTCTCTGTCCAACATGTTTATTTAGCTTTGAAAAAAGTGCATGTAAATACTTCTGTACGAAAAAAGTGGTTGCTCTGACGCTTTCTGTTGAGTTAGAGGCCCCTTATTAGATGTTAACCCTAAATGAACGAATGCCCCACCCTATTTGCGACACCAAATTTTTTTGACTAAATATGTTGTTTCCAAATATTATTGATTAGTGTTATCACATTTTCAGACAAAGTTTTTTAGCCGTATTTAAATCCTGAAATTTTTAGATTAGATAAGGCGAAATTTTCTGTGCAAAGGTAGTGTTGTCCAAATAGAAACAACACAGTTGTATAATAAACATTGGTTGTCGCTAATATTCGGCATTCGTTCGTTATGGGTTAAGTAAAACGCTTAAAATATTCCTCTATGCAGATCACTAAGATCACAGAATATTGAACAATATTGGTCAGCATAGACACAGCTCTCTTAACCCCTTGAAGGGCACCGGTATATTAAATATACCACTTACCGTAATTTCCGGCGTATAATCCGCAGCTCAAAGAGTCGTTTTTCGACCCAGAAATATTATTTTATAAAATGTAACTTAAAAGATTGCTGTAAATATTTAACTACAATTATTGAATAAATTTTCTGGGTCGAAAAACGACTCTTTGAGCTGCGGATTATACGCCGGAAATTACGGTAATTTTAATCCCAAAATGCCACATTGACAACAGAATTTCATAATCAAATTTTGAATTTATAAGGTACATGAGAAAAAGCTTTTACTTATTTAAAAAATAAATTCGTTCGTGTATCCTGGTATCAATCAATCATTTCACTATTTTAGCTACAAGAGTATCTTGCCCCTGAAGGGGTTAAATCTAAGCCTACGTGCTGCCACAAAATTGAGGGCTGTCATAAGTGTATTTTTTCAGAGTTTGTACGATAACTAGAAGTTAAATACCAGAAATTTCTAAAGGTATTCTTCGCCTTATTTATTGCGATTAAATATGCGAAAAAGACTTTTAAAAATAGTGGTATGCAAATATAAGGGACCGTATATTTGCAAAAAAGCTTTTAATTTAAAATTTATATTAAATTTTTACTTATTAGATAGTCGAAATTATGGATTAAATAAGGCGAAAAAATTTATTAAATATCAGTAGTATGAGAAAAGAGTCACAGTTGTCAACTACTTTAACCTTGAAAAGTAATCCGTCTATGCAGTGTTGCCAGTGGGCTACTTTTTTTTAAATTCAGATTGCTTCATTAGCATCACTTTTTTGAAATAGTTTAATCCCCTTGTTTTTGCCTTATTTTATCTGTAATTAAATAAGGCGAATTTTTCTTACTCAAAAAACTGGTCGGAATTAAGAAAACTGAATTTTAAAAAGGTATCCCTCTGGCAAAACTGCGTCTATGACAGCCGCAATTTTTGCGTCAGCGCGTAGGCATAGCACTAATTTTAGAGGTTTGCGATGACGACTATTACTTTCTCGCAAAACCAGCAGATTCAGTATTTCACCGATTCCACTATTTTTTAATACCAAAACCTAAACCTTCACCAAAAACAAAAACGTCCGACCATATTTCCTATTTTTCATTTTAATTAAAATATTTGTGATCTCAGTATATTAAAAAAAAAACCCAAGTGCATTAAACATGAATGGCATACTTCTGGGGTACTCTACCCCTAATTTAAACTGAAACAGGAAAAAATATTTAATAAAATGTGCCTTGATGTTATCTAGCACTTATTTGATTTCATTTATTAAATGCAATTTCTGTTTCAAAATGTCTTTTATTAACTTAAAAAAAAACGGAAACTTTGGCAAAATTTTTGCGTATTAGATTAAAATTTTTTTTTTAAGTAATAGAATCATCATGTTATAAAATTTAGCTTAAAAATGTCTTAAAATTTTTGGTTCATATTGTCTAATGACCATTCGCGTTCATATTTATTGTAGATATTTTATATTTTGATTAAATGTATTAAAAATTGACTTTTCCACTGTAATTTATTCGTTGCTGATGAATACCTGTTTATTTTTAAAAATAAAAGAATAAGCAATTCATCAGAATTTTACACCATCATTTTATAACACCGTGTTTAACCTTCCTACCCTGAATGGGTCGAATAGACCCACTTCTATAATTTATTTAATTCGATTGGGTTGGGTTGGGTTGATTATTGACGGCCAATTATCTACACTAGGGATATAGGCCCGGGGGGAGTGCCCTTCGTGGGGGTCTTTCTAAGGGAACCTAATCCGTATTTACGCATGGATAAATCCACGGCTCGAAGAAAACCACGAAAACTCCGAACGATTAGGCCGACGGGCGCGATTGGGATCGAACCCAGCACCTCCCGTCTACCAGCTTCGAGAGCACAACCTCTCAGCCACTGGTGGGGCTTAATTCGATTGGAACCAGATTTTTTAGTAAGTTAAATAAATGTAAGTTAAAGTAGTAGTAAAAGTAGTAGTGTAAGTAAAAAAAAAGTAAGTTAAATAAATGCTACACAAAACTACGTTAAATAAATATGTTAAATCATTTTCAAAAACAAATTCTGGTGTGAAATGTTTTTATCAACGTTGAGTAAAATTTCAACAGGGTACGAAGGTTAATTTAATGATTCTAATTTCTGGAACATTCGAAGAATTTTATATGCTTATAAATATGCATGCAATTGAAAAAATAATAATTGCGGATTGTACGATGTTAAATAATATAAAAAATAAGATTTAAATAACAAGCAGCAACAAGCAGTCGCCGTTTTTTTTCCCTTCCCTCATTTATCGCCAAGAAGCGATATATAGCCGTTATTAGAAACCTCGCTTCTGTTATGGGCGTAGTTTCTGCGTCATCCGCAGATATCGCCACTGTCTATGTATAATCCCATGTTAAAGAAGTTACCATTGAAGTCTATGAGATTTGATTCTCTGTTTAAATCTCCTTACTCTGTGTCTTATTTAAACCCCGAACTTCTACAATTAACTTAACTAATAACATCTGTTTCTAATCGCTTGGTGCTAAATATTAAAATATGCGTACTGGACGCTTGTAGCGAAGGGGTTAACCCTTTAACATTCATTGGCTTCCCTACGACACCACAAAATTTTAATTACGATATTCAACAATGACAGCAGAATTTTAATAGAAATGTTTTCCATTTATTTTGTATGTGAAATATCACTTTTTTATTATATACAAATAAATTTGTTCATAATTTCCGGTGTCAATCATTTATTTCAACATTTTAGCAATTGAAGTGCTTTATCCGTTAAAGGGTTAAAGGACGCAAATTTCATTAGTTGCGACTAGATTGTATTTTTCAACGTGATACAAATTAAAAAGCATATTCTAACAATATTTACGCAATTTAATTGACAAACCAACAAGTGGTGTTTAAAGTATGATCATTTTATACATATTTGTGTAAAATAAATTATCTTTCTGCAAATGATTTTTTTTTCTTTACAGTGCGCGCAAATAACGAAAATCATATTTGAAATAAACACACACAAAGTTTGTGTTAAAGTACACATTTTTTGTTTAAAATAGACCCGGTTCTAATTTGAAAGTTTTATGCGGTTTTATTATTCCAGTAAAAATTGCATAATTTTTTTAAAAATATGAAAAACAAGAAATCGATATTTTGAAAATTAAATCTGATGATTTCCCTTGTTTTAACCGTTCGCAGGACGGTTCAATATTACTTATACCACTTAATTTTAATTATAAACAGCCAAATTGCACATTTACTTTTTAATAAAAGTTTGGTCTTAATATGTACTTGAAGAAAATAATTTATTTATTTTCAACTGTATTTTTTCAAAATTTTTAAATGTCCCACCAGTAGCCGAGAGATTCTGTGGTCTAAGCTAGTAGACGGGAGGTGCTGGGTTCAAACCCCTGTTGCGCTCGTCGACCTAACCGTTCGGAGTTTTCCGTGGTTTTCTTGTCATAAATATGGGTTAGGATCGCTTAGAAAGACCCCCACAGAGGGCACTCCCCACAGGGCCTATATCCTTTGTGTAGATAATCGGCCGTCATAAAATCAAACAACCAACCAACCAAAATTTTTAAGTATACACAATCATTTCAACATTTTAGTAACAGAATAACTTTCCCCCTGAAAATGTTAAAGAAAAATAAAACCTTTAAAACTGTATTTAAAGTGAAAATTGTACTATCAAGAAAAATTTACAAAATAAATCCATTCAGAATGAATGTATTAAATTTGTGCGAACAATCACTTTGATTGTTTCTTGTTTCTTGCATAAATAATGCAAATATTCCGAAGACTTCATATTCCTACAAAGTTTAAATGAAAAGTATTCATTATTTCTTCCTTAAATCTGCTTTAATAAATTGTATAAAGTTTCAATTAAAATTTATGCAAATAGTGACGTATTTTTTTATACTAATTTATTTCATATTTTCGTTTCTGGAATACAAAGTTGTACATATATCTATTATTTCTTCTCATAAATTTCGTTATTAATTTCTTTTTTTGATTAATATTTCGTGAAATCAAAGTTATATGCCTACAGCTTTTTTTCTTTAATAACTGAGCCGCAGCGTCCTACATTTTCTGCACTGTGGCTCCCAAATTGTCCACTTTTTCGTGTACCAGTATTTCTTAAGAAAAATTTGCTTTTTAGATTTTTCCTGTAACTTTTGCAACAACCGGCAAAGAACACTTTTATTGAAAATATTGTAAATTTTGTAAGAATTTTTGGTAAAGAAAATACAAGTTGATAAAAATATTTCTCACCATAATTTTTATTCAAAACAAACTGTTTAACTTTTTAAAAACTTATTTCTATGTGATTTATATTTTATTTATTTTATAAAAAACTGTCTGTTTCAAATTGAAACATTTTCATTTGGTACCAGTCAAATGATCGGTTGTTGGTATATTTAGTGCACTTCTCGTTAACAATTTTTATGTGGTTTCTTGATTTCAAACTCAAGGCATATTATTTTATTCATTGGTGCAAAAGTGTAAACCTCCTGTTTTTCTAAAATCAGAAATACATACTTTAAATTGTTACCTATTTTCCATATAGCAGTTTTATCTTTTGATTTATAGCCTAGAATATCTGAAAGAAATATATATATTTTTTACTTGAAAAAAATCGGAATGTTGGCAGATATGTTAGTGTTTATTTCGTTATTAATTTAATTTTTATTATCTTTTTTTAATAATTTACAATCACCCTTCATAAATATGTATTAGTTGCTTATCCTAAAAATGTTAACGTGAAAAATGTATCGCGCCCGTTTTTTTTTTTTTTTTCTAACGTGAATGTATCATGTTAAAAAGAGTATAAATTTAAAATTATCTTTCATTTTTACTACATGTAACAAAATTCATACAATTCTTAATGGCAGTTGTAAAACACCATTAACTGTGTAATATGCATTTTTTATAACACAGCCCTAACGCTTTTCTAAGAAGGAATCTAGGTTCTAAATTCAAAGTACAGAAAATGTATTTACATAGCACAACATCATAAACAACATGTTGTCTTTGTTAAATGGACGAAGTGAATGACCATAAAAAACTTCTTAACTTCACTTGCAGTTTATTATACGCGACCTTTTTAAAATTATATATATTATTGCATATTTAAAAGTATCATAAAATGAATAAGACAGTCAAAAATATAAGTTCTGTAAATATATATTTTAACATAAAATAAAAGACATGTGTGAACTTTTAGCATATTTCAGATGATTTAGATATATTTTATTAAAGGATATAGTATTTTTACGGAAGCGCAGTTCGCATTTACAGGGATTCCACAAGCACCTATTTTTATATTCTATCAGTACCACTTTTAAATGAAAAATAATTAAACAAATTCATCCCAGACGTTTGATCAGCGTTTCACAGTTAGTGAAATTCTTATTCAAAATATCTACTACAATTTAATAATAGTAATCTTATCTTTGTATAGTGAAAGGCAATCTGTGATTTAAGAAAATCGAAAAACTCTATTCTGAAAAATTGGTAGACTTTTTTAAAGAAAAAACATTCTGAATCAAGCAACACTACTTTTTATCAGACGAAAATGATTTTTGCCGAAAAAATGTTTGTAACTTATTTTAATACAGGGTAAACCCGCCAGTAGTTGATCCAATGAAGATAGTACTACAGGGTTTTTATTATATTTCCTTCCTTTCAAATTTCAGATGTAAACCAACGTGATTGCTACAACCCTTAACCCTTTCAGGGGCAGTGGTATGGTTATGAAACCACTTAATTTTAATTCCGAAACGAAACAATGGCGCCAGAAATTTGCTAAAATCTTTCCCATTTAATATGTATGTGATTTTTAGCCTTTTTCCTATTTAGAAATAAATTTCTACGTTAATTCCGGTGCCAGTCATTTATTTCAACATTTTAGTACTGAAAGTACTTTGCCCCTGAAAGGGTTAATGTATGTCCTATAATGGACAAAAATCAAATCCGCTGAAATTAAATAGCAACAGAATTATAAATAAATCGTTTTTTTAATTGCCATTTTCCCAGTGCGATCAGGCGAATCCAGTTTTTATTCGATTTCATTCGAATAGTTGTTCACTGATCATTTTGATCATTTTTCAATATAATTAGTACAACAAATGAAACGTTTTGATCATTTTTAATGTAATTATTACAACACATTAAACATTTTGAGAATTGTAAACATTTTAATGAAACAAATAAAAGTAAAAAATAAAATTTGCCTACAACTCAAAAGTAATATTGAAACTCTATTTCAGGGACAGAGAAAAGATTTCTTGTTTTACTGGTGTTTGTGGGTTCTATATGGAAAATAACTTGATCCTACTATATGTTCTTCTTGTTTGGGTAGTTGTTAGGCCATAGAATGTTGTCTGCAAAAGATGGACTGACATTTTCTAATTTAGCTAGACATAGGTTTTTTGGGCGCTCACGAGTCACATAATTTGGAAGTGGGTCCGTCTGCCTTGAAGAACCTGGTGTTGCATGACCATAATCAAATGTTGTTGGTGGATCATCAAATTGTAGTGCAATATCAGCAGTTGGCGTTAGGAGATGATAAACTCCTCGAAACCAATAATCTATCACAGCTGATCAATTTCTGGAATTTTGTTTATTTAATAGGACCGAAGTTGATAGTCAAATTTCAACCCCTAAAAAGAAGTCAATCGAAAATGCAAAATGTAATCTTTAAAATATCACCCTTGGGCTGTGACTAACAATAATTCTCATAAAAATATTAGTTGAAATAACCCCTTGGAGGGCAAGCATGTGGTCTAAAAATGCTAAATTTTGCAATGTTTCGACACCAGTAAATTTTAATAATGAATTTTTACCTTCTCAATCTGCAAAAAATAATACTAAATATTTTTATTTAATAATACTGGTGGCAAAGTTATATATTAGAAAGTGGTATATATTATATACAGGTGCCCCTCAAGGGGATAAGCAAGATGGAAGTGGATTATTTTAACTTACCGTAATTGTCTCTAACTAATAAAAAAATAATGTTTACACTTTCTAATGAAACAATTTCATAAAATGGATTATCTTACCGCGACCTACTTCATACATGGCGGGTGACGTTTGAAACGTCACATGGAGTGGATCATTTTTATACGGCGATTGGTGCAAAACAGTGGGCGCGCCGCCGGTTTTTGAAACACAGACGATAACAGCATTATTCAGTAACAAAGGCTCTAGGGAATATGCGGTTTGTTTGAATAAAAAGTAAAGCATAGAATGTATCGTGATATATTGGAATAATGTTGAAAGAGATATAATCATTAGAAGGGATATTCGGCTTTAAATGAAGCGGGCAGTGAATAAATGCACGGGAGGAAAGGTTTATTCCGATATTAGTACTGAATTTTCGGCGTTTTTTCTAGGATTTCGAAGTCGTGTAGCGGGAAAAAATGTTATTGGGATATTGGGTAGAGTCAGAGCTTAGCTATCGTTTTTAGGATATATTGTCAGAATCAGAGCTTAGATATCGGTATTGCGATACTTAAAAAATATCAATATTTCACCGATATATTGATACATAACACAGCCCTAATTACTAATTGAAAATTGGCAGAGTTAGGGTGTAAAATGACTTGTTAAATGTTAAAACAAGGCTAATATTTTTCGTTACTGTTTATTCGGTGTATCAGGCTCTATTTCTGTTTCTCCAAGCTTGACCCTTTACTTTCGATATCTATTTAACACTAATAAAACATGATTTACCTGTGCATAAAACATACTTTTAGAGAAACAATGTTATTTCGAAATTCGGAACCCGTCAAAGTTGTGATACCCCTTAAATTTTCATAGACTTAAAAGATGTAAAAATCTGGTGATACTAATGTTAAATCCACGTGAAAAGCTTTAATTTATATCAAAAATCAGCCGACTGAATTTTGCTTCTTATTGAAATACAACTGTGGTTTCCAACAACTCAACCGTGGGCCGCTGAGATACCAGTAATTTGTACAAAAATCTTCCCCTTGTTTAATTGCAGCATTTGAGTTAGCTTGCTGTGATTAAATAAGGTGAAGATTACTGTAAAAATTTACTGGTACATAGCAGACATTCGTTCAGTTATTGAAAACCCTTGATATTTCTGTTTGACTTTTTGTATTTTTTGTATGGGCTAGTTTGTTACAGAGGGGGGAGGAGTGGCAAATCTTATGCTAGCCTCAAGCCCCCCTCTGGTTAAGAGGCCCGTGGATGAGGGGAGTAAAAATATAAAGATAGGTAGTTAGTGTATTTCTGGAGTTATTAGATATTGGGCTGTAACAGAAAATGATAAGATGGTAAAAGAAAACAAGTTGGAAATTGTACGTCAAACGTTACAAACGAGGTGCGTTCGTACGCACGTTTTAGAATTAAATTCATGATATCCCGTGCGTAGAACGGGTTAAACAGCTAGTTAAGCATATATTTTATGACACTGTTCTTACAAATATCTTAACTAGTTATATAAATATTCAGATATATATGTATCAGCTAGTTATATAAATATTCAGATCTTGATGATTTTTAATTCTGTTAAATGAATTCTATCGTCTGCAGATTAATTTCTGTATTAAAATAAGTATCTCGCTCGCTTGACGATTAAACTTCGGTAGCTCCTATAACAAAAAAGCACCGATTAAAAAAAATTCAAATTTCTTAATAAATATTTTTATTAATATCTCCTAAAGTTTTGATTCGATTTTAATAAAATTTGAAATGTCTCGACAAAATTCTGCAAAGATAATATATTTTAAATTGCAAACCATTTGGTTGGGTAGTTTTTGCGTTGTTATATGCGGACAGACAGACAGACAGACGGACGGACAGACAGACAGACAGACAGACGGACGGACAGACAGACGGACAGACAGACGGACGGACCAAGCGACGACTATAGGTGCTACGTATTTATATAATTACGAACGCACCTAAAAAGGAGGATGTGCTTATGGAGAAAACACTACCTCGCTCTTAATTTATTTCAAGAAAATTGGTCCTGTGTCACATGTGAAGAAGTTTGTGAGAGGAAATGCTACAGAGAGGAGTGTGCGAACCATGTACGACATTGGAGAATATTTTTATTCAAAATATTGACCATGTTTCTGTACTAGTAATATTATCTTTATTAAATCACGGTATGCTTGTGACTAAAAAATGCGAGGATTTTTATTCTAAAATAGGGGTTGAATAAAAAACTGAATAAATGCTACTCTCAGAGAAAATGAAAAAGTCTGAAACAATTTCTTGAATCTTCTATTGCAGTTTTACGTTAAGCAGGGAACATACTTGTATCGCAATTTTTAAATAGAATTTGTCGCCTTATTTAATTGCAGAAAAATTCCTACAATTAAATAAGACGACTGCAAATTCCGCTGCGTAAATATTAAAAAGAAAGTCTCTAATCTAAAAAGTTGATGCTTTACTCCTTTGAAATTCCAAGGACTGTACGTCGTGTGGTTAAGTTATTTTTTTAATTATTTATAATTCTTATTACTATTTGGTATTAATATTGTTATTAATATTGCAATACAGTTTCTAATGTTACGTATTTCATTTTAAATATGGCCTATTAAGTAAGTAAAAATAATAAAATGTATTTGAATTGTTATTTTTATAATAGCCAGATTTAACTGCATAGTACAACAGTAACTGTTTTTTGCAAGACATTTCTAGTAAAGATTAACCAAAGACATTCATAGCACTTCGAATTATGTTTATCTCATAATGATAAGAGATGCTTATTTTTGAATACCATTACATCAAATTAGTAATATTTGCTTTATTTAATCGCAGAATTCAATGAGTAACACTTTGATTACATGGGTTGGACATATATTTTCCTGTGGATTTGTTTTTATTCTTCATACCACTTTTAAAAAAATAATCCCTGCCATACACTTGTACTAGGATATTTTAAAGAGAAATATACCATAAACATTTTCTTTTTAATTTGTGGTACGACTCAATATAAACATACATTTCCGTCTTGGACCGCAATCAAAAAATTAATCAAATAGAAAATTGTTATTTGGAAAACGGTACCCTAAAATTAGCTTATCTAATCACCATGATTATTTTTATTTATTAATCGAGTTCATGCAAACATACATTCACAAGGTTCGTATGAATGCTTACTTTTGAATTGCCAAAATTTTATTAGATTCCTTACACTTTCACGACCGTACGTTTTTGTCTTTTTTTAAGTAAGCCCTGCCTATGCCAGTTACTCTTGCATTGTTGTATTATTTAACAATTTTTTTGTATTCTTTTTTATATTACAAATGAATATGTTTAATAATGATGCTGTTTCTATTCGAAGAATTTATATGCATAGTACGCGACTGTACGAATAGGAATATTGTGCATATACTTAGAAATAATGTAACCTATAAAACCCAAAATTAACCCCCAGAGGTAGGTGTACAGATAAACAAATGGTGTGAAACACTTCAGTGGTCACGAACATGTCAACCGACAGTTTCGTTTTCCTCATAGACTGGTTTAGGGACCTAAATACAACGGATTCCCAAATTTTCTTTAGGAATCCACATCTTGAGACACATGACACACCACCGGTAGATAGCACATAGGTACATGCTATTGCAATATAGTTTTGGAATCACATTTTTTAAACTTTTCCATTAATAAATTTAAAAATCTCTCGGGCGAAAGGAATTTGAACGAAAAACCATGTCTCTAAGCAAAAGGTTCTATGAACCTTCATGGAATTGCACAACTTTTCAATAGAAACACAGGAAAAGGTTATTTTGAAATCTATAGAGTTCACTTCAAAAAATTATTTTAGAAATTATTTATACAAAAATCTACTGGCATAGAAAAATTTCCTTAGAGATATTTTATATAGAAATATATTTTATAAATAAATCTCTAAATATCGTGTAGAATTGTTTTCATAGCTACCTAACATCGGGAGCACTGCGTCAATTTTGCAGCTCCAATAATTATGTTCTGAACAAGAAATTTTACTTTACAAATTAAGCCAAATTATTACTACATAGGAAAAAGACACGTTTTATTAAATGTATTTTTGATTAAAAAAATGCTTAATATATTTGCTTCAACTGTCCGGATTGTAGGTAGCTAAGTCTTTATATCTTTTTAAAAATGTAGAAGGCTATAAGCATGTTAAACTATAAAAAAACAACAATTTACCTTTTTAATGAAAAGTATTACTTACTTTTTAGTAATTAGCGGAATGATGTTTTTTTTATGATATGAAAATAGTTTCCAAAATTATAAAAACTTCATAATTTCTGAGAAAATATACACATATTTAAAATTTAAATTTAATAAAATTAATATTTTTAAATTCTTCCAAATTAAAAATTAAAAAATATAGGGTTCGTTTGCTTTTACCATAATTTTTTAATAAAATTTTTCGCCTTATTTAAATGCAGAAATGTATTACAAATCCTACAATTAAACGAGGTGTCTGCAATTTCAGCTATTTAAATATTTAATAGAAAAAGTCTATAAAAAATTGTGGTAAAAGCGTACGAATCCTGTACTTCTTTTGTTTAAACATGCCTTTAAACAGGGTTCGTGCGCTTTTACCACAAATTTTAATAGAACTTTTCGTCTTAGTTAAATGCAGAAAAGTATTACAAATCCTGTAATAAACGAGGAGTCTACAATGACTGTTATTTAACCCCTTGAAGGGCACCAATATATTATATATACCACTTAAATTTAATCCCCAAAATCCACAATGACACCAGAATTTTATAATCAAATTTTGAACTTATAAGGTACATGAGAAAAAGCTTTTGCTTATTTAAAAATAAATTCGTTCGTGAATCCTGGTGTCAATCAATCATTTCAATATTTTAGGTACGAGAGTATTTTGCCCCTTAAGGGGTTAAATATTATATAGAAAAAATCTATTAAAATTTATGGTAAGAGCGTACGAACTTTGTTAAAAAAGGAAATGTTTAAATCTTTTGACTGAAAAGCGTTTCTCAGCTCTTTGTACGAATTAAAATCTTCGCACTGTTGAATCGCAAAATCTTTGTTATTAATAAGCTGTATTGTTCAAGGACAAAATTGCTATACAATTCGAAATTAATGGTAGCTCCGTTGTCCGCTGGAGGAGTTTGAACACCCTTTCATTATTTTTTTTTTCAATTGGCTCAAATGAATTTTAACACTTTCTTGACCGCAATTTTATGTGAAGTTTGGGTTTTGAAACAGTAAAAATCCAACACTTTGTTAAATGTCATTGATACATTGTTGGTTGCTTTAAGATACCTTTTCCAAATTTATGCATTTGTAAGTATCTTTTAATAGGCATTTTTTAATACAAAATTTATAAGTATAAAAGATATTACCGAATACAATATCATACATACAGGGTTCGTACGGATCAGGGATTTTTCCAGGAGCTTCACCAGTATTTTCTGTATATAGAAAGAAATCTAGGTTAAACTCGTGGCACTTCGCATTCTATTAAGCAAAGATTTTCTGTAAGAAAATATTGGTACCGAAGAATTTCTTGGTCACAAAATTTCAGGAGCCGTACGAACCCTGTACATAATTCCGTTTTTTTAATCCAAAATAATACTTTGAGGCAGAAAATGTATTTGTTTAAATGTGTCTTGCTCTTACATAGTTGCAATTTGAAATCAGCTGGATTTCATGTATTAAATGAAATTTCTTATTCAAGTATGTTTAACTGAACGGACGTCTGCCGTTAAATAGGGAGAGTTAGGATGTATGACAATATATGAGTCAATTTTCCCTAACGAGCAAATTGCGAATTCAAATTTTTCATTGAGTTTTTCACAAAAAATTTATATTTTCTTGATTTTAGACTATTATCTGATATTTACCAAGCATGTAATTGCAACGGTCGAGCGACCGGATTACATATATCATTAAGTATTTAAATATTCTGAAAATACAGTTATAGAGGATAGAGAAGATGAAACATTCTGTAATCATATTACTCGAAAAATATATTTTAAATAAAATAACTTTATATAATATTATGACGTCTTCTTAAGTTACATTGAAATCATTACATTTAATAATATATGGCAAAAACTGAATTAAGAATAATCCCTTCGCAACAGGCGTGTATTACTCTTCTTTTAATTCACCTACATTAAATTCATCAAATTGTAATTTCTGCATTATGTAATCACCACAAAACTAAGTTTAGATAAGATAAAAAAATTCTGCACTTAAATACTGGGGTTCAAATTCAAGGTACGTCCGTAACGGCACGTGTACGTGTCCTTCGTCGGTAGGGAATTAACACATTACGAATTGGTTGTTTTATATGATTTTAAAAAGCGTTCTGCACCAGTAATTAATTTTATTTGATAAAATAGTTTAAGTAAATGCAATAAAAATACAAGTTAGAAAATTACTACTAAAAGTACAGCGCCTAGAATACGTAGTGTGGAAAACAGCTACATAATAGTACTAAAAAATTGAATCCGATAAATGTAGAACGATGCTGAAAAGATAACGGGTCGGTAACAGCGACATCTTCTAGAATTGGCATAGACAGGGTGAAGGTCCAGATGGTTTGGATACCACTAATTTTATAAAAATATTTTTGTTTTATCTAATCGGAGAATTTTCTGCGATATTTAAGACGAAGAAAACTATAATATTATTGGTTTCCAGAGCATTTAGACACTGGAGAGAGCATTGGAGCATTGGAGCATTGGAGAAATTGGAGCCTTTGGAGCATTGAAGAAAATGTTTCAGCTGGTGGTAAATATTTTAAATAATTAAATTATACCCTATTTCCTTTGACTTGGATAGTGATTTTCATAAGCTTTGAAAATATGAATGATATTGATGATGACCAAAAAACGTGATACGCATTCTTTTGCGCCTGGTTGCAGTATTGGATACAAGACAACAAACTAGAAACTATCCCTATTTAGCATACCAAAGGATGAATCTCTGCTAGAAGAGTGAGTAAAAGATTAATTCTCTGATATGATAAAAAACTAACTTCAAAATCAGTTACATCTGAAATATACACTTACAAGAAGATTTTATTAACAGAAATTATGTTCATGTTGTCAATAGTCGAACGGATACTTTTGCTAGAGGTAAATCTATTTTTAAAGCAGATGTCGCTGCGATTGCCCTATTATTGTACCGCATCGTTGCACGTTTATCGGCTACAATTGTTTAGCACTTTTTAAAGCATTACCAGTTTGACTTTTTTTAAATACCGAAATTTTGCATTCATACCAGAAATTCCCTATAATGTTCTTTTGGTTACTTAACACTAGTACTGTCAGAAATTTTACTCAATCTTTTTAAAAATATTTCACACCCGAAATTTTATTTAAAACTACTTAACATTCATTTAGCGTATTTCTGTGAGTTTTATATTTAATTAATTAAAAAAAAATCTGGTTTGAATCGGAATATACAGGGTGTTTCTAAACTCATGGTACAAACTTTAAGGGTAGGTAGAGCACACAGTAACAATCATTTATTGTATAGGAATGTATAGGACCAAGTGACGCATTAAGGTAAAAACACAGGGGGGCAATTAGGCCCCTTTTTTAATTTTCAAAATTTTTCATTCATACCAGAAAATTTTTATGCTATCCTTTTGTTGACATTTCATAATTACTTAATAATAAAATTCTTCTTTGAAAATTTTTGGTATGAAATCGAAATTTTTTTAATTGAAAATAGAAATAGAAGTAGAAATTTTTTGAAATAGAAATAGAGTTTTTGGTTGATTCCACTGGCGGTAGGGGGCAGTAAGTGACTGGTCGCCTTTCAATACCATGCATTCAAGTAGAAGAAATCGCCATTTTTAATTGTGCTATCGTTCGTCATGGAAGACTTTACATATGCCGAAAAAGCCGACATGCGTGTCATGTATGGTCGTGCAAATGCCAACGCCAGGGCTGCCCTACGAATGTATCAGGAGTAGTTTCCTCGCAGAAGAATGTCTGATCATAGAATGTTTCAGCGCTTACACCGTCAGCTTTCTGAAACAGGTTCTTTCCAGGTCACCATACAGAAAACTGGGCGAGAAAGAGCTGTACGCGGTGCAAGTCTGGAAGAAATTATATTTTGAATTTTGTGAGTGAAAGGTCCGAATCAAGTACAAGAGCTGTTGCACAGAATTTAGGTGTGAGTCATCCGACTGTTTGGAGAGTGTTAAATTAAAGTCGATTTCATCCCTTCCGTTTTCAACGTGTACAAAATTTGAATCCGAAAGACTATCTTCTGCGGTTGAAAATTTGACAGTGGGTTTTGCAGCAACATGTATTGCAGCCAGACTTTACTGCTCATATTCTATTTACAGATGAGGCAGTATTTACACGCGAGGGTGTATTTAATGAGCACAATTTCCATCTTTGGGCAAACAATAATCCACATGCAACGCGGCCACATGCTTATCAACAACGATTTTATGTGAATTTGTGGGCGGGTATTGTTAATAATTATTTGATTGGACCATACCTACTACCAAAGAGGCTGGATGGTCGCTGTTACCTTATTTGTTTGCAACAGGTTTTGCTAGAACTGCTGCAAGATGTTCCGATCGCCATTCGTAACCGAATGTGGTTTCAACATGATGGAGCGCCCGCGCACTTCACCACTGATGTGCGCAGTTACCTGAATGCCACATTTGGGAAGCGATGGATTGGACGTGGTGGACCTGTTCCTTGGCCACCATCCTTGGCCACCATGGGGACATCTGAAGAGTCTTGTTTATGAGACTCCAGTTTATTCACACGAAAATCTAGTATCTCGCATATCCGAAGCTGCTGCACGTGTGCGAGCATCTTTAGAAGTGTACGCCAATGGTTCCACCGACACTGCGAAGGATGTATCACAGTTGGCGCAATTTTGAACACTTATTGTAGTATTATTGTATGCATTATTATTTACTTGTAAACTACATTGTAAATAAACATTTTATCTTTTTTATTCATGTATTTCGTTTGATAAGTTTGCCAATTTTGCTCTTTTTTTTAATTCAAAATTTTCGATTTCATACCAAATACTTTCAAAGAAGAATTTTATTGTTAAATAATTATGAAATGTCAACAAAAGAATAGCATAAAAATTTTCTGGTGTGAATGAGAAATTTTGAAAATTAAAAAAGGGGCCTAATAGCCCCCCTCGTGTATTTACCTTAATGCGTCACTTGGTCCCATACATTCCTATACAATAAATGATTGTTACTGTGTGCTCTACCTACCCTTAAAGTTTGTACCATGAGTTTAGAAACACCCTGTAGTCATTTGGTAACAGTCAAAATGACCGTTCATGGTATCTCTAGTGTTAATGGCAGATATTTCATGACTTCTTAAAGTAAAAATTCTTGTTTCAGAATTTCTGGTTTGAATTCGAAAATTTTGAATTAAAAAAACGGCAAAACCACTTTCGACACAATGTATTCTAGGCGCTGTACTAAAAGTATTAATTTATTAAAAATATCTTGTCAGAATTATATTTATAGGACATATATAATCGCCTTCCTGTGGTGAATAATCACGAGAATGTGATATTTATACAAATACACGAATAACGTCTATCTGGTTAATCTGTCTCTACATGATTTTGTAGGTTTAAATAATTGATAAAAATGCTTAATGTTACACTAAATATTTTTAAATATCACTTACTAGTACTGCGTAAAAAGATGACACTTGAGTGAGTACTAATAACCAGACTTCATTTTGAAGACATATCTTTTAATATTATTATCAGAGAATGTCTTGTGTGGGATATCATGGTAGAAATATGAATTACAAACACAAACATTTGAGTGTATTGAAAAATGCACGCTTCTTGCTTGGAGGCAAGTTTAAAGTTTAGTGGGAGAATGAGAAAAAGAGTTTAGGGCACACGTATTACAGCAGGTCTGAAAGCGCTGTGAATCAGTGAGCTGATTGTCACCACATAATTTTAAATGTATTATTTACTTTATTAAATCTAAAAAATTCTTTCATTATATGAAACGATAAATACTATTAAAATTTAATGGTGACAATGGACCCACTGTGGCACACTATATTCATTCCTGATTATAGGATTTATGTTGAGACCAGTTGATCGTTCTAAATTTTAATTCTGCTAGTAAGACGAATTACTATAAGTGTAAAATAAAGGGCGTCAAAGTTAGCGGATCAGAAAAAAAGTTAAGATGTAAATATATGCAAAATTTGAGTTTGCATTCTATGACACAGTCACGGGATTGGGAGATGGGAAGGGGGGTACTTTTTGAGAGCATTTGTGAATCCGAAAGTTAGTTAATTTTCTAATATTTAGCATGGTAAACAGTAGAGCTTAAGTTGTTTCCCCAATTTGCAAAATAATTCGCAAAAACTAATACATAGCAGAGTCCGAATGGCTTTAGAATATAAATCTGTATGTAATGAAGAATGACCCATATATTCCATAACTGCAACCTTCAGGATTTTTTCAAATCAAATAAACAAACTGCAAACAGAAAAAATATTGTGTGAAAAGCCTTTTGTACAATGCAGTTATTCATCAACTGTTTTTTTTAACAAAATTTCTGGCTTTAAATGTTTTGGAAAATAAAGGAAATTTGGTTGCTATGATCATTGTTTCAGATAAATGTTTATGTAAGAAAATTTATACGCAGAACTACTGTGATTTCCAGTGTATAATCTGCGGATCAAATAAATCTTTTTCCGACAAGAAATTTTCTGTCATAAAATGTGAGCTATTTCTTCTTGATACATATCTGATTAGATTTATTAAATAAATTTCTGATTCGAAACAGACCTATTTTAGCCGTAGCTTATACGCGTGAAAGTAGTTTAAGTATTCAGGACGAGTGGCGTATATTGAAGGAGCGTTTATGGATAATTGTATTTCTGAACAGTATTTTTCGTCTTACGTAGTTTCAGAAATCGGGGATGAAACAAGTCAAATATTTCTTTTCGAAAACAGTTCTATATCAACCACGCCCACTGCCATGATAATAGACTGTAACTCTATCGCTGTTTTATATCTCAGTTAATCGCATATCTGTATTTCTATATGTGTGTAACCGTAGATGAATTAGTTGTGAATCAAATTTTAAAAAATGCTGTAACTTGTGTCGTCGTATCATATGTGACACTTTACCCCGTGAGATGTCGCGCATACCCAGGGTATGAATAAATTTTACTTTGTCAAAAACAAATACAAATGATAATCGTAATCTTATTTAGTAGGCGACAATTGTTTAAAATTCAGTGTTAAAATAAGTTTAATTTTCGAAAAATATTGGTGACAATTGTAAAATTCGTACGCGTCCCGAGTAAAATGTTTCTCACTTTTCTTAATAAACTGACATTTAATAGACTTACCCTTTTAATGCTACAGTATAAAGCAAGTGCAATAATATACATTGTGTCAGTCTACTGTAATTTGATCAGATAAATGAATTTGAGAGAATTGGAATTATATATGCAGGGCTGATATTGACGACTATTCCTTTACTGTCACTATTTCAAAACAATAATCTTTTTGGTAGATTTGTACTAATCTTTGAGGTAAATTATTACTGCATTTAAAAATTGGTAGGAACAATAAAAAATAAATATTCGCCAGTGACATCACTGTATGGTAAAATTTAGAGCAAATTAAAATCCATATTTTTTTTAACTTAGTATAATTAAAAGGATTTATACCAACAAGTCTGTATTTTAAATTAAATGCTCTCATCTGATTTCCGTCTTGAAGATTGTTTATAGATTTTATACAGAAAGTATGAGTTACAGGGTTCGTACGGATCAGGGATTTTTCCAGGAGCTTCACCAGTATTTTCTGTATATAGAAAGAAATCTAGGTTAAACTCGTGGCACTTCGCATTCTATTAAGCAAAGATTTTCTGTAAGAAAATATTGGTACCGAAGAATTTCTTGGTCACAAAATTCCAGGAGCCGTACGAACCCTGGAGTTAAATTCATTTATATTTTACTGTGTTTCTAAATTATGATTAGAGATGGGGTCATAAATCTAAATCCCGCGAGCCACCAAGTTATCATTATTTTAGAATAGAAAAATGTGCGCCATTCAGGGACGGTGAGTTTGAGATTAAGTAAGGCAAGTGTTCCAAACTTGTGAAATTCGGTGTGGCAAACGTCTTTCAGACAAAACGTTGAAGATTCCTAATTTAAAACTAAACGTGAAAACACTTTTGTTACCTGAAAAAATATGAACATTTTTCCTTTTATTATTCTGTTGTGATCAAAGCTGTGTACAAAATAAGCATTGACACTTCATCGAAACAAGTAATCGTGAGGACGTGCTGAAAAGTCAAACACTGTTTCCAATTGAAGAAGAAAAAGGGGGGAAAAAGGGTAATTTAGCTCCTTTAAAGCCTTTTCATAGCATCTTTTATGCCCTTTTTCAGCCTAATTTTAACAAATGTTTGGAAATGTGCTAAAGACGAAATAATAGAAATAGCTAGATTCGGGTCTAGTGGCTGAAATAAGATTTTTTTGGACTAGAGGAAACACAAATGGGCTAAACTGACAAAGCAGAGTTAAGGACTACAAAACGACAACAGTGTCCGTAGTGGCGGAAGTAAAAAATACATCAAATAACACATTTTTTTTAAATTTCCAGATACATTATTATAATTGGAATTTTAGTATTGATATGTAGTAACTGTCTACGATTGAGCGCGAAAATTACTATCCGAAAACAAAGCAACGGGAACCATGGTGTTGTGTGACGTCAGCTTTGCGGAAAAGCGCGTACAACGTGGAATTTCACCTCTCCTTAACATAAATTGAACAAAGCATACGGTGCTGCAAAGTACAGCATTTGAGGCAAAATCCTGGCAAAAATTATTTTTTCTTGTGTTTTAAAGTCAAAACCATTGCTTTTTACTTATTATTAGTAAATATGCATAATTAATGTTATATACAGATAAATGTATGTATTTATTTAAAAAATAAATATATAATAAAAAAATTTACTTAACTGTTTACTGTTAATATAAAGAAAGTAATTGTAGATAAATTTGTTTTATTTACAAGTAATTTTTAATTAAATTGGGTTAATTTTACAAAATATACAAAGTTTAATTATTTATGTAAATCAATTTATATAATATATTTTTTATTTGCATTTAGTATTTAGCAAAGTTGAATGTCTATGGTATAGTGATACTGGTTTTTGAGCGTTTTTAATATAGCCCCCTTCCCCCAAATAACATTTATATATAAAATCGGCAACTATATGCGGAAAATTTTATTTTTAAATTGGCCTTCAAAACTGTAACCAATACGAATATAATTCAAAAATGGTGCGACAAACCCTGACACACCTTTAAAAAGTATTCAATATATTTAAATACTACTTTCAATATATCTAAATATCTAAATTAGAGCTAAAAATGCTTAAAAATAACCCAATTTTTATTTAAATTATATTTTATTACATTAAAAATACAACTACTTAAATGCACCTATAAAAATACACATTTAGACGTAATAACAAATCTTAAAAATAACAAAAAAGCATGTTTTCTCACAAAGAAACCATACCTTCAACTAAGGCTAGGAGCCACTGGATATGGTTCAGGCTCCTGAAATTGACATGGATCGACGCACCAGTCAGTCAGCTATTATGAAATAAGATTTTTACATTTATTAAGCAAATTTTATTTTTCGAACTTTCGCCCAGGATTTTGCCTCAAATACTCCTATGTGTGCCACCTCAATCTCGCCAATTTCGCATGTCAAACACTATTGAATTGTGTGCACCATTTTAGCGACCTGTTTTAGTATGGTAGCGTCAAAGCTTATTATGTATGTAGCTTTGCAAATAAAGTACTTACTTAGTTACAGTAAGAGTCTTCAATCTGTTTGCCTCAAAGTTGTTTGCCTTCACATTTCAAAAAGTTAATCTTCGCAATGTTTCGAGCTTGGTGATCTTTGGACCACAGTTTGAAGACAGCCTAAATTACAGTAAGAGTATGGAAAATAATTAAATCCTATAAGTAATTTGAAAACATTTTCACTGCCCTGTGATACGTCATTTTTCGTGACGTAAACTGGCAGCAAAACGTTGTCTACTGTGGTTTACAGAAACAATATATTAAAACTATGTTCTGGTAAGACTTTTTTTAAAAACGTAGATAAAAGACATTCTCAGAGGTATGTAATGTATAGATAAAGTGAAGCCAGAAATTAATGTTAAGTATGTTGTATAGCGTTTCAAAAAGTTTTCTATTATTACTTTGGATACGAGTTTATTTTTTGTAGAATTATAGCTTCAAATATATACGGCTGTCGGATTGAATAATTTATTTTACATGTAATGAACATGTAATTTTTACATGTATTTTACATGTAATTTTATATGTAATGAACCGTAAAATCGGCTTGCAATATGAAGCCGGTTACCTCTCAAATCATTAGGCCCAAGGACTGACTTCACTGGATGGAGAGAGGCTGCACGTGGAACAATGACTAAATTCATTGGACGGAGAGAGGTTTTCAAAGCAAGCCGCCAGTCGTTTGGGCCGACTGTAGGGTTGCATTTTCAGCATCACGCCAAACATGAACATTTCATCTCTATTTATTCTCTGAACTCTGTGATTAATAATACAATCATCAATAAGATTATTAGGAAAAGAAAATTTAACACAAGTCTATTAAGTTAAAATCTGACTGTGTGTATTTCGCAACTACTCCTGTTAATGCAACGCGATTTACTTAACACTGGTTATCATTGATTAGAGGATGTCATATAAAGTCTGAGAATTTAAAATTTTGAATTAGATTCCGAGATATTAATATTTTTTTTTTGTAAATTTTAACGAAATTTCTCTAAAAATGGTACTTAAATTACTCCATTTTTGTGGATAAAAAAGGAGAAATAAAACGGATTAATATATTTTTATGCCATTTTCTCATTAAAACTGAAAAAAATTATTTTATTTTCAATTTGAATAGTTGGTGAAACAAAAATCTTGATTACAGTAAAATTTCCGAAAAATAAAAACATATTTCCACATATTCAAACTTTATGAATCAATTTATTCTGCAGAGCGACAATCGCGTGTCAGTATATTGTCAAGAAATCAAGATTTGTTTCAGCTATAGATTAAACCAAGGCCACAAATTTGCTGTTATATGCATACATAACACTTGCAATTGCAAAGCTTTTTGCAACCCCAAATTACATGCAAACGTAACATTTACATGTAATTTGCACCCAAATTAATTTTAATTTGAACTGTAATAAATGTTAATTTGCAATGAAAATTACATGCAAAAGTAATGTTTACATATAATTTTGGGTTGCAAAAAGCTTTGCAATTTAAGTGTTACGTTTGCATGTAATTTTGGGCTGCAAAAAGCTTTGCAATTGAAGCACCTTGCATTTAGGTGTAGAATTATTCCTCCCTATTCACAAGAATTGCATTTAAAGAAAAAGCATATACTATTTCCAATGAATTATTTTTAAATGATGGCTGTTAAAACATTTCTCAAAGTCGTTAAAAGTAAAATGGTTTATCAGGTAAAATTGACATTTCCTTTTACCCAATTCGTCGATTTACACGATTTTATTTGGCCGTCCTTTTTCCTTTGGTTGCAGTCTCCTTTACGCGGCTATTTGGCACAAAATTTTACCTTTTTTAAACTGATTTATGTCAAGGCCCCTATAAAAAAGAAATATCGTATTTTCTTCTATGAAATGTGATAAAGAGTTAGTTAATTATTTACGTTTTTAACTATCGGGAGTGAAATATTTTGCTTGATTAGTACATTTATTTTCCTTTTAAAGTTACGTGAACAAAGTCACGGGTAACAGCTAGTGGAATATAAACGTAGTCGCAAGTGGCAGTCCTACTATCGTTCATCGTTCAGGGGGGGGGGGGGCGATATGTCCCGTTCCGTAATCAAAGCGTTAAACCTCTTAACAGTTCTACCGGTACACTGTACGTACAATATGAATTTGAATGTTCCGTTACTCAAAGTTTTTTAATGCCACTGATTTTTAATTGTAATCTACTCTTTTGTTATTAACAGATTTTTTTTCAATTAAATAAGGCGAATATTTTAGTTAAAAAAAGTGGTGGTGCGCACGTATGTATAGTTTATTGTGTCAAAAATAGAAGAGATGTAGATTTCAACTTAAATTAGCTGCATCAATATTTTCCTTTCATATAATTAGTTTTTTTTATAATATGGATTTATTCAAATCATCAATCTTCCCCACAATCTGTTTTATCAACATTTCCTGTACAATAGATTTCAAGATATTACTTGTAGTGAATAGAATTTGCAATCTCATTTCAGAAATTTCCAAATTATTTGTTCGATACAATTAATAATAACAATTGTTTACACTTATCCCTAACAACGACAGCTTTCATATTACTAATGTTAACAATTCGGAGGATAATTTGAATACATTAAGGTATTGTTAACAGAAAGTTTATTTAAAGTGAAAGTTATTAATGCATTTAAATTTTTCTAGTAATTTTCATAAAGTAAATGTTGGTATATTTTTAATAAAACATATTGCTTTTCAAAATACAAAGAATATTATTTTATTAAATATGAAGTTTAAATAACTATTTGCTTTTAAAATTCATTGATATCTGCATTTATAAAGATATATATGACATGTGTTAGAATTTATGAAGATAAAACTTTCTTCAGTGTTGCCAGTTCGCTTTTTTTTAATTCAGATTGCTTGATTGCCACCATTTTTTTAGTAGAAATATTCCCCTTATTTAATTACAGTTTAAATAATGTGAAAAATGAGGAGAATTATACTATTTTAATAAGGGGTGTACTGGAAACTCTGCTTTATTTGTGTAAATATTTTAGTGTTTCTAAATAGAATAGAATATGTTATTTAAAAAGAGAAGTAACTGGTTTTTTAATAGGTTTGAAAGCCTTAGAAAGAGGAAAATTTAATTCGGAAGTGTCCAACATTTTTGTCTGAAACAGTATGTCATACCTTTTTTCGAATGATAATCCTTATCTTATTTTGTCACAAAATGTTTGCTATTAAATGACACGAATTTTTCTATTTTCAAATACTTGTTAGTAGATCTGAGGCACTCGGGCCGCAGGTTGTATAATCTTAATAAAAATTAATATATTGGGTCATCCAGAATATTCTGCGGTATACTTCTGTCGAGATAGTGTTGGAATGATTGAATGTCACCAGAATTTACAAACAAATTTATTCCAAAATCAGTAAAAGTAGTTTTGAAAGAAAAGTTTTATTCCAAAATTCCTGTGGGAATTTCTGGATTTGAAATATATGAAAAAACAGCAGAACTTTCCGGATAAACTAATATATTTTTAAAAAATGAAATGAAAAATTAATGCTACAATAGACAGAAGATTGAATTATTAAATTGCAGTAGATCACCCACTAACCGAAATCCATTTAACCAAACCTCTATCAAATTATCTATTTTTAATTTGCGACTTAACCACATGAAGGGCGCCGGTATATAATAGATACTACTTAATTTTAATCCCAAAATGCCACAATGACACCAGAATTTTATTATCAAATTTTAAATTTATGAGGTACATGAAGGAAAGCTTTTACTTATTTTAAAATAAATTCGTTTGTGAATCTTGGTGTCAATCAATCATTTCAATATTTTAGCTCCAAGAGTACTTTGCCCCTGAAGGTGTTAAACATAGATTACTATTTTTTTTTATTAATGGAAAAAGGGAAAATAATATCTAAAAAGAAAATCAACTGAAAATACATAAAAACTGAGACTTATCTTGTTTACTTTTAAAAAAAAGTGCATTAGACACCTAATCCAATGTAAGTTTTCCGAAATGCCAGTGTGTAGAGGAATGCAAATTCTCAAATGTGTTATAAAATGTACTTAATCCTTTCCGCAATCTCATCATTTCAATAAACATGAATTTTATGAAGTAAGTAAAGCTCATTTTATGTTTTCCGATAGACGAAATTCAACACAAACGTTAATCTCTTTTTCTAATGTAAGGACTGGTAAGTTGAAGACGTCCCTTTTACATGGAAAACCCGTCCAAAACGACACTCTTTTGATTAAGCGACTTACCGTAATTTCCGGCGTATAAGCCGCAGCTCAAAGAGTCGTTTTTCGACCCAGAAATATTATTTTATAAAATGTAACTTAAAAGATCGCTGTAAATATTTAACTACAATTATTGAATAAAATTTCTGGGTCGAAAAACGACTCTTTGAGCTGCGGCTTATATGCCGGAAATTACGGTAATAAAATGTGCTACCGTTTATTACAAATTCATATAATGCATATGTGAAATGGTTTTTTATCAAATGGTTTAAGCATATAATAAGGCATTTCATGTATATAAATTAAGTAAATAAACTACTGAGCATGAAAAAAGAAGAGAAAAGCATATGCTTTACTTAAATACATATATATATATATATATATATATATATATATATATAAACTTTATATCCAAAATGTTATGCAATCAAAATAATATATCAAACATTCCATCAGGGTTCGTACGCATCAGGGTATTCAGGAGATTTTAAGTGTTTTAGTACCAGAAATTTCGTAGAGTACTGGTCGCTATATTTGAAGATAGAATTTTTTTTCTTTAAATAAGCCAAATATTCCGTTACGAAAATTCTGGTAAAAGGTGCTTGAAAGTCCTTGAAGCGTACGAACCCTGTCCATATATTTAATTCATTTCCAATGAAAGTTTTAAGGTATTTAAAAAAAAATTAATGCATAATCAGATATTGCGAAAACACACTGCGGCTTGTAAAAATGCTACTTTTTACTACAACTTCATGTAATATTGGGCTTCCCACTCCGTCTGTTTTTTGAATGCCGCTTTTTTCTTAAAAATATCTTATTTATAGATTTTTCTTAGAAATTTTGTAGACACCTATTCGGAACGTAATTTTTGTTCCAAATGTTGTAAAACCATAGCACGAAAATATTTCTTTATAAATATGTGTATTAAAAACGGAGCAGTGGTGTTCCGGTAATATTTGTGTGAAACTGTACTTTATCAAATTTCTGATTTAAGCATGTAAGGCATTTTATGTATCTAAATTAAACAAATAAAATTCTTTAAAAAAAATTTATAACACAAGTAAAAAAAATAAATAAGAAAAAAAAATATTTTTCTTTAAAAAACACCATGAAACATTATAGTTATGCATTCTGTTATGCAATCAAAATAATATTTCAAACATCCCATACCTCTAATTCATTTCCAAAAACATTTTTAATCATTAAAAAAAAAGGATGTAGTCAGTAATGTTGACGTCATGTTAACGCTGCCAACACCTGACCAATGAATTTCGCTTATACTTCAAATTTTTTTTAACTTCTAAATATCTCGCAATTCCAATTTTACACCGAAACATGAGTTTCTTTTACAAATGAAAATATTTCTCTATCGGGTGGAGGCAGCGGTTGCCTGGCAAATACAAAAAATTTATTTTCAATACCATTATATTTGTAAAAAAAAAATAGTCCTCTTCTGTAATTACAGAAATTTTGCGATTAAATCAACCTAATAAGACTATACGAAAATAATGGTATTAAAAATAAATTTTAGTATTTTCGTCGCAACCCTGGGTGGAGCCCAAATGCGAGAGATTCATATGTTTGCCCGCGAAAAAATATAAATATTTCAGCATTCGTTTCCGACTAATATTCCATGACGAAAATGAAATTTCATCAATAAGTAAATAAAATAATAAAATAATGCAAAAAAAATGTAACAGACATATAATAGAATTATGCGCTTAAACTACTAAAATTATCAGAATCA
Source organism: Maratus michaelseni (assembly GCA_963931845.1). Lineage (NCBI taxonomy): Eukaryota > Metazoa > Arthropoda > Arachnida > Araneae > Salticidae > Maratus > Maratus michaelseni. The sequence goes on from OZ007586.1 coordinate 228,235,162, forward strand.
GTAAGGCAGCTGTAGGTAGCGAAATCTTTAGCAAATTTTTCGGCTATTATCTCTAACTATGGAACTATGAATAAACAAGAATTGACCTATTCTCAAAATTGTGAAGTTTCAACTGTAACCGCAGGGGCTGATTAGCGCCGGAGAAAACTTCCACCAAAACTTCCACACATTTAAATAAATATTTTCTTCATATTTAAACGCCTTATTCATGCAGAATGTCTGTCATAATTAAGGTGAAAAATATTCATTTCTTCTATCTAATTCGTTTTTATTGATCGAAGTTTGTCCTGACCGTAGTCAGGTCCTGTAGTTCGGCATATTTTATTTACATAATTAATCTTATTGTCAAGTGAAAGAATTTAAATACCGCCGGGGTAAACTTTCCACCAAAGAAAACAATAAAAGTTTTTGCCTTATTTGTGACAGAAATTTTGCATGCATAAAGCGTTGAAATAAGAGGAAAATTTCTTTTCAAATTTATTGGTAGAAATTTTCCCTGGAGTTATCAGACCCTGTTGATCCGAAAAAAAAAACAGCCGCCATCTTGTGACTACATCCTCAGTTACTTAATTTGCAACTAGTAGATACTACACTATAGGTCTCGTACTCTTTCATAGCTTCAACATCCTGATATGCGATTAATACGATATTATCGCTTTTAATATATTTCAAAACTCGTTCAATCAAGCAAAGTTCAATCTCATATTAACTTACTGTTTCAAAAAAATAGATATTAATACTTATGGATTTGTTTCAAAGGCATGGAAGTTATCATAACATAAAAATATTATTTAATTAATATTAAAATGATCGATATTACCGTCATTTCCGGCGTATAATCCGCGAATCAAACAATTCTGTTTCAACCCCGAAATTTTATTGAATAATTCAAGTCAAATATTTAAAGCGATCTTGTAAGTTGCATTTTATAAAACACAATTTCTGGGTCGAAACATGATTGTTTGATCCGCGGATTATACGCAGGAAATTACGGTACATAAATTGTTTTTTTTTACTCTTTGGATCACTATTTTACGAGGACCAGAAATGTTTCAAATGAAAAAATTTGACTGCAGTTTGATCGCGGATTACAAAACCTGTAATTAGCTTAGAATATTTGCATATTTTTGCATATATTATTCACGTTTATTAGAAATTTATAATATTTGTTAACTTGTAAAAAAACAATCACAAAAGTTTTAATATTGTACATTAGGCCGGATCGATTTTTTTTTAATTTGAAACGCCTGAGATGGAAAATGTTGGGTATGGTGGTAATAAACTCACACACCAATTTTTAAATAGATCGGAATATGGTAAGGCCTGCCTCCGGGTCATTGAAATTTTCGTTATTCCTTTGAAGGGAAATACACTATTTGCAGTGCTTTAGGCCTAATTTTCTCGATTTCTGCAAGTTATTTTGAAATGAATGCACTTTAGGGATTTTCTTAATAATATCATTTACAAGTGGACCCTAATTTTGCTTATTTCAAAATTTCTCAGACTTCAAAGTGGAATTTTAAAATTAGTATTTGACCGTTTTGGGAATTTTTTCCCGGTTTTTTTATAATTTATTTATATTCCCTCAAATTGTTGGAAATACTATTCTTTGTACAAATATATTTCAATCTTAATACAGTTAAATAATTAAAATAAGTATGTTATAATTGTAATATAATTTAATAAATATTCCAAAAAAATATATTTCCTTTGACAGATATACAAAAAATAAAATGTAGATAAAAAATAAAATAAAATGTTGTTAGGAATCCAAGAAATATGCTTTATTACAGTTCTAAGAAATGTAACATAAGAACTTTCGCAACTTCTAATTATTGATATAATCTTCATGTCTTTGTACTGTGATTTGTGTTTTAACTTGTTCAATGTACTCCTGGACTTCAGTGTAGCACGAACCATACAATCACGAGCAACAGAACCACAGACAGCAGAATATGCTTCTTTGATAAGTTTCACTTCCCTCTGACTGTGGCAAGGCAGATTCATAAGACTCCAAAGGGAAAACAGATGCACCATTTACCATATATTGAAGATCTTCAATTGATGTATGCCTCGTGAGTGGAGGTTCTGTTAACTTACAATTGTGCTAATTGATAAGTTCTGAATAGTCACGTGCGTTGATATCAATAGTTGGGATGACAAAAGATCTGGTTTCATCAGATGGAATACTCTTTGTTTTTACTATGCCTCTGAGGCCCAACTGTCTTATATGTTCTCGATCATCTCCTAACATAGCAATAAGTAAATTTTCTGGATGAGTAAAGTAACCATTCCTTTGAATTACAGGATCAACGATATTCTCCATATCTTGACTGCGGTATCTGAATAGTTGAACCAGTTTGCCAAAGATGTTTTGCTCCATATATAGTTTATGGTTTCGACGTGATTCTGAACCACATTGAGACGCACATCTTGCAGATAAACTCCATAAGTGTTTTCAAATAAGCAAATGGGTTGCTTGTTCTACAAGCGTAATACTCTACTTGCTACTGTCATCCATTTCGCAAGAGATAGATTTCCTGGAAATCGAGACTCAAGTTTTGTTGGCAAACACCAGATGAAACATTTTCGCATATCTGATAAATTATTTCTGATTTATGCTGAGCTCTGAAGTGTTATGTTCAGGTAAAATCACTTCAACCTCCTCAAAATCAACGCCAGGATTTTCGTGACATTTCTTCAACTGTTTTCCAATAATTCGCGAGAAGGTACTTGATCCTATGGTACTTCCGTCCAGGGGATGCAGAAGGTGACGCAATGGTAGTTCAATTTCATGTAACTGGCACATAATATACTGTAACGGTCTAAATACGTGTTGTTCAAGTAGTGTAATGACATTACATTTCAATCCAGCATTAACTACTGTGCCGTCGCTTCCTAAATCAAGAAGATCTGAGATTTTAATTACATTGTTATTAAGAAATTTATTAATACTTGACGCTAATATTTTTTAAATAATGGGAGTATTTAACAAAAGTGTACATCAAAATTAATCTTGGAAATCCAGTTTTGACACGATTTTGAAGTCCACGTTGCATGTTTTTGGGTCATCATTTTTGTTTATACTGCTTATTTTTCTGTCTCTAGATTATACATAATACAAAAAATACTGTGAAAAATTCAAAAAATATATGATAAAATATTCAACATTCAAAATATTGGTAATATTTTTTCTTATAAGTTGAAATTAATAAAATGGCAAAACCTTAGAACAAGCCAGACACCCGATTTGGCAATTTGTTTGTCGCGCGCCAACCGAAAAATGGGCAACTTCCAAATTCTACCCAATCAGAACGCGTGCTTTCCGGCAGACTTACAAACAGACTTTCCGTTACTTACAAACAACCTACAGCAATCTTTCACAAAGTAAACATTGATATTCCGTTTTGCGACTATTTACAAAGTTTTAGTAACTTTTTCTTCGAGATTTCTCAATTTTTACAAACTTTAGCAATATTTTTCTCCGGATTTTTTAATTTTTATAAACTTTTAGCAATATTTCCTTCGGAATTTTCAACTTTTACAAACTTTTATCAATATTTTCACTGGGTTTTTTTCAATTTTTACAAACTTTTAGCGATGTTTTCCGCCGGATTTTTCCATTTTTACAAATTGTTAACACTTTGTTCCTCAGCATTTTTTTCTTTTTACATATTTTTAGCTATTTTTCACTCCGGGTTTTTCCATTTTTACACATTTTTAACTATTTTTTCCACCGGATTTCTACACATTTTTAACTATTTTTTCCTCCGTATTCTTCCATTTTCACAAATTTTTAACTATTTTTTCCTCCGGAATTTTCCATTTTTACAAACTTTGACTATTTTTTCTTCCGGATTTTTCCATTTTTACCAATTTTTAGCTATTTTTTCCTCCGGATTTTTCTGTTGTTACAAATTTTTAACTATTTTCTCCTTCAGATTTTTCCATTTTTACAAATTTTTAACAATTTTTTCCTCCTGATTTTTCCATTTTTACACATTTTTAGCATTTTTAACAATTAATCTTTCTTTAACAATTAAAAGATTTCAAAATCGCTTAAACTTTATAAATTGTCACAAAATTCATTCAAAATCAACTTTTCCTTCGTGAAAGAAGTTCTCATTAGAACTGTCTAAGTAGTGAGTTCTCTGACACAAACAACACAGATTATGATTGGGAAGAATTTGCAGATTCCTGATTTTTCGAATACGTTAAATTCATTCAAGCAGCGGTCAGTAATTTATGTATGTATGCTTCACATACATTAATCGAAAAAAAACCTTTGGACGCATGAAACTCGCTGTACAGCAATTTCTAGAATGTATGAAATTCATTCAAACAGCGGTCAGTAATTTATGTATGTATGCTTCGCGTACATTAACCAAAAAACATCACTGGACGCATGAAACTCACTTTACAACAATCTTTAGAAGCATGAAATTCATTCAAGCAGCGTTCAGTAATTTATGAATGTACTCTACGCGTACATTAACCGAAACAAAAATCACTGGACGCATGAAACTCGCTCTACAGCAATCTCTAAAATACATGAAATACAATACCTATTTAAAAAAAATCATTAATAATTCCCGTACCTCTATTTCTCATATTTCTTCATTCGACGAGGACTTATTAATATCATCCTCACTCTATTCATCTGCCGATGAGTCACACATTACGACAATCTACTGCCCTCTCCCCCACCACATCCCGCATCGAATTTATATACGAAACAAAATCTATATAACTTCATAAAAATGTTTTTCCAGCGATACACACATCAATTTCAAACGACAATCTTCTGCACCACCATATCCCGCATCGAATTTACACACGAAATAAAAAAATAACTATATAACTTTATGAAAATGCTTTTCCACCGATACACATATCAACTTCAAACGACAACCACGTCAAACGATTAAACTTCACTTCACAAAACACAAATAAAAAAACAACTCAACACAAAACGTATGCCAGAAACACATTTCAACTAATCGAACAATACGACACACAATAAACCAACCAATCCGACCAAACACATTTTATTCACTCATAAAACAATCAAATTTCCAGATCAAACAAAAGTAGGCGGGAAAGAAATGTAAGAAACAAACTACTAACAAGAAAAACTGTTTTATCGCCTCGGCAAATTCAACGCCGCCAAGTGTCTCGCTTGTTATAGGATTTAACCTTTTATCCAAGTTCTATAAAAGTATTTCACACAAGAATTTTCATTTAACCCCTTCAGGGGCAAACTACTTTTTAGCTAAAATATTGAAATGATCGATTGACACCAGGTTTCAAGAACGAATTCATTTTAAAAGTATGTAAAAGCTTTTCCTCATGTACATTATAAATTCAAAATTTGATTATAAAATTCTGATGTCAATGTGGCATTTTGGGATTAAAATTAAGTGGTATATATAATATACCGGTGCCCTTCAAGGGGTTAAAACTATTTAAATTTTGTATTTAACTTATTTCAGTATCATTTATATTTTATTTATTTTATGGAGAAATTTCTGGTTCGAATCTAAATATTTTCATTTGTTGAAGGTCAAATAACCAGATGGTGTATTTAGTGTTATAAAAAGAAACATGTAAATTCGTTAACGTGAGTAAATTGTATCGTGACAAAACAACCGAAAAACAGTGTTTCGAGATAATTGAATTTTGCCTTTCGCAAATATCTCCGATTCAAGGCTAGGCGTTTATGGCTCGTACAATCGTAACTTTAAGAATTCTTCTATTATATTAATTGTACGAAATTCTTAGAACTTCAAACATTGTAATAATAATAAGAATAACCAAAAAATAAATTTTTTCTTCATTTTAAACATTTCTGGCAACTATAAATATTGAAAACATTAAAAGGCCTTACATCATTATTTTTTCGACATTTAATTTAGAAAATAACAGGAAATTCAGAAAGATAATTATTGAAATTTAAAATATCGATGATTCAAAAGTATTATTTAAAATTTATGTCTCTTCCATTTTTCTTGGAATTTTGAAGATGTTATCATTGAAAATTAACATTTGCAATATATTTCAATAGCACACTCACTACTTTAATCGAAAGGCCTTAAAAACTATCAGAAGTACTATTTAAGAAATATTTTTAAAAAGCATTTTAAAATTATGTTTCTTCTTTTTTATACTCGCTGACATTAAAAGAGAATTTTGTGGATGGTGATAACACGAGTGCATTTATCTGAGTTAATGGGCTGAAAATGAATGAATAACTTGTTTATTTCAAGAATGCTTCGTCGCAAAACAATGAAGCGTGACGGATATATGCAATATTTGCAACATATTCAATGAAACTAAAGGATAAGATATTTTATGTAAGAAACTCTAAGGGTCATTAAGCTGCTTTTTTGAATTTATGTATAATAAATACGCTGTATATGAACTTGTAATATTGTAATATTAGAGTTTCATGTTTTAAATAAATATTATTCCAACATTATTATTTTTTGTCTTTGTATCAATAAAATAAAATACAAATATTTTTTTATAATTCAAAATAATGAAATGCATTTAAGTAAATCAATTTTATGATTGATCAAAATCTTAAGTTAAGTTTATTTTATGTCAGTTATTTTTTTTATTAATAAATTAAATCTTATAGCATTAACAATATTTTTCGAAAGAAAATTGTTAACTTACTATAATTAACGTAAATGATGAAGAATATACTTATCGTATTCTGTAGGAAATATACAATAATTCCAACAAATAAATATTATGCTCTAAAACCTTAATGAAATAAATTAGCCATTTCAAACTATAAAAACTCCAGCTGTCTTTTTATAAAGTGGAAGAGAAAAGAAGCTCTTTGAACATACCGGGTGTCCTAAAAAGGACTGACTGATTTTAAAATTCAATAACTTACAAACGGTGACAGATATTTAAAAAATTCTTGCAGGAGAGTAATGTACGATGTCGGGAGTTTTTTTACTGCGATTCCCAGTTTTAGTTTGAATTATCATCAATAGATGGCGCTGCGAGCAATAGACGCTCAATCGAGACGAAAACTGAAATCAGGAGGTTACATGTATGGAGTGGGTCTCATTCACCAATACAATCTTTTTTTTTAGGATCCGATTCTGAACTCAGTCGTTATATTTTCGATGAAATGTGCTGTTGCCATGGAAATAATGAATTCTTCGATATAACCACAGCATTCAGAATTGGGCATGAATTTAATAAGCTATATACGAGTGAGCAGCCGATATTATATTTATGAAGCTTTATTTTCCTGGATTAACTTACTTTTTATTGTCTGATTTAAAGAATATTTTGCGCATTGCATCTTAAAACTAGGAGAAGAGATTCAGTATTTTTTTTTCTTTTTGTTGTTGTTAAAAATTTCAAAAGTTTTGTTAAATTCTAAGAAATTTTAGATCTTTTAAGGAAGTTTGTCAGTAGATTTTTATGCATGTTGAATCCAGTTTAAAAGAATCTTGGAAATATGGAAATGTTTCATACTTTGGAAGAAAGAATATTTATAATACTGGAGTACTACCGCTTGGATCAAAGCATAATAGCGACTAGAAATAGTTTCCAAAAAGAAATTTAATGTAAGGAATGCTTCGCATCCGAATACAATTAAACAATTTTATTAGAAATTTGTAAAGAGCGGTGGTGTTGCCGACGGTTTGGTAAACAACGTTGGACGACATAAATCCGCCATGACTGAATCTAACTTTTATGTTATTAAAAATGTTATTAATCACGAAAATATCGCAAATGCATAACTCGAATAAAAATCTCTTTTCTGCAATTCACGCTCATACTCGGTAGCGCTTACGAATTCTTTTGTGTAGCCCTGTATATGATCTATAACATTATGCACATCACGTAGTATGCAAAAATGTTTTTAAAACCGCTTACTATAACTGAAAGCGCTCTTCCAGCCATTATCGCTTATAGACAGTGTGCCGAATACAGTACTGCAACCGAAATCTTTCGCGTGTCCCTGTAAATGAACGATAAATGTTATGTACATCATATTGTACAACAAGTATCATTTAGTAAACCTCAGTAATGTATATCAGTTTCATTATATTAGAAATGCTGTAACATAATTAAAATACGCTTTAAACAGCTTTTCCCCCGTAGGCTATTATGTAACCGATTTTTTTTTGCGTAGCCTTGTTAAATGAATGATGAATGCTTTACAATCCATATTCTACAGAAAGCATGTTTTAATGTACTTGATAAATGTAAATCAATTTCATTATGTTTGTAACGGTGTAACATCGTCAATATTTTTTAATTATATTATAAAAATAAACAGTAAACGATTTTTTCCCATGTACCATCATGTAATGAAATTAATTTGGGTAACCTTCTAAGCGAATTAAAAGTTCTACACATATAATATTCGATAGTAAGCATTTTGTAGTACACTTCAATACTATATATTATTATCAATAAGTTTGAAATAGTGTAACATCATTGAAATGCAGTGCAAATGATTTATCCCACAGACCATAATAAAACGGCATTCTTTTAAGTGCCCCTATAAACGAATCATAATGGCTTCAAACTTCATTTTCAATACAGAGCATGCCATGGTAAACCTCAATATTAAAAGTTCTACCTATACAATCTTCGATCATAAGCATCTTGTAGTGCACTTCAGATACATACATGGTAATTCAAATATATTTACACAAGTTAGAGCACGAGGAGACGGCCAGATAAACCGAGTGCATAAACACTTTTCAAATGTGTTGGAAAGTTTTAGAAAGAATAAATTTCTTGGAATATAACAAGTTTTAAGAAATTCGATATTTTGAACATTGTCGCTAAACATTTCGATTTGGAAGAAATCGTTTCCGTGGAAACAATACTATTACTATTGTTGCTCTGACTCCTACAATATTGAAATCATACCGTGTCAGTTCAGAAAAGGGCCCTAAAAATTATTGTATTGGTGAACGAAACCCACTCCATACATATAACCTCCTGATTTCAATTTTGGCCTCGATTGAGCGCATATTGCTCACAGCGCCATCTATTGATGATAATTCAAACTAAAACCGGGTACCGCAGTAAAAAAAACTCCTGACATCGTACATTACTCTCCTGCAAGAATTTTTTAAATATTTGTCACCGTTTGTGAGTTATTGATTCCTAAAATCAGTCAGTCCTTTTTAGGACACCCGGTAGCTATCAAATGCTACGATTTTTGCTCACCACTAATAATAAATTGTAATCTTCTTAGAAAGACCTACACGGATGACCTACACCTACTAGGCCTATAACCCCCTCATAAATAATCGACCGTAATAAACAACACTAACGCCAAAAACCAGTGAGCAGAGGCGTAGCGTCAAGGTGGTCAAGATCACTTTACTACCTTTACTTTTATATACTATATTTGGTCTTATTTAATTCATACCGTTGAAAGATTAAAATAAGGCCAAATGTAGTATAAAATTATACTGGTAGTTAAATGATCGTGCCCTCCCTGACGCTACGCCACTGCCAGTGAGAGCCCTGGATAACTGAGTTTAAAGTTTTGCCGTTCGCAGATATCGCCGATTCACAGCTATATGTTTATGGCTAGTACGGCCTTAATTTTAGAAATTTTCCTATTGTATCAACTGCACAAAATTCTTAAATGTTCTAATATTACAAAAATAATAATAACAAATAATACATTTTTTCGTTATTTCAAAAATTTCTTGCAACCTTGACCCATTCGCTGTCAATCACGCGCCTGTGCGTGGTTGGCAGCTAATCTCTAAATCTAAAATTATAAATTCGTGCCAGAAATTACGAAAGAAGAATTTTTATTTCATGTAATTGCAGAATGCCTGTAATTAAATAAAGTAAATATTGCTGTTAGTATTTTCTGGTATGAATTTGAATTTTCTAAATAAAATACAATTCGGTAATTTTAACTCGGCAGCGAATGTGTTAAATATTGAAAACATCAAAATATCTTTTATTTTGCAAAATTACATCTTTTTTTTTTACTCTAAATTTAGGCACTAATAGGAAATTCTGAAATATAATTATTGAAATTTAAAATACTAATCATTCAAAAGTAATATTTAAAAGGTATGACTTTTCAATATTTTTTAGAATTTTGAAATTTTGCAAAAAGTTTCCATTATAAATTAACATTAGTAATATACCGGGTGTCCTAAAAAGGACTGACTGATTTTAGGAATCAATAACTCACAAACGGTGACAAATATTTAAAAAATTCTTGCAGGAGAGTAATGTACGATGTCAGGAGTTTTTTTACTGCGGTACCCGGTTTTAGTTTGAATTATCATCAATAGATGGCGCTGTGAGCAATATGCGCTCAATCGAGGCCAAAATTGAAATCAGGAGGTTATATGTATGGAGTGGGTTTCGTTCACCAATACAATAATTTTTAGGGCCCTTTTCTGAACTGACACGGTATGATTTCAATATTGTAGGAGTCAGAGCAACAATAGTAATAGTATTGTTTCCACGGAAACGATTTCTTCCAAATCGAAATGTTTAGCGACAATGTTCAAAATATCGAATTTCTTAAAACTTGTTATATTCCAAGAAATTTATTCTTTCTAAAACTTTCCAACACATTTGAAAAGTGTTTATGCACTCGGTTTATCTGGCCGTCTCCTCGTGCTCTAACTTGTGTAAATATATTTGAATTACCATGTATGTATCTGAAGTGCACTACAAGATGCTTATGATCGAAGATTGTATAGGTAGAACTTTTAATATTGAGGTTTACCATGGCATGCTCTGTATTGAAAATGAAGTTTGAAGCCATTATGATTCGTTTATAGGGGCACTTAAAAGAATGCCGTTTTATTATGGTCTGTGGGATAAATCATTTGCACTGCATTTCAATGATGTTACACTATTTCAAACTTATTGATAATAATATATAGTATTGAAGTGTACTACAAAATGCTTACTATCGAATATTATATGTGTAGAACTTTTAATTCGCTTAGAAGGTTACCCAAATTAATTTCATTACATGATGGTACATGGGAAAAAATCGTTTACTGTTTATTTTTATAATATAATTAAAAAATATTAACGATGTTACACCGTTACAAACATAATGAAATTGATTTACATTTATCAAGTACATTAAAACATGCTTTCTGTAGAATATGTATTGTAAAGCATTCATCATTCATTTAACAAGGCTACGCAAAAAAAATTCGGTTACATAATAGCCTACGGGGGAAAAGCTGTTTAAAGCGTATTTTAATTATGTTACAGCATTTCTAATATAATGAAACTGATATACATTACTGAGGTTTACTAAATGATACTTGTTGTACAATATGATGTACATAACATTTATCGTTCATTTACAGGGACACGCGAAAGATTTCGGTTGCAGTACTGTATTCGGCACACTGTCTATAAGCGATAATGGCTGGAAGAGCGCTTTCAGTTATAGTAAGCGGTTTTAAAAACATTTTTGCATACTACGTGATGTGCATAATGTTATAGATCATATACAGGGCTACACAAAAGAATTCGTAAGCGCTACCGAGTATGAGCGTGAATTGCAGAAAAGAGATTTTTATTCGAGTTATGCATTTGCGATATTTTCGTGATTAATAACATTTTTAATAACATAAAAGTTAGATTCAGTCATGGCGGATTTATGTCGTCCAACGTTGTTTACCAAACCGTCGGCAACACCACCGCTCTTTACAAATTTCTAATAAAATTGTTTAATTGTATTCGGATGCGAAGCATTCCTTACATTAAATTTCTTTTTGGAAACTATTTCTAGTCGCTATTATGCTTTGATCCAAGCGGTAGTACTCCAGTATTATAAATATTCTTTCTTCCAAAGTATGAAACATTTCCATATTTCCAAGATTCTTTTAAACTGGATTCAACATGCATAAAAATCTACTGACAAACTTCCTTAAAAGATCTAAAATTTCTTAGAATTTAACAAAACTTTTGAAATTTTTAACAACAACAAAAAGAAAAAAAAATACTGAATCTCTTCTCCTAGTTTTAAGATGCAATGCGCAAAATATTCTTTAAATCAGACAATAAAAAGTAAGTTAATCCAGGAAAATAAAGCTTCATAAATATAATATCGGCTGCTCACTCGTATATTGCTTATTAAATTCATGCCCAATTCTGAATGCTGTGGTTATATCGAAGAATTCATTATTTCCATGGCAACAGCACATTTCATCGAAAATATAACGACTGAGTTCAGAATCGGATCCTAAAAAAAAAGATTGTATTGGTGAATGAGACCCACTCCATACATGTAACCTCCTGATTTCAGTTTTCGTCTCGATTGAGCGTCTATTGCTCGCAGCGCCATCTATTGATGATAATTCAAACTAAAACTGGGAATCGCAGTAAAAAAACTCCCGACATCGTACATTACTCTCCTGCAAGAATTTTTTAAATATCTGTCACCGTTTGTAAGTTATTGAATTTTAAAATCAGTCAGTCCTTTTTAGGACACCCGGTATAATAGTAACACACCCAATATTATTTTATCGAAAGACATTCAAAACTATCAGACAGAAGTACTATTTAAGAAATATTTTTAAAAAGCATTTAAACTTATGGTACATCATTTTTATTAAACTCGTAGACATTAAACAAGAATTTTGTAGATGTTGATAACACGAATACATTTATCTCAGTTAATGAGCTAAAATGAATGAATAGATTATTTTTTACAGGAATGCCTCGTCGCAAAACATTAAAGCGTGGCGTATATTATATATACAATATTCGGTACATATTCAATGAAACTAAAGGATATTTTCTGTGAGCATCTCTAAGGGTCATTAAGCAGCTTTTTTTTAAATTTATGTATGATAAATACGATGTAGATTGTAGTTGATAGTTGTGATAGTGTAATATTAAAGTTTCATGTTTTAACTAAACACAATGCAAACATCATTAATTTTTTGTATTGTTATAAAAAAAAATGGAAAAAAAATATTTTTTATAATTCAAAATAATGAAATGAATTTAAATAAACGCATTTTATGCTTGATCAAGATCTTCAGTTAAATTTAATATAAGATTTTCTTTAAAAGTAAGTTAAATCTTATTGCATAAGCGATATTTTTCTAAAAAAAATTACTAACTTAATACTTTAACGTAAATGATGAAGAGTATACTTTTTGTATTGTGAAGTAAATATACAACAATTCCATCAAATAAATATTATGCTTAAAAATATTAATGAAATAAATTAACAATTTCAAACTATAAAAATTTGAGCTGTTTTTTATAAAATGGAAGAGAAAAGACGAGCTCTGAACATAGCTGTCAAATGCTACGACTTTTGGATACCACTAATAACAAAAATAACTCCTTTTCCTTATCTAATCGAAGAATTCTCAGATCAAATAAGAAGAATATTATTTTTCTAAATAGTAATGCCAAAAAATTGTATCAATAAGCAGCTATGGCTTTTATATGTACCGTAATTTTCGGAGTGTAATTCGTGGATCAAACAACCATGTTTCGATCCAGAAATTGTATTTTATAAAATGTAACTTATTAGATCGCTGTAAATATTTGACTGCATTTATTAAATAAAATTTCTGAGTCTAAACATGATTTTTTGATCCGCGGATTATACGCCGGAAATTACGGTATTTTTTTTTAAGTGTCATTTGCAATATGGATCTTATAACAGTATCTGAAAATTAATCACGAACAATAAATTATAATTATGGCAAATAGTTTGCCGTCTCGAAAATGGCACGAGTACCACTTGTCACATTTTTGATTCCAATATTTTCAACTATTATCAAATTATTATTTATTACAACTATTATCAAATAGTTTTTCACAACATTTGCAACTGTAATCTATCATATATTATTGTTTGGAAATAATAGTATTATACAGGGTGTTTCCGTTAAACGTTTCAGAACTTCTAAGAGGGGTAGGGTACATCCTGACAACTCGAAATCAAATAGCATTGTGGGGTCGGAAATGCTCTCCTTAACCTTTTGTGGCGCAGAGAATTTCCATTGCTTAACTATTGAAATTAATGAGTGACACCAGAATTTGAAAACGAACTTTCTTGTAAATATGAAAAAGCTATATTTCACGCAACTAATAAACCGTAATTTTTTTAACAAAAATTCTGGTATCAGTGAGGGTTTTGGGAATTAAAATTAAGTCTATTTATGAAACCACTTAATTGCCGCATAAATTGACAGGTGTTTCCCCTGATTATTCAGGTGCCAATCGTTGAAAGCAATTTTCAGTTTTGCTTTAAAGAGACTAAACACTGCTAAGTCCAATGGGTGCATTTTATGAGGTGTGTGTGGGGGGGGGAGGGGAATGACAAATAACATATTCCATTTGCACGACAGTGGTCAATGGCTTCAATAGGAACGTCTGACTCATGATTATCACATAGCAACAGGATTCGGTTTTTTATTGACGAATTTATATGTTATTTGATGTGCCTCAGAACTATTAAGAACAAATCAGATCAAAGGAATAATAATAATAAAGTAATAATAAAGAACAAAGGCAGTCATCCACCCACTCCTGAACGCCAAACTGAAACTTCCCTCTGGAACTCCTGCAGTGAAGTGGTCGTTATACTGAACCCTGGGAAAAATGAATACTGGAGGATATTGATATCCAGTAGCAGAAATGAAGGCACCAAATGTAACAAAATCCCCCCTTTCTGCCTGAAACCGCCTGACAAACTTGCCTTTAGTGTTTTGAAGCTAGAACCTTTGGAGGGTCAAGGGCAGTGGTTATCCCAGTATCATCAAAATTGAATATTCTGTCTCGAGCGAAATTGTATTTTTTCATGACACTCTCATAATTATTGAAAAACTGCTCAACAGCTTCCAGCGGAAACCTACTCACCTCATAATGCTTGTTTTTTTCTGACTTCCTCAAACTTAAATTTGCATTCCTACTTTGAAAACCGTATATCCAATCTTCCCCTGCCATTGCATTACCATTCCAACTTTCAGGATACTTACAGCGTAGTTTTTTAGCAAATTCATATACCAAGTTCCTCATCTGCTTCAGTAATAGACCGTGATGCAAATCATTGCATTTAACAAGGTATTCATTTAATTGTTTTTCTTGTTTGGCGGTAAATACATGTTGAGAGGAATACTTAGAACCGTGATCTCTGACTCTTTCTTCACAATTTCTTGCTTTCATTTTCTCCATGGGGCACTTTGATACGCATCAATGTGCCCCAACATAGGCTGTATCAATGTGCCCCAAGCAGCCATTTTGAATAATATTAATCTCAAATCCAACACTTCATAATTTACCTAACATAAAAGAATGAGGAACTGATAAAGAGTAGCTTTACTTACCAGGGAGAGTATTCTTTGCTGTTGAAAATACTGGAACAGCTGTATAATACTACTGCAATGTACAACTCAAATTTACTTTTGACCTACAAAATAAATAAACCACCCGTCTCATTTCATCAAAATACTGAATAACGTCAAGACGTTCTATGGGTAATTGTGTACACTAGCGCCATATTTTGGAACTGTTGTGAAACTTCCTGTACTGACCTTGTGAGCAGTAGAGGGGGTGTATGAAGGTGTAGATATAGTTCATAAAAAAAAAAGAATATACCGTAATTTCCGGCCTATAATCCGCGGATCAAACAATCATCTTTCGGCCCAGAAAATTTATTTTATAATTAAATTCAAATATTTGCATCGATCTATTAAGTTACATTTTATAAAATAAAATTTCTGGGTCGAAACATGATTGTTTGACCTGCGGAATATAAACCGAAAATTACGGTACTCGTGTTTTTTTTTTTTTTTTTTTTTTTTTTTTTTTTTAACATCACAAATTATTATCAAAGTAACTTTTTAACGACCACATCATAAAAAAACAAACATACATAGGGGAGTTAATGTTTTAAAAAATATGAGTGAAAGAGAAAGGAGTTCTAGTGCAAAAAAAAGGAAAAAGGAAAAGGAGAGTTGAAGATAAAGCTGTAGGATGTCAGAATGACATTCTTTCCAGATAGCGTTGCCGTACGTAAGATAATATTGGCTCTGATCATAAATGACTAATAAAAGAATATTTTTTCAGCTTATTCATTTGCAAATTATATAATTAATCATTCTGAACATTTACGATACGAATTTATGGGCAGCTATCTATTTTATCATAGTAATAAATGCATGTTGGTGCATTATTATAGAAATGTTTTATTTATTGCCTATAAATTGACTCTGTAGTTAATGTGGTACAAAAATCGTTGAAGCATTATCATTTTTCATTGAACATATTAATAATTTAATACCAATATCTGGAAAATATTCCTATTTCATTAAAAAAATTTCTTTTCTAATTCAGGTCGCTTTCAAACATCTATGTTTGAGGGAAAATATTTCAAACTTCATGCTAACATTACAGGAATAACACGTAAATAATGTTTGGAAATATGAGTTTTATATATTGCTAAAGTACGAACACCTGAAAATTTGTCAAAATATGTCAAATATTACCAAAATATTTGGCAGAGAATTTGTTATTATGGTGTAAATTATCATTCTCCATCTGTTGAAAAACTGTTTAGTAAATCATTTCAGAAGAAATTAATTGTGCTTCTGTAATGATGAATTTACACCAGAATTTTTGAAATAGTTTATCTGAAAATAAAAAATTGCAATTTTACAGCTTTTTTTCATTAAAGTTATAAAAGTAAAAAATTGTGGTAATAATTGAAACACCACTCGTTTAGAATTAAACGGTATAAAAACAATATAACAGCCTTTCAATGGGTTAATAATAACTGAGGGCACAAACGTGAAAAATATCTATTTTTCCATTTTATTTCTCCCCTGTTTAACGATATATTAAATTTGTTTCTACAGCAACTTGCAGTTTGAAAATCTAACGCAAGCCCGTTTATTTACATGTAGACTTATGTATTGACCACCATTTCAAAAGCTGATATGTCATGCGATCATTTAAGAAAGTTTCAGCAACTAGACGGCTGTCTCGCCGTATAATGGAAATACCTAACTTACAAAATAAAGTTTGAAAAATACACGTTTCCTTCGAAAAGGGCGGTTAATTAATATCAGGGCCTGATTTCCGCTGAGACAAACTCCTACCATTTTTTAAAAATGAAATATCACCTTGTTTGAATACGGAAATCTGCGATTAACGCTAGAACGGCTGAGAATGTAACTCAAATCATATAAGACTACTTTAAACCTGAATATTTATTAAATGCCATTCAACTTATTATTTATGGGGATATGCCACTCTGAAACGTTCAAAGAATTCGATGTTTTGAGTAACATGCATATCAAAGGGCAACGTTTTATGTGTATTTTAAAACAAACCGCATGAACAAAACCCCTTCAATTATGCTAGTAACCGGGTGTCCCAAAAAGGACTAGTGGATTTTAAAAGTCAATAACTTGCAAACGGTGACAGATATTAAAAAAATTCTTGCAGGAGGGTTATGTATGATGTCAAAAATTTTCTTACTGTGATTCTTGATTTTTGTTCGAATTTCAAACAATAGATGGCGCTGAAAGTGATTGGCGCTCAAAAGAGGCCGAAACTGACGCCTCTCAGCATTGATGCTCCGCCCCCTAAATACTAGGCTTGCGAGCTGACAAAAATGGCGGATGTCGCAGGCGGATTTTGTTTCCAGCGTTTGTACGGTCCCTCGAACTTTTACACCAATGATACCTAAAAGTTTTCTTTGACTTATTTGATCTCAGAAAAACTTGGCGAAGAAAACTTTTAGAAATTATTGGTGTTGAAGTTAAAGGGGCCATTCAAACGCTGAAAAAATTTCCGCCTGCGACAGCCGCCATTTTTATTAGCGCGCAGGTCTAGTATTCAGGGGGCGGTGAATCAATCACCGCCCCCTGAATACTAGGCCTGCGCGCTGAAAAAAATGGCGGCTGTCGCAGGCGGAATCGTTTGTACAGTCCCTCGAACTACAACACCAATAATATCTAAAAGTTATCTTTGACTTATTTGATCTCCGAAAAATAAGGCGAAGGAAACTTTTAGAAATTATTGGTGTGGAATTACGAGAGACCGTCAAACGCTGAAAAAAAAAATCGGCCTGTGACAGCCGCCATTGTTGTCAGCGCTCAGGCCTAGTATTCAGGGGGCAGTGAATCAATGATGAGTGGCGTCAGTTTCGACCTCCACTGGTCACCAATCGCTGTCAGCGCCATCTATTGCTTGAAATTCGAACTAAAATCAAGAATGACAGTAAAAAAACTCCTGTCATCATACATAACCCTCCTGCAAGAATTGTTTTAATATCTGTCACCGTTTCCAAGTTATTGAATTTTAAAATCCATCAGTCATTTTTGGGACACCCGGTGTGACTAGAAACATATCAGCTGATGCCTATATAAACATTGCTAAAAATAATATTTTAAAGTCTTTTGTTTCAAAATGTTGAAAAAGTTCTATTTTCTGCGCGCAAGATTTCTCTTGAACCATTTAATATTTTTACATGCAATCTTCACGGATTTAAAGGTTAGGGGAGACCGGGGTACAATGGACCAAGGGGTACAATGGACCACTCCCTATTATTCATATTATTTCTGTTTTTGAATGCTTCATATTTTGGCATATAGATGGTAGCACTACAGTGGTGAATCAAAGTGTAAAATTATGTGGCCAACTGACAAATTAGCCATTTTATTCTAGAAAGATGGTTTGTGGCAGGTAGAAGTAAATATTTTCAGCGAAACAAGTCTTCTTTTCTTCATTAAAGAATTGTGATTTGAAAGACACTGCTGAGCACAATTAAAAGCTAAGATAATCTATTCTTATATTAAATGTAGCTAAAATAATTGAATATAAAATTTGTTATTTTTTTTTTACTTTTTACTGTCAAACTTCCATATGGGGAACAATGGACCACCCAAAACTGGGGTACAATGGACCATGGTCCATTGTATTGTTCTGTATCCGGGCATTATATATGAAATTAAGATTAATAAATTGTTTTATTTTTAGTGAGTAATTTAATCATGATTCACGTAGTTTATATTTTTTAAGTATTTTACTTATTCATTTATTTATCATTTAGTTTCTTTACTTTTTATAAACATTCAGTTAATTTTAAATTTCTATATTTTTACAAACCTGCAATTATATTAAACAAGTACATTAAAAAATTAATATACCTATTAGTCTGTATCTATTTATATTAGTGTAGATAAATTATAGGTGTTAAGTAAAATAAAGCAGTGGTTTTTTTTTTTTTGGATGGTTTGGCAACAGGATTATGATTATGTTTTGTCAGATTCATGCAGTGAAAACCTAATCCAAATGTGTTCATTTTACCTGATCTTGATGATGAATCTCTTGTAAATGTTCAAGATATTGCAATGAGTTTGCCGAACTCTACATATTTACAACAAAACATCATACCTTCAGCGACACAAAAATGTTTTAGTATTTGCTAACTTTAATATATATTAATCTTATATGTTTGAACTGAAGCCACCAATAAACAAGTACAGGGGTCATAGTATATAGGGAAAATTTTATTGTTCCTACCACTGTTTTGGAAGAAATTATGTTTGTGATATACCGGGTGATTATAATTAAAGTTACGATTTCAAAAATCGATAATTTTGAAACTACTGGTCAGAATGACTTGATATTTTAGTAGAACAATCGTGAGGCAATGGAATTTTGTTTGGCGAAGGAAAAAAAATAGTTCCAAATTGTGCCGATAGATGGCGTTGTCAGGGTAATGTCAGGGGAAAGACCAAAAATGTATTCTTGAACCCTTTCCGGCGCGGAGTAAATTTGTTTGCAAAATGATGAAATAATAGACTGACACCGGAATTTACAAACGAATCCATTAGTAAAAAGAAACTTGCTTATTTTTCTGGTTCTTAATGAAAGGAAAATTTTAAATAAATACCGGGTGATTATAATTAAAGTTACGATTTCAAAAATCGATAATTTTAATTAAAACTACTGGTCAGATTGACTTGATATTTTAACAGAACAATCGTGAGGCAATGGAATTTTGTTTGGCGAAGGAAAAAAAAAGTTTCAAAATGTGCCCATAGATGGCGCTGTCTCGGTTCACATTGTCTGAAGATATGCAAATTACTAATACGTGACATGCGCACCGCAGACATAGCAACCATAAAAATGCAGAGCAGCAGCTCTTTGCTTGAATGCTTCATCATGACTCTGACTATGAAGAATCGCGCTCTGCTCTTGAAGCTTTTTTATAAGAACGATGACTGTGCACTTACAGCTATTAGGAAGTTTCGGACATTAAAATCCATAAAAAAAGGTCCAATAACAACAAATGGCCTGCAAAAAATGATTGCTAAATTCGAAGAGACCGGTTCATTTGACGTTAAACGGGGTAGAGGAAGGAAACCAGTTTCAGCTGCGGCAGTGGAAGATGTGGCTACAGCATTACAGGAACATACTGACAGTGATGCTGGAATCAGCACTGCAAGGGGGATTGGCCGAATACTGGATATGCCGAACAGCACGGTGCGTAAAGTCCTACGGAACGTCTTACGCTGTTATCCGTACAAGATAACTCATGTGCAGGAGTTGCTACCTGCTGACCTGGAAGCACGTCAATCTTTTGCACTACAATTTCTTGCCCGGATGGAAGTGGACAACGGAGGGCCATGGAACATTCTGTGGTCTGACGAAGCCCACTTTCATTTGCAAGGTTCTGTAAATACGCAAAATTGCAGGATATGGGCGACCGAGAATCTGTCCCAGCTACAGCCATTACCTCTTCGGTCTGAAAAGGTCACTGTGTGGTGCGGAATAACGGCAGCGTTTATCGTCGGTCCATTTTTCTTCGAGGAGATCACACCTGCGGGTCCCGTTACCTGCACAGTTACTGGCAAGCGGTATGAAGCACTTTTGCGTAACCATGTTCTTCCGGCACTTCAACAGCGTCAGTGTGTGGATCGCATAATATTCATGCAAGATGGCGCTCCTCCGCACATTGCTACTACTGTGAAGCAGCTACTGAGTGATAATTTCGGAAATGATAGGATCATAAGCCGCCATTTTCCAACAACGTGGTCGCCACGTTCCCCCGACTTAAACCCGTGTGATTTCTGTCTTTGGGAGTACCTGAAGAATGTTGTTTATAGCGGGCGGATTCAGAATCTAGCCGACTTGAAGGCAAGCATCACACAACACACCCATTGCATTAGTACAGATACCCTCCGATCTGTTGTGGAGCATGCCGTTTTGCGCTTCCAATTAGTAGCGGAACAAGGCGGAGGGCATATTGAGCAACTTATGCCTTAATAATCAGTAAGGTGTTTGTTCCATGAAGGTCTTTTTTTTTTCCTTTTTTTTCATTATCGCTGTCGTCGCTGTAAACACGTAGTCTTGTATTTTCGCTAATAAATTTTTAGTAAATCTCTGAACTCTATTTTTTTCCTTTTGGCAACATCATTCCTATGTTTAACCCTTTAACGGGCGGTGGTCACAAAAAAGGACACCCAATTTTAATTCTAAAACTGACAAACGGCACCAAGAATATTTAATTAAAATTTTCCTTTCATTAAGAACCAGAAAATAAGCAAGTTTCTTTTTACTAAAGGATTCGTTTGTAAATTCCGGTGTCAGTCTATTATTTCATCATTTTGCAAACAAATTTACACCGCGCCGGAAAGGGTTCAAGAATACATTTTTGGTCTTTCTCCTGACATTACCCTGACAACGCCATCTATCGGCACAATTTGTAACTATTTTTTTCCCTTCGCCAAACAAAATTCCATTGCCTCACGATTGTTCTGCTAAAATATCAAGTCTTTCTGACCAGTAGTTTTAAAATTATCGATTTTTGAAATTGTAACTTTAATTATAATCACCCGGTACGTCTATAGCATACGGTAAAGAAATTTATCATGAAGATTATCGATTAGGAATACTGGTATGAACGATAAATTTTTTCCTATATACTATGACCCCTGCAAGTATAATACATTCTATGTTTGTGTCATTAAATAATGTGCGACATAAATGTTTTTTTTCTTAATTTACTTGTGGTCCATAGAGCCCCATGCTGCGGACCATTGTACCCCGACCTCGGGGTGCAGTGGTCCACTTCGTCACTTGCTATTTAAAAAAATATAGTAAAAAAAGTAAACATAATTAATGATTTTGAGTGAGTGCAATTTAAACCCTAATATATACATAATATGCACGCATTTTTTCAAACACAAAAAACCAGTATTTTGAGAGTAAACAATCAAAATTTACAAAAGTGGTCCATTGTACCCCGGTCTCCCCTATATTTATATCATATAAGAATGAACCTAAACATGAGAATATTTAAGAAAAGTTTTTGTTTTTTAAATAAATTCGAAATTATTGTAATATTTAAATTTTTGAAATTTTATATATATATGTGTGTGTGTGTGTGTGTGTGTGTGTGCGTGTGCGTGCGTGTGTGTGTAGGAGAAACAATAATTTATGAAACATATTTATTAAAATATATTATGAAATCCTACTGATATGTAATATGAAATATTGTTGAAAGGCGATTGTCTATGAAAACAAGAGAAGCCTCGTCGACATATTTGAACACCATGAGCATAGGTACTTCAGTTTCACGCATAAAAAATGTTGCAATATATGTATTTAATACAACATTTTCTAAAAATTTAATAAAATAGGGTGGAAAACATGATATAAATACAATTGTTTTCGAAAAGTAAAGATACCGCTCAGACAGCCGGAAAGCAAAAAAATTAATGAGCGCTTCATTGTGCATAAAATTTTGAGACAGTTTCGTTTGGAAATATTTTAAATTCTATTTTTTACAATTATGTAATATATATATATATTTTTTTTTTACTTTTGATATAATTTATTTAAATGAAGTTGCGAAATCCGCAAATTAAAAAATGCTATTTATTCTTACTTTGTATTATTTTTTTTAAATCGTCATTTTATGTTTGTGCTTAACCCTTTCCGGCACAGAAAAATTCTTTTCGTAAAATGAGAAATTATTGACTGACACCGGAATTTTCAAACGACTTTTTTAGAAAATAACAACTCCTTATTTTAAGCTTTCATTGTAGAAACAAAATTTTATTAAAATATTCTTGGTGTCGAATGCAAGTTTGGAATTAAAATTAGGGAGACCACTGAGCCGGAAAGGGTTAAACTTTTGAGACGGACCTTATTTGTCGTTTTTTTTTTTCATTTTTCCCCTTGCTTTTTTCGTTTATATTAAAACTAATTTTGAAGTTTGGCTTTATTTTAGAAAATACATATTACATATTCATTTATATATATATTTACTAAATACTACCAATATGCGGGCATAGGAAATTTAATCAACTACAAAATATCATTCGATTTTTCAAATTTCCTAATTTTTTGAAAAATTGTTTATTTACTTACATATAGCTTTGATTAAACATTTTTTTCACGTACCGTCATGTAAATCTATTGTAAAAATTTTAGTTAACGATATTTTTTTGGCAGTTTATTGTTCGAGTTAGATTTAATGGCATTAATTTATTTATATTAATAAATTAAATTTTAATTGATACTTTAATATAGATTTATTTATATTTATATGGATTTCATACTTATTTAGAATTTTTTCTTATAACTTATTAAAGAAATAATTTCTTAAATAAAATGTTCAAAAATATATAATAAAACATTGAATACAACATCTCATCATACTGCAGTTTATTGTAACATTAGTGGCAGAAAATGTAACCAACATTAAAAAAAATAAAATAAAGAAAAATCTCTTGGGCTTTTACGATCTAGAAAGATGTATCGACCTTAAAATCTATATGGGTGTAAAAGTATAGCTCTATGGATGCTGTATTAGGTAAATTTTTGATTTGACGAGTAAAATTTTCATTATTTTATGATGTGTATTGTATGTTTAATTTAGTAATTACATCTGTAGTTAACAGTCCAAGCAATTATTTGCATTTACTAATATTTATTGATTTTAACTATGTATAAGCAATAACTTCATGTTTTTAAAACATATTTGTTTATTTATAATAAGATAAAGGTATTTAAAATAAAAAATATATGCAAATTCCAGTCAACCCTTGGGATGAAATGTTGCAGTTGTTTGAAATATGTTAATCCACATTTCTGAAAGTTTTTTTTTTAAGTTATATTATTTTTCGATAATTTTTTTTTAAAAATTGCTTTGTATACAAAACCAAGTGTGAGAATATCCAAACAGCTGAAAAAAAGAAATATTTTCAATTGCTTTCTCCATCCTCAATATCTAGAAATATCCCCTCACCTTCATTAGGGTACAAAGGGTGCAGTGACACCTTCGTAGGTGAATTTAGAATCTGAATACTATTTTTTCATTTTACGTACAAAGAGAAAAACAGAACAGAATTTTAGTTAATATTTTTAAATTTTAAATCTTTGTGTGTGAGGAGGGGTGTAGGAAGAAGTAATTTTAATGGGGGAGAAAAATTCAGATGGTTTGTTTTTTATGTATTTATTGCAACTATAGTGTAAAACACAGAGCATATTTTTAAATAAAAGCTTAGAGATAGATTATTAAAAACCTTTATTAAACAATTATTACAAATAAATGCTGGGAGGGGGGAAGCGAAAATTTTGGAGGTGGAGGCTTAATTTACATGTTTTATTTTTATTTATTAATTATATCTAAAAAATAACAAACAGAGCAAATTTTGTTTGAAAATTTTAAAAACTTTTAGGGATTATGGTCATTGTATGCCAGAGGAGAGAGGGAAGGAAGCGTAAATTTCAGCAATAGGGGAAATTTAGAGAAATGATTATTTATATAATGTCACAAAAACAGTAATAAAGGTAGAATCATTTTTTATTGTAATTTCAAAGGTATTGTGTGATAGATCGAGGCAAAATATTAAGGGGGGGAACTGAAAATTTTGAAACTAATATAATTAATGGATGAGTTATTATTAATTCATAATAAATACAAATGTCGAAAACTTAAAAAAAAGGAAAGATTTAACATTTTATGTACTAGAGGGGCAATTGAAAGAAGGAGACATTTCGCATGCATGTGAGTCTTTGGGTGGGGGATTTATCTGATTGATTATATAAGTGTTTTATTGTTTATTTATATCTTGTATTGTGTCCTTTTTCTAGAGTAACAGTAAAAAGAGAAAAAAACTATTTTAATGATGTTAAACCATATATTTTGAGAGAGGGGCTGAAGATTACAAATTGACGGAGGCAACGAAAAAAAAAGAGGAAATAGTCACCAGAATAATAAGTGGAAAATTCTCATCCCTGTAAAAATAAAATGATGTAAAAAAAGAAAGTTAAAATTTAATAAAAACTTACCTCCTCTTTTGCCACGCCAGCCACTCCCTCGGCACCTTCCAAACAGATTTAAATTCTGTTCACAATCTAATATAAGTTAGAACATTGTAAAATCAAAAATGAATCACATACAACCACTAGGAAAGTCAGAAATGATATTTGGCCACATGATCGCGATATGGGACTACTGTGCAACGTCTCTCTTCTATATCGAAATGAAGCGATAGAGCTCAGAATCATGCCCTAAGAAAAACTCAATTGAGTGTTTGCGTTAAATGATCCATTAGTGGGCGTGGTAATAAATTTTTAATCATTACTCACTGAGAACACTTTATATATTTTTAGTTTCAACTAGCGTAATTGTAGGAAAATTTTCATGCGGTTTGTTTTAAAACAAGCTATAAAGATGTCAGGTATTTCAGATCTCCAATAGGGTAGCGAGTAACACCTAAAAATCAGCTAAGCTAAAATAAACAAAAGTGACTTTATTTAAAGATATAAACTGGTCACATTTGTCCTTTACAATATAATATAGATTCGTCGCATTATCAAAGAAAATGTCAGCAATGTCCAACAACGTAACGCAGTCTTTATTCAAAGGTGAACTTAGATGTTAATGATCATAATTAATTGTCCACCTCATAAATGAGTCCTATGATTCCACAATAGAGTTCTTAAAAACCCTGTAGTAGGCATTGAAATTTGCTGGATTTGCAGTTCTGAACAGGATTGTTCTTACGTTCATATGGTTGTACGATTCACTTCCCTCTTACACCTTAATTTCACTGTAGGTTGCACCGTAAACTGATCCCTAAAAGATTAGGTGATTGTCCTCTTAGGACTTTCTAGATGAGAACCTTCTGAAGTATATCTGTGTGCAGGATGCACGGTTTTATAACTAAGAGCGGGATGCACTCATTACACTGTACTCATGTACCGATCCTTGAATAGATTCACAATACTCCGACCTGACGTCGACAGTACGATTCACGTTGTCCTGGCGAAGAACTCCGAACACACGATCTCACTCTCCGTTCTCAGACTTGAATCCTTGCTTTTTCTTTCTGCATCCTGTTCCTCTCTCAATGTGGGAAGGGTGTGGAACTATTCGGGGATCTTCTCTTCCCACCCTCTCTCTCTTCCATTCAGATAACCTTTTCTGCATGATTTTCAATTTCACCTTCCACGTGCCTTCACGTTCCAAGGAGAACTATGGGAGGCTTTCTAAAATGTAGCTAAACTATTGAAAGATAAGATGAATTGCTTTTCCTGAAAACTATTTCACAGACACGCTAAAAGTATTGCTCACGGCCAGTGTTGCCAGTGGGCTACTTTTTTTTAATTCCGTTTTCTTGATTGCCACCAGTTTTTTGAGAAAGTAAAATTCGCCTTATTTAATGCCAAAATACATAAGGCAAAAATAAGAGGAATTAAACTATTTCAAAAAAGTGGTGCCAATGAAGGAATCTGAATTTTAAAACAGTAGCCTACTGGCAACACTGCTCACGGCTGCTGTGGAATTTCCGTAATATTTCTTCTTTAGCTGAGGAAAGGGATTCAATGTCATATTAAAAAGAGGGGTTTCTACAAAGCAGATATCATTGCTCATTCATACACCGTAATTTCAGGCGTATACTCCGTGGATCAAACAATCATATTTTGAATCAGAAATTTTGTTTTATAAAATGTAACTTACTAGATCTCTGTAAATATTTGACTTCAATTATTGAATAAAATTTCTGGGTTGAAACATGATTATTTGATCTGCGGACTATATGCCGGAAATTAAGCTACTCGTTCCTAGAATAAAATCGAATATTTTGAAGTTTCAGAAGTAGTATGGCCCTTTAACTTATTTCTGTGCTCTTTATTTGATTTATTTGATGAATAAATTTCTAGTTTGAATCAAAACATATTTCTTTGATCTTGGTCAAATTAACCGCTATGGCCATTCTAGTGTAAAAAAATCGATTATTTTTGAACACTTGAACGGCCATGAGCGTTCATTTTGACGGGTACAAAATGAATATATTTTGTTTCCAACCAAAACCTTCTTCATAAAATAAGGTAAATATGAATATCAACCACACATACGTTACATATAGAAGTTAAATAGTTTTAGCTGAAATTTCTGGTATAAAATATTTTTTTAAAACTTCAGTAAACGGCCATTCTATTGATAAAGAAAAAAGTGGTGAATGTTTACCTAGGCAGGAATCAGGCCCTAGGGTCAATTAACCGCATTACTCCACATACGACTTCAGTACACCGGTCTAGGAAGCTCTTCTTTGTTCGGGCAGGTTAGCTTAGGACGGAGTTCATAACGTTAGATCACGCGATCTCTGCCCACCCAATCGGCCGAGAAAAATTTTCTAGGATGTAGGGAAACAGAGTACTATCTCAGTCGATTGAGTCAGACGGATATCATGTGATCTGACTTCATGAACTCCATCCTAAAGTGGGAAAAACAAACAAGAGTTCTCTCGGCTGGTACTTAAACCTTCTTTGCATGAGTTTTTCTTTTACAATTGTGTTTTTTTATACATATATTAAATATTAAACACCAGAAATTTTAAGATAGATTTTTAACTTTGTTCAGCAACATAGTTCACGAAAAAATTAGTGGATTAATATTTCTATATAAATATAGTGGTGGCGAAGTAGTTGATTTATTTATTAAAAGTTAAATAAACAGTGATGGAAATTTACATCACTATGTAATTAAGGGTTAAGTCGTCGTGACTAATCGAGAGAAACCTGTATGATAGAATTCTTTTGAACAGAGTAAAAAGAGTACAACGCATTGAAGAAAGCGTGTTTTAACTGGGTATATTTATCTGTACAAAATATTTATCAGACGCAGAACTTTACTTTTAAGCAGCTATTGGAATTTTAAATATGTGTCTTAAAAATACTGATATCAAATTTTGAATGACTCTATATAATTAATTTAAAATATATATATGTACGTTTTTTATTCCATCATTTTCTATTTTGTTCTATTTCTATTCCAGATGTAAACATAATTTTCAAAATAAAAATATGTATAAAATTTATTCACTGATGCTTTTTCATTCACATCTCTCATAAATTCAAAAAATGGGTTTTAAAATAAATATCTTAATTCGAGTGACGCCTTGATGTGACTTTAAAAGGTTTGCATTAAAAGTCAATTTAAATTATTTTTGTTTTGTCTTTTAATATATAATTATATATTCAGAAAATACTTTTAATTTTCTAATACACTGTTAAATATATCGCACTTTCACTGAGCCTATATTATGTAATGAAATGTATTTGTTTCAATAAATTGATTAACTTTTGCGTCACGCTATCCAAAATTGTAAGTAAAATTTGTATAAATGCCATGACAACACACTGACATCCTCACAAAACATATAGTGGAATCATATTTAGGAGTAACTATCCCCTCTGGATGGCTGAAATTGCCCTGCAGAATGACTCTGGATATCAGAACGGCATACTTATAGACGTCCTGCGGATGAAACTTTATGACGTTTCTTGGACAATTATAGAATGAGGAAGGCGGAAAAAAATTACTAAAGAAGTCTAATGCACACGTGTGTCCTGTAAAATAATATAAATGCTTTTCTAAGGAGAATATAACTGGATAATTCCTTTTTGTATCCTCTGGATATCTAGTGGATAGTTCTCATAAGGTATGACAATTACAAGATCTGTATGATCACTATATGACGTCCGGAGGACATTTTTCGTTGTATGGGTGTTTACTTTTACGCGAAAAAGATCTATTGTGGTAACAAATTTATAAAATCTGTAGGACGTTGCGAATCCCGATGAGGCTTATATTAAAATTAAGTATATTTCTCTTTTTACATGATCACAGGATTAAATGTTAACGGACATTAAATACGACTTTTTAATAGTAGTTTACTCCTTATTTAACCACAGGAATAAAATTGCTATTAAGAAAAGAAGTTTAAAATGTCCTTTAGACTTCTAAACCTATGGTCGTGTAAAAACGAAGTAATGGATTTTAGCCGAATTATTGGGTAGTGACAACGGCTGAAAAACCAGGAACCACTATTTTTAATACCGTAATTTCCGGCGTATAATCCGCGGATCAAACCCAGAAATTTTATTCAATAATTGAAGTCAAATATTTACAGCGATCTAGTAAATTACATTTTATAAAATAAAATTTCTGGGTGGAAACTTAATTGTTTGATCCGTGGATTATACGCCGGAAATTACTGTAGTCGGATTTACCTTACTTAAACCATTTTTTTTTTGCATTTAAAGAAATGTGACGATTAACATTAGGAAATACTGCTACCGAAATTTAACAAATAAAATAAAATATTTGAGACCACCTTGTATTAACCCTTTCCGACACAGACAAAGTCTGTTCGTAAAATGAGAAATTACTGACTGACACCGGAATTTAGAAACGGCTTTTTCAGTAAATAAGAACACCTTATTTTAAGCTTTCAGTTTAGAAACAAAATTTTATTAAATATTCTTGGTGTTGAATGCAAGTTTGGAATTAAAATTAGGTGTGCCCAGAGTGGGACCACTGTGCCGGAAAGGGTTAAAGTTGTTTTGAAATAATGTATATATTCAAAAAATATTAATGAATCTTATTAGCTTTGAACAGCGTTATACAACATACGGTCCGCTATTTTCGCAGAGTACAATTCTTCTTTTTTAATGACAGAAATTTTGCGATTTGGTAAGGTGAACATTTTTATTAGAAAATAGTGGGACAACACTTTTTAGGCAAAAAGTTTGGACACTCCTCACTAGGAATTTTAGAATAAAGAATTCAAAAACATAAAAATGTTATTTTAATAAATTTCGACATTTTATTTATCTCAATATCTGTACGTTATCTTAATTTCATTTATTTATTTAAGCAATCATTTAATTGGAAAATGGTATAAACATTTTTCATGTACACTGAACTGTAATTATATTTAATTATCAAAGTCTTTGAAAGTCAGTGATGTTGCAAGTTGCTTTCATTAATACTTTTCTGATCTTTTTAAATTCATTGAAGATTTTTATAATTAATTTAAAGAATCTTTTAATTTTCACATCATTTTCACAAAGAGATTGATTTTCTAATTAGAGTTTAAGGTTATTACTTTTTACATTTTATTTTTTATTTTTTTCATTTATCAAACATATAGGATTTTTAAAGTATACGTATCAATATATTTTTTGAATTAAGTACTGGGAATATTGAAAAGATAGTTAAGGAAATTTATGTATTCCATAAATATCGAAACTTTCATTGATGTTTTCGTTACATTATAAAATATATACCAATTTATTGGTAAAAAATATGTAAAATTTAAAGTAAATATTACAGTGCCCAGATCGCTTAAAGATTTTTTAATTGTTGCAAATTCATAACTAATATGAATTTTTGTCACAATAGTTCCGAAACAAAATCTTTAAATTATTCAAACGTAAAAATTTGCTATTGAATCAGCATAAGATTAATATTAAGAAATATTTGTTACAGAAACTCATAGACGTTTGTAGTTATGCATATTTCTTATAGTAGCGAAAAGAACATATAATAGCGCCCTTTTGGTCAGGTTTAACGAACACATGGTCCTTAAGCTTAAATGAAATTTATAGACAGAGTGCTTACTTTTTCGTGCCGCTATTTCAAAATAATAATATTCGTTGTATTTAATAGTAGAATTTGTAATGAAGTATGATAAAGACAATTATTTCAAAGGTACATTTAGCACATCTAAGCACACTGATAGAAGTATAAAACAATGTATAAAATCTTCACAAAGAAATTAAAAGTGATAAAATGAATATTTATTTAATTTACTCCCTCTGGAACGTTGCATAAATAAAATAATTGTTTACTTAAAATGGAAGAAAAATCGCTAAACACTCTCCTTTTTTTATTTGGCTAAAACTTTCCCTTAAAATAGATATGATTTGAGTTTTTAGTATGATAGAGGTTTATATCATTGCAAATGCAGAGCAACCATTGTTCTATTTTTCAATCTATCTTTCATTGGAATAAAAAATTTAGACCATAATAAAAATTAATTTAAATTAAGGATATTAAACCTTTCTGCCTGAAAGTCGTTAGCCACCACAAATTCCTAAATGTAATATTCAAGACTCACGAGATTTAATCCCAAAGCGTTTTTTCCTTAAATGAAGCGACTTTTTTTATATTAAAATAGTGGTATCATGGTAACACACGGTACACAATTTGGGGAAACACAATTCTTTGAAAACGCATATATTATATTCCAGGTTTTTAATCTCCTGGGGTTACGAAACTAATTTTTAAGTTATAACAATTTTTGTTGACAATGCGAGTGCCATTAATTTAAAAAATATGTAATAAACAAATCAGCAACATGCGCACAATCTTTTGAATTCCCAACGTGTATGGCACTACTATTTCCAATTAGAAAATTCCTATTTAATTTTTAAATATCAGAATTTGTAATAACTTTATATATACGCAGAATTTTTTATATTTTTTTGCAATTAAATAAGGCGAAACACACTTAAAAATTGTGGTAGAATTATACGCAACCTGACATCAATATTGAAATAAGAAAAATTAAAAGTATTTTTCAGTACATTACAAAAATGATATAAAAATTAGTTTGTCCTTGTTTTTATTTTGAAGAAACTTTTTTATACTAAAAACATTTTGAAAAATAAGGAATTCGTGTGTAAGATACCATAACAATAAAAAAGTACAAAGATGATTTCCATCGTTTTGAAGAATAGACCACAGATTAAAATAGTATACATGGTGCCCAGAATTAAAACACCCCTATTCCAACCTCTCTATTTGCTGAACGACTCAGTGTATTAGCTTCAAATTTTCAACACCACTGATTACTGTGCCACTATTGAAACGCTGCCGAAGAAATTTCTGTACACAGACTTCAATGTGTGGAGGTGCTCCACCTTACATAAAGGTATTTGAGTCAAGACATTGCCACTCTTGCAAATGGGGAACAACAAAAGTTTCGAACATCATTTTGTAACTGCTGGCCGTCACAATGCATGTCACAGGGCCATTGCAAATAATCTGTTCGAAAAAGAAATGTCAAAGAATGAATGTGGCTGGGAATCCACAACCGCCTAACTTTCGGTGAATGGAGTGGAATCTCTTTTAAGGTACAGGAGTTTTCAGTTTCTCAAATACTAGAGTTAAGGGTGTTCACTGTTTTATTGAGGTGGAAATGGGCCGCATTGCTCCACAGATCTGCCATGGCCATGATGCATCCACTTCAACTATTCAACTTCACTTTTTTCATATTTTCGTTGTACAGTGTCATCTATTGGTATTTCTGGAACTGTTTTTTTCGCGTAATCCGTTCTCCCATGTCTTGAATAGTATGTTCAGAAAATTTGAAGCCTTTACAGTGAGTAGTTTCGACATATAGAAAAGTCAGAATAGGGGTGTTTTAATTCTGGCCACCCGGTACTTACCATATATACCGGCGTATAACGATCAGTTCAAACAAACGTAATTCGAACCATACATTTTTGTTTAAAAAATAAATTTAAATATGTTTGAAACAGCAATAAGCTACGTTGTGCTAACGGTAGAACGGCCGGAAATTTTACTCTAATCTTATATTACAAGTTTACACCAGAAATTTTTACTTAAACCTTAATTTAATTTAAGAAGACATTTCCGGTTCCAATAGAATATTTATTTGGTACCTTACAAAATGACCGCTATGGCAGTTCTAGTGTTAAGTAATTTTTCTTGTTCGAAATATGTTTGTTTCAGCCTTGCGTTATTCGCCGGAATATACGGTGTTAACCATTTCAGGTGGAAAATAATTTTGTTAGCAAAAATTTGAAATGATTGAAAGCCACCAGAAATAACGAACAAATTGATTTGAAAGTTAATAAATGATTTTGTTCACGAAAAGTGTAAAAGAAAAAGGTTTATTTATGAATACTATAGCAGCATTAAAATTCGGTGTTTAAAATTAAGTCATGTGAATAACATACCGCCGTCCTTCAAATGGCGATAAACCTCAGGACTTAAGTTCTCGTAAAAAGAGTATATTTAAAATGTTCTTGTCTTTAATCGTTTCCAATTTATATTACGCTGGTGTGATGTGCTTTATTATTTTTGATTACGGAAATTCGTCGTTTAACTTAATCGTCATGCCGGATATACTCACGGGCAAAATTTGTGAACAAATTTTTTCGCTTACGTGACCCCGACAGGCTCCACATAATTTACTCCACATAATTGTAATTCTATCTCGCACCACTTTCTCAAAAGAAAAATCTTTACTACATTTTAACAGCGCTTGCAAGAGAAATATAATGCAAAATTTATACTTTAAGAATAGTGGTGCGAATAAATTATATAAATAGTTGCCAATGGCAGCCGTTATATCATGGTTTATTCAATTTTTTTGTCACTCAAGAGATTATTTTAAAATCAATTACTCGTCTCGCCTGATACCTTCACGAGCAGTGTAGACTACTTTCCAACATAGTTAAAAAGTGTTTATGAATTCGGTTTGTCTGTCCGTCTGTCTGCCGCTGTCCGTTCTCCAACTCTTGTAAATGTACCCTGATTGCCATACAATTGATATATGTTATTGAGGTTTACTATGACATGTTCGGTATTGAAAATGAAGTACGTAGCACCTATACTCCGTGTACAGCAATACTTAAAAGAATGCTGACACATTATCGTCTATGGGGGGGGGGAACCGTTCGCAGTGCATTTTAGTGATGTTACACTACTTCAAATATATTAAAATTGATATACATCGCTGAAGTGTCCTACAAGATGCTTACTATCTATATATACCATATCTATATAATATGGTACATGTAGCACTTAAAATTAGTTTACAGGGAAACTCAAAAGAATTTCCTTATTTTACTGTATATGAGGAAAAGTCGTTTGCGGTGCATTTTAATAATGTTATACTATTACAAATATAATGAAACTTACATCAACTTGTTAAGTGCACTAAGACATGTTTTCTGTAGAATATGAAGAGTAAAGGATTTCTCATAAATTTACTGGGGAACACAAAATTATTCGGTTACATAATGGTCTACGGAGAAAAACTGTTTGCAGACTATTTTAATTATGTTACACTATTTCAAATATAATGAACTTGATATACATTACTGAGGTTTACTACAAGATACCTGTTGTAAATATGATGTCCATAGCATTTATCGTTCATTTACAGGGACAGAAAAAATATTTCGGATGCAGTACTGTATTCGAAGTATAGTCTATAAGAGATAAGTGCTGGGATTACGATTTCAGTTAGGTATGTGTTTAACTAAATTTTACATACTATGTGGCACGTGTAAATGCTGTAGATCAATAACAGGGCTACACAAAAGACTTTATAAGCATTACTGTGTATCAGTATAAATTGCTTAAGTTTTTTTTAATCGAGTTATGCATTTTGAACGTAAAATATATTTAATACACTAAGAGATGTTTTTTGAAAATAAATAAAATCATTTACAGGGCCACTCAAAGAACTGGATACATGGCCGCTTATATATGATAATTTCTGGAAGTATGATTTCATTTTTTTACAGCATCTTTTGCCTGAAATATACTTTAGATGAATATGTGGCGTGTATAAAAATCTTAATGTAATATATAGGGCTGTCCAAAAAAAATCAAACATTTTTCCGTCTATTCGTAGAAACTGCTGAAGATGAATGTTCGACTGTGTTATGTGTTTTCTTACTAAACTAAATTTCAACATACTATATAGTGTATATATACGAACTTATAAATTGTACGCAAGTCTGCTCAAAGAATTGGAGTCATTTTCTGGCTATGGCCTTTAATTGCTGAAATCTGGTATTCAAATGTGCTTTGCGTTTTCTAAAATGTTTACTTAGGTATCTTATTTATCTTATTAAGCAGTGAAGGTCTGTTAAAGTATTCTTAAAGTGTTGGAAAGTTTTTCAGAATCTATGCTTGATGCATGATTTTACTTTCTTGTTTAAAATTGAGATTGTTTGATTTCCATCAGTTTTTTTAAAACAGTATAATCGCATTAATTAATCTTGCATTAAACAAGGCGAATATTTCTACTTAAAAAGTGGTGGCAATCAAGAAATCTTAATTTTAAAATAGCAGCTTGTGTACAACAAAAAAGGCCAAATAATAGGCAAATAAACTTTTGTGATTTTTGTAATTTTTTATCCATCCTAAATATTTTAAATAATAAAAAAATACACTGCTTCTTTTACTTAATTAACTCAGAATTGTATGAATAATTAAATGAGGCAATGAAAAAATCGACTATTTTTAAAAGAATTTTCGGAATATTAAGCGACTATCAATTATTAGTTAACACGAATATTAGTATTTAGAAATAGTTTTTAATGCGTAAGTCCCCATTGGAAATCCGTTTCAGGATAAACTATTCCAGACTGCATATTTTTGTCTCGCTGGTCTTTTATTATTCAACAAATATTATGCGTCAATTCCTTATTTATAACTGTCTATAGTTTTCGCTCAAGAAAGATCATATATAGTAACAATTGCATCCAAATAAAAAATACATACAGCAAAATTTAAATTTTCTGGAAAAGGAAGATGTAAGTTTAATTATAATGACAATTTAAAATATTTGTTTTTGGAAATAAATAAAATAAATTGGGTTATTTTCATTAAAAAATATTTTCAACTCCACATATGTATTGTCTATATTAGATTTCTGATTCATATCGCAAAAAAATCAAAACACGGAATTTTAAAAGAAAATATTTTTAAAACACGAAAAGAAGGTTTTCTTTTACTCCATATGAAGTATCAAATAATAACGTTTCAAATTTTACATCTGATTTATTCTTAGAGAAAACTTTACGATATATAAATAAACTTTTGCTTTCTGAAAGTATAGATTACAAAGTAACAATATAGTTCTATCATATTTTGAAATCACATTCTTCGAGGATATTCTATAAAGTTACATAAATATCTTGTATCTAAAACATGAGAGTCAAGGAAAATAAATTCTCTGTCTTTCATTTTACATCAGAGGCGTAGCGTCAAGGGGGGCACGGATCACTTTACTACCAGTATTTTTATATACTATATTTGGCCTTATTTAATTCATACCGTTCAAAGATTAAATAAGGCTAAATGTAATATATAATTTTACTGGTAGTAAAATGATCGTGCCCCCCCCCCCCTGACGCTACGCCACTGTTTTACATTAATACTTACTGCATTTTATGCCTTGTTTTTCGCAAACTAATTAAAGACTTGTTGTGTCTTCACGTAGAATTTCTTAGTGAAAGACCTGATAGAATTTCGAAAGACTTATTAAAGCTTTTTCCATCTATTTGTGTCAAAATTATAAATAACTCTTTGCAGTTATTTAATATACACTTTGTAACAGTAAATGGATATTTATTAACACTTTGAAGCAAAGCCATTATATGTTAAGTCTGCGCAGATTAATGAAAGAAATTTCGCAAGTTGAAAATAGCGTCCTGTTACGAATGGCAGTATTTTTGCATGGTGGGAAATGAAAAGTTTACACCAGGAAAATCACAAAGAGAAATTGGGTCACAAAAATACAGTTAAGTATAAACAATTGGATCTATCGTGGACTTTGTATTGTAATGCCAGCTGCTGTAATGTCAGTGAGATGGATTATGTTACTTATGAATTACTTGTAGCTATTCTTTTTTCCCTTCAAACCTTTGTTTGACAGTTCGTTACAGGAGAAGAAGTGTGCTTATGTGCGCGAACAGAATTTACATATTGTGTATCTGCAGCGCCTTTCTGTTTTGACTACTGGCCGCAGGAGAGGAATGTAGGGCTAGTTGCGCTAACAAATTTAACGCGTACTGCGCACGCTCTAAATATAATCTCTCTGCTTTTAAGGGCAGTGGGATATTATATATTCCACATAATTTTAATTTCAAATAACACTTGGCATAAGAAAATTTTAATAACATTTTGCTTTTATAATGTACGTGAAGAAAAGCATTTAGTTGCAGAGGCGTAGCGTCAAGGGGGGCACGGACCACTTTACTACCAGAATTTTTATATACTATATTTGGCCTTATTTAATTCATACCGTCCAAAGATTTAATAAGGCTAAATGTAGTATATAATTATACTGGTAGTAAAATGATCGTGCCCCCCCCCCCCTGACGCTACGCCACTGTTTAGTTGTGTTTAAAGAAATTTGTTCGTAATTCCTGATGTCACTCAATCATTTCTACATTTTAAAAATTATTTTGCCCATGAAATGGTTAAACACTCTCAGAAAAGTATTTTATGACTGCATGTAAAACATATTCTACCAAAATTGAAACAAAAAAAATGTCACGATGTGGGTGCGTACAGTTCTAACGCAATTTTCAAAAATCATTTTACACCATATTTTATCACAGAAAAATCTTTCTTCGGTTAATGCATATTATACGAACGTCAGGATTTCTTCTCAAGCTAAAGTGATACACCGTGAAACAAAAATCATGTTTATTATTAGAATTTTTTAAACAAAATATTACTTAATATGGTGTCGTACCTATTTGGGATCATTTTTATATAAATTTTCTGGTACAAACATGACTGTTTTATAAG
This sequence comes from Maratus michaelseni, assembly GCA_963931845.1. Classification (NCBI taxonomy): domain Eukaryota; kingdom Metazoa; phylum Arthropoda; class Arachnida; order Araneae; family Salticidae; genus Maratus; species Maratus michaelseni. Next base: position 228,273,086 of record OZ007586.1, read on the forward strand.
ATGTGTTTAAAAGTGAAATAAACATCATGGTACCACAAAATTTATTCATGAAAATATGTGTTAATTTTATATAGCCTTTGTGTTACTGAATTTCTTGAACAAAATTTACTGCTTAAAATGTATTTGTGTGATTTTAGAAAAAAAAAGAATTTGGGAGCTATGTGTTTCGCAATAGCATTTTTCCTGTCAGGCACAAATCTACTAATAATTAGGCAATGGATATCAAATATATCCTCAGGCATTAATAACAGATGACAAAAGAAAAAGTTGCATGCTTAAAGTGTAAAGAAACTCAAAAAATAATTCTCGGAAAAAATTGGTTAATAGCTGAAAGATTTCTAGTAGTCTGAAATAAAAATATTAAGCAAAGATTTATAATCTGAAACAGTTGTGCCATACTCTTTAGAAAGTCTAAGGAGTGTATTTACCTTGTCGTGATATAAATTGGTTTTATTTTTTCTCAAAGAAAAACATAGTTAATTTTATATATGGATGACATTCGATAAAAAAAAATTATGCTGTTTTACATTGTGCTAATCTGTATTAATCTAGAAATGTCTTATATAATCTGTCTAAATTTAGTTTATTTTAATGAAACATGTGGACTGTTTTGATTTTGAAACATAATCGTAACATATTCGTGTTCATTTTCGTATCTTGGCAGAAACTGCTGAAAGTGACTTTTTAATTGTGTTATGCGTTTTCTAACTAAACTATATTTTAGTATAAACTATGTAAAAAAATATAAATCCATAGATCCTATGCAGGATCATGTACGAAGAATTTGAGTACCTTTCCGGTTTTGGATGGTAGCTGCTCAAATCCGGTTTTCAAAATTGTTAAGTGTTTTTTTTTTTATTGTTTATATAGACTTGTTTGACTAAATTGTTTTCCTTATTAAACGGCGAATTTTGTTAAAGTATTCTGGAAGTGTTAGAAAGTGTTTCATAAACTATGTTTGACGCTCGATTTTCCTTCTCTTGTTTTTAATAGTTGCAAAATTTTAATTACAAAATAAATGTAATACTTTTCACCTTAATCTAATTAAACATTACCAACAACATCAAATTTTTCTGAAAAATTATTCCTTCATAAAAAAATTAGGAAGGGCAACTAATTTCAAAAATTGATGTTGTTTATTAAATTGGAAAATGTTTCTATGAAAAACGTTGCGACAAAAGTGAAAATTTTACTAGGTTTTACTAAACGAAACTAATTATCGCTGGCTGAACACGTAGGTAGTTTTTATCCTGTTTTCATAAAATGATTACTTAAAACTACTTCTCAATGAAATTAATGGAATTAACTAGCTTTAACAATGCATAGTTATTTTTTCTAAACTAATATGTTTTCAACTTTTTTAAATTAATAATTTAGAAATATTGCTATTTTGCAGTACCTTTGAACATGACAGTGAATGTAAAACAAATTTTATAAAATATATAATATTTCAGATCAATATGAAAATATATAATTCTTTAAATTATTTTATTAGACATGAGTTTTGTTTTGCAAAATATACATTCTTAAAATCAATTATCTTTGGTCAATTTTATAAAACAAATTAGCGGAAAATGGTAAATGTTAAACAAAATACACATTTTTACATTGGTGCGAAGAGTTACGGATTATGTATACCACAATTGTTTTTAAGTTTTCCTTTACCTTAATTAATTGTAAAATTTCTGCAGTTATCTTGGGTCGTACGGAATATTTTTCAAAGCAAAGCGCGGTGTCCGTCTACTTATATTTAGATATTGCTAATAAGGAATAACCTTGAATAACCCAGCTATGTAAATTTGGTGTTTTCTGCTTACGCTGCATAATTCTAGCTTGTGTTGTAGCATAATTTTTGTTTCAGTCCAGTGATAAGAATGGTGAACCAAAAAGTTCATTTTCGTCAATTATGCTCTTTTATTTTAATAAAGGTAAATACTAGTCAGACTGCTCGTAAAATTTGTGATGTATCTGGTCAAAGTGGTGTTTGAGATGACACAGTTCAAAGGTGGTTTGATAAGTTTAAGCGCAGAAATTAAAGACCCGAAAATGATGCCCGCTCTGAAAGACTATCACCATCTGTAAAGGAGGTCCTCTTATAAGAAGGTACCAAATGATCGTATACTGTACTTTTTGGAATATAAGTCTGTGTGGTAGCTTCTGAACTATGTACAGTGGATTTTCAGCGATGAAATGTATGGCGATGAAATTTATTTAAAAAATCTTCAAACTGCGTAATTCTTGATACCTATGATCGATCAACAATAATTCTTAAAATTTACGTCAAAAGATCTCTGCTGTAACCATCTGATTTATAAAAATGTACAATAATACTGATTTAATGAACCGTAATTTCCGGCTTATAATCCGCGATCAAGCAATTCTGTTTACACCCAGAAATTTTATTCAATAATTGAAGTTAAATAGTTACAGCGATCTTATAAGGTACATTTTATAAAATAACATTTCTGGGTCGAAACATGATTGTTTGATCCGCGGATTATACGCCGGAAAATACGGTACTGCTTTATTTCACTTACTAGTATAAAGTGACGGAGCAGCTTCTATTTTCAGTACCACTATTTCTAAACAATGAAATGCGTGGTAGATTTGTGCATCATTTACAAAGAAAGGCTTTCATAAAGATGGTTCCTGCTTGATGTGAAAGACAAATCTAAATCGTAAATAATAGTTTGAAAATAGTGGTAGCCATTAAAGAGATCGTCCGACCCAAAAATTACATAAGCAATTTTCAAAAACGAAAAAGATGCAATATATAATTATAATACTTCCAAAAGTTCAGATATGAAACGATTTTTTTCGCTTAAATTATAATATAGATCAGGGCTGTCCAACGCGGCGCCCTTTGTAGGTTTTCTTGGATCCCTTTCGAAAGTTTCCTGTTACTAGACGTTTTTAAAATAAAAATCCTTGAGATAGTTTAAAAAGATTCTTCTTCAAAAAATAAAAAGGTGCAACTTTAAAATGATTAGTGTTCCACATGTTTTTTTACAATAGGCGCCGTTAAATTTCTGGCTCCTTCCTCTACGAAATAATTTGAGATAGGCCTTTCTCAGATAAATTTAATGTTAAATTTACTATGATTTATGTTCTGTTATTCAATTATTTTTCACATCTAGCCCAACATAGTAGGTGGCCTTATGGCTCACACTGTGAAGTGTCTGTGTATCTTATAAGACGTGTGCGTGCATGCAGTCACCCCCTAACCAGTGTATCCAGTTTGGCCTCCTTTTTTATTCAGAAATTCCGAATTCATGCGAAAAATTCCGAATAGTATTTTTTGCTTTATTTAATGAAAAACATTTCCCGGTAACTTAAAGTAAAAATTCTTCCGGAATTTTCCGTAGAAATTCGAAAATTGTGGATAAAAATGAGGCAAAACTGGTAACTCTGCCTCCTACTACAGTGAGGTAATATTGTTCTCTATTTCTAGTTATGAGAATAATGGCGCTCTTCAATGTTTGCCACTAGATGAGATCCGTCCGCGCTTACTGAAAGGTTGGACAGCCCTGATATAGATGTTAAGTGGTGATGGGCGATTGCTCTATAATTATACAATCAAGAATAATCGTCATTATAGAAAATCATAGCTGCCAACTTTTACGCTTTTATGACACCACTAAAATTTAATAGGAAATGTTGCATTATTTATTTGCAGTTTATGGTGATTGAATAAGTCAAAATTTACAATTTAATTTTAGTGGTAAGAAAAAATTTAAAATTTGGCCATTATGGAAAATAACAATAATAAAGGTCATCGATTTGTTCCAAAATTCTAGAATCTAGATGTTGTACAGTAGCTTGTTTCACAAAACGCTAAAAATCTCAATTTTAAAACTGAGAGATATTTTCAGATTACATTTGATCGTAGTAATGGGGGATTGCTCGATTACACTACAATTGGAACAATTTGCTTATGATTAAGATTTGAGAAGAAAATAAGTTTTGCGTTGGGGCTGCCGGAAAGTCTACTATTTCTCATAGGAAGGAACGGATAAGTAGAATCGTGTCAGGCCCTTTTTCGGCCACACTTGATTTTTTTAAAATTATTTATTTTTTCTTACCTACGCGAGTGTTAGTGTTTGAACTGATGAAGTATGTAAAAATTTTATAATTTTTTATTTTCATTTCTTTGGGGGGATAAAAGTTGTAAATATTTATCCATAGGAATAGAAGCAGCGGCGTAGCGTCAGGGGGGGGGGGGCACGATCATTTTACTACCAGTAAATTTATAAACTAGATTTGTCCTTATTTAATCTTTGAACGCTATAAATTAAATAAGGCCCAATATAGTATATAAAAATACTGGTAGTAAAGTGATCGTGCCACCCTTGACGCTACGCCTATGAATAGAAGGCTTAAATTTCATCTGTAGACACTGGACGCGCTTGTGCTTGCATTTTTTTTTTTTAATTTTTTTTTTTTTTTGCACATTTGGATGGGGTCGGGCCTGGTACTTATTCATTTCGTCACATGTAGGGTCGGCATTTATTTTGTGTGAAAATAAATAATAAGGTACATTTGTTTAACGGAAAAAAAAATTAGTTTATTAAAGTACGGAGAAATATTTTTTAACATTTTGTTTTTTTGTAGAGAGTTAAAATTTTGTTTTTTTAATGTACGTTTCTAAAATTTTAAACTGTGCTCTCTTTTGAGTGAGGATTTAAAGGAATTAAAGGACGATTAAAAGGAATACAAATTATGGCAACTATGCTTTTCCTTCGTTTTTGTTTACAAAAATGAAGGTTGTGAAGGTTTCTCTGGAAGTGATTAATTAAACAAAATACAAAGGTCAGCAAATGTGTTTTTTTGCATACCCGAATGATTCATTATGCCCATCACTAATACAACCACTGGTCCGCATGCCAACAAGTTACCACTATTTTAGTAAATAATAATTTGCCTTATTTATTGACAGAAACTTTGCGATTACATTACACGCACCACTTTGGAAATTGCGGTGGCATATAACTTTCAAGAAAAAAAAAAGGTTGTGCGGCCCTATTCTAGAAGCATAATTAAAAAAACAATTCAGAAAGTATTTTCAAATGTTTTCTGCCAATCCAATTCATGACTGAGATCTTCTATTGATACACATATTTTTAATTAACTTTTCAAAAAAATATTCCGCTACTATGTCATTAATATCTTACTTCTGGCATATTTTAAAATACTTCTGTATTTTTTTCACCTACTTATCTCGAACAGGTAATAATATAAAATCGCACTTCAAGCTTTTTCAGACATCCTGAATGTAGTGCATGTTTAAGCTATGCTTTCAAACTTACTCTTAGTATAATGTTAAACCTGCTGAAACTGTCTTACAACGTAAAAAATTAGTTCGTAAAGCTTCTGAATATACTTATATAAAAAATGGTTGTTGGTGAACTCAACGGTAAATGATTTAGCCATAAAATATAAGTTTTCCAAACAAATATCACGTTATCACATATTTAGAATATAATTTACAGATCAGAATATCCAACGTGTTCTCAGAAACACATTATTCTACACATTCGGAATTATATTCTGTATACTAGGAAATTAGTGATGGGCATAATGAATGATTTTTTCATTCGAATTCATCATTCGGACATGCCCCAAAACAGAGTTTCTAACCTTCCTATTCTTTTTAATTCACTACCAGAGATTTTGTAAACAAAAACGAAGGAAAAGCATAGTTGGTAAAATTTGTATTCATCTTACTTATTTCTTCCTGCAGACATTTTTTAAAGCGAAACACATTTTTCATTTTTAACTGGCATTTAAAATAATTCTAATTAAAATCGGAAACTTATTTTTTTTTCAAAATTTCTGGTAGTAATTGAATAATAATAATAAAAAAAATCAAGTTTGAACAATATGCGCATGCCCGAATGATTCATCCGATAACTCAAAATAAATCGATATGTCCATCACTAACTGCGACTATTTTTTTAAATACAACTCCAGATTGGTTTCATATCTACATACGATTTTGAGGCGTACACTATACACTTTAGGTGAAGTTTCAGTTAACCTTTGATTACCCCTTTTCGGCACAGACAAAGTCTGTTCGTAAAATGAGAAATTGCTGACTGACACCGGAATTTACAAAATACTTTTTTAGAAAATATGAACTCCTTATTTTAACCCTTGGTTACAGAAACAAAATTTTATTAAAATATTCTTGCTGCCTTATGCAAGTTTGTAATTAAAATTAGGTGTACCCGGTGTGGGACCACTGTGCCGGAAAGGGTTAAGTGGCAGGGCACCCTGTCTCTCTGGTGGCTTTTTTTATATTACATCTAACCACATTTCACATCTAACCACATCATTTAAAAAAATTGTCCTAGATATATCTTGTATATATCCTAGTATAAATGTATGGCAGATATTGATTTTTAAAAACTGGTATTAACATAATAGAAAAATAGCCGATGGGACGTATGATGTCCCAACTTCGTAATTAAAATGTTAAATGAAGGATTTTGTGAATGAGCCTTTTTCTCATTTGAAGTCTTTTTCAGTAGCAAGTTAACTCAGAACTTTTAATATAATTACAAAAGTAGTAAGATTTGTTGAAATAATAACATAAAATTTATTGCCGTATTGTTGAATATAAATTCGTAGCAGATTGAAGAAAATCAATTTTTAAATAAAAATTTGGATAGTTACATTTTATTATTAAGCGCTCGATAAGCGTAGGATACTTTTTAAAAAATTCAGATTGCTTGATTGCCACCAATTTTTTTAAGTAGTATTCGGATTACTTAACGGCAGATAAATTAATGCGAACATAAAGCCAATTACACTATTTTAAAAAACTGGTGGGAATCAAACAATCTGAATTTTAAAAAAGTATCCTGCACTGCCCGTGAATGTATCGAGGACGACGATTAAGGGGTTAATATCTTATAACCTTTGAAAAACCTTCAAAAGAGATTTCCTTTACTTAAGTGTTTAAATTAATAAAATGTGTGGCTATAAAACATCTAGAGGTGGTATCGGTCCCCAATCTACACCCCTTCCTTAAGAGGACCCTTGGATGTTAATAGCAAGTAAAATGATACGCAAGATAACTGTATGGAACTACTGGTATTCATACAGAAGAGCCTGTTATTTTTTTCGAAATTGGTAACACAATTGGTTTACACAAAACTTGCGGAAAATGATTAGAATTTTAATTGAAATGAATATTTATGTTTCCTGATTAAAATTGTGAAATAGGCTTTCTGTTTCCTTTCAAAAGAAAATCTAAATTCTTACATTTCTTGTAAGATTTTAAAAATATCCATCTGGCGTTATTCCACTGGTGGGGTAAGACTGCATAAATTGACTTTTTGTAGAAAATTATTTATTAATAAGAATGTGACAAACAAATCATGTATTTATAATAATATTGTTGTACAGTGGTAGTTTAGAATGTTTAAGCTAAGCCTTGTTAAATTCTGTAGGAAATTCTGGCTTCAAGAAACAACTAATAATAAGGTATCCGATTTTACCCTACTTTCCCCTGCTTTGAAACAATTAACCTCTGGTCAGTTTTATAAAACAGTTCAGAATTCAATCGAAGACTATAAACTAAATTTCACGAGTTTATGCAATGCTTCTTAAATTTATCTGAAAACATCCCAGTTTTTATCCCTAAACTGCATGAAGATTTGACAACTATGCATACATTAGTTGGTCTCCATACAGTATATTCATTCGTTTAGAATTTAAGTATGTATTTTTATCATATTTAGGGATAGATACCACAACATTTAAAGAGTAATTTTTCTTACTTATTAGAAGATTGTAGTAATTACGTAAGGCGAATATATTAATTTAAATATTGTGGTAGCATGGAGCCTAATTTATTATTAAATATTACATTTTAGCTGATTCATATATACATCACTGACAAGCAAGGTCTCCATAAGCGCATACTCAGAAATTTTTGAAAAAATTACAGAATGTTCTTCTCATAAGTATATATGCGTTTATAAAAAAATTTCTGCGAAACCTCGATGTAAAGTCTGTAAAAAAATTTCTGTATGAAAATTTCGTTTATTTGGCGATTTATCACCGGTTGGCGACGGAATGAAATTTTTAAAAAATACGCTTTTATGACAAATACTCTTTAACTCGTTAACGCCCAACTGTTTTTACAGTTTTCTTAATTCTTCGACACCAGTTTTTCCCATGTAGTAATTCTGAGTTATTTAATGACTCAAAATTTGAGATTAGATAATGAGAAAATTTCCGTACTAAAATACTGGTATTGAAATTTTAAAGTTTTGTTCGGTTGTAGGTGATCTAGAAATATATCGCTGAGCGGTAATGGGTTAAGGAAAAACTTTTTGATGCTGAACTTGTTTTGTGTAAATTTAACTTAGATAATAAATAATTTTTTATAACTACAATTTTGTGTACACACTTATATATGTACATATCGTCGCTACCATGTCAAACTATCGAATGTGAAAATATGCATTTTTTATTATTTTTAAAAATGGGCTGATTGTCACCACTAAATGTTAAAAGTATTCTTCAGCAGGGTTGCCAGTTTGGCCTCCTTTTCTATTCAAAAATTCTGAATCCATACCAGAAATTTCAAATAGAAATTGTTGCATTATTTTATGACAGACATTTAGAGATTACTTAAAGTTAAAACCCTTTTCTCTAAATTTCCGGTATGAGTTCGTCAACGCTGGATAAAAAAGTAAGCCAAACTGGCAACCCTGTTCTTTACAGAAATTTTATTAATATTCTTATTAGGCGAAGAATTCTAATAAAATTTAGTGGTGACAACCGACCAATTTTTAAAAGTAATGTAAAATGCATTTTTTCACATTCGATAGTTAGACATGGTAGCGACGATATAATGAAATTTAATGATTGTATTTTACGATTTAAAAGAAATTGAAATCGATTAAAATTGTTTCAAGCTCAAAAATAAGCTTGATTCTAAACATTGTCAATTCAAGAAAGTTTTTGTTGCTATTGAAACAACGACTTCTCCGATATAAAAATGTATAACGAATCCGTTTGTCATCGGGCTTTTCCTTTTAAAATACATTTAAAAATTACTTGTATAACCGGTGAAGCCGTTTAACCCTTTCCGGCACAGTGGTCCCTCTCCGGGAACACCTAATTTTAAATCCAAAATTGCATTCGACACCAAGAATATTTGATAAAATTTTGTTTCTATACTGAAAGCTTAAATTAAGGAGTTTTTGTTTTCTAAAAAAGTCGTTTGTTAATTCCGGTGTCAGTCATTAATTTCTCCTTTTACGAACAGACTTTGTCTGTGCCGGAAAGGGTTAAATTAGAAAAAAATTGTGGAATGGAGGATAAAAGAATAGCAAAATTTCATTCAATCGGTAATAAATAGAGAAAAAAAAAACGTGAGTGATTTTTTTTATTTAATCTGATTTAAAGAATATTTTAAATTAATGTTACTGCAAATGTGCAGAGAGTTGAAAATGTTGAACACAAAATGCAAACGATTCTGTACAAGATGGTATGGTATCATGAGCCCTAGGATTAATCCATTCATATAATTCTTTTTAAGCTAATGGCAATTTTACGCTTTCAAATTTTACAAAAATGTCATAGGTCTCATAACAAGACTTCCTTCAAACTATTCGTTTACTTTAATATGCCTTACACATTCATATATTTTTTAAATTTCGATTGTTAACTAAAAGTGAAAATAAACATTTGTAACTTTAAAAAAAAACAGATTTAATAATTCAGTAATACCCATAACTTAAATGTTAGCTTCGCTATAACATAAAATAGATATTTACAGCTTCCAAAACAGAGAACATTTTTTTTTCAGTGATAAAATTAAATAACTGCAGCATGAAGCAGTTAAGTATTGCGCATTCGAATAATAATTTTACATGCAATTACAAAATGCATTAAAATCGTTTGCGTTTGGCGAGGAAAAAATGTTGCTAGCGAAATCTCGTGTTTTTGCGCCAAATACTCGAAAGTGTTTTTTTTTTTTTTTTTTTTGTAGTTTTTCTACTGGGATTCCGCAGCTAAATTTCACCGTTCTTTTATTACATACATGAGTAGCTTCATTAGCATTTTTTTCAAAATTTTCTGAGCTTTAAGGAGACCTTCCTTGTGAGAAGTGTATGTTTATTAGTTCAGCATTCGGAAAATCCAGTGTAAAACTGCTATTATTGACGTACCCTTTTTCCCAGAAACTACTGAAGTGATTTCATTATTTTTTTATTTTTAGCGTTAGAGTTAGCTATACTTTGATTTTTGTTGTTTTTTTCTAAAAAAAATCAAATTTTTTCTAGTAAAATTAATTAAAAAAAAAAAAAAAACGTTGATATTCTTTTTGTTGTCGGTTACGAAATCGAGTACTATGTATTTTTATTTTCTTTCTTCCCGAAAGCGCCGCCTTCGTACGCTGTTACCACAATTTTGTAACAGAATTTTTCACCTTATTCAAATGCAAAAAATGTATTACAAATCCTGCAATTAAACGAGAGGTCTACAATTTCTGCTATATAAATATTAAATAGAAAAACTCTATTAAAATATTGTGGTAAAAGTGAACGAACCCTGGCAAGATCACTTTATAATTATTGATTGCAAAAACTGCAAAAAAAAATATTGGAATCGCTTTAGCAGTTCAGGAGGAAATGTTACGTGCATAATTTTCCATAAGATTTTGCAAGTGTTGTTATCCCTCCTAAAATCCAATTCATAAAAAAATATAAAAATAACCCTGATCCAATTTATTATTTTATTTCAATTACATAATCCCTTTTTCACCACCAAGATAATCTAATTTCAAATTATAATCCTTTCTAAAAATTACCTATTAAACACGTAGCTGCAACCATCTGGCTCTTATCACGTCAAATTACCGTATTTGAACAAAAATTTTATTTATGAAATTACATCAAATAGAAATCAAGTGAACATAGAAACAAATCACATTTAATTAAATAAAATTTCTGGTTCAAAGTATGTTTATTTGAATTAAAAAATACCTGAATTTTGGCAGATATGCAAGCATATTTTGTCACATAAATTATACAATAATTAATTATTCTTATTAGTAAACGTACCGGCGTGTATAGAAAATTTCAGCTTTTCACAATCATGCCCGAAACAATATTTGAAAAATATTAATCCGTTACTTACAGCACAGATTTACTAATTAAAAACGTAATATCGAGTGAAAGAGATTAATTCCTTATTAAATGTTTTGTTCAAATAATTAAAATTAATTTTTCATTACATTTGGCAACTGACATCATATTTCGATTATTTTTCCATAACTAAAGAAGTAATCGGGTGGAAATAAATAATTAAAGAATAATTTAATTGAATGTTTAAATCCGTATGAGACAATTTGTTTAAAAATCTTATTTAAAATGTATATATATATATATATATATATATATATATATACCTCTTCATAGGACATTCCGTTAAATGTTGCATTATTATTATTGCATTATTTCAATTAACATATCTCGTTTTATATGTTTAAATGTTTTATTATTCAATTTCTGCTTTTTTTTAATACTATGTTTTTGGTTTCTATGTTCAGTTTGTTGGGGGACCTGTTTTCCTGTTTTGTTGTCAATTAGTTATTTTAATTTTATTCATAATTTCACAGTTTATGTTGGTCGCTGTAACGTTCATTTAATGGTTATATTTATATATATATATATGTGTATGTGTGTGTGTGTGTGTGTGTGTGTGTGTGTGTGTGTGTGTGTGTGTGTGTGTGTGTGTGTGTGTGTGTGATGTGGGTGTGTGTGTGTGTGTGGTGTGGGTGTGTGTATATAGCTTTTTCATGTTCTGTTAGAGTAATTGCGTATAAATGAACAAAGGAATATTTTCCTTGTAAATAATTATTTTAAAAATTGTAAAGCGAGTAACTCGGAAAATAATATTAACTTCAAAACCAATAGTCAAGCACCAACTTAGAAAGATTTTATTGATTTATATCTAGACATGTATGAGTTTTGTTGTTTTCATTTTAATTTTATTTTTCAGACAACTAATATTACATTCGTTAATCTCTTCGGAACAATCTTCATGCTCACATTACGTATAGGGTACACACAGGTTTTTATGTTGAATACCACAATTTTATAATAGAAATACTTGCCTTGTCTAATCGCATTATTTCTTAATTTATTAGGGCAATAATTACTAGTTCGAAATACTGATGCTAAAAATAAAATGTCGTGTCAAGTCGTCCTAAAGGGATATATATTCAAAAAAAAGAAAATTTTAAATAAAAAAAATACCCAACATGCTATATGAATGTTATTTCGTAATTTCCATATATATTTAATAATTCTAGTCAGATGGTTGCATATTTAGTATTTAGATTTGTCTGACTTAAATCTTAACACAATGCATATGTGCCAAAGACTATGGATATTGAAAAACACTAATTTCGAATACTGATTTTCGTTTTATCCAATAACATTTTTTTGTAGTTAAATAAAGGAAATATTTCAATTCGAAAATAGTGGTTCTCAGAAATCGGCAGATTTGACAGCTATGTATACATTAGTTGGTCCGCTTACAAGTATATCCCATTTGCAACAGTGATTATATAAATGTATTAAAATACTTAGTTAACAGAAATTTCCCTATCTTTAATGAAATATTACCGGACATATAACAATTCATAGTACTTATTTCGAGTACTTATTTTTTATTACCACTCTTTCCATAAAGAAAATTTTCCTTTTTTTAATTGCTGAATTTTGCAATTAAATAGGGCATAATTTGATGTTAGAAAATGCTGGTATTCATAATGTAATCCCCAGTACGGACCCTGATAGATACAAAGTGTTACAGATAGTGAATGTCACTTTCTTCGTCACTTTCGTTTTTCCCTTATTTAATTGAAGACTTCTGCGTTTAATTAAGCCTATTTTTTCTACGGAAATGTTTACTGCGGATTTTTTTATATATACGGAAAAATGGCATTCAATATCTGTAACTCTTGGCATTGGCATATATGGAAGATAAAAAACTTTCAAACAATCTCAATTATTATTAACCGTTTGACCGCTTATCCCGTGATTTCCACGGATAAGACATTTGTAGAAAAAATTATTTAATACACACTTTATGAAGCAATTTTGTTTTAAAAATTCCACAATCAAAAGGTGAAAATTCAAATGATAAAGGGTCCCAGGTTTCCAATTAAAATATGCCCTTGAGTCAACCAGATCGAGTCCTACATGAATCGCTAGCCGTTCAATAGAGATGTGTTTTTATAAGTTTGAAGCATATATCTCAAACTCATGGGCAGTTATGACTGTTTATGTGCGTTTTGGAAAAAGGTGCATTGTGAAGAAAGTAGTGATCGAATTTCCCCGAAAGAAAATCAAAGATGTGTAATATTAAAATACAAATAGTGGATATTATTTTCAGATTATTTTCTGCAAAATAGCCAGTTTTATAAAATTTTCTTGTTTTTAATTTAACTTTTTAATTAAAAATATATCGAAATTTTTCAGTGACCACCTTCATGTTTTTATCAAAAATACTACGAGGTATGATGTATATTTTATAGCTGGTAGCCTTTACGCTTTTTTCCTACTACTAAAATTTGCTAGTAAATTTTATCTTATTAAATCAACATAATAGTTTGATTACATAAGGAAAAATTTTCTATTAAATTTTAGTGGTAGCAAAAAAGCGTAAAAGTTGGCAGCTATGATATTTGGTGTGAGTTTCAACTCTCTACGATGGGTGCATCAAAGAAAAAGAATTAAAAATGTGTTCCAGGGATGGGGGAGTTGCAAATTGCGTATGTTATTACAAGTTCATACACAGTTCTATGTACAGTTTATGTATATAATTATGTTGTTGGTGGCAATCATTTGAAGGATACAATTGTGTTTTGTTAGTTGACAGTTGACGGATTTTTCAAATAGTTTTCGGCTCAGTTTTACTTAATACTGTTGTTGATTAATCGAAAACAGTGTTAACACATTGAGGAAAACACAATCGGGGAACACTTCCACGAGTAAATTTTAGTAGACATTTTTGCCTTAAACGCTGTAGTCACAAAAAAATTACTGTCTTGAATAAGAACGAAATTTCTCTTCATTTTGGCTGGTAGAAGATTATTCCGTTGGTAATCAAGCTCTGAACGGGAGACATGAATTCACGTATTTTAGAAATGTGTGATGGGCGGTGCTTTTGTGTTTCATATGTTACATTATTTCTCAAAGAAAATACACAAAATTCGCATTTTTAGAATTAGAGTACTATGCATATTAATAGTTCGATTAGTTTCAATACCACTATTACATACATCTTTTTATAATAGAAACACAAGGTAATAAACATTTTTGTTAAATAATGGAAAAAGCAAATGTAACGCCCATAGGCGGGGCTTCATGTTTAAAAGACGAAAAGCAATGTGTTAAGTAAAACTGTGCAGGAAACTAAAAACAAAATCAGTCAACTGTCACCTACAGGGTTCGTACGGGTCCTGGAATTTTAAGACCAGGAAATTATTCACTACCATTATTTTCTTATAGATAATCTCTTCTTAAATAAGGTGAAATTTCGCATGTTTGAACTTGATGTATTTTTTTAGAAAAATATACTGGTATGTCACCTGGAAAAGTAACGGTATCCGTACGAACCCTGACCTAACAAAACAAAATGCTTTTCGTCAGATGATTGCCTCCAACAGCATAGCTGCATGCGTAAACTGTACATAGAACTGAGCATGAACTTCTAATAACACATACAACTTGCAACTCCCCTCCCCACCCTTGGTAAACATTTTTATTTTTTTTTCTATGATGCACCCAGTGTATAGAGTTGAAACTCACACCAAACATACATCATACCTCGTAGTATTTTTAGTAAAAACATGAAGGTGGTCACTGAAAAATTTCGATATATTCTTAATTAAAAAATTAAATTAAGAACAAGAAACATTTTATAAAACTGGCTATTTTGCAGAAAATAATCTGAAAATAATATCCATAATTTGTATTTTCATATTACATATCCCTGATTTTTTTTCTGGAAAATTCGATCACTACTTTCTTCACAATGCACTTTTTTCCAAAACGCACATAAAGAGTCATAACTGCCCATGGTTTTGAGATATATGCTTCAAATTTGGCAAAAACGCATCTCTATTGAAGGACTTTCGATTTATGTAGGACTCGATCTGGTTGACTCAAGGGCATATTTTAATAGGAAACATGGCTATACCCTTTACTACAGATTTCAAATACATAATGATTTGAAATATGTAATCATAGAGGAGATACTGGTCGATTAGATATTGGTCGAAAGGATTTTGAAAAAAACAAAAAGGGGTCAGAGGGTTTTACGAGAAAAAATAAAAATATTATTAATTTCCACCTAAAATCATGGTCGGTTGGATGCATTCTTTATGGTACAATCGCCAGGTAGGAAAAAAACGTGGCAGCCATTATGTAGAAATTTTTACATTTACTTATATAAAATAGATATATTTAGAAATCGGAAAATTGTTCTATATGGGGAAGAGTAATATA
Source organism: Maratus michaelseni (assembly GCA_963931845.1). Lineage (NCBI taxonomy): Eukaryota > Metazoa > Arthropoda > Arachnida > Araneae > Salticidae > Maratus > Maratus michaelseni. The sequence goes on from OZ007586.1 coordinate 228,288,625, forward strand.
ATTAATATTATACAGAGGAAATCGTATATAAGGAGTATATTATCCCATTTGTTACGAAATTTTCTGTAGATTCTTTGCATTAAAAAAAAAACTTTTTATTTTGTCATCTAATATTAATGCACCGCCCACTGACTACTACGCCTATGCGCTGACACAAAAATGGCGGCTGTCGTAGACGAATTTTTTTAAACGTTTGTACGGTCCCCTGAATATATACACCAGTATTTTCTGAAAGTTATAGTTGACTTATTTAATCTCATAAAAAAAGGTAAGAGAAAACTTTTATAAATTATTGGTATTCAAAGTTCGTACAAACACTGAAAAAAATCGTCTACGACAACCGCAATTTTTATGTCAGCGCGTAGGCCTACCATTCAGGGAGCGGTGATTAATACCCGAGAAAAAAATGTGGTACATATTGTTGAATTATTGATTGTCTTTTGCTTGGCAGCAAAACTTGTCAGTGTAAAACAGCACAGTTAAGAAGTGAAAATTTGTACTACAAGGACGGTGAACCTGCGTTCCTGAAGTACAAATATTAAACACATTCGCTTTGGTAAACGATAATTCTCGTTTTTATTCAAAAACATCATTGACTAAGATCGTAGCTTCTACCTTACTGAAAATGCATTTCAATCATGTTGACCATATATTTTTTAGATTGTAAGACATTTTATAATAAATCTGTGTATTGAATGATATTTACTGATGCTAGAACTTGAGAAAACTATCTAGGAAACAATTTACGAAATACTTTCAGAAAAGGCAGGGGCTTCTATTGTTTTAAAACCCAGATTTCATAAAAACATACCGATGCAAATGTGTTAAGTTTAATTTTTTTTTTTTTTTACTGATTCGAAATATGTGAAACTTCAAAACAAAAAAAATTGGGTCACAAAATGACCCCAAGCGCATTAAAATGGTTACATCGTATCAAAATCTCAGCATATAACCCGATTTTCATTTTGAATCATAAACGAGATTTTAATGTGGGAAGAAAAGTCATCAAATATTTTGTAAAGTCTCTGATGGAGCAGTATACCCTTTCTCATATTTTATTCCCCTGAGCGCTTTGTTATGCATGAAATTCAGTAATTACCTTTGAAAATGAATGAAAAGAACTGAGTTTCCTTATTCCATATATTTTTTTTTAATATATACTACTTCACGTTAGATGTAATTGATTTCCCAAAAGAATTAGAAAAGTTCAAAAATAATATGTCCATACTTTTATGTAAACTTACCGTTACAGGAAAAGCATTATTTTGACCTCATTAAACTTTTGCAAAGATGTAAATATACGTGTAAATTTAGCATCGCTATTCTTAGACTCTGAACAGATGGCAAATTTATTTTTCCTCTTTTATGTAATGAGATTAAATTTAAATTATTTTATATGTTAGGTATAAAATATTTCTAATGCACTGTGTATAAGATTTTTAACTTTCTTTTTAATTACTTATCAGGCAAAGAAATAAAATGTCTAGTTTTTGTTTAAGAAAGATGTATGATCAAATATATTAGAAATAAAAAAATATTAAATTAATCATTTTTCAGGTCAATCAAAGAGGAGTATACTTCTATTTTTACTGATATATATCTTATTCGTCTATTTTGTAGGATAAAGAATACGCTTCTTTATATTATTGGGTTGTTCGGAATGTTCTTTCCGTTTGGGATAGTTGGTTCGTACCGAAAATTTCTATCATTTAATTATTAGGCATTAATTCCGACAGCTTACGTCTAATAATTGATGGGCAGACTTTTCCGGTACGATTTGTTTTTCCCAAGCAGACACTTAACAAATTAAATGGTTATTTTAGATATTGTCTGCGTTTGGTGACAGCCAGTCTATGTATTCGACAGTAAAAATACGATAGCACAATGACAATATTCACGATACCTCAGAGTGCAGCTCTGACCTTCCCACTAGCAAACTCCACACTTATTACGTCAGAAATTACAGGGGCGAACTCAGGGATAATGGCTTTGCTTGAAATCTCCGAGCCAATATTATCGGTTCTAGACTGACGCACTCAAAATTCACGGGAGATTCTTATAACACCCTCCAAAAAATTTATATCGTGATGCACATAGTTTTTAGACAGATTATTAAGAGATTTTGCAGAATATAAAATTTTGACAGATTTATTGTATTCTAGAATTTTATAAGAATAATGAGTTTTTTTAAGCTCTCGTAGTATTATGCTTTGTGAATAAAATTACATTATATGACGCTGCTCTGTGAATTTCAGAGGTTACTTAGGAGGTTAACCCGTTGGGGACGAGCGACACGTATACGTGAGCATAAGATGCTCAGAATTTTTCATTATTCCCACCAATTAATTTTTATTGTAAACTTTGCCTTCTTTAATCATAGCATTTCCGCGATTCAATTAGGCGCAAATTTCTGTTTTGAAAAACCGGTGGTAAAAGATTAAAATTTCTGTAAAGAACGCTCGTCGCAAAGGGGTAAAGAGGCATGTCAATGCTTATTTTACTCTTAACATACATGAGTTAAATTATAGCTGATCATATAAAAATCCAACTCATAATTCCAATTAATGGAGATTATTGATTTAAATTAATATTTGATATTTTTGATTCCAGTTAATAATTGATATTTATTATGTGAATTCCACTGGAATCCTCGATAATAGATTATGCCAGCAGCAAATATGATGACGATGTCACAAACATCTGTGTTTCGTAAAGATATATTTATTTTCTTATGTTTGTTCAAGTAGAATAATATTTTGTTTAGAAAGTAGAGCAAGACACCGTGTATCGTCAGGAATTCTTATTTGATTAATGTATATTTAAAGTATGTATAAATATTTGATTCCATATTAGTAATTTGTATTGTAAATTAATTAAAGCTAGCAAATATTATGAGAAATTAATTAAAATAATTAATGAAGCACATAATCACAGTATTCGTACGCTTTTAACCCCAATCTTTTAATAAAAAATGTCTGTATGATATAATAGCAGAAATTGTAGACGCCGCGTTTAATTGCAGGATTTGTAATACTTTTCTGCACTTAAATAAGGCGAAATAGTCTATAAAAATTGTGGTAAAACTGTACAAAACTTGAATTAATATGTTGAGTAAAAGTAATGTTAAAGATAAATATTTGGAACGCTACAATAGTAGTAACTTGCAGTTTTATCTTTTAAACTAACTTTGCAAATATGCTATGTAAAAAAATATTTGTTTTCTTACTTAACTTTGTATTTATTATTAATTCTGCATCCTGTTTACATTAATTCCTTGGTTTAGGTTTTCTGAAAACGTAACCAAATATTTCAACTTGAACAGATCATTCCGAGAGTTGGATAGCTCAGTTTTAGACAATTTAGATGTTAAAAAATACCAATGATTAATATACTCTCAATATTAAGGGTCTTCAACATTTTTTTCCGAAAGTCGTTGTCACCAAAAATTCCTCGCTCTATTTTGTAGAAGCATTTTTGTTTTTAAAATAGACAATTTTTTCTACTTCAAAACAGTGGTAGTTTAGTGTCCCGAAGAGTATTTATATTAATTTGTAAGGAGTTTTTGGGGATTTGTTTGGAGTATATATCGTCGCTACCATGTCAAACTATCGAATGTGAAAAAATGCATTTTTCATTAATTTTAAAAATGAGCCGCGTGTCACCACTAAATTTTAAAAAGGTTTCAGGGTTGCAACATCACCAGGGTTGCCAGTTTGGCCTCCTTTTTCATTCAGAAATTTCGAATCCATACCAAAAATTTAAAATAGAAATTTTTGCTTTATATAATGACAGCATATTTCGTAGTTACTTAAAGTAAAAAATTTTCTCTCAATATTTCCGCTAAGAATTCGGCATCTCTGAGTAGAAAGGAAGGCCAAACTGCTCTTCTCCACTGAAATTTTGTTAGTATTTTTATTAGGCGGAGAATTCTAATAAAATTAGTGGTGACAATCGGCCCATTTTTAAAAGTAATGAAAAATGCATTTTTAGCACTTTCCAACCTAGTTGAAAAGTGCTTATGACTTCGGTTTGTCTGGCCGTCTGGCCGGATGGCCGTCTGGCCGTCTGGCCGTCTGTCCGTGCTCTAACTCCCGTAAATATGCTCGGATTGCTCTGCAATTTTTATATGTTATTGTCGTTATCTATGGCACGTTCCCTATTTCAACTGAAGTGTGTAGCACTTATAGTTTTCTTACAGGGACACTCAAAAGAATTCCGTTACATTGCGGTCTATGGGGAAAAATCATTTGCGGTTTATTTTAAAAATGTTTCACTATTGTAAACGCATTGAAATTTATATAGATCACTAAGATGCATTAGAAGAAGCTTAATATGGAATAGTAGGTGTATAGCACTTAGAGTTACTTTACAGGGACAGTCAAAATAATTCCGTTACATTACGTCTATGGAGAAAAATCGTCTGCGGCTTATTTAAATAATGTTCCACTATTTTAAACGCATTGAAGTTTATATATATTACTAAGGTGCATTGCAAGAGGCTTACTACAGAATAGTGTGTGTATAGCAGTCATCGTTCATTTACAGGGACACACAAAAGAATTCTCTACTGTCTGTTAACAATAATTCCTGGAAGTGCGTTTTAAGTTACTAAACGCGATTTTAATCTTAACTAGCTTTTTGTCTATTACGTGGTGTGTTTAAATTCTGTAGATCCTATACAGGGCAGCACAAAAGTTCGCGAACACATTTCCGTTTATTGACAGAAACTCCAGAAGGAGAATTTAAACGGTGCTACGCGTTTCCTAACTAAACTAAAATTTAGCATCCTATGTATATATACAAATCTATAGATCATATACAGGACTACATAAAAGTATTCGGATATTTTTCCGAATATTGTATATATTGAAAATTCCTGAAATTACGTTTTTAAATATGTTATGCGTTTTCCAAATTGTTTACTTAGATGTCATCTTTCAGCTTATTAAACGGTAATGATTTGTAAAATTATTTTAGAAGCGTTGGAAAGTGCTACATAATCTATGCTTGACGCATGATTTTTCGTTCTTGTTTTCATATTCGATAGTTTGACATGTTAACGACGAATATTAATTTTTCCTCATAATGAATCCTTTTCCGATTTCTAAATATTATATGTATTTTCTATCAGAAAATGCAAATATTGCTACATAATGGTTGGCACTTCTTGTCCTATCTAAATATTGTACCTTAACCCTTTCCGGCGCGGAGAAAGTCTGCTTTTAAAATGATGAAATTATGGACTTACACCAGCATTTACAAATCAATTCATTAGAGAATACAAACTTGCTTATTTTCCCGTACTTTATAAAAAGAAAAATTTAATTAAATATTCTTGGTGTCGTTTGTCCGTTTTGAAATTAAAATTAGGTGTCCTTTTTGTGGATACCGCCCGCTAGAGGGTCAAAGAATGCATACAGCTGACCATGCTACATAAGAGAAGTCATTTAGGTGGGAATTGATGTAAATTTGTTGTAATTTCTTCAAATAAAATTTGAGATTGCTGCAAAGATGTTTGATATTTTTATCGTTCCCACTATATTTTTTAAAATATAGTCAAATGTATAGTAATTATATTCAATTTCCTCTGGAATTAAATTGATTTTATAAATCACTTTTTTAACAGTGGTTTAGTATCGGGCAGAAACGGCTAATCCGCATACCTGAAGGCCAATTGCCAGCATTTTTATGAATAGTTTTCTTCGCCTTATTTAATCTCAGAATTTCTTCATTAAAATTTCGACGAATAATTTTCCAAAATAGTAGTGACAATTAGCTTTCTGTCACGTGTGTTCTTCGTTCTTGCTATAGTCAGACAGACTACTGTATACATACAGGGGCGTAAACCACCCCAGTCGCGTAGGGGGGTGTAGACTCATAAATTTCCGACTCTAAGAAGGAAAATTTCCGAGTACTATGAAAAACAAAATGCCGACTAATATATATATATATATATATATATATATATATACACTCATGTCCAAAAGTTTAGCATATATGATAAAAACGAAGAAAGGAAATCTTAAATAACTTACGAAATTATTAAACTTTATAGATGAAATTCACAAGATAATTATGACTTAACATATCGAGATAGTCAAATGAGTTTTAAAGCGCTGATGTTGATTCGTTTTGAAAGATTAATATATGTCTCTAAAAATCAGTGCTGAAGTGCTATGATTAATATGTGTAGAAAATTGTGGTTTGGAACTACAAACTGCTTTGTTTGATAGCGATATTATCTTGTTTCTAAATGTACAAAATTTGATGAAATTTGATTGAACATTGAAGAGCTGTGAATTCGTTGCCGGTATTTTACCAATAAAGGGTTTAATGCATTTTACTTTTTCTTTGTATGGCATACTTACTTATTCACATATAATCCACTCTAAATAGAAATTCATAAAGTTCTGAGCTAAGCATAAGGACTCCTGCTTGCTACCCGTGTACGCCTACAACATTAAAAATAGCCAAAAATTAATAACTCAAAAGGAAACAACATCAGAGCTATCTCGATACGCGAAGACATAATTATGTTGTGAATTTCATCTATAAAATTTAATAATTTCGTAAGATATTTAAGATTTTCTTTCTCCGTTTTTATCATACATGCTAAAATTTTGAACATGAGACATATATACAGGGTCTGTTCTGAAATTAGTAGGACTCATTTTTAAAAAATATATTTATTCATGAGAATAGTACAAACGATTAGAATTTTTCAAAGTAGCATCCTTTCGCATCTATAGATCAGGACTATAGATCAGTGTGTATACACACTGCTGCCAACGAGTTTTCCAGTTTTCGTATGCCACCAGGAACGCCTGGACCGGAATGCTGTTTAGCTCCCTCATCACGGCCTGTTGAACCGTCTCTACGGAGCCGTGATGCTTCTCCTTCATTGTCAATTTTATTCACGAGAATAGAAAAGATTTTGCGGGGCCAAGTCGGGGCTGTAGGGGGGATGAGGCAGCATTGCCACATTGTGCTGGGCAAGCACGATGCAAGCACTCCACGAAGCGAAACGTTGTGTGGCTCGGTGCGTTGTCATGGATCAAACGATCTCAAAAACTTGTGTTTGAGGAATACTCAATTCATCAGCAGTCATTCTGATACTCGTCCTACGATCACTGTTCAGTAAATTTTTCACTTGCGACACATTTTCTTTGGTCTTGCTGGTCGAAGGGCGTCTGGAGCGGTCGTCGTCTTTCACTCTTTCCCTACCTTCTCGGAACAGCTTGTGTCACTCAAAAACACTCGATCTACCCATGGCAGCATCACCGTAGGCCTCCTTAATCATGTCGTGAGTCACTTTGCCCGTTTTACTAAGCTTTACACAAAATTTGATCGAGTATCGCTGCTCCAGAAAACTCTCCATGATTCTCCGTGACGAGGTGTTTCGACAGGGGTTCACAGTACAAGCGACCTGCTCTCTTCAACGGCCGAGAGCCGATTGCCGATTTTTCCCAGCATTCCCAATATCTCCCTCCACCGATTGTGCACGCGCACGCGCGTCCTTTTTCAGCACGCGCTGAAAAAAACCAGTCCTACTACTTTCAGAACAGACCCTGTACATATGTGTCTTGCTTCTAATTGGAGAAACTTACTTTACAAATATACCAATACCTGTTTAATATTAATCACAAATGAAAACTTGTTTATAAATAATTTCAATATATCCTTATAAACACTGTGATCATGAGGAAAAGCTTGGAATACACGTGGAATAGAAAACAATGTTCTATCTCTCTATTTTTTAGCAATTAGTTAAAATCTTTTTACAGTTTCTGAGTAAAATTGAAATCTGTTTGCTTGGGGAATATTTTAAAGATAGAAATCTGTTTGCTTGGAGAATATTTTATAGATAGAAATCTGTCAAAAGTATACGGCAATTCTTAAGTTAAATAATTCTTTCTAACGACATACTTTAAAGCAGCGTAAAAATTTGGGTTGGGTTGAGTTGGGTTGATTATTGACGGCCAATTATCTACACATGGGATATAGGCCCGGGGGGAGTGCCCTTCGTGGGGGTCTTTCTAAGGGAACCTAACCCGTATTTACGCATGGATAAATCCACGGCTCGAAGAAAACCACGAAAACTCCGAACGATTAGGCCGACGGGCGCGATTGGGATCGAACCCAGCACCTCCCGTCTACCAGCTTCGAGAGCACAACCTCTCAGCCACTGGTGGGGCCGTAAAAAATTTGGTATCATCCCTGTTTTTTCCGACTGAACAAAATGTAGTAATAATAATATATATATATATATAAAAAATCGAATACAATTGGTTAAGGAAAAGGGAAACGAACATATTATTCATATTATTTCTGATAGAAGTAAGCGCTTATAGATTATAAAATGTCCAGATAATTTCGAGATAAAAATTCAAAGTATTATTGGGTGTTTTCAATTTTCATCCTGTATCATATAAATTTCTTGAAACACATTTTTAAATCAATCTAAATTTACGTAAAAAAGAAAAAAATCACATCTTCTATTTATTTATTTTTTTTCATAAAACCATAATTATTTTCGATTAAAGGTAAAATTCGTGTAGAGGGGGAAATATCCAGATTTTGATTTGGAAAAGTACTAAATATTTGCAATTCAGTTTTGAATTTTCATCGGATATTACCTAAATTCCGTGATACGCATTTCTAACTAAATTTAAATTTAAATAAGAAATAAAAATTTCTTCACTTCAAACAGTATATCTTAAAATTTCTAGACTAAACTAAAAACTTTCCGACTATAAATAAATACAGCTGGATCTCAATATCTCGAAGTCAAAGGGTACAGAAAAAAAAGCGGATTATATCAAAGTTTTCGATCAAAATATCAAGGTTTCAAGTAATATTAACATTGCTGGAATATGTATACAAATAGTTTGTTTGTCAAATCGAGGTATTCGAGTCCACAATATTCAATAAATCAAAGTTTTTCTGTATAGTTTTATCAGAAAAAAAATCCGTATTTTTTCTGACTAAGAATAAATGTCTTCGTTCTAAAATTGTTTTTTCTTATTTTTTAAATTAAAAACTGCAAAGAAAAACATAAATCCGATTAAAAATGAAATTCTATAGGTTTTATTCGATCTAACTTGTTTTTCTTATTTAATTAACCCTTAACTGCCTAGAGTATGAAATTTGCAATACTTTTTATTTAACTTTTAATAAATAAATCAAGTTCTTCGCAACCAATATATTTATATCGAAATATTAATCCTGTAAAAATCGCATAAATATGCTACTAAATAAACTTAAAAATATATCTTAAAATTTCGGGTGTCTAATCCTTAACCCTTCAATGTATGAATTTTTCTTTTAAACTGATATTAAGGATTTGACACCAGAAATTTTAAGATATATTTTTTAACTTTATTTAGTATTTCTTCCAATTTTTACTCTATCCCTAATTTCCTTCGCTATAACTTATTATTCCAAATTTGTTATCTCTTTTCTTAACTTTTCATCTATCCTTCACATTGTAATTTTTCTTTTATCTTGTAGTTAATTAATACTACATCTTAACTTTTCCCAATGGCTCAATTTAACACAAGACACTCTACTCACAAATAGACTGGGCGTAAAGTTGTCTACAACTTGGAAGCCCCTTAACCGGCGTCAACTGTTCGTGATTTTTAAAGGATTAATATTTCTATATAAGTATAGTGGCTGCGAAGAACTTGATTTATTTATTAAAAGTTAAATAAAAAGTGTTGTAAATTTCATGCTCTAGGTATTTAAGGATTAAAATCTCCTAAGGATCATTCCTTCAATCCATAAGTTTTTATAGGTTAATACCCTTTTTTTTCGACTAAACGTACTTTTTTTCCGATCGAACGGGAATTTTCCCGACTGATTTTTCCGTTTTTCCAATTTATATGTTTTTATAGGTTAATACCATTTTTTTCCGACTACACGTACTTTTTTCCGATCGAACGTGAAATTTTCCGACTGATTTTTTCGAGGGGGGTGTTGCACCCCCCGTACCCCCCCCCCCCCCCAGGATTTACGCCCCTGTATACATAGATGCCAAAATTTCCTATTTTTTATTACCACTATTTGATTTTTAAAAAAATGTAGTAAAAACGTACGAACCCTGATCTTGACAACAATAAATGGATTTTTGCACCTTTAAGCAATGAGTACACTTGTGAATTGTACGTCTTTTTTGTGAATTTAATATAATAAATAAGCATGTCACATTTTTTTCTGTTAGTGTACAGAATTGTTATTTAAAATATTCTACTTTGTTATTTTTTCGTGTTTTAGCTATTACTTTTATTCCGTAAATCATTTTAATTAATTGAAAATAATTATACAGTGTCCACGCAATTAATAAAAACTGATAATCATTTGATTGCGGCTTTGGACAGTTTGGGACTTTCAGTTTACGATTTCCAAAATTCAACTGATTGTTTTTTTTTTAATATTGCATTTGTTAATAATTACCTTATAATTTTCGTCTTATTTCATCAGGTTTTTCTTCGAACTCTAAACATTGAAATGTTATTAAAATGCTATTAAAAACATAGAATCTTTATTCTAGTTGATTTCAATTTGGTAAAATGTTTTAAAATATCAAATTTTCTTAGATTATCTCCTTTTTTTCATTATTACTGACATTATTTTAATGCAAATCTAAATTCAAAACTGTTCGCTTTCTTTTAAAACAGATAGAAAATGCTATTTATAGGCAAAAAACTTTATAGCAAATTGGTCTTTAAAACATTTTTTTGTGAAATTGGAGCCCATTTACAAAATTTTCGGAAATTTTCGCTGAAACTCGCGCCGAGAAAAACGTTCAACGTTATACATATTGTATCTGCAGGTAGCTTGCAAAACGGAAATGAAGTTGTAAGAACGAGATAAGGCAGTGGAGTCTTCTCGATTTCCATGCCAAACAGGAAGGGTTGCTGTGTAGGTCAACCACCTATACTATCTGAAACGAGTATAGTGGATTATATGCATGAAGAAGCAGTGCTACAATCTTTAGCTAATATAAGCCAACATTTTATTCAGAATATTTACCACTTTTACTAAGTCGAAATATTCAATTTATATAATAGCAAAGTTCTACTATTAAATATGGCAAAGAAAAAGTGACAGACATTTTCAGTAAAAAAAAATCCCCAACCTGGTAAAACTGCGGAGGAGCCACATACATTGAAAAAGAGAAAAAGTTTTTAGCAATCTTTGAAGAGAAGAAAAAGAGACTGGATACATAGTTTTGGATGTGTCAGCTGTGTCAAATTCAAATATAAACTAAAACTTATTTTTAAGTGGTATATCATCTTTTTTCCTTTGCTGAATAACTTATGAGATTTTAATCAATACTATTCATTCTGATTTTGTGGGGGAAATCTTACGTGATGGCGAGAAAAGCTAGGAATTTCTGTAATCAATGAACCGAAAAAATCAAAAACATCTTATATGGTAATATATATACAGGGTGTTCCGTTAAAGGGGTCCAATATTAATAGGGGTAATAGAGGAGATCACACGGAGCATAAATCAGTATATAATGCCTGGCCGGATCTCAATAATTTTCAAGTTACAGCAAATAGAATGAAAAATCGGAAATTTGTAAAAAAAACCCTCATTGCTAAACTATCGATAATGCTACATAAAAACGAAGCACATATTTAGAAAGAGCAGAAAAAATCCTACGAAATGACATAAGTTGTTTTAGAATATTGAGAATTAATGGCAAGTTACAAGCTCTGAAACAGTGAAAAAATACAAAATCAAATATTTAGCAAAATAGTTAATCGTTAATTCCAAAAATGCAACTCTACCTACATCAAGGAAAATGTTATAAAATTTGGTCCATTCCGAAAGCTTTCGAAGAAGCTGACAATAAACCATATCAGTTTAATTGTATGGGAGAAATCAAGCAGTTCCCTAGTTACAACTCTGTACTGTTGCACGCTCGGAAAGAGCCAAACTCCACCCATGACGATTGTAAACACCCCGTTTTAATATCTTTCAATTATACATTTCTGATCAACCTCTATCAATACCCTTTCATTATTCAGTCTGGTCAAGTGAATGACATATTGTGCAGCTCTCGCCTTGTCTTAAAGCAAACTCCGTGACTGCTGCGTTTCCTCCATGAACTTTCAGGATGATGAAGAAGAAGTACTTTTTATGCAAATTTTCTATGTGTATAGGAAGAAAAGTGTAATAAAACAGCAGTCATCAGTGGGCGTTATGTTAAAGGGAGGCTGTTGTAAGTGGGATTGTAGTAAGTTGATGTATAATAATTATGCCGGAATACTCTAACGAAGAATATGCGGACATGCATCTGATGTACGGGCAAGCTCATGGAAATGCATGTCTAGCACAGCGCATGTACCGTGAGCAATTTCCAAGGAGACGTTGCCCAAGTTCGAAACTCTTCATAAAAATCGATAGACGATTACGGGAGACTGGATCGTTTAATACAGCAAGCATTGATGCAGGGAAACCTCGACATGTACGAACACCTGCAATGGAAGAAGATGTACTGAATATTTTTAAAGATAACCCCTCCACGAGTACACGAGCTGCTGCGTCTGAAGTCGGTGTTTCTCACCAAAGTGTGGCGTGTTCTGCGTGCAGAAAACATGCACCCCTTTCATGTGCAGCGGGTACAACTGTTATCAGTAACAGATTGTGCTCAGCGGACAGAATTCGTACGCTGGTTGCTTAATGTAACAGAAAATAATCCACAATTTCTGGAAAATGTTTTATTTACTGATGAAGCAACATTTACGAGAGAGGGCGTGGTAAACACGCACAATATGCACACATGGTCATATACAAATCCGCACACTGTTTTCCCGTCGAACGCACAACAAAAGTTCAGTGTGAACATATGGGCAAGTGTCCTCGGCGATTATCTCATAGGACCATATTTACTCCCAGATGTACTCAATGGCAGTACGTACTTGGTTTTCCTACGGGATATCTTACCGCAGTTACTGCAAAATGTGCCAGCAACATTGCGCCACAATATGTGGTTTATGCACGATGGCGCACCGGCACATTTTTTCATAGGTGTTCGCAATCACCTCAATTCAACATATCCTGGGAAATGGATTGGACGCAGTGGACCTGTTGCTTGGCCTGCACGCTCTCCAGACCTCAATCCGTTAGACTTTTTTGTTTGGGGACACCTTAAATCGCTGGTGTATGAAACGCCTGTGGATACACCGGAGGATTTACTAGCGCGAATCGTTGTCGCTGCAGGAGACATTCCCAACTCCGTCGGAGTTTTCCGGCGTGTTCGCCAATCTTTACGACGTCGCTGTCGGCTGTGCGATTCTGTTAATGGGCGCAACTTCGAACACCTATTATAATAATGTCCGTTCGTCTGCCTTCCGACATTGAACTGTGCAGCGCAGGCCAGAAGACTATGCTTCACATATGTCATAAAGTACGTGGAATGTAATTCTTTATTTGTCATTTTTCTTTTATTTTCAACACTTTTTGGCACAGTATTTTGTAAGTCACAGACTGTGGTGTACTCAAATTGTAAATTACAAAGTTTGTATGAATTAATTTAAAATTTAGTGTCTTTTTTAAATTTATAATTAATAAAATTATTATGCTATTTGTTATTATTATTTCCTATCATAAATTATGATGCACATATACATACAATAATTGTCCATGTAAAACATGTACTGAAACTTCTTGCATAGTTACAAATCGCAATATTTTTAATTATTTCCGAATTTTCACCACCAGTTTAATTTTAAGGAATTTAACTTAAGCTTTATATCAATAAAAGACCACTTTAAAATGTAGACTGTTATTGTAAAGTTATTTTGGTTCATTCAACTCTTGAATAATTAAAAATGTTGCATCTCAGAAGAAGCATGATCGAAAATGTATAGTTGAGAGTAATTAAAAAGGCGGTGTTTCCAATCGTGATGGGTGGAGTTTAACCTTTGCTAGTGTCAAAGAAAGCGGAGTTGTAACTAAGAAACTGATTAATTTCTCTCACACAATTAAACCGATATGGTTCATTGTAAGCTTTTTCGAAAGTTTTCGGAATGGACCAAATTTTACTACATTTTCCTTGTTGTAGCTAGAGTTGTCTTTTTGGAATTAACGATTAACTATTTTGATGTATATTGGATTTCGTACTTTTTTCACTGTTTCAGGGCTTGTAACTCGTCAATAAATATTGCTATTTTAATACAATTGCTGTCATTTTGTAGGTTTTTTTCTGCTCTTTCTAAATATGTGCTTCGTTTTTATGTAGCGTTATCGATAGTTTAGCAATGAGGGTTCTTTTACAATTTTCCGAATTTTCATTCTATTTGCTGTAACTTGAAAATTATTGAGATCCGACCAGGCTTTATATACTGATTTATGCTCCATGTGATCTCCTCTATTACCCCTATTAATATTGGACCCCTTTAACGGAACACCCTGTATATATATAAACATTTATTCTAGTCATAGGAAATTACACATTATTTTACCTTCGAAAACAAAAGACAATCAAACTGATTTATATATAACAGATAGCATTAACAATAAACGTGGGTATATTTTCATCTTAAAAATTGAAAAGAAAAATTAAATCATCTTTCTACTCATTAAATAATCAAACAAAGAACTATTTTCTTTTTTTTAAACATTAATATTTTAAAATAAAAATATAATTTATTATTATCTTCGAACTAAATATCTGCTTTGCATGCAATATTTTCTAACAAAAATCTTTTTAGAAATTAAAAGCAACAACATATTTTCTTCAATCAACAAGATGCATCTCATTAAAATTTATTTCAATAATTTTTTTCGTAAAAATATTTTTCATGACATTGTAATTAATATGCATCACAAAATGGTATGTTAATGCTGCAAAAAAAAATGCTGAATTAAATTTTATCTCCGTGCTCGCTTTTATTTTAATTAACATGCTCGATGAAACTTGTTGGAAATAATATATATATATATATATATATATATATGTATCTTGAGAAATACTTTAAAATATGTAGCGTCATTTATGCATTTTTAATTGTAAACGCGTGTTCTGTTTTGCTGTATTATATTCATTTCTTACGTTATTTAGTATTAAAGTAAAAATTATCTTGTTCTAAGACGGTATAATTTTTAGCGAAACATTTTAGTGCATTAACTGAAATGCGTTTTTGTTTTCGCTTTATCTATACTTTTTAAAATTTAAAAATAGAAAATTAATATCTACATTCTCAGTTTCATCAAAGCTTTAAGAGTGTTCATTTTTTTGCGTTAATGCATTTCAGTCAACTTTATTTACTTGCACACTGAACACAGAAAAATAAAACAAAATAATATTTAAGAAAATTGCTTTTAAAAACCCTGAGGCATTACTAATAATAACATTCAAGAGTATGTTAGCAAATTCCATTTAATTTAAAAATATAATATTTTATTTAAGAAAAATTTTTCTATTCTTATTTATTCGAGAAATTTTTTCCAAATTTTGCGATTAAATAAAGCGAAGTTTACTCTTCAGAAATAGTGGGGTCAAACTCAAGGACCTTGCGAACTTTGAAAATAAATGTACCATTACAAAAAGAATACTTTTTCTAAATCATTAGAAAATGAAGTAAAAAAAGCATATAAATGAAGTAGTAAAGACGCAAACATTCTAAAATATATTTTTTTCTATGAAAAAAAATACATTGCGTAAACTTATACAGAGGTAGAATTTTTGATGAACATGTTTCCTACACCTCAAGAGATTTAGATATCAGTTCTTTTTCAAAAATTAATGGATGCCGTATTTAAACTCAGAATGTCTTCATTAAATAAGTCAAGCCCCACCAGTGGCTGAGAGGTTGTGCTCTCGAAGCTGGTAGACGGGAGGTGCTGGGTTCGATCCCAATCGCGCCCGTCGGCCTAATCGTTCGGAGTTTTCGTGGTTTTCTTCGAGCCGTGGATTTATCCATGCGTAAATACGGGTTAGGTTCCCTTAGAAAGACCCCCACGAAGGGCACTCCCCCCGGGCCTATATCCCATGTGTAGATAATCGGCCGTCAAAAATCAACCCAACCCAACCCATTAAATAAGTCAAATATAACATTTCGAAAAAATAGGTATTCAAATCTATTCAGACGTAAGGGGTTGAGTTGAGTTGATTATTGACGGCCAATTATCTACACTAGGGATATAGGCCCGGGGGGAGTGCCCTTCGTGGGGGTCTTTCTAAGGGAACCTAACCCGTATTTACGCATGGATAAATCCACGGCTCGAAGAAAACCACGGAAACTCCGAACGATTAGGCCGACGGGCGCGATTGGAATCGAACCCAGTACCTCCCGTCTACCAGCTTCGAGAGCACAACCTCTCAGCCACTTCAGACGTAAGGAACCCTGATAAAATAACTTCCAAAATATGCATCAAGACCTCCTTATCATAGTATCAGACCTCTCAATCAGCAAGTTGCCTTTGACCGCTATACTTGTCCTGCTACTAGCGCCATCAATCGTCAGTAATAGTATTTACGACACGAAATCACACGAAATTTTTTCACAGCTCCATTTGTTCTATGCATTTGCTTATGAACTAGTAGTTTTCCTACCACTAAAATTTTATAGTAAATTTTATCTTATTAAATTGACAAGATCGTGTGATTACATAACGAAAAAAATTCTATTAAATTTTAGTGGTAAGAAAACAGCGTAAGAGTTGGCAGCTATGCGGTAGCAGACCAGCTAGATTTTTCTATAGATTTTTCTATTATATTTTTGGATACCAGTTTTTTAGTAGAGACAATTTTGTTTTGTTTGATCGGAGAATTCTGGGATTTAAAAGAACAACATTTTCTCTAAAAATATACTGGTGTTCAAAAAACCCGAAACATGGCAACTGTGCGGTAGTATCCACCAGGCGGCGATACTTTCCGGAGAAAGTCAATTAATAAGTTGGCAATTACCGCGGACATTTTCTCCCATAGACTTTCTCCGGATTGTCAAGTCTGATCTATGATAAGGGATTCTTGATATGCATTATACTTCAAATATTACGGTGTGTAGGCTTAGGGGTCGTCTTTGCCCTTCCCACCTACTATGTCATAGATCGTTACACTCGAGTGGTACCATATCCCCCTCTGTTGTGGCGTATCATCTGCTGCAACGGTTAGATGAGCTAATTTTATGCAAAAAAAATTAAATACGATATATTACTTCTTGATATAAATTCTATAATACAACCAAAATATTGCGTGCTTTTACTTCAAGTCCTTGAAATTCAAAGAAAATAGAAATAATATATGTTTTACTACCTGAACAAATTACATATATTTTTAAGGAATGAACTTTATTATGCTTCTTGGAAATAATCTAATTGTTTACTAATTTTAACGGTTCTTGATAACTAGAACTTCGAGCTGACACATAAATGACGGCTGTCGTAGACGAATTTTTTAAGCGTTTGTACGGACCCCTGAATTTAGACAACAGTATTTTCTAAAAGTTTTCTTTGATTGTGTGCGGGAATATAGCGTTTAGCCCCTGCACTTTGGCTACGATTTCAAAAAACGGATCACTCTGCGCGCATGCGTGCTTGTCTGATACTTTAAAATTTTGTTCTAAGCCATTTCAAAATGAGTGCGTATAGCTCTGTGGTATGTCATTTCTCTTCCGTTATGTGGTCTTGAGTTCGAATCCCAGCGGCGGAAAGTTTTATTTTTCAGTATTTATTTGAGTTATAAAAAATAATTTGAATTAAAAAAATGTAAAGTTTCTATTTTTCAACATATAAGCGATGGAAAGTTTGAAACAAAATGTAAATAAATATGAAATTTGGTTATAAATGAATTTCGTACATTCTAGAGAATGCTGTACAGCGAGTTTCATGCGTCCAGTGATGTTCTTTTTCGGTTAATGTACGCGAAGCGTACATACACAAGTTTTTGACCGCGGCTTGTATGAATTTCGTGCATTCTAGAGATTGCTGCAAAGCGAGTTTGGTGTGTCCAGTGATGTTTTTTTTACTGTTAAAATTTTTTTTTGGATGTTAAAAATTCGCTTTAAAACGCTATAAAATCGTTAAAACAGGGTTCGTACGGGTACCGTTACTTTTCCAGGAGTCATACCAGTAGATTTTTCTAAAAAAATACATCAAGTTCAAACGTGCGAAATTTCACCTTATTTAAGAAGAGATTATCTATAAGAAAATACTGGTACCGAATAATTTCTTGGTCTTAAAATTCCAGGACCCGTACGAACCCTGTAAAAATCCTTAAAAATTGAAAAATCCGGAGGAAAAAAATGTATTTTAGTAAAAGTCTGAAATTAAATTTCTTTAAGAATGTAAAAAAAAAAAAAAAAAAAAATGAAAATTGTGAAAGAAAATATTTAGTTATATTACGCTAAATGTTTTAAATCAAAATCCTTTTACGAATTTAAAATAACTGCCGCGGAATGGAATAAAATTAATATGGTTCTCGTTGAAACTGTCTAGAGCAATGAGCATGCACGCAGCATGATCCACTTTTGAAATCGTAGCCAAAGTGCAGGTGCTAGACGCTTGTGTGCGGGAATACCTCCGCGCAGAAATACTCACAGAGCACTTATATGGTAGCCCTGGTACATAACCAGGGCTGCGGAGTCGGTGGGAAAAATGATCGACTCCAACTCTGACTCCTGAAATTTTAAAGGAACCGACTCCGACTCCGGGAGGGCTAAAGTACTAGTATTGCCTGTTGATTCCTATTATTCAGATTATTTCATTGCTGTCATTTGTTTGGAAATAGTAATAGTCGCTTTATTAAATTTAGGAAATTGTTTCATTAAATAAAGGAAATAATACTATTTTCTAAAAAAGTGGCAGCAATCAAGCAACCGGAATTTAAAAAAACCCTCAACTGGCAACACTGCAACCTGCTGTTACATTCCTGTTTGACCTTGACGCATATGATGTGCATATCAACCCAGGGGTCGATGCAGGTTTTTTTTCTTAGGGCCCATTTTGTCAAAAAAAAGGTTATTTTTGTGAAATTTATTATATTTCTTGTGAAAAATAACATCTTGTAACGAACTATATATAAAATATAAACTAGAGATTTCAATTAAAAACAGTTTTCATATATGCTGTACACTGGACAATATATTGGAACTGTTTAACATGGGTTTCCTTGTAAATATATAGTCCAAATATAAAAATAATAATTCAGTTTATAAATTTAAAATTACATAGAATTGGTTTAATTTCACTTCAAACTGTTTAAAAAACAAGCTGGAGTCGGAGTAGGAGTCGGCCTGATTTTTAGTGACTCTGACTCCGACTCTTTTGCCCAAAAAATAGGCCTGACTCCGACTCCACAGCCCTGTACATAACCTAGCAATTGCAAATGTCCATAATTGAGAGGAAACCTTCGTACAAGTAAACTCTAAAGGTAAAGTCATTGGCAAGGGATGGACAGACTTCACATTCTCGAACACACAGACACTTCAAAGAATCTCACAAAGGCAAGTCATAGACATTTATAGTGCCTCTGATTACATTTCACATACCATACAACCCCGCTTTACACGTTGAAAAGACATTTTAACACCACGAGTGATAAAGCCCATAAATTTAACAACATTATAAAAGCGCGGAAATAGGCACTAACTTAACAATTTCACAAAATCAGCCACACAGAACAAATAAATACATTCACTACCAAATTCATAGAAGTAATCCGTTTAGAAGCCAAACTCAAAACGGTCAGAAAAACGCAATCGTTCTCCTTCTGGTCTCCAGAACTCAAGGCACAGACAAACCACTTACGGTATTCAGGCAGAAAATGAAGGCAGCCAGACAGCTCGACCCAAATGCAGATGAGCTGGAGGTATTGGGTGCCATCAGTGGCGACTCGTGAGCTATTTCACAGGTGGGGCATCAATATGATAATGTGACAGTGTAGTAGATGTTAGTAAAATGGAGTCATATTTATACGGTATTTTTTCTATAACGCGAATAGTACTGCGTGTACAGAAAAAAAGATTTGCGCAGCAATAAAGCAACTAAATTTTGAAAAAAAAATACATTTTATTAAAATTATTGCGAGCGTTTATTTTACATATTAGATAATTAAAAACTCTAGATAGCAATATTTCTCATACTATGAAAATTTATAAAGTTTTGATGATTTTGAAAATAAAGAAAGAGAAATTGATGTTTGAGATGAGATATTCAGTCATTCTGTAAAGTTGTCACTGCCACACTTATTAAAACTTTTTTTACTTTATAGAGTGATTACTGCTAATACGCCGCTATATCACTTACAAAAAATGTATATTACTCATGTTTAAATGTAAAACTATTATTCCAACAAAACGACTATTCTTAATAGATGTTTAATTAAAGTATAATTTAGTTTAAAGGTTTACAATCTAAATTAACATTACTGTGTTTTTCCGTGTCTGTGGCGCTCTCAAGTAACACGTGTACCCTAATTTTTAATACATTTCGGGAGAAAAATCTCTGAAAAGAAATAAGAGAAAACATTTCGAACTTTATTCTCTTAAAATGTAAAAGCTACTTTTAAAGTTACAAAATAGTCACAAATAACTGCTTCATGGTTGTTGAAATTTAAATGTGAAATGACCAATATAATACTGCATTGGATCGGGTAAAATGACTTAACCCGAACCCGACCCGACCAGCGGATCGGGTCGAGTCGGGCTGACGCTATTTTTTGTTGTGGGTCGGGTTGTCTTTAAATGTTTCGGATATGGGTTTGTTTCGAGTATGGGTCTGTTTCGGGATACCTTTTGAAGCTGTTGGGTCAGGTTCGTGTTCACCCGATTTTTCAAAAAAAAATCCTAAATATTTTTCAGCTGAACAAAGCTAAATAGTTGAATATTAAAAAGTGTATATGTGTTCAGTTTCATACAAAAAAAAGATAAAATTTATAAGAGACATAACTGTAGATTATTTTTCCATAATCATATTAAAATATGAATTAATTTGTTTTTCACTTCTTGTTCGGGTTTGAATAATTTGTTTTCGAGCCAAGTTTGCGTTAAAATGAAAGTTTCTCTGGTCGACGAAATTTTCTTTGTCGGACTTCAGGTGGACTTTAAGCAGAAATTTCGGTTTCGGGTCGGGTACAAAGCGACCCGTTCAGAATTTTAAAGGTCAATGTTAATTTTTACAGATGCCAATTATGATGTCAATTCCAAAATTTTCATGTATAAAGTAAATTTCGATTGTTTAAAGTAAATTTTAGAGGGGGAAAATACCACGCAACACGCACGAACATTATAGTATATTTACAGTTTGTCTTTGTATAATTAAAGATTATTCATTATAACATTATTTTTTAAAAAACATATTTAAAAAAAACCACCGATTAAATGTAGTAATTCAATTATTTATATCCATTTAATCTGTCTATGTTGACAATAATTATTTTGTAAATGAAAAAGTCTTAAAAAATTACATTTAAGTTAAAAATATGTAGTTTCAAACTCATAGACCAAATTGTAGTGCTACATTAATTAACATCAAGTTAATGATTAGATTACAAAATATTTTCTGGCTGAAATTTGTCTATCAAATCTAGTTAAATCAAAAAAGAACAACAATCCTCATTCAAGAAAAAAGTACCTACTATAAGTACTATAAATTCAATAAATTTATTAAAAATTATTTTTCTTATTATTCAAAAAGTTTTTAAAGTATTAAATGCACCATGAATAAATTCAGAAATTTTTATTGCTATTGAAAAATAACATTCGGATAATTTTTTAAAAAGTCTGATTCCCGTCAGTAAAAGTCGTCAATCATGTCGATAATTCTTAAATATTGCCCCACCAGTGGCTGAGAGGTTCTGCTCTCGAAGCTGGTAGACGGGAGGTGCTGGGTTCGATCCCAATCGCGCCCGTCGGCCTAATCGTTCGGAGTTTTCGTGGTTTTCTCCGAGCCGTGGATTTATCTATGCGAAAATACGGGTTAGGTTCCCTTAGAAAGACCCCCACGAAGGGCACTCCCCCCGGGCCTATATCCCAAGTGTAGATAATTGGCCGTCAATAATCAACCCAACCCAATTCTTAAATATTTATATTTTTCGAAACAAACATAGTCCTTTCCTATATGGGGCCAGGCAGATTTTGCCCAAAGAGTGCCTTATTCAAGCTGTTCTTAACACTGTTTGGCGATAAATACGAGGAAGACGCTAAGATACACGGGTGTGCAAAATATCCTATAGCTCAATGCGCGAAATGAACACAGCTTTCTGGGGCCTGAATACTACGAAGTGTTAGCGGTGAGCGGTCAGGTGTCAAAAAGATTGATTTACGACTTCCAGAACACAACCCGGTGATTGGTTGCTCTTCGCGGATAGAAAAGAGCGAGCAAGAGGGTTTTTATCCTTATTCGGGCTACATGAGCTGGAGTCGAAACTATCTTAAATTGCTAATATTAAAAAAAATTATGTTTAATTTAAACAAATAGGGAAGTATAGGTGGGGCCGTGCCACAAGTGCCTTATACAACGGGTCACCACTGTGTACCATATATTCGAAGCTTGCGGCGCAGTACAAGCGCAGTGTTCTGTCGATCAAGAATGTAGCATGGAGAATGTTCTGTAGCAGTGAGTCCCATCATTTCGACATATTCAGAAATTTTTCACAGGAGAACATTTCACTCCAGAAGAAATCAAGCTTAAACTGTCTCCCATCAAACCATCCAGACAACATAGAATTCCTGACAGAACCGATTTTTGGCAAAACAGTATGCCCACAACACAATAACACGGGCATAGAATTCACAGCATCACCAGGCAATCCCTTCTCAAAAGCTGAATTAAGAACGGCCCTTAATTTACTAAATGACAAAAAAGAACCAGGCCCCGATGCTATAGACTTCAGATTGTTAAAACGGACCTTCAAAATTTTACCACAACTACTCACTTGCTGGGGAAATCTTAGCTTCTCGTATTATTACTTTCCACTTCTCCTTAGACATCAGATAGTCGTATAATGCGGTTCAGAAAGCGATGGAAGTCGCCTTCTGAACCGCGCTCATACCGGGACGATCTGCCTACTACCAACGCTAGGAAAATTGCTTGAAAATATCCTGGTCCAGCGACTGAACTTTTTTCTTGAAACTAACAATATCCTGCACCCGCGCTAATTTGGGTTCAGAGTGGTATGATCTTGCGAAAAAGCTCTTCCTGCCAGCTTGACTTCCTGCGCTGATAGCATCGCCAGTGGAAATTACAGTTCCTTCATCTCACTTGATATACAGGGGTTTTTTGACAACGTGGAATAGCTCGACATGATACAACAGTTACAAGAACTCAACTAACTGAAAAATATTGCTGGAGTCACACGCTCCTATTTATCGCAGCATAGCATTCTAGACAACTGGGATGCAGGGACCTCTACACACAATTTGGAAAATAGTTGCCCACAAAGCCCTTGCCTCGGGATTCTATGGATTCTAATAGAAAATCTAATTCTTACAGAATTAGAAAAACGAGGTTTCCTCCACTACATTTCCGGACGATGTCCGGAATTAAATGGGTCAAAAACATTTCCCAATTAGTGGCAGGATTATACCTGATTTGCTTATTTCCTCCCCATCAAGTCGGCGTCAATGTAAGGAAGTTGCAAAATTTGCTCAAAATACAACCAAATTCTAAACATTGATCCGCTGATACATAGAATTGCTCATGAAAGGCGAAAGATTCAAATTGAGGACAAACCTTTTTCTTTACTGAAAGGACTCACACATAAGCTTCTGACAGTGAATGTACACTGTCCGGAAACTTCGCTTAAATCTAATATAAAGGTAGTTCAAGGTGCGTACACACCTTTCAAGTAAAGGTACTGTAGTCTATGACAGCGATTTTCGATTTTTATTGTTCATTCGATTCATCTCATGGAGCTTAGTAATTTTATACCTCGCATATCGGCTATTGAGTTTTTATAATGACAGGGGCCCGGGTTAAAGTTTAAAATTTCTGTCAGTGAAAACAGATGCCTTCAAAGAAATAAGTACGATTTAAGTTTACTAATTGTTTTTACAGTGCCATACATTGCCAATAACTACTATAAGGTTATATTATTGCTGTTATTATGATAATTTGTAATTGCAGATACAATATTCGTATGCTACTTGATAGGCAGTTTTTCACAAGTTATGATGTCATCGTCTAGTTTTGTTCATCCTGTCAAGAAAGAAGAGCTGTTTTGAATGCGTCGTCGAGTCAGCTGAAGAAGCCTTTGCTCGTTATGCGCATTTTTTTTTGTTTTACTCACTTCTTCGGAATGAACAATATGTCAAATATTGACTATCATCAATGCATGTCAGTGTAAGAACCATAAATAAATTTAAATATTACTTATTTCTTTGACGGCAACTGGTTTTCAATGAACGAAATTTAAAACTTTGACTCGGCCCCTTGTCATTATCAAACTCAATAGCCGATATGGGAGGTAGCAAATTACTTAGCTCGATGAGGCGAATCGAATGAGCTATAAAAATCGAAATTCGCCGCCACAGACTGTAGTACCTTTACTTGTTAGTATTTTTAACGAGTATGGCAGAACTATTTCTGATTAGAAATATTTGCCTAGTATTTTTTCATCATATTAAAAACCTTTCTACCATTATACGCAAAATTTGTAATATGTTTTTGCGATTAAGGCCAAAATGTATGTATATGTGATAGAATTGTGCTCACGTTTACACGAGATTGTGTTCTGCACATTTCCCTGTAAGAAATATGTTTTCTACTCTCGATATTACAGTTAAATTTTATCACAAACTAAAAGTATAGGTTTTCAGAAAACTCACATAAAAGAAGCATGCTATGATCTCTTTTTTTAGATTAACCCCTTTGCGATGAGCATAATTTACAGAAATTTAATTTTTATTACCGTTTTTTCAAAGTAGACATTTTTGCCTTATTTAATCGCAGAATTGATTTATTAAATTAGGCTAAATTTTCAGTTAAAAACTGGTAGGAATAATCAGGAATTCCTTGCATTTTATGCGTCATATATTCGCAACGCTCGTCGCGAAGAAGTTAACTATACATTTTAATTTAAAATATTATACAGGGTTATTTAAAATTACACAGTTGAAAACTTTTACGCTTTTTTCTTGCCATCACAATTTAATAGTAAATTTTCTCTTAATAAATCGTCGAAATCTGTTATTAAATAAGACAAAAATTTCCATTAAATTTTAGAGGTAACAAAAGAGAGTAAAAGTTCACAAATATGCTACTACACTGCTGTATATACACATAGGGAATCCTTTTTATATATATCGCTTTCAAACATTTTTTTAAACCAATTCAGTTATGTATTTTTAGTTTGAATTTATCCTGCTTAACCCTTTCCGGCGCGGAGTAAGTTTGTTTTTAAAATGATGAAATTATCGACTGACACCAGAATTTACAAAAGAATTTAATACAAAATAAAAACATACTTAATTTCCCGTAGTTTATAAAAGAAAAAAAATAATTAAATAATATTGGTGTCGTTTGTCAGTTTTGGAATTAAAATTAGGTGTCCTTTTTTGTGATCACCGCCCGCTAAAGGGTTAATATTTTCTGCTTTTTATCCTTTGTAAGCAAATTATTCTTTTTAATGCTGATCATTTTTAACTGAGTGCAGCACTTTTTTATTTATTTTGAATTTATAATCTAAAATGCTCTCCATACTCTGCCTTGATAAAAATATATAGATACTTAATATTTTATGCATGCTTTCAATGAAAATATAACAATATCATATAGATTCATTTTTGCAATAAGGCTTTAAAATATTTTAATATCTGAAACTGTAGTGGTGTTTTATCTTAATCATTATTCTTCTTTAGTAAATGTTAAAATGAATACGTACTTTTCACGTACAAGTATTAATTAACGGCAGATGATTTATTTATTTTAGGCTATATTTTTACAGATACCTAAAATCATTATTAACCCCTTAACTGTGGAAGGTTTTTTGACACCATAAACTAAAAATAGGCACAATACACCACTTTTTCCGTGCTAAAATATTTGCTTTATGTAATCGAAAATGTCCGCCGATTAATAAAGCGAAGATTGCGTTTAAAAAATTACTGGTGTGCAAAAGCTTTTAGTAACAAAACAAGCAAACTCTTCTTGCACGAACTGAGTTCGGGATACACAGTTAAGGGGTTAAAATTCAAGTTTCAGTAAAAAAAAAAAAAAAAAAAAAAAAAAAAAAAAAAAAAAAAGGCATTAATAGACCCCCCTTCAATTATGTGAAATGACTGACGATTATTTTTATATTAAATCATACCACAATTTTCAAAAGATTTTCTTTGTAGCATGTTTCTCGTAATGATATCCTAGTGTAGTTGTATGGCTGATACTTTTTCAAAAAGTGGTACGAAAAGAAGAAAAAAGTCCACAGGATGCCGACCCGTGGTCAAAGAATTAAATAAGGCAAAATGCGAACCAAGACTCCCTTATCATAGATCAGACTTGACAATCCGGAGAAAGTCTATGGGAGAAAATGTCCGCGGTAATTGCCAACTTATTAATTGACTTTCTCCGGAAAGTATCGCCGCCTGGTGGATATTACCTCACAGTTGCCATGTTTCGGGCTTTTTGAACACCAGTATATTTTTAGAGAAAATGTTGTTCTTTTAAATCCCAGAATTCTCCGATCAAAAAAAACAAAATTGTCTCTACTAAAAAACTGGTATCCAAAAATATAATAGAAAAATCTATAGAAAAATCTAGCTGGTCTGCTACCGCATAGCTGCCAACTCTTACGCTTTTTTCTTACCACTAAAATTTAATAGAATTTTTTTCGTCATGTAATCACACGATCTTGTCAATTTAATAAGATAAAATTTACTATAAAATTTTAGTGGTAGGAAAACTACTAGTTCATAAGCAAATGCATAGAACAAATGGAGCTGTGGAAAAATGTCGTGTGATTTCGTGTCGTAAATACTATTACTGACGATTGATGGCGCTAGTAGCAGGACAAGTATAGCGGTCAAAGGAAACTTGCTGATTGAGAGGTCTGATACTATGATAAGGAGGTCTTGATGCGAACATTCCTTGGAATTTCCGTGGAGTATGGTAACAATATTTCAGGTTAGAAATTTTCTGCTTAATATTTAAATCATTGAATTCGTAATTACCTTAATTAATCATACAGTTTGTGATATTTTTTCTGATTAAATAAGACGAAAAGTAGTATTAAAAATTGTAGTAGAACTGTATACACCATGATAGTTGTAAAATATTATTTTCAATAATTCATAGAGTTAATTATTTCGCTCTTGATATTGTTCTTTTTGCATTGACATGATATTTTTTTTCGTGTTGGCAGAAATGAAAGGCACAAATAGTTAAATAGTGGTAAGAAATTTATTTTCAATAATTCTTATTTTGCTCTTAATATCGGTTTTTTATTAACATCGTATAGAATGTTTTTGGTGGGATTATTTGATATTATTCGTACGGCGTATTTTTGGATTTTTTTTATAACATGGGTAACATACCCATGTAATTAACATTATATTAAACCAGAAATCTTAACACGTTTACTGCCAGGTTAAAATTATCGGAATTTATTTTATTTAGAAAGCTCGAATTCATATCAGAAAATACTAACAGCAATATTCACTTTATTTAATTACAGACATTTCGTGATTACATAGAATAAAAATTCTTCTTTCGAAATTTCCGGTACGAATTCGTAATTTTAGATTGAAAAATCCCGCGTATACTCGTGGTTGGCAGCCAATGGGTTAATAAGAAGAAACAAACATATACAACGAAGGAATAAATTGTTTGTTATTAAATAAAATTTCTGGTTTGAAGTACGTTTATGTCACCTGAGTCACTTTGATGAATACAGCTTTTCTAGTGTGACATAAAAATTTTCTCTATCATACGAAACACTAAAATTGTTTCCTAATTATATAGAATAATTGAGTCGTTTATTTTAGAAAAAGCACAAGTCACATTTTTTAAATTTCACACCAGAGATAAAAAACTGTATATATGGCAGGATTTTTTGTGTTTTGCAATGTTAGGAAAGATAATAAAATAAACTTTGCACACGCTTTTCAGATTATTTGAATGAAATGGGTGATTTCTGTGATTTTATTTAGTTTTGGACATGTGCCCATTCCAAATTAAACACAGGTAAACTGAGAGTTCAGACAGTAATCATATGAAAAATCAATGCTTTAATAAACAATAAGTGCACAAAATAGTGGAAAACATTCAAATATGTCCCTTATGTCATTGAAAGTGTTGTAGTCGGTCAATTTATAGTTAATGCTGTTGTAGAAGGACTTTGTTTCTTCACTTAAATATTTCGGAACTTTTTTGATATACTCAGTTTTTTTTTTCACTAATACAATTTTTGCCAAGGCTCGTTCAATGGGAAAAGTGATAGATAAAGCGATTGAACAAAAGGCACATATACAGATTATATGCCTTTTCATGAAAAATCATGCAAAAATCATGCATCCTGCGTAGATTACGAACATTTTCCAATATTATTAAGAAATTTGATTTTTTCATACGATGAAATGAGATATCTAAAAAAACAATTTAAAAAATACATAACTCAGTAAAAATCCATTTTCAGCAATTGTTGCCTATATTTGAAATATTTCGTGCAGCCCTGTATATGATCTACAAAATTTGTAAACAACACGTAGTACACAAAAAATTACATAAAAATTGCATAACACAACGAAAAGAGCAATTCTACCAATTAACGATCATAGTCAGTCAATTAAACGAATTCTCTTGGGCGTCTCTGTACATGAACGATAAATACTACACACAACATAATCTATATAAAATAAGTTTTATTGAATCTTAGTGATGCTTCTAAATTTTATTATGTTTCAAGTATCATAACATGTTCAAAATGCACCTCAAGCGATTTTTCTCCATGGATCATAATGTAAAGTAATTATTTTGTACGTCTCTGTAATTGAACTATAAATATTACTAATTGTATACTCCGGTAGAGCATGCTGTAGTCCACCTCAGTAATGCATATTAATTTCATTATGTTTGAAATACCGTAACATCAATAAAATAGGCCGCAATCGATTTTTCCCTATATAGACCATAATGTAATTGTGTTCTGTGTCCCTGTAAATGAGCTATTAATGCTACACACTTCATTTTCAATATCGAACATTCTATAGTAAAATTCAATAATGTATAAAAATTTCAGGAAAATCCGAGTATATTTACGAGAGTTAGAGCACTAAGAGACGGATAGACAGACAGACTGACAAACCGAATACTTTTCAACTATGTTGGAAAGTGTTTAAAAAACAGATGCTTTGTATTTTTATTGTATTTATCTATGGTAAAACTAAGCTGCGGCGCCAGACGCCTGAGTGGCGCCCGGCGCGTCTCAACCGTCGCACCCATATCTTGAGGGACATATAACTCGCACGACCGGATTCTGCTCTCCGCAAGCGCTGCGACCGGCCGGGAGATGCCTTGAGGGCGACTCAAAACTACTCCAGCTACAGAGGGAGACGCTAGGGACGACGAGCGAGAACGGAAGTCACGGCCTCCTCCATCCTCGCTGCCGTCTACGTTCTACCGCCTGCACGGTACCGAGGGATGTTGCATGCCGCCTCATGCACCGACAGGCGTCACAATAGAACCCTAGCGTTGCTTATTCTACAGAGTATGTTTGAACCATTGTGTAACCTTAGATAAGCTTTGGTAGCTTCCCGAACCACGTCCGCTAGTCTTTGCCCTCGCGTCACCATCCTCGGCGCAGAGCACCTAGGCGCCAACGATCTACCTACATTATGTCCTTTCACGCCCGCCCATCAACGAAGTGCCGCGGAACAACGACCTGAACCCACGTCGGCTTGCGTTACCGACCACGGCACAAGGACGACGCTATACACATAGGAACTCAAGGGACGATCTGCGACAGTTTCTTCCTGCAGCCCAGAACCGGCCCAAAGGAGGGGAAGGCCCAGACCCCCGTGGCAGAGATCAAGCCCGCATCCGGCACCTTCGGCTACTTGGGCATCGCATTACCACCGGTCTACCATGATGAGGTGTGGGTTCATCAGCTAACTGCCCCCGTCGTGTCGACAAACATCTCTGGTTTCGAGAGCCCGGTCTTCTTCCCCACTAAATGGGCCGAGTCGGAACAACCCTACGGAGAGTCGCGCAATGCTTGGCTTCCTGTCATTTTTTCCACTAAAGGGGCCGAGTCAGAAAAGGGATGAGACGACGGTAAAGTAAAAATAATTTAATAATAAAAACTTTTAGTGTAGTTATAGGACAGGAATCTTTTTACCTTTCACCCAATTTTATATCAATTATATATCATAAACTACATTTACCGGGTGTCCCGAAAATGACTGATGGATTTTAAAATTCAATAACTAGCAAACGGTGACAGATATTGAAAAAGTTCTTGCAGGAGGGTTATGCATGATGTTGGGAGTTTTTTTACTGTGATTCTTGATTTTAGTTCGAATTTCAAACAATAGAGGGCGTTGACAGTGGTTGGCACTCATTCGAGGCCGAAACTGACGTCACTCAGCATTGATGCGAAGAATGGAGATTAAGGCTATGGAGTGGGTCTCATTCGCCAGTGCAATCTTGCTCTTAGACCCCGATTCTGAACTCATTCGATATAATTAAAATGCATTAATAATATAAATGCATAAAAGGCATAATTAAAATGCAAGGACTCATGCGGCAATGCGTCTGTTTTGAAAAAAGAATGTGTTACACTGACAAAGTTAAAAAGTTATTAAAAATTGTTATTTCTAGTTAAAGGAGTAAAGGTAAAATACGCATGTGCACTTAAGCATTAACCGCATTTTGTCTATAACGTGATACCTGCCGAAATTTTCTATTTTTAGTGCTACTAGTTTCTATGTCTTATTTCATCGCAAAATTTTATAATTAAATAAAGCAAAATTTTTTATTCAGAAATAGTCGTATACAAAAATCGGAAGTTTTGGAAACTATGTAATGATGGGATTGCAGAGGGAGATGCCTTCAGAAGGAACATTGATCATAATTCATGAAAAAATTTTCCAAAGGAAAATGTGTTATATTTTAATCTTAATTTGCGTTTCAAATTAGTTTTCAACATGACCGCCGCGGTTGAAACTAGCAATCAATATGGGGTCTATGAAGGACCTAAGCAGCTTTTAAATATTTTTGAAATATAAAAGCTAATGACTAAGCCGTAAAAGTGATAAGCCACTTTTATATTCGAAAGTAGGTAGAATAATAATATAATAAACTATTTCCTTAAAAATGTACATTTACATTCTGTACATTATTTCTTCAACATGTGTTTTAAATTTTACCCCAGACCTTATTTTTTCAGAAATAGTGGTCGAATTACGACGAAACGAATTATATCGTTATAAGTTTTAGAAATTAGGTGTTTTTTCAAGAAACATATTTCTATTTAAAAAAAACTACTTAACAACATACATTAGTTCAATGATAATAAATGTTAAATTTGAAATAAAATTCATCCGCTAACGACTGTTTAATTTCGTTCATATTGGAAAAATTAAACATTGGCCATAAATTACCTTTTCATATTTGTACGATTGTTATTTATTGCAATTTATTTTATTTGGAAAAGTTTTGTAAAATAAGAAAAAACGAACAAAAAACAAAGCACACAAATTAACAAAGCATATAAAATGCCCATTGTATCAGTTGCATTTTATGTACGTGTATTTCAAGAAGTATTTGAAAAAAGTTATCGAGACATCAATAATTAGAAAAATATTCTTTTCTTAAAGTAAACTCAAATCCTTTAACATTTCTGGATTATTTTCAATCTTTTTTTTTTTACTTTAATTGGTAAAAAAGCAATTGTTTGACACAGCCCCCTGAATACTAGGCCTGAGCGCTGACACAAAAATGACAGGTGTCGTAGTCCGGTGTTATTTTATGCATTTGTACGGTCCCCTGAATTTGCACACCGGTATTTTCGGAAAGTTCTCTTTGACTTATTGAGTCTCGGAAAAATATGGAGAAGAAAACATTTAGAAATTATTGGTAATCAATTTCAAAGGAACGTACAAATGCTGAAAAAAATACGCCTACGACAGACTCCATTTTTGAGTCAGTGCTCAGGCTTAGTATTCAGGGACGGTGTCTTTGATGAAAATAAGGTAATATATTTTAAATGAAAAACATGAAGTAATATATTTAAAAGCCAGTAGAGAATAATCACAATAAAAATATTTAAAATTTCTTTTTACATTTTTATTTGTTTTTATATTAGGGAATTGTCACTCAAATCTGAGTCATATATACACTGGTCATCAAAATTAAAGGATAATGACAGAAATAAAACGTAACTGATACTTAATGAAAATTTATTAATAGAAATTTGTACAAAAGCATTAGTTAACATAAATTACAATGTTTGGCAGTTGATTATTCTCAAAATATTGAAATTAAAACCACACTTATGGAAATTGGAAAATGATGGAAATATTAAGGCACCGCTTGGGGAAATATTTTTTCTTTAATATGGTGTATGGTCAGCTCGAACATATATGCATACCTCACATCTTGATTTCATAGACTTTACCAAAGTGTTGGTCAAGTATTGTGGAATTGCACGCCACTTTTAAGCTCCTGGAAGGTCCAAGGGAATTTAGCGCACTG
Source organism: Maratus michaelseni (assembly GCA_963931845.1). Classification (NCBI taxonomy): domain Eukaryota; kingdom Metazoa; phylum Arthropoda; class Arachnida; order Araneae; family Salticidae; genus Maratus; species Maratus michaelseni. The sequence continues at coordinate 228,321,268 of OZ007586.1, forward strand.
AAAGTCGATCATCTAAGGCAGAGGTTCCCAAAGTGCGCTCCGTGGAGCCCTTGGGGCTCCGCCTATACTTTACAGGGGCACCGCGACGTTCCAGGAAAATAAACAAAACATGAAAATAATTAACATATTGCAAGGGACAATTTTTCGAATGTATGTAGTATTTTTTTGTGTGTGTGGGGGGGGGGGGGGCAAAAATAAATGCATCTATCACCGGGCTGAAAAACACTATAATATAATTTTTTAATGATATAAAAATTTGCATTATACATGTATCTATTTTCTATATAATATTTTTGGTTTGAACTACTTTATTTTATGTTTCTGCATTTAAAGTGTTTTAAAAATTCGATTCAAAATAAGCAACAAATACCGTAATTTGCGGCGTATAATCCGCAGCCCAAAGAGTCGTTTTCCGACACAGAAATATTATTTTATAAAATGTAACTTAAAAGATCGCTGTAAATATCTAACTACAATTATTGAATAAAATTTCTGGGTCGAAAAACGACTCTTTGAGCTGCGGATTATACGCCGGAAATTACGGTAACAGTATTCTGAATCGAATGCACAACGTGAATCGAAAGAGCAAAGGCTCGTGCGTGCCAGTCCTTTTTCTATATAATATTTTTGGGTTGAACTACTTTATTTTATGTTTCTGCATTTAATGTGTTTTAAAAATTCGATTCAAAATAAACCACAAATATAGTATTCTGAATCGAATGCACAGCGTGAATTGAAAGAGCAAAGCCGCGCGCGCGCGCCAGTACTGTTATCTCTACTTGCCGAACAAAGGGAAGAACAGTTCTGTTATTTGGAGCTCCACCTATTCATATGTTTATACTTAGTTCTTTTTTGCTTAGTAACCAGGTTCTAATTTCCTAATGAGGTAAGTGTGACTCAAATTGTTCATTTTCTTTCGCTTTACTCTTTGCGATCGTTAAAATGAGGTATTTTATGCTTCATTACTTGCAACATTTACTGAGAAATGTGTTAGGTATGCTTTGCTTGTTTCAGTGATAAACTTATAATTGGTTTTCGCTTTTCGTTAATATTTTAATTTAAGTGGTTCAATCTCAAATTTCATGTTCTATTTCAGTTTATAATTCAAAACTGTTTCAATTTTTTTTCACCTATTCAGTTTTTCAAAAGTTGTAATTAATTTTGACACCCTGTTCGTGAAAATGGAACATATGTATTTACGAAATAAATATTTATTTCATTTTCATAATTGCTTGGGCTGTAAATTTTATTTTATAGTTATTCAAACTACACTTGTAATTTTATAGTATTCAAATTACTCTTGAAATTTATAATATATTCCAACATTTTTATTACTGTAATATTTAGTGTTTTTATTGTAACTTTATAATGTCCTATTAATAATGTTAACATTATTTTGTTGTTCTTGGTGATTTCAATAATATCGCCTCAACACCGGATAGTTCGAATTTTATTGTAACATTTAATTGAAGACACATTTCTCAGAAACATTTCTATTCTAATTAGCGGTTATATTGAGTCGAGCATTTTGCTTATGGTAGTTATTTATATTTTAGAAAGAAAAGAAAACCCTTTGTTTTACACTTCTATTTAAATTTTCTCTACTGTTTTTCATAGTAAAACAATGTTAGTCGCTTAAAACATCATTTTTATAAGATCTTGTATGATCTAAAGCCCTTCATTAGATTCATTTTACATTTGTGTATACTGTATATATATATTTCTTTTTTCATAACTTTAATTTCTTGAATCTGTTTATGTCATTTGTATATTTAAATTTTCTATACTATTTTTCATAGTAAACACTGTTTGTTGATTAAAAGCGCCATTTTTTTTTTAACATCTTGTGTCTATCATAAACACCTCATTAGATTCATTTAATATTTATATACGTTGTGTATATAGTTTGCTTTTATCTTTCTGTAACTTTAATTCTTTCATCAGTTTATTTTATTTTTATTAATTCTTAGTTATTTAAATTTTCTATGTTGTTTTACATAATTGTACTTAATTTTTAAAGCAATGTATGTTGCTGAAAACGCATTCTTTTAACATCTTGCATCACTTAACAACCCCTCTTTAAAATTTTGTTTTAATTGGTCTCGGCATTGGCTAAGATTCTTATGTTATGATGCCACATTTTCCTATCAGAAATAAGGCTGTAGCAATTTAAATATATATATTGGTTCGTTACATTTGTCACCACACTAACAACCTAAACTTTTGCTCAGCTCCACTTCTTGCTAAGACTTTTTGTCAATGAGTACCCGCCCTGATATAGATTTAACCCCACCCATATATCCCGTTTTGTTTGTAAAGTTTTTCTACTAGTTGCAGTTCTTTAAACATGCGTAGGGTTAAAAAAGTTTGGGAACCAATGATCTAAGGTATCCCACGCATGCTCAGTCGGGTTCAAGTAGGGTAAGTAAGGTGTCCAATTACATTAATTCAAGTGATATATTCTGTTTGCAAGTGTTCTGACACCACATATGCTCGATATGGCCGAGCATTGTCATCAAAAACTCTGTGTCAACAGAACTCATAAACAGTCTAACTTGTGGTTCCAATACACCCTCCATATTCCTCGGTTACAGAACCTCCTTAAAAGATATGAAGCTCGGTGCAGCCATTTGTCATGATTCCCCCAAAACCATTAAACCGCTTTCGCGGAAACGGGATATTTCACCGACAATGTAAGGCAAGTTGCGTCTCCCTTCTTCTATCCAGATCAAAACACATCTAGAATGAGTGTTCTGATCAACATATGGACTCGTCAGTAAACAATACTCGGGCTCAGACTTCTTGGCTCTTTTGAACAGGACGACGGTACCAGTTTAAACGGGCCCCTTTGGAAGCTGAAGTGAGTGGGACACAAACTTTTGGTTTTCTCGCATACCTTCCACGCTCCTTAAGCCTTCGTGCAGGTGTAGAACGGCTAATTCTAGTTCCTTTGGCAGCTTGAAGATCTGAAATCAAATCTCTTGTAGTCGCTTCGCGGCTTCTTCGAGCCGGCAGTGACAGAAAACTGTCTTCGGATGCAGTTGTTGCTCTTGGTCACTCTTGACCAGACTGTCTATCAACGGATTCAGTGCTTAAAAGCGGCTCCAAGCTCTTGATATGACACCTTGAGGAATATATCAAATCTTGGGCGACCTCCATTTGTGTTTGACCTCCCTCGATTCTATCAATTATTCGCCACTTTTTTCCTTCACTTAAATAATGCCTTTGAGCCATAACTAATGAATACAGATCACTATCAGACACTGCATTCACTTTAAACAACACTATAGACCAGAATTCCAACATTCGTCCATTGCGCACCACATTGTCAATCACCGAATTTGCATATTTCCGGCGCTAACGTATGCGCGGAAATGCAAATTTGTGTTCAATTGTATTTGATTAACATAACTAAATGCATCATTGAGCATTGGTTGCAACATTAACATATTGAGCATATTTTTCTCATTATCCTTTAATTTTGATGACCAGTGTATATATATATATATATATACAGATATAGGACAAAATAATAGGAAAACCTGTGAAATAATGCAATTTTTTATTAGTAGGGGAATAGGCCAACTTTGGCCTTAATTAAAGCTTGCATTTGAAGTGGATTTTACTAATAAAGGTCATACACAACGTTTAAGGGAACTCGCACCCATTCCTCATACAGAGCGGTCTCGATCTCATGTAGTGTACGTGGTAGAGAGAAACGAGCACAGATTTTGTTCTTTAAAGAAACCCACAAAGACTCATAGATGTTTAGATAAGAGGTTTGTGGAAAGCACGTGAGATGTCCCAGCTCATCATCATCCTCATATAACCATGTCTGCATATAGCGAGCCGTATGAACAGCGTTTTCATATTGGAATACAGAACGTTCACCAGAAAACAGTCTGAAGCATAGACTAAAAATAATCTGCTAGAATACTGCAATAATGCTATAAATAATAATAGCCTGCGATCTTCCCCCTCAGGAGTACGAGTGACTCAAAGCCACTCAAAAATATCGCAATCCACACCATCACAGAGACCCTCCATGCTTCATGGTAGGAACCAGTCAGTTAACATGAAATGCTTCTTCTGGTATTCGCCAGACGAGCACATGTCCAATGGTCTGAAATAATGTAAATGATAATTCATGACCAGATGATCTGTTTCCCTTGCCATATCCAGTTTTGGTGGTCACTGCACCACTCTTGTCGCTTCATAGCATTCCGCAGTGACACTAACGGCTTTGGAATGGCCAATCTGCCGTTAATGGTCGTAGTATGAAGCTCTCGTTGAATAGTTTTAGTGGATACAGGGTTCTGGAAATGGGTATTCATCTCGGAGTTTATCTGCGGTAGTGTAGTCTTGCGTTTTCGGTTAACTATCTTCTTCATCGCTCATCTATCCCGTTCGTTCAACCTCGATTTTCGCCCACTATTCTACTTTGCAGAGGACACGTTTTCCAGATTTGTGTAGGCTGACATAACCCTTGACACAATGGTCCTTGAAACACCGACAAGGATGATTGTTCTCGACACGGACGCTCTAGAGAGACGATCGCCAATGACCATGCTTTTTCTCACGTCGTACAGGTTGGACATAATGGCGTTTTGCTGGGAACATAGTTTTCTTATACAATTGTCACACCGGCAAATGCTCAACTGATACCTTCCCTTTCGTCGCCACATAATGGCAGACTGTTGCGACACGTGGCGGGGTTGTATTGGACGGTCGAAGTACGACACATTTCAAAATGGTTGTTCCTATTATTTTGTTCTATACATTTATATATACAGTGTGTCCCAACAAAATTGACCTCCGCTTTTATTCCTTAAATATTGATCATAGACATATATTATAAATTACAAAGTTACATAAAAAAGTTACCGTAATTTCCGGCGTATAATCCGCGGATCAAACAATCCTGTTTCAACCCAGAAATTTTATTTTATAAAATGCAGCTTCGTAGATCGCTGTAAATATTTGACTTCAATTATGGAATAATATTTCTGGGTCGAAACATGATTGTTTAATCCGCGGATTATACGCCGGAAATTACGGTACAGATTTTTTATTAAATGAAATCGATTAAAGTTTACAGGGGATTAAATTTGAAGAGATACAAAATTTAAATTTTTATACGACCCCCGTACAAAAAAAATTCCCAATCAGTAAAATGTGCTCCTTACATGAATATGTTCATGTAGAAATTTTTAGCATTTTATCATAAAAAGTCGCAGAGATATGAAAATACATAAATGCTGACTTTTCGATGCCTGGATATGAGTTCCCAAAGGGGAAAAATCATGTCGGATGATTTTTTAGGGGTCGTGCACAAATTAAGAAAGAAAACAATGATTGAATAAATAAAAACTATTTTTTCATTGTAATAATACTTTATTGGTACAAAAGTATATTAACTGTGTACAAATAATAACTTTAAATAAAGATTACAAAGCTTGTTCAAAATATTTACATTATGTTTACATTTCTGTCAAACATTTTTAAACTGTTTTAATGTCCAGTGACTATTTCATTTCCAAGTTTTATTCCGTAATTCATCATGTAAATTTACCTTAAAAATGTAAAAATACCTTATGGTATTTTTGAGGAAACATAGTTTTGTAAATTTGTAAATAAAACTTTAATTAAGAGCAATATTTTATTTACTTATGATGCATTTGTGCGTCGCGTCATCTTTACTCTAGCTGTAAACATTTACATTTTAATTTATAATTAACCCCTCAACAACATTGCTAAAATGCTGAAATTTTGTACATGACCTTATTAGTGTATGGGGCACATTTTTATCATTGGGAATTTTTATGTACGGGGCCCATATAAAAATTTAAATTTTGTATTTCTTCAAATTTAATCCCCTGAAAATTGTTTAAAAAAATCTGTACCTTTTTTACGTATCTTATACGTAAAAAGGTACGTAATTTATAATATATGCTTATGATCAATATTTAAGGAATGAATGCCAAGGTCAATGTTTATATCATATTACCTTATGTTAGTCGAATTTGTAAATTGTTTATAGCTGCCAATTGTTACGATCTTATGTTATAATTTCTTTCGAATAGAAATCTTCGCCTTCAATCGCATATTTCTGCAGTTACATAAGGCGAAGTTAACACCTCCGAAAAATGGTGTGCAAAATTCATAGCAGTTGGTAGCTATGAAAATGTCCAAAATTCGTTTATTGTTCCAAATAAATTTATTTACAAAGAAAACAAAATTACGACACGATAATTAGTTAGACATTCGTTATAACTATTCCGAATAAATTCACTTAAAATACTGTGAACACTTCTTATTACTACATAAATGCAGACTAATGGTATTTTCTCTGCAAGTTCTCTGAATTTATCAGTCACTAAAATATTCAAATCTATGGTAATGAGCTTAAATATGTAAACATATATTAGAAAAGGTTTTTCAAAATTTTATGTTACTGCAGGTCAATCAAGTATAGCTGGCAACTTTTACTCTTTTTGTCCAGACAAATAAGTATATTTTAAACCAGAAATTTTGTTTAATTTTTAAAATGAAGCTAGTACAATATATAAAGAAGCCACATTTTTTTTCAGGTACAAAAGATGTTTATTTGTCATGAAAAGAAGCATAACTGTTGACAACCATGCTAACAAGGAAGTTGTAATTTTATGTAGTGCGAAAAAATATATTTTTATGAAAACAAGTGGTTATTTAAGAAAGATAAATATTGTAGTTACTTTTGCATTAAAAAATTAAGAAAATATTAAAATTTTTATTTCTTTCTTTTTTTTTTTGCCTCTTTTCTTTGAAAGTAATTTGTTTTCACAATGTGTGCATATTAAACATACGATGTTCTTGTGTGATCCATGAATAGCAAAAAGAATACGAAATCCGATAATTCAATTTTATTAGGCAAAGAAATTAATAATCTGAAAGGAAAAATACAATATTAATAGACATCGTAGCCTTATTTAATCGCAAAAATATGCGATTAAATTTTGCAAAGATTACAACACCAAAAAATTTATGACAAACACTCGTCTATTATTCCAGCTATGCGCACACGGGTCACGTGTGTTGCTGAAGTACTTTTATTCTTCCTGAGACCTATTGTTAGTATCTTTCTCCTCTTAAACATTTGAATATTTTGTAATAATATCCCCAGTTACTCCTTAAAAAATGGTACTCTAGTTGGCGAATACCTTTTGGATTTTTGAGTTGCTAATATTTGTGGCTAAATGAAGTATCTATTATATTTTTATTTAATTCTGAGAAAGTGAGAATGTATCTGAGGTATTTAGTTATTAGTATTTTGCGAAGATATGTTAATCAGGTATCTATGGTTGTGTAGTGGCAATAAGAGAGTATAAGATAGTGGCAACAGGGCGCATGTTCAGACTAAAGTTTGTACCCACTTCCCAGAACATGGTTTTACTAGCCTGGATGAGTACGAGTAATACTAGCGTGCTTCTGTATGAGAATGGCGACATACACACACACGGTGCATTTTCAGACTGTGCTCGGGCAGAGTTTTTTATCTAAACTATGACAAATATACATTCTAGAACTTGGCGATACGAACCTAGACGAGTTGGATTGGGCAAGTAAGACAAGTTAAGAAACATTACCTTGGCAATCAGAGCACGCTTTCCAAGATACATTGCGATTTGTTTTTATCCAAAATCGTCTCAACCAAAGAAATTTTATATCTCGTATGTCGCGACTCTAATACAGAGGCATCCTAAACGTGACATGTCAACAAATATTACATTATTTTGGCGATTCATTTTAGTCCAAAATGGCCTCGATGAATCAAATTTTATTTCCGTATGATGTCATTCTTGTATAGAGGCACATTAGGTTTAAAGGTTGAGCTTGATGTAATTTTTACAAAGGAAAAGGGGTGATATAAAAGCCTATGTGGATCATAAAACACCATAAAAATCCTGTCCTATCTCTACCCGTTTCCAAGTTATGGTGGATAGAAGAATATGCGCCAAAAATGCGTCAAGTCTGCAAAAACCCGATTTTGTTTATGTTTCTGTAACATCTACACGCAAAATAAGCACACATTTCAAAAGAACAGACAAATTCCTATCATATGACATCATTTTCATCAAAATACCTGGATTTAACGGCGAGTTACAGACGCCTAAACATTGGCGAAGGGTAAAATCAAATTGTTGTCAAAATCTTTAACTGGTAATATCGCAAACACCCTTCTAATTACAATCTGTAAAATATGCCAAAAACTTGTCCATTCTATCAGCTTTAGAATAAGCCAAATCAGTTTTCTACTTCATGAGAAATTTAGCCTTTTATTTGAAATGCATCACTGAAATTACCCGGTATAGTATGTTAAATTGACATAACTGGCATCATTATGCGCAACAAAATCCATTTGCAAGGGCGAAACGCATCTTCGAGCGATCAATTTATCACTCAAGCGATCGCCAGCCATTCCAAGCCAAATATTTAAGCTAAATCCTGTCTGGAAAGATGATTTTTGCCCATGCAAGTGGATTTTGTTTTGGGCATAATGATACCAAATGTGTAAATTTAACATACCGGTACCATACTGAATGATAGATGTTACTGACTACAGTTCGGTAGTTCAGTATGGTACCTTCAGTATTGAAATATCCATACCTAAAGTTGTCAGTGTTGCGTTGGAATAATGGTAAAAATAAATGCGCTTGCTTAAAATACTACCTGACTACCACTTCTTTATAGTTAAAAAAATTGCCTTATTTAATGACAGAAATTTTGCGATTAAATAAAATATAGATTACGTTTCGGAATTTGGGATGGTAAACGACTTTCTGCAAAAAAGGGGAAACCCCTAACTTATAGTTTTCTCGGTTTATGGATTAATGGTATCTTGCACAAAAATAATCAATAATAGAATAATTTTAAATAAAATCAAATTCATTTAATGAATATGAAGGAATTATTTTAAAATCGCATTTTTGTAAACAGAATAAACTAATAATATTGCTACGATTTCTCTAAGAGTGATGCATATTGTTTGTTAGAAAACAATGCAACAAAATATTACCACAGCCTTACTGCTGATTAATGCAAACAAACATCTGTAGTTGAATTACATTTTTACAACGGATCCTGCAATTTAATTACCACTATTTCAAGAAATTAATTTTCGCCTTATTTATTCACAGACTTCCTCTCATTAAATAAGTTGAATATTACTTTTCGAAAAGAGTAGTACTAGTATTCCGTGATTTTTTTTTACTGGAGCGCAAATGCATTACCGCATAAACCGGCGTGTTATCGTAACCGGCGGCTTTTACAGAAAGCCTCACGTTTTCAGAACCTTTGCGGGCGTGCAACGGTTGGCGTGGTGCTGAATCCAACGCTACGTACAGAACATATAACTTTTCTTGATTGTGACGTCATTCATATTGCAAACAGCAATCCTATTCTTTTACTGCTGTCGAAAGTCAAAGTTAAAGAGTGTGCTTTGTTTTTTCCCAAGGAGAATATAGTGTGAGGAAATGTTACTTTACCTTTATTATGTACTTTTAATTTCAGAATACGTATAATTCAAGCCTAATTTGTTTTTCCCCAGTTCAGCAATATTTTTTTACACACACATACAGGGGTTATTTCATCTGCCGCCATTTCACATTCAAGTTCAGATCAAAACAAACAACATGGACAACGATTGGCTGGTTGCGCTTTCTCTCTTTCGCCTATTCGCCAAGCTGGTGTTGAAAACATGAGGTTTTCTGATAAAGATAACCGGCGTATAAACGTTTTCATAGCTTTAAAATGCTACGATTTTTTGTCACCATAAATTTTTAAAATTTAATCTATGCCTTTGTAATTTCAAAAATCTGCGTATAAAAAAGGCGACGATTGTTTCACAGAAATACCAGTGACAAAAAAATTACAATTGTCAACTATGTGTTTTGAACTAGAAATTTTATTTAATAAATCAAGAATGAGATAAATCAATATTTTTCATACTTTGGTTTTTACGGCAGCGTGCGTTCTTGAAGACAACCGAAAAATAGTTCAATTTGTGTACACGCAGAAAATTTTAAGACCATTCAGAATACTCTCACTGCGAGAAAAAAAATGCGGAATAATATCAGGCATATTTTTAAATTGATCAAAACTAGCAAATAAGTAAAAGTTTATAAGGATGGCTTACAGTAAAAGTCTGCAGCCTGTGACGCACGGGCAACCACTATTTTAAAATAGACACTTTTTAATGACTGAAATTTGAAATTAAATAAAGCGTAGATTACCCTATCCTACAGAATCCCCTAGTCCTGTAGTGCTCACTACGTAGAGAAATATATTTTTCCCTATAAAAATCTTCATCTTATTTAATTGCAGAATTTTTATCATTAAGTAAGGAGAATACTATAATATGCAAATAGTGGTGTCAGAATACTTTTTGCAAAAAGTAGTTGGTATCGCTGCCCTAGCCTAAAGAATCTTCTGGGCACTTGAACGAAATATTTTGCACCATTGAAAATGATAGTTGATGATGTGTGGATGAACCAGTCAGAATAAGCTAATCTTGTCTTCTTTTACAGAGGACGTTTTTAACAGAGTCTGAATACCACAGGGGCTAACTTACAGCACGTTTTTCGAATAGTAATCATTGCCTAATATATGGCAGACTTTCGGTGTTTTAATAAAACGACGATTACTATTCAGAAATACTGTTTGAAGTTTTATCCTATGGTAATCAGGTTTTGAGTGTTAATTTTCAAGGCAATTTATTTAGTTATGAAAACTGAAATTAGAAATCATTTATTGAAAGTGATTTAAGCTAACTCGATCGGCATCTTAACAGTTTGAAGGGCGGTGGAATATCTTTATACCACTTAATTTTGATACTCAGCTGCCTAAATGGTACCAGAATATTTGAAAAAAAATTCATTTATAACGTTTGTGCAGAAAAGAATTTTTATTTTTATTTTTAGAAGCAATTTGTTCGTAAATTCTCGTGACATTTAATCAATTCAATATTTTAGCAATAGAACTTTTTTGCCTCTGAAAGGGTTGGGTTGGGTTGATTATTGACGGCCAATTATCTGCACTTGGGATATAGGCCCGGGGGGAGTGCCCTTCGTGGGGGTCTTTCTAAGGGAACCTAATCCGTATTTACGCATGGATAAATCCACGGCTCGAAGAAAACCACGAAAACTCCGAACGATTAGGCCGACGGGCGCGATTGGGATCGGACCCAGCACCTCCCGTCTACCAGCTTAGAGAGCACAACCTCTCAGCCACTGGTGGGGCAGCCTCTGAAAGGGATTTTAATCATCTATCTGGTCAGATACAGATATATATGCATTGAAAATGAAAAACTATTTTCTGAGAAAGAGGACACTTTCTGGCCACCTTAACTTATTTAGACCGCAACATCCATTACGACTTATGAGTAATTCAGTGTACTTCTTTTTCAAGCCTTAGAATCAGTTACACACTTACCACAATATTCATTATCATTTCTTATAGTCCAATAGCAGTGACTGAAACTCTTACACCAAAATAACCTAAAAAATGTGTATTAAAAGAGCCGTTTATGTTACAACATTACAAATAAAGTGTCAAGGTTTAATGTTAAGGTTATATTCAGATAAAACGAAATGAGGATTGATACATTTAATTTGCAAATGTCTGAATGACTATTTATGGTGCACAGGCAAAAAACAGGTTTTTTTCAAAATGTGTGCTGTATGATTTACGATAATACGATTATACGATTTCTACTGACAATGTTTCGAACCACTAACGTTTCTTTCTATCAAGATGCGTAAAGTTTTACCACAATTTTAAATATAATTTTCCGCCTTATTTAATCACAGATTATTATCACAAATTCTAAGATTAAATAATGTGGTTGCAAATGTTGCAATTTAAATATTAAATAGAAAATTTATAATCTTAAATTTTGCTTTCAGAATCCTTATACGGACCTTGGTCTGCATATTTGTTTCACCTCATTGTGAAATCTTATTCGAATTTGTGTGTATTTCAGAAATAAAAAAACAGCTTTTAAGAGTTCTGAACAAGGATCTATATAGACACACATTATACTAGACTTACTTAGTACTGAATAATTGCGCTACGTTTGTAGCAGTTAGTTAAACAAATGTTAAACTGTGTAAGTACAGGTGTGATTACGCTCTTTTATTAGAAACATTATTCCTGAAAAAAAATCTTTGCCTTATTTAAACGCAGAATTCTGAGACTAAAATGGCGAAGATTACTAAGAAGTAATAGTGGTACTGAAAAACGATACCTCTACTCAATGATGTATCATGTGATAAATAAGTGAAAAATAAGATATATTATAGTATTTAATAAAATCGAAACAAAAAACTATTTCGCGAAAAAGTAGATTTTTTGAATTGCCAACTACTCAATGGGAGCTCATCACGATTAAGACCAGTAGTTTCAATTCTGTATTTACTAAATTTTGGAACAGATAGTTAAACATAATTGGTTTCATACTATACTATACTTGCCAACTTTTTGATTTATTTAAATAAAAAAAACTAGTACAAAAAGACTTTTTCAAGTAAGATTAGAAACAATATACTATACTAATGTAACTGAACTATATCAACATATTAAATCATCTTTGCACCAGACTGCAAATGAAGCACTGGGACAAAAAAGAAAAGAGATAACTGCCCAAAAAAATTTATGGTGGGACGAAGACATTGAAAAGACTTCTTTACAACAAACAACAGAAAAAAGAAACTTATTTTAGATGGATGAGTACAAAAAAGGAAGAGGATAGACCGCTTTATAGAACTTTTAGAAAAGACATTAAGAAATTAGTACTAGAGAAAAAAGAACATCCTGTGATGAAAATGCAGAGAAATTGAGACGCATATAGGAGGAAGACGATGTACAGAGGCATGGAAGTTTTAAAGAATATTACAAAAGGAGGTAGTAATTCATGGCAGGGAATATCTGTGAAGAAATGGGAGGAATATTATAAGACTTTTTTTACGGAAACTAGAAATAAATTTCACGTAAATGATATAGATATTGAAAAGAAAAAAGAAGGGACAATCTTGGGACAACCTATATTGTTGGAACTTGAGAGAGTTAAAAGAGCAATTAAGAAAATAAAAAATCAAAGATCAAGTGGTCCCGGAGGAATATCAGCAGAGCTGATCAAAAATGGAACGGATAAAGTAGTCAGATTACTTACACAATTATTCGAAAAGTGCTTAAACTGAGAAGAAACACAAGAGGAATGGAGAATTGTATATTTAACATAAATATATAAGAAAGGATACCGACAAAAATGTGAAAATTATCGTGTAATTACTGTAACAGCAACGTTTATTAGACTATATGGATGAATCTTAAAAGATTCCATTGAGGAAGAAATTAGAATGATGGACAGTAGAGAGCAAAATGTATTTAGAGCAAGAAGATCATGTATGGATAGTATATTTTGTCTCAAACAAATTGTTGAAAAAAAAATGGCGGTGGGAAATCAAACACATCTTCTATTTATTGATCTTACGAAGGCATATGATAGCGTTCCAATCGCAAAATTATCGAATGTATTAAATGAAATTAATATAATTCAAAATATTATTAGAGAAATTCAAGAACTTTACAGACAATCAAACACAAAGATTAATATAGGAAAATTATTGTCAAAAGGTTTTATAACAGATAAAGGACACAGACAGGGATACTGTGTCTCTCCAACACTTTTTAAAATTTATATTGAAGAAGAATTAAAAATTTGGAAAGAAAATTGCAGAGGAATGGGACTTAATGCGAATAGAATATCAATTGTTACTCTGCAATTCTCAGATGACCAAATTATAATTGTAAAAAGAAAGTGACGATAAAAATTAAGGAAGAATATGAGAAATGGAGACTTTCCATGCACGTTAGTAAGAACAAATACCTCTGTATAGGAGGAAATGACACAGAACTAAATCTAAATAATGAAATAAAAATAGAAACCTGTGAGTATTATAGATTTCTCTGTGTAGAAATTAATACATGGTTCGTAATTTAAACACAATATTTTAATATGTGACGGCCGATTATCCACTCTTGGGATATAGGCCTTAGGAGGGATTGCCGCCCTTCATGGGGGTCTTTCTAATGGATCCTAACCCGTATTTACGGCACGTCTCAAAGAACACCAAGGAAAACTCTGAATAGTTAGGTCGCCGAGCGCACCAGGGGTTTAAACCCAGCACCTCCCGTCTACCAGCTTTGAGAGCAGAACCTCTCAGCCACTAGTGCGGCAGGATCTGCCAGTAAAGGAACGCTGTAAAACTAATAAATCCTATTTGGTGGAGTCAGGAAATCACCAGGAAACGAAAATATAATATATACAATTCTATTGTAAAGAGCATATTGTTATATGGAGCAGCGGGATGGAGAATTATGGAGACAGAAAGAAAGAAATTAGCGGAAGTGCAAATGGATGCCCTAAGAATATTATGCAGGATATCAAGAACAGAAAGACTAAAAAATGAAAGAATCCAAGAAATCTAACGAAAGACGCAAGCAAATTCACATGGCTTAGGATTTTAAATCGGTTATAATCTTTAGAATTGGCACTGATGATGGAGCTTTAGGGGCTCCGAAACCGCTGTTTGCCAATTTATATATTTTTAATTTGTGCTATTTCACGTTGTACATTTATTAATTATATTTTTAATGCAAGAAATGATGAAAATAAAGAGAACCATATTAGACGATCTTCAAAAAAAGCAATTTATCTGGTATGGTCATGTTAAAAGAATAAGTGATGAGAGACTACCCAAAATCGCATTTAATTATAGAAGAAATCAAAAAAGAAAACGAAAAAGACCACGAAATAACTGAATGGTCGATATAAAAAAAGCGATGAGGGAAAGTGGTCTGGAAGAAGAATGGACCCACCATTCACCGGAAGAAATGGAATAGTTCTTTTTTCGGATGGCGACATATTAATATAGGAAAATTATTGTCAAAAGGTTTTATAACAGATAAAGGACACAGACAGGGATACTGTGTCTCTCCAACACTTTTTAAAATTTATATTGAAGAAGAATTAAAAATTTGGAAAGAAAATTGCAGAGGAATGGGACTTAATGCGAATAGAATATCAATTGTTACTCTGCAATTCTCAGATGACCAAATTATAATTGTAAAAAGAAAGTGACGATAAAAATTAAGGAAGAATATGAGAAATGGAGACTTTCCATGCACGTTAGTAAGAACAAATACCTCTGTATAGGAGGAAATGACACAGAACTAAATCTAAATAATGAAATAAAAATAGAAACCTGTGAGTATTATAGATTTCTCTGTGTAGAAATTAATACATGGTTCGTAATTTAAACACAATATTTTAATATGTGACGGCCGATTATCCACTCTTGGGATATAGGCCTTAGGAGGGATTGCCGCCCTTCATGGGGGTCTTTCTAATGGATCCTAACCCGTATTTACGGCACGTCTCAAAGAACACCAAGGAAAACTCTGAATAGTTAGGTCGCCGAGCGCACCAGGGGTTTAAACCCAGCACCTCCCGTCTACCAGCTTTGAGAGCAGAACCTCTCAGCCACTAGTGCGGCAGGATCTGCCAGTAAAGGAACGCTGTAAAACTAATAAATCCTATTTGGTGGAGTCAGGAAATCACCAGGAAACGAAAATATAATATATACAATTCTATTGTAAAGAGCATATTGTTATATGGAGCAGCGGGATGGAGAATTATGGAGACAGAAAGAAAGAAATTAGCGGAAGTGCAAATGGATGCCCTAAGAATATTATGCAGGATATCAAGAACAGAAAGACTAAAAAATGAAAGAATCCAAGAAATCTAACGAAAGACGCAAGCAAATTCACATGGCTTAGGATTTTAAATCGGTTATAATCTTTAGAATTGGCACTGATGATGGAGCTTTAGGGGCTCCGAAACCGCTGTTTGCCAATTTATATATTTTTAATTTGTGCTATTTCACGTTGTACATTTATTAATTATATTTTTAATGCAAGAAATGATGAAAATAAAGAGAACCATATTAGACGATCTTCAAAAAAAGCAATTTATCTGGTATGGTCATGTTAAAAGAATAAGTGATGAGAGACTACCCAAAATCGCATTTAATTATAGAAGAAATCAAAAAAGAAAACGAAAAAGACCACGAAATAACTGAATGGTCGATATAAAAAAAGCGATGAGGGAAAGTGGTCTGGAAGAAGAATGGACCCACCATTCACCGGAAGAAATGGAATAGTTCTTTTTTCGGATGGCGACACCTGACGCCATAAACCGAATAGTTTTACATATATCTTGATACAGAAGATTCATTAAATTAAATGTCTGATTCTATTTAGTAGTTCTTTAAAATATACCTGACTCAGATGAGTTATACTTAGTGATGTGCATAATGAGTTATTTTCATATTGGAATGAATCATTCCGACATGTGCAAAGGCATAGCTGTCAACATAATATGCTTTATAATAAATAAAAACTAGAAATTTTGTAAAAAAATTTAAAAGATATAAATAGTGAGCCTTAGGCTGTTAATTTAATTATTTTTTTATCAAATTTTTAGTTGTAATTGATTAAAAATAATATGAAAGTTTGCAGCAATGCTTTTTTGCATGACCGAATGATTCATTCGAATATCAAAATAACTTTTTATTCCCATCACTTGTTATACTTACAGCGTGCGCAGTGCGTGTTGTTTTTTTTAGGAATAAGCGTGTTAAATTTTAGCGGGTTAAATTTTTAGCGTGTTATATTTTTCCTCTCCTGCAGCTGGATGTCAAAACGACGAGCGTTGCAAGGAAACAACCCGTAAGGCATGGCGACGTCACGGCGATGTCACTGTGAAGTCACACTGTGACTTTGTGACCGTCGTCGTGACGTCAAGTGACGTCGATGTGAAGTCACTGTGACATAAATGTGAGGTTGTTATGGCCGTTTTCAAGGCTTTCTGTGACCTCACAATGTGACTACTTTGTGAAGTCACCGTGCGACTTCAATGTGAAAAATGTGACGAATCTACATCGGATAGGGTGACCAAATTTTACCCGAATCCTATCCGGATTGTTCGGATCGACATTTTTTTATGCTACAAGTTTGTGACGTTTGTGACGACACTGCACCGGGTCGGGTGACCATATTTTACCCGAATCCAATCCAGAAAGTTCGGATCGATCTTTATGGATTTGTTTGGCTACAGAATAGATTTGGATTTGTGGTCGGGTGACCTGATTTTCGTGAACCCAATCTGACCCGAGTCGAGTATAATGTTTTTAATGTAAGTCTTGTTCGGAATAGAATCTTGCATACGACCGAGTAACCAGATTTTATCAAAAATTGTGTTACGACACAATTTCTGATGTCGGCTCGGATCTAGAGTCATGCACGAATCCGGTTATATACTTCTTGAACATGGTTGAATGTCTACTTGAACATGAATGATGGTTGATTGAAATTATATTTCGATTCAACACATATTCTTACCCTAACCCAACAACAACAACAACAACAAAATCTGTAGGCCCACAACCCGACCGAACCTGATAAATTATTTCGCATAGATTCGGATAACAAGATTTTACCAAATCCGGATAAGATCGACGATAAGGATTGGATCGGCAATAATTTTTATTGATGCAATTCGTATTCAAATTAAAACTTTGCATCTGATTGGGAAACCGGCTAATGTAGCCGTTAAGCAAGAAAATTATAAATGTAAAAAACGCATGCTAAATTAAAAATAATAGATGAATCTAGTAAAAATTATAATAAAAGTAAATATTTCAACAATATGAAATTCTATTGTGCAAATAACAACTTTTTAAATTAACTTCTACTTCCATTTGTTTTATGTAACCACGAAAAATATTGACAATAATTAAAACTATGCTATTTTGCTGTTATGTTATTGAAGTCTTGTGAATGTGTATACTCTGCCATATTTCCCCTCTCTCAGTATCACGAAACTGTCTGACACATTTATGAACAAATTTTTAAACGCATGGCACTTGCATGCCTGATTATTAAAACGATTTGGAATGAATAGCGTTTTCCATTTTTAGATAAATGAAATACTTAAGATCAATTTCGGTCACGTTTTTCCCGTTTTTCACGCTGCGCGTCGGAAATTCGGTTCAAAACACCGACTTTGATAGTGTTTTCTGAAACATCTTCTGCCGTTACCAAAAAATGGAAAACGTCATTCTATTAAATATATTCTGATTAAGAACACCTGCCAATATCATGTGTTTCAGAATAAAAATTAATTCAGAAATATGTCAGAAAATAGTTATTTTGGATTTGAGAACAACTTTAATGAAAATATAAATATGGATTTTAAAAGAAGCATTGTGAAAAATTTATGTTAGGAATCCATTTAAATAATAGAGCTATATATTGTGCGATATTATTAAATAATAAACATTGTATGAAGCAGTAAAACATTTTTCGAAGTAAATAAAATTTAAAACTTAAGGTCATAAGCGCCAAAAAAAAATTATATATTTTTTTCTTTACAAATTATTTCATTTATAGTTTTGGATAGAATACTAAATGCAGAACTTAAATATAAATTTTTACGGTAAAAAAATTCGATAACACAACTGGAAAAATTACCTAAACTCAATAATTATTTTATTATTTTATCAATATTGATTATTTTTATGCACCTAATGTCTTTTTTCTCTTTTAAGCATTGAAATTTACAAAAATACCTTTTATCGAATATTTCAATATGTTTTAAACAGTATCTTATATTTTTAATAAGAGAAAAGAAAAAATTTAACCTTCAAAATAAGATATGCTATAAATCATGCATGGGACCTCTGTTTTAAATACTATATGTGTTTTAATTACATTTACTCCAGTATTTGACTGGTATTACTTTATCTATAAATGATAACTATAAAAAATAAGAACAATTTTTTGCTAATTAAAGAAGGAAATTTAATCTATTTAAAATTTATATATATATTTATGAAACTGCTATCTTTTTTAAATAATAAGTTTTTGCAATAGATTATTTTTTTAGAAACACCGATCATTTTTTGTTGATAACACACTGTACCGCAGCCATTCTATTTAGCATCTGATGTGAAGAGTGGTTTTCTTCGAGCCGTGGATTTATCCATGCGTAAATACGGGTTAGGTTCCCTTAGAAAGACCCCCACGACGGGCACTCCCCCTGGGCCTATATCCCATGTGTAGATAATCGGCCGTCAAAAATCAACCCAACCCAACCCAACCCTGATGTGAAGAAATTGTACAATTTTCTAATAATTTACGATTCATTGATAGTAATATATGATGACGCCAATGACATGATATCTATCTAGCTTGATGTTTGATTCCGGGGCAAGAACCACAGTAACATTTTCTGTGACTCTGATACCATAATACATAGTATACTGTACAATCGGATTTGAGATCTACTGTGTAAGTTTTAGAATGCAGTTTAGTGAACATTATTGATATTTTGCATTGTTTTAACAATACAGATAATTTATATGATATAATTAAAAAATAATAAATCTAATATTAATATCAAATAGTTAACATTTAATTAATATTTAAATTCTTACTAGTATACATAACAACAAAAAAATTTCAAACTTAGCTGTTGGTGTTCTTTCTACACTTTATTTATGTAGATTGAAAAAATAACATTTTTACATACCTTTTTTTTAGCAAATGTAATTCGTTATGGCATCCTGGAAGTAATCCGAGTAATAAAAATGTTTTTCAAGTAAATTAAGTACAAAAACATTACAAATACATTGACGAATACATATCATAACCGCCAACGCTATTGTAAGTATTTTCGGACTTATATTTTAATCTGAATTCTTAAATGCGATAAAACGACAGTTTTTTCTAGAGAAAATTTATTGTCTGTTCCGTTCCAACAATTAAATGTCCTGTTTTACTGTTTAGTGGTCTGCATTAGCACACACGGAAAAAAAAAAAAAAAAAAAAAAAAAAAAAAAAAAAAAAAAAAAACATGAAACATGAAACAAAACGAGAATCTTTGCAACTCTTTGACTTAATAAATAAACCCTTCGAATGAAACCACTTTTCGAAAACCGCAGACGATAAATTGGACGAGTTCATTTTACAAATATTGAGCAGCTGGTCAATTTTCTTAGCAATCATTCAAAAAAAATGCTTTCAACTTCTTGTTTAAGAGATGTGCAATACACTGAAATAATTCCATTTCTTTTATTTTATTTTATGTCATGTTTACTAAATGTAATTTTTAAATTAAATAATGGCTAGAGAATTGATTTTATTTTTTAAAATAAGGCTTGAATATCTAAAAAAATTATATGGAAATTTCTGGAGATAAAATGAAATAGTTTTATACTTCTAAGAGGAGGAAATTACTTATTTTATACGTTTATGATATTCATAATCTACTTCATCCATAAAGGTACACAACAATTTAAATAAAGCACTAGCATACAAAAAAGAAACTTTAATTTTCTCAGTATATCCCATTATCTGTATTTACATTTTGACCACATTGTTGCTTCACATTTTAATGGCACTTCGCAATGAACAAGCACCTCCCTCCACTATATTATTTTTCAGCCTTTATCAATAGTAGAAGCAATTTATAATTGATAAAATTGTTTGAAGTTGTTTTAACACAAATTATTAAATTTTCATAGAAAATAAAACTTTTTTTAAATTAAAAAATAAATTATAAAATTAAAAACGTTTTCTAATTTTCATATCTAATTATCTTTGTATGATAATCTACAAGTGCATAGTTACAAAAAATTATATATATATATATATATATATATATATATATATATATATATATGCAGATCATTTTCTTTAGCTAGATAAAGGAATAAGTGACTATAAATTAATTTACAAGGGGCAACAAAATTTACTAAGGTCAATGGCTCTCAAATGTATCAAATGAAGAAAGATGGCACTAAGTAAAGTGTTTCTTCTCATTTTCAAATATTTTTAAAATTCACATTTTTGTCACAGTGTGAGTTCACGATATGGTAGTATATTTTCGTAACAGGTATAACGTAACATGCGTGACTTGCAATGACATCACTGTGACGTCACAAAAATTTAAAAATTGATCAGAAAAGTATTTTTGACTATAAATAACATGTTTTGAAATAATCCTGTATGTTTTTAGAGTTTTTAAAGAAATTCACACTTAAGTCACAATGTGACCTCTCTGAATGGTGGTATGTTGGTCACAGATGTGCCGTGAAAATTGTGACTCGCAGTAACGTCACAGTGATGTCACTGTGACCATGCATGCTGTGCAGGAAGCTACTACATTTTCATATGGGTTCGGTTGGGTTGATTATTGACAGCCAATTATCTACACTTGGGATATAGGCCCGGGGGGAGTGCCCTTCGTGGGGGTCTTTCTAAGGGTCTAACCCGTATTTACGCATGGATAAGTCCACGGCTCGAAGAAAACTCCGAACGATTAGGCCGACGAGCGCGATTGAGATCGAACCCAGCACCTCCCGTCTACCAGCTTCGAGAGCAGAACCTCTCAGCCACTGGTGGGGCTCACATTTTCATATGTTTTTCATACATATATTTTAAAGCAGTGTTTATTTTCGTGTTCCCCCCTTTAACAGCTTTCTTATTTCTGAGGTATTTTGCATTAATACTAAAACTTTAACGAAAGTAAAAATATAAATTAAAATTTTCAAATAAGTGGACTAGATTAATCATTTTGTAGATTTTAACATTGAGATAACAAGAATTAATATTGCTTCAGGAAATAAGGTGAACCATCTTCCATAAAATAGTGGTGGCAATCAAGCAATTCGATTTTTATTAAGTAGCGAACTGGCAACACTGGATATCAAATGAGAAGTTTCGTAATAGCGGCCGTTATAGGACGCTATTTTCAACTTCGTAAATTTCTTCCATTCATCTGCGCAGATTTAATATACAAGACCTCTGATTTTATTTTAAACTTTAAATAGTATTTCTGGTTCAAATATGTTTATTTGAACATTTGTCTCCCGTTAAAAACCGGGTTGGGTTGGGTTGATTATTGACGGCCAATTATCTACACTTGGGATATAGGCCCGGTGGGAGTACCTTTCGTGGGGGTCTTTCTAAGGGAACCTAACCCGTATTTACGCATGGATAAATCCACGGCTCGAAGAAACCCACGAAAACTCCGAATGATTAGGCCGACGGGCGCGATTGGGATCGAACCCAGCACCTCCCGTCTGCCAGCTTCGAGAGCAGAACCTCTCATCCACTGGTGGGGCCCGTTTAAAACCGGAGAGTTGTCAAGTGTGTTATAAGTATTTTATTATAGATAACTTATTATTTTTAAATCCTAAAATTTTAAACAAAACATTTTCAATGAAACAAATTTCGGAGTTTTTATTTCTATTATTTCATTTCTATTATATTATTTATTTATATTATTTCTTTTTATTATTTCTTTTCTATTATATCTTTTTAAATAAACATTAATAAAAATACGTGATCTACATAACTTATTTATTCGCCAGAATTTTTTTTTATAGTTATGCGTTTATTGAAAGCGATAAATATTTAAAGGAAAGTTAATCTAGTTACTGATTTTTATTATCTCTTTGTAAGATAAAAGAAACCGAAATAAAGAAATTGATTTTGCTGTTGAGAATGTTTTTCTTTCATGATTGTTCGTCGGCTTTTAAAATGAGAATTACAAGCAAAGATAATAGATTTAAAAAATTGAATATTTCACCAAAATGGTGCAACAGAGTACATTGTAAAAATCTCTTTATAGCACTTTTTAAAATAATATCTATTGAGGTGCAGTCTTCAATAAATATTTATTAATTTATGTTTTATGTTTTATAGCATAATAAACAAAAAAGAAAATCCATGCGGTTGCATATATTATAAAAACATTCCAAAAGCTATGTTTACCTGTTGCACTGTTTAACCTTTAAATCATTTTACCGATGTGAAACTGCTTTACATTTGCACTGAAAACTCTAAAAATTTATGAATAAACTAACTATGAATGTTAGATACTTATTTTCAATAACGAGTATTCGATTGTAAACTTCAATGGCATATATCAATTTCCAAATGATTGAACTTGTGTAACTATTACAATGCACTTCAAAGAATTTTCCTCCACAAACCATAATGCAAACGAGCTTTTTAATGTCTCTTTAAAAGAACTTAGTTTTCAATTGGAACCATGCTATAGTAAATTTCAATAACGTACGTCAATTTCATAATTTTTTAAACTGTAGATCACCATTAAAATGTACTTAAAAAATTACTCCCATAAACCATAATGTATCGGAATTCTTTTTGATATCCTTGTAAACGAACTATAATTGCTCTACAATTTATTTTAAATAGTGAGATTGTTATGGTAATCTTCACAGTAGCATATATCAATTTTTAAATATTTGAAATTGTGTAACATCATTAAAATGTGCTTCAAACAATTTCCCTTCATATTTTATGATGGATCCAAATTCGTTTTAAGGCCCTTGCAAGTTGGGGGGGGGGGGGGTCCTTCAACGTTTTCGCCTGGATGTCACTTGCCACCGGAAATTCTGAAAGGTAATGTCCTCCTTATTTAATCTCAAAGTTTGTCCCATAAATTCAGGCAAGTCTTTCCCTAAGAAAATAGTTGTAGCTTGGTGACCCGCGAGCCAGCGATTGAAGACCCCTACTGTAAACGAGTTTCAAATCATATCTCGTTATAATACTTCATTTTGATTAGAGAACATACTATAGTAAACCAGCATAACATACGTCAATTAAATGGCTTGCAGAAAGAAGAGGTTTCTGACATATTTGAGGTGGCCACATTCTTTTTGTAAAATAGTGGCTCAGAACAAGTACTTTTAGATATCATTGGTAGCAAACCATGCAAATAAACTAATGCATAATTAGTCCAAATTCGGTTTTGTTAAAAAATATTTTTGACAAATCTTTAAAATTTATTGTTTTTAATTTCCTATAAAGTGCAAAAAAGGAACTAACTCCTACATGCTGCAAGCTCTTCAATTTCATGGCAATCCGAGAACATATACGAGAGTCAGATCATGGACAGACGGCAGACGGCAGAGAAGCAAACTGAAGCAATAAACACTTTTCTACATGTTCGAAAATTTGAAAAAGGACTTTGAGGTATGTACCCCTTAAATGAAGGATATACAGTTGAACTCGATTAAGGAAATATCAATTAACCCTTTGAGGGTATTAAAATTCTGAAATGATTACATGACAGCAGAATTTACGAACACATTTATTTTAAAATATGTAAAAGCTTTGCTTCACATACTTGAACACCTAACAGAAGAGCCGACCCGTAGGCTTACGGCTACATCCTCCGGCGAAAAGCTTTCCTCTGCCACCCAGCGAAGCCACAGTGACAAGAAGGCCCAGAACACGGACGTATATTTAAAACAAACAATAACGGAGAGTAAACACACTCCCAGAACCACAATAATAAATATACAAAAGAAATATAATACATTTCCGCAGCAGCTTGGCGTACAAATAAAACAAAATAATAATAAAACAGATACAACCACATTGTGTGCCAAAATTTCAGACTTTCGGGTAACAAACATTTAAACTAATTAATCTAAATTAATCTGTTGAATGTCCAAAAGTCTTATATGAATTAAAACCTAACGAAAGTTTAAACTCATATGGTACCAACAATGATCAAAAGTCATATGGTCTATAGCCATACAAAATCATCATTTCACATATTCTAAAACCTTATAATCGAATAAATCAAAATTAATATAATACTAGCTGGCTTCGCCCGCCAGCGGGCCCCTAATTTACATCGGTAACTAAAATCGATAAAATCCCTAATTTACATCGGTGCCTCGAATCTTTTGTATTCTCCGGCTCGCAACCCCCTCGAACCGAACGAACTTCCGACACGGGTCCCCGCTGCCTTCGGCACCGGATAATCCCTTAATTTGCACATTGAGTAGTATAAACCTCTAACCGAACGAACCTCCGACCCTGGTCCGCGCTGACTTCGGCACCGGATAATCCCTTAATTTGCACATCGAATAGTATAAACCTCTAACTGAACGAATCTCCGAACCCTGGTCCCCGCTACCTTCGGCACCGGCACATAGAATAGTATAAACCTCTAACTGAACGAACCTCCGGTTCGGGTCCCCGCTGCCTGCGGCACCGTATAGCAGTCGTGCTGCGCACGCGCTGCAGTATAGGTTAGTTCCACCTTCTACTACCAGGTGGCGCAATCTGTTTATACGATCATAACTGAAATCTTTAAGGCTTTCGATGTCGAGTCGAATGAGCCATACCCCGTCGTTTTCATGCCCGTAGAACCGGAGATAGGAAAGCGCCCCCTGGTGGTGAGACTCGGAGCAAAAATCGATAAGCTCTAATATCCTCTATCGACGTTGAGTCGATTGAGCCAAACCGCGTCGTGATGTGACCCATAGAAACCGAGTTGGATGAAAAATCCTTTAATTACACCTTCCACCACCAGGGGGCGCAATCTGTTCTATACGAACATGACCGAAATCTGTAAAGCTATCGAAATCCAGTCGAAAGATCCAAACCACGTCGTAATCGGGCCCATAGAACCCGATTTCCGGAAGCGCTCCCTGGCGGTGATGTTCCTGTGTTGACTCTATGGTTTATTTTAATACGATCGAAATGAAGTTGATTCTTTACATAATGTATAATCTCTGATCCATCGAATAGAAAGTTTCTATAACTCAAATGGCAATATTTCTTTCCGACGAAATGAAAAAAGGATGCAGTTTAAAACGACAAATTTAAATATATCGCACACCCACACAAACACAAAATCATAAACCGGGTGTTAAATAAACTATATAGAATCCGATATATAAAAAATAGAAAAAAAAATATATTTTGATATCTTTTGGAGCTTTCGAAAAGGTAAACAAAGCAGGTATTAGCAGTGCAATCGGCTGCTTCAGAATACAAATATCCTAGTAGAATAGAATTTTAACTATGAAAATATAATTATTTCTCAAAATAAATCATATATTCGGAAAGCCCATTCAATTCTGTACGCAAAATGAACAACGATTTTTTAAATAAAATCGTTAATAAATTAGATAATTACTTCCAAAGCAAAGTCACTTATTACACTTTGATTAATCTGTGCTTGCCCGAAAAACGCTTATTTCTAGAAACGGGTTTCACAAAAGAATTTTATTGAAATTGATAATACTCGAATTTTTTTAACTGAAAGGTGTCTTTCTAGAGCTGAATGTATGCACTTTTAGTTTTTTTGCTAGGAATTTATGTAAATCGATAAAAAATTGCTACGGTGGGGGGGGGTATACATTGGCAAATTAGAGGAAACACGAAAGTGACGTACGGGAATGATCGGTTTCTAAAGGGTTAATGTACATATTTTTTAAAACTGAAATATATGGTTTGAAGAAGAAGAATGTGGCTAGGATCTGGTGTATTTTATTTGTCTCTATTCACATTTTCCGAGTCGATGCGGATTTTTAAAAATGGGCCTAAAAACGAAAATTCACGCGAGTGAGTTTCGGAAACCATTTTTTTAGAAGGGTTAAAAAACGAATATTTCGAAACTGATACCTGATTTTAAAAGGAAAAAGAACGTAGATTAGGCTCGGTATTTTAATTTTTTCGTATCTTCTTTAGAAGCCCAGAATTGAATTTTTAAAGATTGCAGAAATCGCTGAAAAACCGAAAGAGACTTACGAAAAAAAACGATTTCGAAAGGGTTAACTGAAATATCTTTTTAAACTAAAGGTTTTATATAAATCTCGAAAAAGCGGAAATGTACTTGGGTGTGTTTGTTTGTTTTTTTGTTCTTTCAGAGAGCCGATGCGCGATTTTAAATATTGCAGAGAATGGGAATTTGCAAAAGTGAGTCTGCGCGCGAATTTTTTTCAAAGGGTTAGTATTTGTATTTTTCAAAAACGATCACAGATTTCGAAAGGATAAAGAATGTAGATCTCGTCTGGTATTTTTAGTTTTCCCTGACTCGTTTGGAACCGCCGCAGCGAATTTTTCAATATAGTCGAAATTGCCGAAATCGCAAAACGGTGTACGGAAAATATACGTTTTTGAAGGGTTAACTGACGTATTTTTTTAATGAAAGGTGGCATTGGAGAGGACAAAGACCGATCTTTTATTTGGTGAATTCCGTTTATCCGAACCTTTCTTAGTCCGGCAGATAGGAGGTTTGGACAAAGGGAAAAAATCAAAAACACGAATTCGACCCTTTTTGATTATTTTTTTAAAAGGGTTAGTATCGAAATTTTATCGAACCGACCGGATCGTTAGAGACGTAAAAGTACGTTCTTTGAGAATATGTGGACGGTTTTTTCGTATTTCTGTCGGTTCGCCGTCGGCGAGTTTAGACACTCGTAAAACGAAACCGGCAGAAGCGATCTTTCCTTCTTCTTTTTGCGGAAGATGAAGATTGAGCTCTTCTGGGCATGCGCGGAATAATTTCCAGGTAGGTTTCTTTTTAGTAATTAAAACAATTTTGTTCGTTAATAACTCCCTTAATTATGGGCCTATTTTTTCGAAACTGCAATTCCTATAGGACAGGATGTTTCTGAATTTTTTGATACCAAAATCGTCTCGCTGCTCGCTGCGCTCGCAAAGTTTATCCGGGTACAGACTGTTGCACACACACACACACACACACAGACGTATACGAACATTAATAATAATGATTGCTCAAGTTTTCTTAATGTTTAAAAAGCCTTTGGTTGCAGTAAAGCAATACAGATATCACGAGACAGTAGAAAATGTCGGACGCATCTCTGACATCCGCACACTGTATCACCACAACATCACTTGATGCTACATTACAGCGGTATAAATTGCCGCAATTTTGCACTGTGGACACATATACGACCACAGCACTGTAAAGACGCAATATAAATCAGCAAGCAAGGTTGTCAGACTAGATGCAAGGCACACGAATGAGCAAAGATATAGATGTAACTAAGTAATAGCTGACAAACGAGAATAAATTCATATACTGTAAGACGACTGAAGCAAAAATGCAGGTATCATGATACTGAATTCCACCGATAAAGCAAACTTAAAGAAAGTAAACTGAACTGTGCCAATGTATCATCTGACACTTGTAAATGGTAGAAATCAAAAGCAGAAAGACGTTAAGAAATATCATTATTTTGACTTATCTAGGCAATACACTGCAATCTCAAAACTCTTTCTAGCAAAAGAGTTAAAATTTATAATGGATGAAGGAGAAGAACTCATTAAGTATATTGTAATTGTCGCAGAGGGCTCTGTAGTTTCTTTCCGAAAATAAAACATTCTCAAGATTTCACCTTGCCGTCTTTTTCCTGTTAAATATAAAGTACAACCTTAAGAGGACAACATTCAACGGTATAAAGAAATACTGAACCTCAATTGCCACAGTCGCATAACTCAGTTTTTCTTTTTTCCAATTCTGTAAAGATACACCATGAAACTCCTGTGCCCACGGATGTAGTATTGAATAACCTGTGAAGCAGATATAAAATTACGTGAAACTTTTGTTAATCACATCGAAAGTGTCTACACTCTTATCAGAGCCGCTCCATGCTGTTTGCCACAAATTATCAAGTTCTTTTTGAAAATGAACGTTCACAACAGATCTTAGACACGGTACTTTCACAATTGCATCATATTGGTCCTCCTCACTAGCTCTCTTGGCCAAATTATTGGCGTACTCATTACTCTCGTGGCCGACATGAGCCTTTATCCATCCAAAGGAAATCGTTCTAGGTGAAATTTTCTTAATTGTATTAAATATACACAAGACCACTGGCATAGTCAAGGAGGGGGACAAAATGCTCTGGATACCAGTAATAATATATTTTTTTCTTCGCATTGATAATCGCAGAAAGTTCTCCGATTAGATAAGCCAAAGAAAACTTTGAAAATTAGTGGTATCCAAAGCATCTAGACCCCTGGGTACGCCACTGCCCAAGACCAGTGGATCTGCCGGGAAAGCCCGCTGTAAAACTGTAAATGACGAAAGACTATCTGTGTAGAGATAGGCACTATCGTATTTAGTAGCAAAATACCATGCCAATGCCAGATCTATCGCAAAACGCTCGGCCTGATACACTGAATTCAAAGTATGTAACCTTACATTAAACTCATTGGTTTTAGTATTCCTTTTATACACCACAAAAGCCGCTGCTGTCCCTGCAGGCATCTTCGAGCCGTCTGAATATATAATAATCTCACAGCCCTTGCTGGGATTTTCCGATCCCACCAAAAGCAATATACTCTAAGAGTGACAGCGAAAGTATTGAAGATAACTATATGTGTACAGTTTGCTCATAATTTTACGACGTGAAACTTCAAGTGTCAAGGAATCTTTTAACAATTCAAACTTCTTCATTCTACATTTCAGATCGGTATATATTGGCGGAACCCCTGTTAACACACATAGAATTTCCGTTGAAACAGTTCTGTAACTGCCAATAACTCACAACAGGCCAAGCCACGAGCTCAACTTCTTCTGTGCCGGAACTCCCAAATTATTAATCCAAGCTTGATACCCGGAGATAATTCTCTTTTCAATTACAGCAAAATATCAGATTTTTGAAAAACCCGGGTTTAAGGCCCCTGTCCCTACGTTTCATATTTTTAATACTTGAGGCAAAATTCCGCACATTCACCCTCACCATATCTATAAGTGGTCATTGGAACTCCACTCCAGTGGAATCTTGAATCCAGAATAAATCCTAGATACGTAATATTATCCATAACTTTTATCGATTCTCCTCTGATCTTGAAGATAGACCATCTTTTAGGCAGTGTGAAATTGCCAAACTGCTTGGCCTGAGATTTGCCTACACTCAAATTTATTTGGAGATCCTGGAAGATTTGTCCGAACACAGCCAAGCAATAATTCAAATTCTGTTCCACGTTTTGTGTGGTGTCTACACCCTTCAGTACAGTAGTATCATCCGCGTATAATATTATATCTTTACTATGGATCTTATATAATTTAATAATTATATCTGCTATCAAAACCCACAGCAGGGGATCCAGACACAAGCCCGGCGGCCAGCCCTTAACTGAACGAAACCATTCAGTACCACTCGAAAATACAAATCCAATATAACGGACTGAGATTTAAATCTTCAGGGTGCTTTTTCAGGTACTCAGAGACTGGAAGGTCATCAATGATCTCAGATAAAACAAACCAGTTTATAGAGTCGAAAGCTCTTTCAATGTCCAATGAAACAACGACACAGTACTTATGTTCTTTCAAAATCTGTTGTATAATTTTAATCAATTGCCGCACCGCCATAACTGTGCTCTTACCGTCTCGAAAATCAAATTGTTCTGGCTGTAAGTACTTTTTGTTCTCCAGGTCTCTCATTATCCGTGTCTTTATGTCACAATTATTTTGCCCAATATAGGAAATAAAGTGACTGGGCTATAAACTCTAGTCGATTTAGCATCCTCATTTTGTTTCTGAAAGAAGATCACTATACTCCCTTCATCCAGACTTTCGGAAAATGTCCCAGACACAGATACTTTGTAAACAGGGCTCTCATAAGATCCGAAAAATGACCGCATAAATTCTACAGTACCAAAGCATCGATCTTGTCATATACTGGAACCTTATTGTTTGATTGTTGTGGAAGAGCAATCTTCATTTCTTTATAAGATACTGCAGCAAAGCCCTCTGAATTATCAAATGTGCCTGCTACAGGAAAAGATATTCTGCATAACATCCATGGTTCGGAAATGCTCATGCATCAAATTACAGGTCCCATCATCAAACGTGTCGAAGATGGTAGAATTTTCTAGTGTTGTAATGATGGTGTCTGTACGGTATAACTGTTTTCCCGAAGCATATTTGTATAATTTGCCGAAGGCTTTTGAAGTGTTACTACAGAAATTAATCTAGGATGTCTTCTTCGCAGATCTGATAATACGTATGTATGTCAATCTTCCGGCCATAAAGGTTTCTTTATATACCACAACACCCGGATTGCACGTGTGTCTTTTATACAATGAATTTAGTTTGTTTCTTTCTTGTCTCAATGTCTCTGTAAATAACGTTATCGTGAGAGGGTACCAAGTTTAAAATTCTTTGTCATAGCGTCATTCAGATTGTGATAAAATACATCCATCCAATTATTCATAGCTTTCGAGTCACGCACCGTCAATAGAGTTTGCATTAGATGTGGGACAAAATGCCGAATATAATTATTAAAATTCGAGAAACTTTTTTTTTCTTGTACTTTCTTAATTGTCTCAATACTGTATTGTATTTCTAAGTATATCTGATATTCTGTGTTCACCGTGGGAAACGTTTTAGTGTCCACAACCCAAGAGTCCAATCTTTCACAAATGTCCGTGCCAATCAACGTCAGATTGCGACGGCTCAAACGCTTATCCTGAACGAACGATTGTTCAGCATCTGGATCATTTAATATAAAAATAATTTTTGCCATGATGTATTAGAGCAATATTTCTGAGCACTCATTGCCCTGAGCATAGCCCACAGATTTAAGATGGATGTTGAAATCCCCACCAATAAGGACACTCGAACAGTCAGGAAACAAAGATATCCAGGCGTCAAGATCTAAGTCCATATCTATTGAAGGTGGAGAATATTGGGATCCGATGCGAAGCACAGAATTCTCAACTGTAAGATTTACGAAAACACTATTGTCTAGTACTAGATTCCCAATACAATCGTAATCCTTATTAGTGAGAAGAACAGCGGAAGTATAATTGAAAAAAAGGAGAAATGGCCATTCGGACGGAATACCTAGCATCTCACCACTCACAACATTATGGGTCCTGACACCCAAACCACGTCTATACCATGTCGGGACACATAATCATCAAGAGCCTCATTAGCATCCCGACAATGGTGCAGATTAATCTGAAGGATTACAAGATCACCACCGTTCACGCCCTTAGCTCCACGAAGGCGTAATCAGTGTAGAACGGTAATTTAATTAAGCCGGACACTCCAGACTGTCTGCACGATGTCCACTGTCAACGTCTGTGTCGCCAAAATAACAGTTACTACAAGCGACTTCAGTAGTATGACATTCCTTAATATAGTGCGCACCCGCGGACTTCACACAATGAAGCTCACCCTGACAGGAACTAGACATATGGACAAAGGTCTCATACTTGAAACAGTGGACAACTGACGAAAATCCAACCACTCTGTACAGTTCAAATTCAATATAAATCCTTTTTCTGGCCAACAGTTGCTCCTTTTTGTCACCCTCAACCTCAATCAGCTAGTTATATCTTCCCGCCTTAGTTGGAATTTTACGTGTGTTATACACACCTCCAAGATTATCCAAGATCCTCTCCAACGTCTCTTTAGAGTGTCTTTCCAGTCTGACATCCCGCAGTCTGTCCGCCAATCTTAAACGATGACAATATGCGATATCATCCAATACTCTCTATCTATAACCTTAGACACTCCATCCTTGTCCACCCCCGTATCCACACTTAATATCAAGACTCTGTCCCTACCATCACGGGGTACATTAACCATAACCCGTTCTTTCAATGAATCAGCAGAATTCCGAATTGCCTGTAATCTCTTCGAGCCTTTGCGATTATTCGTTTTCAAAATGACCCGTTTATTCTTCGTCACAATAGCATCATTTAGAAATTTTGAGTACTCTGCTTTCTGACAGATTTCTTTAATATTTATTTTATCAAATCTACGTCACCCTGCACGTCAGTCATAGAAACAATGACTGCCGAATCACCTTTGCGCTGAATCACTGGTATCACAGCCTCAGACACCGCTCCTTCCACCTGAATTCCAGGTGAGGATCTCGAAATTTTTTAGGCTGTCTCCTCGAGTACCTTGCTATTGTCCGTAAGTGCCTTCATCGTCGTGTCCAACGTGACATTCTCCTTTAAAATTCTTCACGTACTTAATAATTCGTTCGAAAATTCTCGTGCCAATGGGGAATTTGAGGAGTAAAATTAAGTGATCCAAAAAGGAACCACCGCCATTCAAGTGGTTAATGGAATATCACGCTTGTTGCCGAAACATCCGTTGAGGTTCAATGTGGAGACCCGAAAATTTTTTGGTTTCCGTTTATTTGTTTGTTTGTCTGCCTGTCTGTCCCGCGATAACTGCCGTAAAAAACATTCGATTAGGTTGATTTTTGGTGGGTATGTAGGTGAGGTACCCGGAATTAGCAGTGAAGTTTTTGGTTACATTTCGTTCATTCGTTCGAAAAACATAGAACATTTCTTTTAGGTCATAATGCTTTCCTATGAGAATGCAGACGATTTTCAAATTTCATTTTTAACTGAAATGAAAATCGCATATTTGAATAATGGATTTAAACGTAAAATTACGGATACTAAATTTTCGATATGGAGGTCTTAAATATATGCAATAGCTTTGAAAATTTGCCGATACATCGATTAGGATTTAGAAATTAATTGTTTAAATTACTGGAAAATTTTTTGCAACTTGTTCGGGAAGTATAAAAAATTTTATTTTTCTATATTTTACAAATTTTAAAACGCATTTCTTTTTATTTCCTCTTTATTTTGTTTGTTGCTTAGCAACCATATTTCAAAGAATATCAAAATAAGAAATGCATTTTTTTATCTAAAAAATTACAGGAATAAGAATTTTATAAGAATTTCAGAATATCATTGCATAAATCGTATTTAATTTAACGCTTCTAATTTCTGAAACATCCGAAGTATTTTATATGCCTATAAATATATATACAATATAAAAACAATTAAATTGCGGATTGTCAGATACTAAATAATATTAACAGTGAGATTAAAAAACAATGACTTGACGTTGAGGCTCCTGATCTGTAGAGTTACTAGTTGTAATACAGTGACCTTCAAAATTTAAGGTACAGCCTGTCTTTTGTATCTAATTTGAAAATAAATGAATATAAAAATATGAAATTTAGAAGAAATTTTTTAATTCTTTTTTTTTTTTTTTTTTGAATTTACCAAAAATAAATAAATGGGAGTTTTTTATGAAAAAAATTAAATAAACGGATTTTAATAAGGCATGCGTCCGACATACTTGTAATGTATTTGTGGCATCGACTTTTCATACTGTCAACTAAGTTATTAGACACTGGAATAGGAACCAACGCCCATATATTATGGTGGGTCGAAAAATAATTTATATAATCGAAAAATAATAGTGCGGGAAAGTTGCCATTGGTAATAAGAAATAAATTCGCAAAATATTACACTAAATTGTTAATATATTTTACTGCTGCAGGGAGGGCCAAAGTTTCAAAAAATCGCAAAAAATGGGTTTTTTCAAAAATAAATAAATAAATTATCCAACCATAGCAATACAATTTCTAATAGAATGCAACAGCTATATAAAGATGTTAGTAATGTTCCAATAAAATTTCATTATGGTGAAATAATTTCTATTACCACCGCATTGGCGGACAAAATTTTGAAAAAAAACGGCAAAATTTTCAATTTTAATTTTCACAATTTTTATTATATGTCTAGAAATAAATAAATTTACATTATATCTATTAATAACTTATAAATGTCTAGTAATTTTGATACTGGGCAATGCCAACCGAGGGCGAGAGGGACCCTCCCCAAATTTGAGAAAAAGGGGTTTTTTGAAGGAATTTTGGTGATTTTTTTCTGTAGGGGCTCCATACATAAATTCCCCATAATTTTCTACTTTTCACCACCACTCTACAAAAAAATCCCAATAAATTCACAGAAAATTCCCCAAATTCCTTCAAAAAGCCGCTTTCTCTCAAATTTAGGAGGGGGGAGGCCCCCCTTGACCTTGGTTGGCTACCCCCATGATCAAAATTACTAGACGTTTATAAGTTATTACTAGATATAATGTAAAATTTAATTCTAGACATATAATAAAAATTGTGAAAATTAAAATTGAAAATTTTGCCTTTTTTTTTTCAAAATTTTGTCCGCCAATGCGGTGGTAATAGAAATGATTTCACCATAATGAAATTTTATTGGAGCATTACTAACATCTTGATGTAGCTGTTGCATTCTATTATAAATAGTATTCCTATGGTTGGATAATTTAATGTTTTTTAAACATTTACCCCCCTGAGGCGGTAAAAGATATTAACCATTTTGTGTAAAATTTTGCGAATTTATTCCTTAATACCAATGCCTTTTCTTTATTAAAGCCTAAGTTAATGGACAGATATGAAAAAAAGAGAGAACTTACTGTTCGCCCCCGGGTGGGTTCGAACCACCAACCTTTCGGTTAACAGCCGAACGCGCTAGCCGATTGCGCCACGGAGGCCTTGCAACGATTTCATTTAAATAACAAATTGAATAATCAGTCAAAATTCGTTTTAAATGTAAAAAATTCAACAACCTTCATGCAAATTGGAATATACATCTTGTTCAATGTTTACAGATCTCCTTTTCTTGTTTAATACCTAAGTTAATAGATAGATATGAAAAAAAAAGGATTTGCTGTTCGCCCCCGGGTGGGCTCGAACAGACAACCTTTCGGTTAACAGCCGAACGCGCTAGCTGATTGCGCCACGGAGAACTTGCAACGAGTTCATTTAAATAAAAAATTGAATAATCAGTCAAACTTCTTTTTAAATGTAAAAATTTCAACAACCTTCATGCAAATTGGGTTGGGTTGGGTTGATTATTGACGGCCAATTATCTACACTAGGGATATAGGCCCGGGGGGAGTGCCCTACGTGGGGGTCTTTCTAAAGGAACCTAATCCGTATTTACGCATGGAAAAAATCCACGGCTCGAAGAAAACCACGAAAACTCCGAACGATTAGGCCGACGGGCGCGATTGGGATCGAACCCAGCACCTCCCGTCTACCAGCTTCGAGAGCACAACCTCTCAGCCACTGGTGGGGCTTCATGCAAATTGGAATATACCTCTTGTTCAATGTTTACAGATCTCCTTTTCTTGATTAATGCCTAAGTTAATAGATAGATATGAAAAAAAAGAGGGAATTTACTGTTCGCCCCCGGGTGGGCTCGAACCACCAACATTTCGGTTAACAGCCGAACGCGCTAGCCGACTGCGCCACGATGGCCTTGCAGTCATTTTAATTAAATATAAAATTTAGTAAAAATTCAAACTTCTTTTTAAATGTAAAAAATTCAACAACCTTCATGCAAATTGGAATATACATCTTGTTCAATGTTTACATATCTAATTTTCTTGATTAAAGCCTAAGTTAATTGATAGATATGAAAAAAAAGAGAGAATTTACTGTTCGCCCCCGGGTGGGCTCGAAACACAAACCTGTCGGTTAACAGCCGAACGCGCTAACCGATTGCGCCACGTAGGCCTTGCAACGACTTCTTTTAAATAACAAATTGAATAATCAGTCAAAATTCGTTTTAAATGTAAAAAATTCAACAACCTTCATGCAAATTGGAATATATACATCTTGTTCAATGTTTACAGATCTCCTTTTCTTGATTAATGCCTAAGTTGATAGATAGATATGAAAAAAAGAGAGATTTTACTGTTCGCCCCCGGGTGGGATCGAACCACCAACCTTTCGGTTAACAGCCGAACGCGCTAGCCGATTGCGCCACGGAGGCCCTGCAGTTATTTTCTTTAAATATAAAATTTAGTAAAAATTCAAACTTCTTTTTAAATGTAAAAAATATAACAACCTTCATGCAAATTGGAATATACATCTTGTTCAATGTTTACAGATCTCCTTTTCTTGATTAATGCCTAAGTTAATAGATAGATATGAAAAAAAAAGAGATAATTTACTGTTCGCCCACGGGTGGGTTCAAACCACCAACCTTTCGGTTAACAGCCGAATGCGCTAGCCGATTGAACCACGGTGGACTTGTAACATTTGCATTTTAATAAAAAATTGAATAATCAGTCAAACTTCTTTTTAAATGTAAAGATTGCAACAACCTTCATGCAAATTGGAATATACCTCTTGTTCAATGTTTACAGATCTCCTTTTTTTGTTCAATGCCTAAGTTAATAGATAGATATGAAAAAAAGTCAGAATTTACTCTTCGCCCCCGGGTGGGGTCGAACCACCAACCTTTCGGTTAACAGCCAAACGCGCTAGCCTATTGCGCCACGGAGGCCTTGCAACGACTTCATTAAAATAACAAATTGAATAATCAGTCAAAATTCGTTTTAAGTGTAAAAAATTCAACAACCTTCATTCAAATTGGAATATACAACTTGTTCAATGTTTACATATCTCCTTTTCTTGATTAATGCCTAAGTTAATAGATAGATATGAAAAAAAAGAGAGAATTTACTGTTCGCCCCCGGGTGGGCTCGAAACACAAACCTTTCGGTTAACAGCCGAACGCGATAGCCGATTGCGCCACGGAGGCCTTGCAACGACTTCTTTTAAATAACAAATTGAATAATCAGTCAAAATTCGTTTTAAATGTAAAAAATTCAACAACCTTCATGCAAATTGGAATATATACATCTTGTTCAATGTTTACAGATCTCCTTTTCTTGATTAATGCCTAAGTTGATAGATAGATATGAAAAAAAAGAGAGATTTTACTGTTCGCCCCCGGGTGGGATCGAACCACCAACCTTTCGGTTAACAGCCGAACGCGCTAGCCGATTGCGCCACGGAGACCCTGCAATCATTTTCTTTAAATATAAAATTTAGTAAAAATTCAAACTTCTTGTTAAATGTAAAAAATATAACAACCTTCATGCAAATTGAAATATACATCTTGTTCAATGTTTACAGATCTCCTTTTCTTGATTAAAGCCTAAGTTAATGGATAGATATGAAAAAAAAGAGAGATTTTACTGTTCGCCCCCGGGTGGGATCGAACCACCAACCTTTCGGTTAACAGCCGAACGCGCTAGCCGATTGCGCCACGGAGGCCCTGCAGTCATTTACTTTAAATATAAAATTTAGTTAAAATTCAAACTTATTTTTAAATGTAAAAAATATAACAACCTTCATGCAAATTGGAATATACATCTTGTTCAATGTTTACAGATCTCCTTTTTTTGTTCAATGCCTAAGTTAATAGATAGATATGAAAAAAAGACAGAATTTACTATTCGCCCCTAGGTGGGCTCGAAGCACCAACCTTTCGGTTAACAGCCCAATGCGCTAGCCTATTGCGCCACGGAGGCCTTGAAACGACTTCATTTAAATAACGAATTAAATAATCAGTCAAACTTCTTTTTAAATGTAAAAAATGCAACAACCTTCATGCAATTGGAATATACATCTTGTTGAATGTTTACAGATC
Organism: Maratus michaelseni; assembly: GCA_963931845.1. NCBI lineage: Eukaryota > Metazoa > Arthropoda > Arachnida > Araneae > Salticidae > Maratus > Maratus michaelseni. Next base: position 228,359,542 of record OZ007586.1, read on the forward strand.
TCCTTTTCTTGTTTAATGCCATGGAAAAAAAAGAGAGAATTTACTATTCGCCTCCGGGTGTGCTCGACCCACCAAACTTTCGGTTAACAGCCTATCGCGATAGCCTATTGCGCCACGAAGGCCTTGAAACGACTTCATTTAAATAACGAATTAAATAATCAGTCAAACTTCTTTTTAAATGTAAAAAATGCAACAACCTTCATGCAAATTGGAATATACATCTTGTTGAATGTTTACAGATCTCCTTTTCTTGTTTAATGCCATGGAAAAAAAAGAGAGAATTTACTATTCGCCTCCGGGTGTGCTCGACCCACCAAACTTTCGGTTAACAGACTATCGCGATAGCCGATTGCGCCACGGAGGCCTTGCAACGATTTCATTTAAATAAAAAATTGAATAATCAGTCAAACTTCTTTTTAAATGTAAAAAATTCAACAACCTTCATGCAAATTGGAATATACATCTTGTTGAATGTTTACAGATCTCCTTTTCTTGTTTAATGCCATGGAAAAAAAAGAGAGATTTTACTGTTCGCCCCCGGGTAGGTTCAAACCACCAACCTTTCGGCTAACAGCCGAATGCGCCAGCCGATTGAACCACGCAGGACTTGTAACGATTGCATTTTAATAAAAAATTGAATAATCAGTCAAACTTCTTTTTAAATGTAAAAAATTCAACAACCTTCGTGCAAATTGGAATATAATCTTGTTCAATGTTTACAGATCTCCTTTTCTTGATTAATGCCTAAGTTAATAGATAGATATGAAAAAAAACGAGAATTTACTTTTCGTCCCCGGGTGGGCTCGAACCACCAACCATTCGGTTAACAGCCGAACGCGTTAGCCGAACGCGCCACGGAGGCCTTGCAGTCGTTTTATTTAAATATAAAATTTAGTAAAAATTCAAACTTCTTGTTAAATGTATAAAATGCAACAACCTTCATGCAAATTTTAATATACCTCTGGTTCATTGTTTACACATCTCGTTTTCTTGTTCAATGGCTAAGTTAATAGATAGATATAAAAAAAAATAGATAATTTACTGTTCGCCCCCGGCTGGGCTCGAAACACCAACCTTTCGGTTAACAGCGGAATGCGCTAGCCGATTGAACCACGGAGGACTTGTAACAATGGAATTTACCCATGGCACGTCATCTGCGGGTAAAGAGAAGAAAAACACCAATAGGCGTGAAGAAAATTTTAACACAGCTTCCCCTTCATCCAATAAACAGTCTTTTTCCGAAGAAAATTACCCCCAGAGACTTGGTTGTTGCCACTCGTGGGTAAGGTCCATTGCATTTTAATAAAAAATTGAATAATCAGTCAAAGTTCTTTTTAAATGTAAAAAATTCAACAACCTTCATGCAAATTGGAATATAATCTTGTTCAATGTTTACAGATCTCCTTTTCTTGATTAATGCCTAAGTTAATAGATAGATATGAAAAAAAAAACGAGAATTTACTTTTCGTCCCCGGGTGGGCTCGAACCACCAACCATTCGGTTAACAGCCGAACGCGCCACGGAGGCCTTGCAGTCGTTTTATTTAAATATAAAATTTAGTAAAAATTCAAACTTCTTGTTAAATGTATAAAATGCAACAACCTTCATGCAAATTTTAATATACCTCTGGTTCATTGTTTACACATCTCGTTTTCTTGTTCAATGGCTAAGTTAATAGATAGATATAAAAAAAAATAGATAATTTACTGTTCGCCCCCGGCTGGGCTCGAAACACCAACCTTTCGGTTAACAGCGGAATGCGCTAGCCGATTGAACCACGGAGGACTTGTAACAATGGAATTTACCCATGGCACGTCATCTGCGGGTAAAGAGAAGAAAAACACCAATAGGCGTGAAGAAAATTTTAACACAGCTTCCCCTTCATCCAATAAACAGTCTTTTTCCGAAGAAAATTACCCCCAGAGACTTGGTTGTTGCCACTCGTGGGTAAGGTCCATTGCATTTTAATAAAAAATTGAATAATCAGTCAAAGTTCTTTTTAAATGTAAAAATTTCAACAACCTTCATGGAAATTGGAATATACATCTTGTTCAATGTTTACAGATCTCCTTTTCTTGATTAAAGCCTAAGTTAATGGATAGATATGAAAAAAAATATAGAATTTACTGTTCGCCCCCGAGTGGGCTCGAAACACCAACCTTTCGGTTAACAGCCGAACGCGCTAGCCGATTGCGCCACGGAGGCCTTGCAACGACTTCATTTATATAACAAATTGAATAATCAGTCAAAATTCGTTTTAAATGTAAAAAATGCAACAACCTTCATGCAAATTGGAATATACCTCTTGTTCAATGTTTACAGATCTCCTTTTCTTGATTAATGCCTAAGTTAATGGATAGATATGAAAAAAACAGAGAATTCACTGTCCGCCCCCGGGTGGGCTCGAACCACCAACCTTTCGGTTAACAGCCGAACGCGCTAGCCGATTGCGCCACGGAGGCCTTACAGTCATTTTATTTAAATATAAAATTTAGTAAAAATTCAAACTTCTTTTTAAATGTAAAAAATGCTACAACCTTCATGCAAATTGGAATATACCTCTGGTTCATTGTTTACACATCTCGTTTTCTTGTTCAATGGCTAAGTTAATGGATAGATATGAAAACAAATATAGAATTTACTGTTCGCCCCCGGGTGGGCTCGAACCACCAACCTATCGGTTAACAGCCAAACGCGCTAGCCGATTGCGCCACGGAGACCTTGCAACTACTTAGTTTAAATAACAAATTGAATAATCAGTCAAAATTCGTTTTAAATGTAAAAAATTCAACAACCTTCATGCAAATTGGAATATACATCTTGTTCAATGTTTACAGATCTCCTTTTCTTGATTAAAGCCTAAGTTAATGGATAGATATGAAAAAAAAAGAGAGAATTTACTGTTCGCCCCCGGCTGGGCTCGAAACACCAACCTTTCTGTGTACAGCCGAACGCGCTAGCCGATTGCGCCACGGAGACCTTGCAACGATTTCATTTAAATAACAAATTGAATAATCAGTCAAAATTCGTTTTAAATGTAAAAAATTCAACAACCTTCATGCAAATTGGAATATACATCTTGTTCAATGTTTACAGATCTCCTTTTCTTGATTAAAGCCTAAGTTAATGGATTGATATGAAAAAAAAGAGAGAATTTGCTGTTCGCCTCCGGGTGGGCTCGAACCACCAACCTTTCGGTTAACAGCCGAACGCGCTAGCCGATTGCGCCATGGAGACCTTGCAACGCTTTCATTTAAATAACAAATTAATTAATCAGTCAAAATTCGTTTTAAATGTAAAAAATTCAATAACCTTCATGCAAATTGGGTTGGGTTGAGTTGATTATTGACGGCCAATTATCGACACTAGGGATATAGGCCCGGGGGGAGTGCCCTCCGTGGGGGTCTTTCTAAGGGAACCTAATCCGTATTTACGCATGGAGAAAATCCACGGCTCGAAAGAAAACCACGAAAACTCCGAGCGATTAGGCCGACGGGCGCGATTGGGATCGAACCCAGCACCTCCCGTCTACCAGCTTCGAGAGCACAACCTCTCAGCCACTGGTGGGGCCCATGCAAATTGGAATATACATCTTGTTCAATTTTTACAGATCTCCTTTTCTTGATTAATGCCTAAGTTAATAGATAGATATGAAAAAAGAGAGAATTTACTGTTCGCCCACGGGTGGGCTCGAACCACCAACCTTTCGGTTAACAGCCGATCGCGCCACGGGTTGAGTTGGGTTGATTATTGACGGCCAATTATCTACACTAGGGATATAGGCCCGGCAGGAGTGCCCTTCGTGGGGGTCTTTCTAAGGGAACCTAATCCGTATTTACGCATGGATAAATCCACGGCTTGAAGAAAACCACGAAAACTCCGAACGATTAGGCCGACGGGCGCGATTGGGATCGAACCCAGCACCTCCCGATCGCGCCACGGAGGCCTTGTATTCGTTTTATTTAAATATAAAATTTAGTAAAAATTCAAACTTCTTTTTAAATGTAAAAAATGCAACAACCTTCATGGAAATTGGAATATACATCTTGTTCAATTTTTACAGATCTCCTTTTCTTGATTAAAGCCTAAGTTAATGGATTGATATAAAAAAAAAGAGAGAACTCACTGTTCGCCCCCGGGTGGGCTCGAACCACCAACCTTTCGGTTAACAGCCGATTGCGCCACGGAGGCCTTGCAGTCATTTTATTTAAATATAAAATTTAGTAAAAATTCAAACTTCTTTTTAAATGTAAAAAATGCAACAACCTTCATGCAAATTGGAATATACCTCTTGTTCAATGTTTACAGATCTACTTTTCCTGATTAAAGCCTAAGTTAATGGATAGATATGAAAAAAAAGATAGAATTTACTGCTCGCCCCCGGGTGGGATCGAACCACCAACCTTTCGGTTAACAGCCGAACGCGCTAGCCGATTGCGCCACGGAGGCCTTGCCGTCATTTTATTTAAATATAAAATTTAGTAAAAATTCAAACTTCTTTTTAAATGTAAAAAATGCAACAACCTTCATGCAAATTGGAATATACCTCTTGTTCAATGTTTACAGATCTCCTTTTATTGATTAAAGCCTAAGTTAATGGATAGATATGAAAAAAAATATAGAATTTACTGTTCGCCCCCGGGTGGGCTGGAACCACCAACCTTTCGGTCAACAGCCAAACGCGCTAGCCGATTGCGCCACGGAGACCTTGCAACGACTTCATTTATATAACAAATTGAATAATCAGTCAAAATTCGTTTTAAATGTAAAAAATTCAACAACCTTCATGCAAATTGGAATTACATCTTGTTCAATTGTTTACAGATCTCCTTTTCTTGATTAATGCCTAAGTTAATAGATAGATATGAAAAAAAAAGAGAGAATTTACTGTTCGCCCCCGGGTGTGCTCGAACCACCATCCTTTCGGTTAACAGCCGAACGCGCTAGCCGATTGCGCCACGGAGGCCTTGCAATAACTTCATTTAAATAACAAATTGAATAATCAGTCAAAATTCGTTTTAAATGTAAAAAATTCAACAAGCTTCATGCAAATTGGAATATACCTCTTGTTCAATGTTTACAGATCTCCTTTTCCTGATTAAAGCCTAAGTTAATGGATAGATATGAAAAAAAACATAGAATTTACTGTTCGCCCCCGGGTGGGCTCGAACCACCAACCTTTCGGTTAACAGCCGATTGCGCCACGGAGGCCTTGCAGTCATTTTATTTAAATATAAAATTTAGTAAAAATTCAAACTTCTTTTTAAATGTAAAAAATGCAACAACCTTCATGCAAATTGGAATATACATCTTGTTCAATTTTTACAGATCTCCTTTTCTTGATTAATGCCTAAGTTAATAGATAGATATGAAAAAAAGAGAGAATTTACTGTTCGCCCCCGGGTGGGCTCGAACCACCATCCTTTCGGTTAACAGCCGAACGCGCTAGCCGATTGCGCCACGGAGGCCTTGCAGTCATTTTATTTAAATATAAAATTTAGTAAAAATTCAAACTTCTTTTTAAATGTAAAAAATGCAACAACCTTCATGCAAATTGGAATATACCTCTTCTTCAATGTTTACAGATCTCCTTTTCCTGATTAAAGCCTAAGTTAATGGATAGATATGAAAAAAAAGAGAGAATTTACTGTTCGCCCCCGGCTGGGCTCGAAACACCAACCTTTCTGTGTACAGCCGAACGCGCTAGCCGATTGCGCGACGGAGGCCTTGCAACGATTTCATTTAAATAACAAATTGAATAATCAGTCAAACTTCTTTTTAAATGTAAAAAATGCAACAACCTTCATGCAAATTGGAATATACATCTTGTTCAATGTTTACAGATCTCCTTTTCTTGATTAATGCCTAAGTTAATAGATAGATATGAAAAAAAGAGAGAATTCACTGTTCGCCCCCGGGTGGGCCCGATCCACCAACCTTTCGGTTAACAGCCGATCGCGCCACGGGTTGAGTTGGGTTGATTATTGACGGCCAATTATCTACACTAGGGATATAGGCCCGGCAGGAGTGCCCTTTGTGGGGGTCTTTCTAAGGGAACCTAATCCGTATTTACGCATGGATAAATCCACGGCTCGAAGAAAACCACGAAAACTCCGAACGATTAGGCCGACGGGCGCGATTGGGATCGAACCCAGCACCTCCCGATCGCGCCACGGAGGCCTTGCAGTCATTTTATTTAAATATAAAATTTAGTAAAAATTCAAACTTCTTTTTAAATGTAAAAAATGCAACAACCTTCATGCAAATTGGAATATACATCTTGTTCAATGTTTACAGATCTCCTTTTCTTGATTAATGCCTAAGTTAATAGATAGATATGAAAAAAAAGAGATAATTTACTGTTCGCCCCCGGGTGGGTTCAAACCACCAACCTTTCGGTTAACAGCCGAATGCGCTAGCCGATTGAACCACGGTGGACTAGTAACAATTGCATTTTAATAAAAAATTGAATAATCAGTCAAACTTCTTTTTAAATGTAAAAATTTGAACAACCTTCATGCAAATTGGAATATACCTCTTGTTCAATGCTTACAGATCTCCTTTTTTTGTTCAATGCCTAAGTTAATAGATAGATATGAAAAAAAAGAGATAATTTACTGTTCGCCCCCGGGTGGGTTCAAACCACCAACCTTTCGGTTAACAGCCAAACGCGCTAGCCTATTGCGCCACGGAGGCCTTGAAACGACTTCATTTAAATAACGAATTCAATAATCAGTCAAACTTCTTTTTAAATGTAAAAAATGCAACAACCTTCATGCAAATTGGAATATACATCTTGTTCAATGTTTACAGATCTCCTTTTCTTGATTAATGCCTAAGTTAATAGATAGATATGAAAAAAAAAGAGATAATTTACTGTTCGCCCCCGGGTGGGTTCAAACCACCAACCTTTCGGTTAACAGCCGAATGCGCTAGCCGATTGAACCACGGAGGACTTGTAACAATGGACTTTACCCATGGCACGTCATCTGCGGGTAAAGAGAAGAAAAACACCAATAGGCGTGAAGAAAATTTTAACACAGCTTCCCCTTCATCCAATAAACAGTCTTTTTCCGAAGAAAATTACCCCCAGAGACTTGGTTGTTGCCACTCGTGGGTAAGGTCCATTGCATTTTAATAAAAAATTGAATAATCAGTCAAACTTCTTTTTAAATGTAAAAATTTCAACAACCTTCATGCAAATTGGAATATACCTCTTGTTCAATGTTTACAGATCTCCTTTTCCTGAGGCCCCACCAGTGGCTGAGAGGTTGTGCTCTCGAAGCTGGTAGACGGGAGGTGCTGGGTTCGATCCCATTCGCGCCCGTCGGCCTAATCGCTCGGAGTTTTCGTGGTTTTCTTTCGAGCCGTGGATTTTCTCCATGCGTAAATACGGATTAGGTTCCCTTAGAAAGACCCCCACGAAGGGCACTCCCCCTGGGCCTATATCCCTAGTGTCGATAATTGGCCTTCAATAATCAACTCAACTCAACTCAACTCCTTTTCCTGATTAAAGCCTAAGTTAATGGATAGATATGAAAAAAAATATAGAATTTACTGTTCGCCCCCTGGTGGGCTCGAACCACCAACCTTTTGGTTAACAGCCAAACGCGCTAGCCGATTGCGCCACGGAGACCTTGCAACGGCTTCATTTAAATAACAAATTGAATAATCAGTCAAAATTCGTTTTAAATGTAAAAAATTCAACAACCTTCATGCAAATTGGAATATACATCTTGTTCAATTTTTACAGATCTCCTTTTCTTGATTAATGCCTAAGTTAATAGATAGATATGAAAAAAAGAGAGAATTTACTGTTCGCCCCCGGGTGGGCTCGAACCACCAACCTTTCGGTTAACAGCCGATTGCGCCACGGAGGCCTTGCAGTCATTTTATTTAAATATAAAATTTAGTAAAAATTCAAACTTCTTTTTAAATGTAAAAAATGCAACAACCTTCATGGAAATTGGAATATACATCTTGTTCAATGTTTACAGATCTCCTTTTCCTGATTAAAGCTTAAGTTAATGGATAGATATGAAAAAAAAGATAGAATTTACTGCTCGCCCCTGGGCGGGCTCGAACCACCAACCTTTTTGTTAACAGCCGAACGCGCTAGCCGATTGCGCCACGGAGGCCTTGCCGTCAATTTATTTAAATATAAAATTTAGTAAAAATTCAAACTACTTTTTAAATGTAAAAAATGCAACAACCTTCATGCAAATTGGAATATACCTCTTGTTCAATGTTTACAGATCTCCTTTTCTTGATTAAAGCCTAAGTTAATGGATAGATATGAAAAAAAAAGAGAGAATTTACTGTTCGCCCCCGGCTGGGCTCGAAACACCAACCTTTCTGTGTACAGCCGAACGCGCTAGCCGATTGCGCCACGGAGACCTTGCAACGATTTCATTTAAATAACAAATTGAATAATCAGTCAAAATTCGTTTTAAATGTAAAAAATTCAACAACCTTCATGCAAATTGGAATATACATCTTGTTCAATGTTTACAGATCTCCTTTTCTTGATTAATGCCTAAGTTAATAGATAGATATGAAAAGAAGAGAGAATTTACTGTTCGCCCCCGGGTGGGCTCGAACCACCAACCTTTCGGTTTACAGCCAAACGCGCTAGCCGAGTGCGCCACGGAGACCTTGCGACAACGTCATTTAAATAAGAAATTGAATAATCAGTCAAAATTCGTTTTAAATGTAAAAAATTCAACAACCTTCATGCAAATTGGAATATACATCTTGTTCAATGTTTACAGATCTACTTTTCTTGATTAAAACCTAAGTTAATGGATAGATATGAAAAAAAGAGAGAATTCACTATCCGCCCCCGGGTGGGCTCGAACCACTAACCATTCGGTTAACAGCCGAACGCGCTAGCCGATTGCGCCACGGAGGCCTTGCAAAGAATTCATTTAAATAACAAATTGAATAATCAGTCAAAATTCGTTTTAAATGTAAAAAATTCAACAACCTTCATGCAAATTGGAATGTACATCTTGTTCAATTTTTACAGATCTCCTTTTCTTGATTAATGCCTAAGTTAATGGATAGATATAAAAAAACAGAGAATTCACTGTTCGCCCCCGGATGGGCTCGAACCACCATCATTTCGGATAACAGCCGAACGCGCTAGCCGATTGCGCCACGGAGGCCATGCAACGATTTCATTTAAATAACAAATTGAATAATCAGTCAAAATTCGTTTTAAATGTAAAAAATTCAACAACCTTCATGCAAATTGGAATGTACATCTTGTTCAATTTTTACAGATTTCCTTTTCTTGATTAATGCCTAAGTTAATGGATAGATATGAAAAAAACAGAGAATTCACTGTTCGCCCCCGGATGGGCTCGAACCACCATCATTTCAGATAACAGCCGAACGCGCTAGCCGATTGCGCCACGGAGGCCATGCAACGATTTCATTTAAATAACAAATTGAATAATCAGTCAAAATTCGTTTTAAATGTAAAAAATTCAACAACCTTCATGCAAATTGGAATGTACATCTTGTTCAATTTTTACAGATCTCCTTTTCTTGATTAATGCCTAAGTTAATGGATAGATATGAAAAAAAGAGAGAATTCACTGTCCGCCCCCGGGTGGGCTCGAACCACCAACCTTTCGGTTAACAGCCGAACGCGCTAGCCGATTGCGCCACGGAGGCCTTGCAGTCATTTTATTTAAATATAAAATTTAGTAAAAATTCAAACTTCTTTTTAAATGTAAAAAATGCAACAACCTTCATGGAAATTGGAATATACATCTTGTTCAATGTTTACAGATCTCCTTTTCTTGATTAAAGCCTAAGTTAATGGATTGATATGAAAAAAAAGAGAGAATTTGCTGTTCGCCTCCGGGTGGGTTCGAACCACCAACCTTTCGGTTAACAGCCGAACGCGCTAGCCGATTGCGCCATGGAGACCTTGCAACGCTTTCATTTAAATAACAAATTAATTAATCAGTCAAAATTCGTTTTAAATGTAAAAAATTCAATAACCTTCATGCAAATTGGAATATACATCTTGTTCAATTTTTACAGATCTCCTTTTCTTGATTAATGCCTAAGTTAATAGATAGATATGAAAAAAGAGAGAATTTACTGTTCGCCCACGGGTGGGCTCGAACCACCAACCTTTCGGTTAACAGCCGATCGCGCCACGGGTTGAGTTGGGTTGATTATTGACGGCCAATTATCTACACTAGGGATATAGGCCCGGCAGGAGTGCCCTTCGTGGGGGTCTTTCTAAGGGAACCTAATCCGTATTTACGCATGGATAAATCCACGGCTTGAAGAAAACCACGAAAACTCCGAACGATTAGGCCGACGGGCGCGATTGGGATCGAACCCAGCACCTCCCGATCGCGCCACGGAGGCCTTGTATTCGTTTTATTTAAATATAAAATTTAGTAAAAATTCAAACTTCTTTTTAAATGTAAAAAATGCAACAACCTTCATGGAAATTGGAATATACATCTTGTTCAATTTTTACAGATCTCCTTTTCTTGATTAAAGCCTAAGTTAATGGATTGATATAAAAAAAAAAGAGAGAACTCACTGTTCGCCCCCGGGTGGGCTCGAACCACCAACCTTTCGGTTAACAGCCGATTGCGCCACGGAGGCCTTGCAGTCATTTTATTTAAATATAAAATTTAGTAAAAATTCAAACTTCTTTTTAAATGTAAAAAATGCAACAACCTTCATGCAAATTGGAATATACCTCTTGTTCAATGTTTACAGATCTACTTTTCCTGATTAAAGCCTAAGTTAATGGATAGATATGAAAAAAAAGATAGAATTTACTGCTCGCCCCCGGGTGGGATCGAACCACCAACCTTTCGGTTAACAGCCGAACGCGCTAGCCGATTGCGCCACGGAGGCCTTGCCGTCATTTTATTTAAATATAAAATTTAGTAAAAATTCAAACTTCTTTTTAAATGTAAAAAATGCAACAACCTTCATGCAAGTTGGAATATACCTCTTGTTCAATGTTTACAGATCTCCTTTTATTGATTAAAGCCTAAGTTAATGGATAGATATGAAAAAAAAATATAGAATTTACTGTTCGCCCCCGGGTGGGCTGGAACCACCAACCTTTCGGTCAACAGCCAAACGCGCTAGCCGATTGCGCCACGGAGACCTTGCAACGACTTCATTTATATAACAAATTGAATAATCAGTCAAAATTCGTTTTAAATGTAAAAAATTCAACAACCTTCATGCAAATTGGAATTACATCTTGTTCAATTGTTTACAGATCTCCTTTTCTTGATTAATGCCTAAGTTAATAGATAGATATGAAAAAAAAAGAGAGAATTTACTGTTCGCCCCCGGGTGTGCTCGAACCACCATCCTTTCGGTTAACAGCCGAACGCGCTAGCCGATTGCGCCACGGAGGCCTTGCAATAACTTCATTTAAATAACAAATTGAATAATCAGTCAAAATTCGTTTTAAATGTAAAAAATTCAACAAGCTTCATGCAAATTGGAATATACCTCTTGTTCAATGTTTACAGATCTCCTTTTCCTGATTAAAGCCTAAGTTAATGGATAGATATGAAAAAAAACATAGAATTTACTGTTCGCCCCCGGGTGGGCTCGAACCACCAACCTTTCGGTTAACAGCCGATTGCGCCACGGAGGCCTTGCAGTCATTTTATTTAAATATAAAATTTAGTAAAAATTCAAACTTCTTTTTAAATGTAAAAAATGCAACAACCTTCATGCAAATTGGAATATACATCTTGTTCAATTTTTACAGATCTCCTTTTCTTGATTAATGCCTAAGTTAATAGATAGATATGAAAAAAAGAGAGAATTTACTGTTCGCCCCCGGGTGGGCTCGAACCACCATCCTTTCGGTTAACAGCCGAACGCGCTAGCCGATTGCGCCACGGAGGCCTTGCAGTCATTTTATTTAAATATAAAATTTAGTAAAAATTCAAACTTCTTTTTAAATGTAAAAAATGCAACAACCTTCATGCAAATTGGAATATACCTCTTCTTCAATGTTTACAGATCTCCTTTTCCTGATTAAAGCCTAAGTTAATGGATAGATATGAAAAAAAAGAGAGAATTTACTGTTCGCCCCCGGCTGGGCTCGAAACACCAACCTTTCTGTGTACAGCCGAACGCGCTAGCCGATTGCGCGACGGAGGCCTTGCAACGATTTCATTTAAATAACAAATTGAATAATCAGTCAAAATTCGTTTTAAATGTAAAAAATGCAACAACCTTCATGCAAATTGGAATATACATCTTGTTCAATGTTTACAGATCTCCTTTTCTTGATTAATGCCTAAGTTAATAGATAGATATGAAAAAAAGAGAGAATTCACTGTTCGCCCCCGGGTGGGCCCGATCCACCAACCTTTCGGTTAACAGCCGATCGCGCCACGGGTTGAGTTGGGTTGATTATTGACGGCCAATTATCTACACTAGGGATATAGGCCCGGCAGGAGTGCCCTTTGTGGGGGTCTTTCTAAGGGAACCTAATCCGTATTTACGCATGGATAAATCCACGGCTCGAAGAAAACCACGAAAACTCCGAACGATTAGGCCGACGGGCGCGATTGGGATCGAACCCAGCACCTCCCGATCGCGCCACGGAGGCCTTGCAGTCATTTTATTTAAATATAAAATTTAGTAAAAATTCAAACTTCTTTTTAAATGTAAAAAATGCAACAACCTTCATGCAAATTGGAATATACATCTTGTTCAATGTTTACAGATCTCCTTTTCTTGATTAATGCCTAAGTTAATAGATAGATATGAAAAAAAAGAGATAATTTACTGTTCGCCCCCGGGTGGGTTCAAACCACCAACCTTTCGGTTAACAGCCGAATGCGCTAGCCGATTGAACCACGGTGGACTAGTAACAATTGCATTTTAATAAAAAATTGAATAATCAGTCAAACTTCTTTTTAAATGTAAAAATTTGAACAACCTTCATGCAAATTGGAATATACCTCTTGTTCAATGCTTACAGATCTCCTTTTTTTGTTCAATGCCTAAGTTAATAGATAGATATGAAAAAAAAGAGATAATTTACTGTTCGCCCCCGGGTGGGTTCAAACCACCAACCTTTCGGTTAACAGCCAAACGCGCTAGCCTATTGCGCCACGGAGGCCTTGAAACGACTTCATTTAAATAACGAATTCAATAATCAGTCAAACTTCTTTTTAAATGTAAAAAATGCAACAACCTTCATGCAAATTGGAATATACATCTTGTTCAATGTTTACAGATCTCCTTTTCTTGATTAATGCCTAAGTTAATAGATAGATATGAAAAAAAAGAGATAATTTACTGTTCGCCCCCGGGTGGGTTCAAACCACCAACCTTTCGGTTAACAGCCGAATGCGCTAGCCGATTGAACCACGGAGGACTTGTAACAATGGACTTTACCCATGGCACGTCATCTGCGGGTAAAGAGAAGAAAAACACCAATAGGCGTGAAGAAAATTTTAACACAGCTTCCCCTTCATCCAATAAACAGTCTTTTTCCGAAGAAAATTACCCCCAGAGACTTGGTTGTTGCCACTCGTGGGTAAGGTCCATTGCATTTTAATAAAAAATTGAATAATCAGTCAAACTTCTTTTTAAATGTAAAAATTTCAACAACCTTCATGCAAATTGGAATATACCTCTTGTTCAATGTTTACAGATCTCCTTTTCCTGAGGCCCCACCAGTGGCTGAGAGGTTGTGCTCTCGAAGCTGGTAGACGGGAGGTGCTGGGTTCGATCCCATTCGCGCCCGTCGGCCTAATCGCTCGGAGTTTTCGTGGTTTTCTTTCGAGCCGTGGATTTTCTCCATGCGTAAATACGGATTAGGTTCCCTTAGAAAGACCCCCACGAAGGGCACTCCCCCTGGGCCTATATCCCTAGTGTCGATAATTGGCCTTCAATAATCAACTCAACTCCTTTTCCTGATTAAAGCCTAAGTTAATGGATAGATATGAAAAAAAATATAGAATTTACTGTTCGCCCCCTGGTGGGCTCGAACCACCAACCTTTTGGTTAACAGCCAAACGCGCTAGCCGATTGCGCCACGGATACCTTGCAACGGCTTCATTTAAATAACAAATTGAATAATCAGTCAAAATTCGTTTTAAATGTAAAAAATTCAACAACCTTCATGCAAATTGGAATATACATCTTGTTCAATTTTTACAGATCTCCTTTTCTTGATTAATGCCTAAGTTAATAGATAGATATGAAAAAAAGAGAGAATTTACTGTTCGCCCCCGGGTGGGCTCGAACCACCAACCTTTCGGTTAACAGCCGATTGCGCCACGGAGGCCTTGCAGTCATTTTATTTAAATATAAAATTTAGTAAAAATTCAAACTTCTTTTTAAATGTAAAAAATGCAACAACCTTCATGGAAATTGGAATATACATCTTGTTCAATGTTTACAGATCTCCTTTTCCTGATTAAAGCTTAAGTTAATGGATAGATATGAAAAAAAAGATAGAATTTACTGCTCGCCCCTGGGCGGGCTCGAACCACCAACCTTTTTGTTAACAGCCGAACGCGCTAGCCGATTGCGCCACGGAGGCCTTGCCGTCAATTTATTTAAATATAAAATTTAGTAAAAATTCAAACTACTTTTTAAATGTAAAAAATGCAACAACCTTCATGCAAATTGGAATATACCTCTTGTTCAATGTTTACAGATCTCCTTTTCTTGATTAATGCCTAAGTTAATAGATAGATATGAAAAAAAGAGAGAATTTACTGTTCGCCCCCGGGTGGGCTCGAACCACCATCCTTTCGGTTAACAGCCGAACGCGCTAGCCGATTGCGCCACGGAGGCCTTGCAGTCATTTTATTTAAATATAAAATTTAGTAAAAATTCAAACTTCTTTTTAAATGTAAAAAATGCAACAACCTTCATGCAAATTGGAATATACCTCTTCTTCAATGTTTACAGATCTCCTTTTCCTGATTAAAGCCTAAGTTAATGGATAGATATGAAAAAAAAGAGAGAATTTACTGTTCGCCCCCGGCTGGGCTCGAAACACCAACCTTTCTGTGTACAGCCGAACGCGCTAGCCGATTGCGCGACGGAGGCCTTGCAACGATTTCATTTAAATAACAAATTGAATAATCAGTCAAAATTCGTTTTAAATGTAAAAAATGCAACAACCTTCATGCAAATTGGAATATACATCTTGTTCAATGTTTACAGATCTCCTTTTCTTGATTAATGCCTAAGTTAATAGATAGATATGAAAAAAAGAGAGAATTCACTGTTCGCCCCCGGGTGGGCCCGATCCACCAACCTTTCGGTTAACAGCCGATCGCGCCACGGGTTGAGTTGGGTTGATTATTGACGGCCAATTATCTACACTAGGGATATAGGCCCGGCAGGAGTGCCCTTTGTGGGGGTCTTTCTAAGGGAACCTAATCCGTATTTACGCATGGATAAATCCACGGCTCGAAGAAAACCACGAAAACTCCGAACGATTAGGCCGACGGGCGCGATTGGGATCGAACCCAGCACCTCCCGATCGCGCCACGGAGGCCTTGCAGTCATTTTATTTAAATATAAAATTTAGTAAAAATTCAAACTTCTTTTTAAATGTAAAAAATGCAACAACCTTCATGCAAATTGGAATATACATCTTGTTCAATGTTTACAGATCTCCTTTTCTTGATTAATGCCTAAGTTAATAGATAGATATGAAAAAAAAGAGATAATTTACTGTTCGCCCCCGGGTGGGTTCAAACCACCAACCTTTCGGTTAACAGCCGAATGCGCTAGCCGATTGAACCACGGTGGACTAGTAACAATTGCATTTTAATAAAAAATTGAATAATCAGTCAAACTTCTTTTTAAATGTAAAAATTTGAACAACCTTCATGCAAATTGGAATATACCTCTTGTTCAATGCTTACAGATCTCCTTTTTTTGTTCAATGCCTAAGTTAATAGATAGATATGAAAAAAAAGAGATAATTTACTGTTCGCCCCCGGGTGGGTTCAAACCACCAACCTTTCGGTTAACAGCCAAACGCGCTAGCCTATTGCGCCACGGAGGCCTTGAAACGACTTCATTTAAATAACGAATTCAATAATCAGTCAAACTTCTTTTTAAATGTAAAAAATGCAACAACCTTCATGCAAATTGGAATATACATCTTGTTCAATGTTTACAGATCTCCTTTTCTTGATTAATGCCTAAGTTAATAGATAGATATGAAAAAAAAGAGATAATTTACTGTTCGCCCCCGGGTGGGTTCAAACCACCAACCTTTCGGTTAACAGCCGAATGCGCTAGCCGATTGAACCACGGAGGACTTGTAACAATGGACTTTACCCATGGCACGTCATCTGCGGGTAAAGAGAAGAAAAACACCAATAGGCGTGAAGAAAATTTTAACACAGCTTCCCCTTCATCCAATAAACAGTCTTTTTCCGAAGAAAATTACCCCCAGAGACTTGGTTGTTGCCACTCGTGGGTAAGGTCCATTGCATTTTAATAAAAAATTGAATAATCAGTCAAACTTCTTTTTAAATGTAAAAATTTCAACAACCTTCATGCAAATTGGAATATACCTCTTGTTCAATGTTTACAGATCTCCTTTTCCTGAGGCCCCACCAGTGGCTGAGAGGTTGTGCTCTCGAAGCTGGTAGACGGGAGGTGCTGGGTTCGATCCCATTCGCGCCCGTCGGCCTAATCGCTCGGAGTTTTCGTGGTTTTCTTTCGAGCCGTGGATTTTCTCCATGCGTAAATACGGATTAGGTTCCCTTAGAAAGACCCCCACGAAGGGCACTCCCCCTGGGCCTATATCCCTAGTGTCGATAATTGGCCTTCAATAATCAACTCAACTCAACTCAACTCCTTTTCCTGATTAAAGCCTAAGTTAATGGATAGATATGAAAAAAAATATAGAATTTACTGTTCGCCCCCTGGTGGGCTCGAACCACCAACCTTTTGGTTAACAGCCAAACGCGCTAGCCGATTGCGCCACGGAGACCTTGCAACGGCTTCATTTAAATAACAAATTGAATAATCAGTCAAAATTCGTTTTAAATGTAAAAAATTCAACAACCTTCATGCAAATTGGAATATACATCTTGTTCAATTTTTACAGATCTCCTTTTCTTGATTAATGCCTAAGTTAATAGATAGATATGAAAAAAAGAGAGAATTTACTGTTCGCCCCCGGGTGGGCTCGAACCACCAACCTTTCGGTTAACAGCCGATTGCGCCACGGAGGCCTTGCAGTCATTTTATTTAAATATAAAATTTAGTAAAAATTCAAACTTCTTTTTAAATGTAAAAAATGCAACAACCTTCATGGAAATTGGAATATACATCTTGTTCAATGTTTACAGATCTCCTTTTCCTGATTAAAGCTTAAGTTAATGGATAGATATGAAAAAAAAGATAGAATTTACTGCTCGCCCCTGGGCGGGCTCGAACCACCAACCTTTTTGTTAACAGCCGAACGCGCTAGCCGATTGCGCCACGGAGGCCTTGCCGTCAATTTATTTAAATATAAAATTTAGTAAAAATTCAAACTACTTTTTAAATGTAAAAAATGCAACAACCTTCATGCAAATTGGAATATACCTCTTGTTCAATGTTTACAGATCTCCTTTTCTTGATTAAAGCCTAAGTTAATGGATAGATATGAAAAAAAAAGAGAGAATTTACTGTTCGCCCCCGGCTGGGCTCGAAACACCAACCTTTCTGTGTACAGCCGAACGCGCTAGCCGATTGCGCCACGGAGACCTTGCAACGATTTCATTTAAATAACAAATTGAATAATCAGTCAAAATTCGTTTTAAATGTAAAAAAATCAACAACCTTCATGCAAATTCGAATATACATCTTGTTCAATTTTTACAGATCTCCTTTTCTTGATTAATACCTAAGTTAATGGATAGATATGAAAAAAAGAGAGAATTCACTATCCGCCCCCGGGTGGGCTCGAACCACTAACCATTCGGTTAACAGCCGAACGCGCTAGCCGATTGCGCCACGGAGGCCTTGCAAAGAATTCATTTAAATAACAAATTGAATAATCAGTCAAAATTCGTTTTAAATGTAAAAAATTCAACAACCTTCATGCAAATTGGAATGTACATCTTGTTCAATTTTTACAGATCTCCTTTTCTTGATTAATGCCTAAGTTAATGGATAGATATGAAAAAAACAGAGAATTCACTGTTCGCCCCCGGATGGGCTCGAACCACCATCATTTCGGATAACAGCCGAACGCGCTAGCCGATTGCGCCACGGAGGCCATGCAACGATTTCATTTAAATAACAAATTGAATAATCAGTCAAAATTCGTTTTAAATGTAAAAAATTCAACAACCTTCATGCAAATTGGAATGTACATCTTGTTCAATTTTTACAGATCTCCTTTTCTTGATTAATGCCTAAGTTAATGGATAGATATGAAAAAAAGAGAGAATTCACTGTCCGCCCCCGGGTGGGCTCGAACCACCAACCTTTCGGTTAACAGCCGAACGCGCTAGCCGATTGCGCCACGGAGGCCTTACAGTCATTTTATTTAAATATAAAATTTAGTAAAAATTCAAACTTCTTTTTAAATGTAAAAAATGCAACAACCTTCATGGAAATTGGAATATACATCTTGTTCAATGTTTACAGATCTCCTTTTCTTGATTAAAGCCTAAGTTAATGGATTGATATGAAAAAAAAGAGAGAATTTGCTGTTCGCCCCCGGGTGGGCTCGAACCACCAACCTCTCGGTTAACAGCCGAACGCGCTAGCCGATTACGCCATGGAGACCTTGCAACGATTTCATTTAAATAACAAATTAATTAATCAGTCAAAATTCGTTTTAAATGTAAAAAATTCAATAACCTTCATGCAAATTGGAATATACATCTTGTTCAATTTTTACAGATCTCCTTTTCTTGATTAATGCCTAAGTTAATAGATAGATATGAAAAAAAGAGAGAATTTACTGTTCGCCCACGGGTGGGCTCGAACCACCAACCTTTCGGTTAACAGCCGATTGCGCCACGGAGGCCGTGCAGTCATTTTATTTAAATATAAAATTTAGTAAAAATTCAAACTTCTTTTTAAATGTAAATATGCAACAACCTTCATGCAAATTGGAATATACCTCTTGTTCAATGTTTACAGATCTCCTTTTTTTGTTCAATGCCTAAGTTAATAGATAGATATGAAAAAAGAGAGAATTCACCGTTCGCCCCCGGGTGGGCCCGATCCACCAACCTTTCGGTTAACAGCCGATCGCGCCACGGGTTGAGTTGGGTTGATTATTGACGGCCAATTATCTACACTAGGGATATAGGCCCGGCAGGAGTGCCCTTCGTGGGGGTCTTTCTAAGGGAACCTAATCCGTATTTACGCATGGATAAATCCACGGCTCGAAGAAAACCACGAAAACTCCGAACGATTAGGCCGACGGGCGCGATTGGGATCGAACCCAGCACCTCCCGATCGCGCCACGGAGGCCTTGCAACGATTTCATTTAAATAACAAATTGAATAATCAGTCAAAATTCGTTTTAAATGTAAAAAATTCAACAACCTTCATGCAAATTGGAATATACATCTTGTTCAATGTTTACAGATCTCCTTTTCTTGATTAAAGCCTAAGTTAATGGATAGATATGAAAAAAAGAGAGAATTTACTGTTCGCCCCCGGCTGGGCTCGAAACACCAACCTTTCTGTTTACAGCCGAACGCGCTAGCCGATTGCGCCACGGAGGCCTTGCAACGATTTCATTTAAATAACGAATTGAATAATCAGTCAAAATTCGTTTTAAATGTAAAAAATTCAACAACCTTCATTCAAATTGGGTTGGGTTGATTTACGACGGCCAATTATCAACACGAGGGATATAGGCCCGGGGGGAGTGCCCTCCGTGGGGGTCTTTCTAAGGGAACCTAACCCGTATTTACGCATGGAGAAATCCACGGCTCGAAGAAAACCACGAAAACTCCGAACGATTAGGCCGACGGGCGCGATTGGGATCGAACCCAGCACATCCCGTCTACCAGCTTCGAGAGCAGAACCTCTCAGCCACTGGTGGGGCTTCATGCAAATTGGAATATACATCTTGTTCAATGTTTACAGATCTCCTTTTCTTGATTAAAGCCTAAGTTAATGGATAGATATGAAAAAAAAGAGAGAATTTACTGTTCGCCCCCGTGTGGGCTCGAACCACCAACCTTTCGGTTAACAGCCGAACACGCTAGCCGATTGCGCCACGGAGGCCTTGCAACGGTTTCATTTAAATAACAAATTGAATAATCTGTCAAAATCCGTTTTAAATGTAAGAAATTCAACAACCTTCATGCAAATTGGAATATACATCTTGTTCAATGTTTACAGATCTCCTTTTCTTGATTAAAGCCTAATTTAATGGATAGATATGAAAAAAAAGAGAGAATTTACTGTTCGCACCCGGCTGTGCTCGAAACACCAACCTTTCTGTTTACAGCCGAACGCGCTAGCCGATTGCGCCACGGAGGCCTTGCAACGATTTTATTTAAATAACAAATTGAATAATCAGTCAAAATTCGTTTTAAATGTAAAAAATTCAACAACCTTCATGCAAATTGGAATATACATCTTGTTCAATGTTTACAGATCTCCTTTTCTTGATTAAAGCCTAATTTAATGGATAGATATGAAAAAAAAGAGAGAATTTACTGTTCGCACCCGGCTGTGCTCGAAACACCAACCTTTCTGTTTACAGCCGAACGCGCTAGCCGATTGCGCCACGGAGGCCTTGCAACGGTTTCATTTAAATAACAAATTGAATAATCAGTCAAAATTCGTTTTAAATGTAAAAAATTCAACAACCTTCATGCAAATTGGGTTGGGTTGATTTACGACGGCCAATTATCAACACGAGGGATATAGGCCCGTGGGGAGTGCCCTCCGTGGGGGTCTTTCTAAGGGAACCTAACCCGTATTTACGCATGGAGAAATCCACGGCTCGAAGAAAACTCCGAACGATTAGGCCGACGGGCGCAATTGGGATCGAACCCAGCACATCCCGTCTACCAGCTTCGAGAGCAGAACCTCTCAGCCACTGGTGGGGCTTCATGCAAATTGGAATATACATCTTGTTCAATGTTTACAGATCTCCTTTTCTTGATTAAAGCCTAAGTTAATGGATAGATATGAAAAAAAATATAGAATTTACTGTTCGCCCCCTGGTGGGCTCGAACCACCAACCTTTTGGTTAACAGCCAAACGCGCTAGCCGATTGCGCCACGGAGACCTTGCAACGGCTTCATTTAAATAACAAATTGAATAATCAGTCAAAATTCGTTTTAAATGTAAAAAATTCAACAACCTTCATGCACATTGGAATATACATCTTGTTCAATTTTTACAGATCTCCTTTTCTTGATTAATGCCTAAGTTAATAGATAGATATGAAAAAAAGAGAGAATTTACTGTTCGCCCCCGGGTGGGCTCAAACCACCAACCTTTCGGTTAACAGCCGATTGCGCCACGGAGGCCTTGCAGTCATTTTATTTAAATATAAAATTTAGTAAAAATTCAAACTTCTTTTTAAATGTAAAAAATGCAACAACCTTCATGGAAATTGGAATATACATCTTGTTCAATGTTTACAGATCTCCTTTTCCTGATTAAAGCTTAAGTTAATGGATAGATATGAAAAAAAAGATAGAATTTACTGCTCGCCCCTGGGCGGGCTCGAACCACCAACCTTTTTGTTAACAGCCGAACGCGCTAGCCGATTGCGCCACGGAGGCCTTGCCGTCAATTTATTTAAATATAAAATTTAGTAAAAATTCAAACTACTTTTTAAATGTAAAAAATGCAACAACCTTCATGCAAATTGGAATATACCTCTTGTTCAATGTTTACAGATCTCCTTTTCTTGATTAAAGCCTAAGTTAATGGATAGATATGAAAAAAAAAGAGAGAATTTACTGTTCGCCCCCGGCTGGGCTCGAAACACCAACCTTTCTGTGTACAGCCGAACGCGCTAGCCGATTGCGCCACGGAGACCTTGCAACGATTTCATTTAAATAACAAATTGAATAATCAGTCAAAATTCGTTTTAAATGTAAAAAAATCAACAACCTTCATGCAAATTCGAATATACATCTTGTTCAATTTTTACAGATCTCCTTTTCTTGATTAATACCTAAGTTAATGGATAGATATGAAAAAAAGAGAGAATTCACTATCCGCCCCCGGGTGGGCTCGAACCACTAACCATTCGGTTAACAGCCGAACGCGCTAGCCGATTGCGCCACGGAGGCCTTGCAAAGAATTCATTTAAATAACAAATTGAATAATCAGTCAAAATTCGTTTTAAATGTAAAAAATTCAACAACCTTCATGCAAATTGGAATGTACATCTTGTTCAATTTTTACAGATCTCCTTTTCTTGATTAATGCCTAAGTTAATGGATAGATATGAAAAAAACAGAGAATTCACTGTTCGCCCCCGGATGGGCTCGAACCACCATCATTTCGGATAACAGCCGAACGCGCTAGCCGATTGCGCCACGGAGGCCATGCAACGATTTCATTTAAATAACAAATTGAATAATCAGTCAAAATTCGTTTTAAATGTAAAAAATTCAACAACCTTCATGCAAATTGGAATGTACATCTTGTTCAATTTTTACAGATCTCCTTTTCTTGATTAATGCCTAAGTTAATGGATAGATATGAAAAAAAGAGAGAATTCACTGTCCGCCCCCGGGTGGGCTCGAACCACCAACCTTTCGGTTAACAGCCGAACGCGCTAGCCGATTGCGCCACGGAGGCCTTACAGTCATTTTATTTAAATATAAAATTTAGTAAAAATTCAAACTTCTTTTTAAATGTAAAAAATGCAACAACCTTCATGGAAATTGGAATATACATCTTGTTCAATGTTTACAGATCTCCTTTTCTTGATTAAAGCCTAAGTTAATGGATTGATATGAAAAAAAAGAGAGAATTTGCTGTTCGCCCCCGGGTGGGCTCGAACCACCAACCTCTCGGTTAACAGCCGAACGCGCTAGCCGATTACGCCATGGAGACCTTGCAACGATTTCATTTAAATAACAAATTAATTAATCAGTCAAAATTCGTTTTAAATGTAAAAAATTCAATAACCTTCATGCAAATTGGAATATACATCTTGTTCAATTTTTACAGATCTCCTTTTCTTGATTAATGCCTAAGTTAATAGATAGATATGAAAAAAAGAGAGAATTTACTGTTCGCCCACGGGTGGGCTCGAACCACCAACCTTTCGGTTAACAGCCGATTGCGCCACGGAGGCCGTGCAGTCATTTTATTTAAATATAAAATTTAGTAAAAATTCAAACTTCTTTTTAAATGTAAATATGCAACAACCTTCATGCAAATTGGAATATACCTCTTGTTCAATGTTTACAGATCTCCTTTTTTTGTTCAATGCCTAAGTTAATAGATAGATATGAAAAAAGAGAGAATTCACCGTTCGCCCCCGGGTGGGCCCGATCCACCAACCTTTCGGTTAACAGCCGATCGCGCCACGGGTTGAGTTGGGTTGATTATTGACGGCCAATTATCTACACTAGGGATATAGGCCCGGCAGGAGTGCCCTTCGTGGGGGTCTTTCTAAGGGAACCTAATCCGTATTTACGCATGGATAAATCCACGGCTCGAAGAAAACCACGAAAACTCCGAACGATTAGGCCGACGGGCGCGATTGGGATCGAACCCAGCACCTCCCGATCGCGCCACGGAGGCCTTGCAACGATTTCATTTAAATAACAAATTGAATAATCAGTCAAAATTCGTTTTAAATGTAAAAAATTCAACAACCTTCATGCAAATTGGAATATACATCTTGTTCAATGTTTACAGATCTCCTTTTCTTGATTAAAGCCTAAGTTAATGGATAGATATGAAAAAAAGAGAGAATTTACTGTTCGCCCCCGGCTGGGCTCGAAACACCAACCTTTCTGTTTACAGCCGAACGCGCTAGCCGATTGCGCCACGGAGGCCTTGCAACGATTTCATTTAAATAACGAATTGAATAATCAGTCAAAATTCGTTTTAAATGTAAAAAATTCAACAACCTTCATTCAAATTGGGTTGGGTTGATTTACGACGGCCAATTATCAACACGAGGGATATAGGCCCGGGGGGAGTGCCCTCCGTGGGGGTCTTTCTAAGGGAACCTAACCCGTATTTACGCATGGAGAAATCCACGGCTCGAAGAAAACCACGAAAACTCCGAACGATTAGGCCGACGGGCGCGATTGGGATCGAACCCAGCACATCCCGTCTACCAGCTTCGAGAGCAGAACCTCTCAGCCACTGGTGGGGCTTCATGCAAATTGGAATATACATCTTGTTCAATGTTTACAGATCTCCTTTTCTTGATTAAAGCCTAAGTTAATGGATAGATATGAAAAAAAAGAGAGAATTTACTGTTCGCCCCCGTGTGGGCTCGAACCACCAACCTTTCGGTTAACAGCCGAACACGCTAGCCGATTGCGCCACGGAGGCCTTGCAACGGTTTCATTTAAATAACAAATTGAATAATCTGTCAAAATCCGTTTTAAATGTAAGAAATTCAACAACCTTCATGCAAATTGGAATATACATCTTGTTCAATGTTTACAGATCTCCTTTTCTTGATTAAAGCCTAATTTAATGGATAGATATGAAAAAAAAGAGAGAATTTACTGTTCGCACCCGGCTGTGCTCGAAACACCAACCTTTCTGTTTACAGCCGAACGCGCTAGCCGATTGCGCCACGGAGGCCTTGCAACGATTTTATTTAAATAACAAATTGAATAATCAGTCAAAATTCGTTTTAAATGTAAAAAATTCAACAACCTTCATGCAAATTGGAATATACATCTTGTTCAATGTTTACAGATCTCCTTTTCTTGATTAAAGCCTAATTTAATGGATAGATATGAAAAAAAAGAGAGAATTTACTGTTCGCACCCGGCTGTGCTCGAAACACCAACCTTTCTGTTTACAGCCGAACGCGCTAGCCGATTGCGCCACGGAGGCCTTGCAACGGTTTCATTTAAATAACAAATTGAATAATCAGTCAAAATTCGTTTTAAATGTAAAAAATTCAACAACCTTCATGCAAATTGGGTTGGGTTGATTTACGACGGCCAATTATCAACACGAGGGATATAGGCCCGTGGGGAGTGCCCTCCGTGGGGGTCTTTCTAAGGGAACCTAACCCGTATTTACGCATGGAGAAATCCACGGCTCGAAGAAAACTCCGAACGATTAGGCCGACGGGCGCAATTGGGATCGAACCCAGCACATCCCGTCTACCAGCTTCGAGAGCAGAACCTCTCAGCCACTGGTGGGGCTTCATGCAAATTGGAATATACATCTTGTTCAATGTTTACAGATCTCCTTTTCTTGATTAAAGCCTAAGTTAATGGATAGATATGAAAAAAAAAGAGAGAATTCACTGTCCGCCCCCGGCTGGGCTCGAACCACCAACCTTTCGGTTAACAGCCGAACGCGCTAGCCGATTGCGCCACGGAGGCCTTGCAACGGTTTCATTTAAATAACAACTTGAATAATCAGTCAAAATTCGTTTTAAATGTAAAAAATTCAACAACCTTCATGCAAATTGGAATTACATCTTGTTCAATTGTTTACAGATCTCCTTTTCTTGATTAAAGCCTAAGTTAATGGATAGATATGAAAAAAAGAGAGAATTTACTGTTCGCCCCCGAGTGGGCTCGAACCACCAACCTTTCGGTTAACAGCCGAACACGCTAGCCGATTGCGCCACGAAGGCCTTGCAACGGTTTCATTTAAATAACAAATTGAATAATCAGTCAAAATTCGTTTTAAATGTAAGAAATTCAACAACCTTCATGCAAATTGGAATATACATCTTGTTCAATGTTTACAGATCTCCTTTTCTTGATTAAAGCCTAATTTAATGGATAGATATGAAAAAAAAGAGAGAATTTACTGTTCGCACCCGGCTGTGCTCGAAACACCAACCTTTCTGTTTACAGCCGAACGCGCTAGCCGATTGCGCCACGGAGGCCTTGCAACGATTTCATTTAAATAACAAATTGAATAATCAGTCAAAATTCGTTTTAAATGTAAAAAATTCAACAACCTTCATGCAAATTGGGTTGGGTTGATTTACGACGGCCAATTATCAACACGAGGGATATAGGCCCGTGGGGAGTGCCCTCCGTGGGGGTCTTTCTAAGGGAACCTAACCCGTATTTACGCATGGAGAAATCCACGGCTCGAAGAAAACTCCGAACGATTAGGCCGACGGGCGCGATTGGGATCGAACCCAGCACATCCCGTCTACCAGCTTCGAGAGCAGAACCTCTCAGCCACTGGTGGGGCTTCATGCAAATTGGAATATACATCTTGTTCAATGTTTACAGATCTCCTTTTCTTGATTAAAGCCTAAGTTAATGGATAGATATGAAAAAAAAGAGAGAATTCACTGTCCGCCCCCGGCTGGGCTCGAACCACCAACCTTTCGGTTAACAGCCGAACGCGCTAGCCGAATGCGCCACGGAGGCCTTGCAACGGTTTCATTTAAATAACAACTTGAATAATCAGTCAAAATTCGTTTTAAATGTAAAAAATTCAACAACCTTCATGCAAATTGGAATTACATCTTGTTCAATTGTTTACAGATCTCCTTTTCTTGATTAATGCCTAAGTTAATAGATAGATATGAAAAAAAAGAGAGAATTTACTGTTCGCCCCCGGGTGGGCTCGAACCACCAACCTTTCGGTTAACAGCCGAACGCGCTAGCCGATTGCGCCACGGAGGCCTTGCAACGGTTTCATTTAAATAACAACTTGAATAATCAGTCAAAATTCGTTTTAAATGTAAAAAATTCAACAACCTTCATGCAAATTGGAATATACCTCTTCTTCAATGTTTACAGATCTTCTTTTCTTGATTAAAGCCTAAGTTAATGTATAGATATGAAAAAAAAGAGAAAATTTACTGTTCACCCCCGGGTGGGCTCGAAAAACTAACCTTTCGGTTAACAGCCGAACGCTCTAGCCGACTGCGCAACGGATGCCTTGCGACGACTTCATTTAAATAACAAATTGAATAATTAGTCAAACTTCTTTTTAAATGTAAAAAATTCAACACCCTTCATGCAAATTGGAATATACATCTTGTTCAATGTTTACAGATCTCCTTTTCTTGATTAATGCCTAAGTTAATAGATAGATATGAAAAAAAGAGAGAATTTACTGTTCGCCCCCGGGTTGCGCCACGGAGGCCTTGAAGTCATTTTATTTAAATATAAAATTTAGTAAAAATTCAAACTTCTTTTTAAATGTAAAAAATGCAACAACCTTCATGGAAATTGGAATATACATCTTGTTCAATGTTTACAGATCTCCTTTTCTTGATTAAAGCCTAAGTTAATGGATAGATATGAAAAAAAAGAGAGAATTTACTGTTCGCCCCCGAGTGGGCTCGAACCACCAACCCTTTGGTTAACAGCCGAACGCGCTAGCCGATTGCGCCACGGAGGCCTTGCAACAACTTCATTTAAATAACAAATTGAAAAATCAGTCAAAATTCGTTTTAAATGTAAAAAATTCAACAACCTTCATGCAAATTGGAATATACATCTTGTTCAATTTTTACAGATCTCCTTTTCTTGATTAAAGCCTAAGTTAATGGATAGATATGAAAAAAAGAGAGAATTTACTGTTCGCCCCCGGCTGGGCTCGAAACACCAACCTTTCTGTTTACAGCCGAACGCGCTAGCCGATTGCGCCACGGAGGCCTTGCAACGATTTCATTTAAATAACAAATTGAATAATCAGTCAAAATTCGTTTTAAATGTAAAAAATTCAACAACCTTCATGCAAATTGGAATATACATCTTGTTCAATGTTTACAGATCTCCTTTTCTTGATTAATGCCTAAGTTAATAGATAGATATGAAAAAAAGAGAGAATTTACTGTTCGCCCCCGAGTGGGCTCGAACCACCAACCTTTCGGTTAACAGCCGAACGCGCTAGCCGATTGCGCCACGGAGGCCTTGCAACGGTATCATTAAAATAACAACTTGAATAATCAGTCAAAATTCGTTTTAAATGTAAAAAATTCAACAACCTTCATGCAAATTGGAATTACATCTTGTTCAATTGTTTACAGATCTCCTTTTCTTGATTAATGCCTAAGTTAATAGACAGATATGAAAAAAAAGAGAGAATTTACTGTTCGCCCCCGGGTGGGCTCGAAACACCAACCTTTCGGTTAACAGCCGAAAGCGCTAGCCGATTGCGCCACGGAGGCCTTGCAACGAGTTCATTTAAATAACAAATTGAATAATCAGTCAAAATTCGTTTTAAATGTAAAAAATTCAACAACCTTCATGCAAATTGGAATATACATCTTGTTCAATGTTTACAGATCTCCTTTTCTTGATTAAAGCCTAAGTTAATGGATAGATATGAAAAAAAAGAGAGAATTCACTGTCCGCCCCCGGCTGGGCTCGAACCACCAACCTTTCGGTTAACAGCCGAACGCGCTAGCCGATTGCACCACGGAGGCCTTGAAGTCATTTTATTTAAATATAAAATTTAGTAAAAATTCAAACTTCTTTTTAAATGTAAAAAATGCAACAACCTTCATGGAAATTGGAATATACATCTTGTTCAATGTTTACAGATCTCCTTTTCTTGATTAAAGCCTAAGTTAATGGATAGATATGAAAAAAAAGAGAGAATTTACTGTTCGCCCCCGAGTGGGCTCGAACCACCAACCTTTCGGTTAACAGCCGAACGCGCTAGCCGATTGCGCCACGGAGGCCTTGCAACGGTATCATGAAAAAAAAAACTTGAATAATCAGTCAAAATTCGTTTTAAATGTAAAAAATTCAACAACCTTCATGCAAATTGGAATTACATCTTGTTCAATTGTTTACAGATCTCCTTTTCTTGATTAATGCCTAAGTTAATAGATAGATATGAAAAAAAAGAGAGAATTTACTGTTCGCCCCCGGGTGGGCTCGAACCACCAACCAAAATTCAACAACCTTCATGCAAATTCGAAAATACATCTTGTTCAATTTTTACAGATCTCCTTTTCTTGATTAATACCTAAGTTAATGGATAGATATGAAAAAAAGAGAGAATTCACTATCCGCCCCCGGGTGGGCTCGAACCACCAACCTTTCGGTTAACAGCCGAACGCGCTAGCCGATTGCACCACGGAGGCCTTGAAGTCATTTTATTTAAATATAAAATTTAGTAAAAATTCAAACTTCTTTTTAAATGTAAAAAATGCAACAACCTTCATGGAAATTGGAATATACATCTTGTTCAATGTTTACAGATCTCCTTTTCTTGATTAAAGCCTAAGTTAATGGATAGATATGAAAAAAAAGAGAGAATTTACTGTTCGCCCCCGAGTGGGCTCGAACCACCAACCTTTCGGTTAACAGCCGAACGCGCTAGCCGATTGCGCCACGGAGGCCTTGCAACGGTATCATGAAAAAAAAAACTTGAATAATCAGTCAAAATTCGTTTTAAATGTAAAAAATTCAACAACCTTCATGCAAATTGGAATTACATCTTGTTCAATTGTTTACAGATCTCCTTTTCTTGATTAATGCCTAAGTTAATAGATAGATATGAAAAAAAAAGAGAGAATTTACTGTTCGCCCCCGGGTGGGCTCGAACCACCAACCTTTCGGTTAACAGCCGAACGCGCTATCCGATTGCGCCACGGAGGCCTTGCAACGAGTTCATTTAAATAACAAATTGAATAATCAGTCAAAATTCGTTTTAAATGTAAAAAATTCAACAACCTTCATGCAAATTGGAATATACATCTTGTTCAATGTTTACAGATCTCCGTTTCTTGATTAATGCCTAAGTTAATAGATAGATATGAAAAAAAGAGAGAATTTACTGTTCGCCCCCGAGTGGGCTCGAACCACCAACCTTTCGGTTAACAGCCGAACGCGTTAGCCGATTGCGCCACGGAGGCCTTGCAACGGTTTCATTTAAATAACAAATTGAATAATCAGTCAAAATTCGTTTTAAATGTAAAAAATTCAACAACCTTCATGCAAATTGGGTTGGGTTGATTTACGACGGCCAATTATCAACACGAGGGATATAGGCCCGGGGGGAGTGCCCTCCGTGGGGGTCTTTCTAAGGGAACCTAACCCGTATTTACGCATGGAGAAATCCACGGCTCGAAGAAAACCACGAAAACTCCGAACGATTAGGCCGACGGGCGCGATTGGGATCGAACCCAGCACATCCCGTCTACCAGCTTCGAGAGCAGAACCTCTCAGCCACTGGTGGGGCTTCATGCATATTGGAATATACATCTTGTTCAATGTTTACAGATCTCCTTTTCTTGATTAAAGCCTAAGTTAATGGATAGATATGAAAAAAAAGAGAGAATTCACTGTCCGCCCCCGGCTGGGCTCTAACCACCAACCTTTCGGTTAACAGCCGAACGCGCTAGCCGATTGCACCACGGAGGCCTTGAAGCCATTTTATTTAAATATAAAATTTAGTAAAAATTCAAACTTCTTTTTAAATGTAAAAAATGCAACAACCTTCATGGAAATTGGAATATACATCTTGTTCAATGTTTACAGATCTCCTTTTCTTGATTAAAGCCTAAGTTAATGGATAGATATGAAAAAAAAGAGAGAATTTACTGTTCGCCCCCGAGTGGGCTCGAACCACCAACCTTTCGGTTAACAGCCGAACGCGCTAGCCGATTGCGCCACGGAGACCTTGCAACGGTATCATTAAAATAACAACTTGAATAATCAGTCAAAATTCGTTTTAAATGTAAAAAATTCAACAACCTTCATGCAAATTGGAATTACATCTTGTTCAATTGTTTACAGATCTCCTTTTCTTGATTAATGCCTAAGTTAATAGATAGATATGAAAAAAAAAGAGAGAATTTACTGTTCGCCCCCGGGTGGGCTCGAAACACCAACCTTTCGGTTAACAGCCGAACGCGCTAGCCGATTGCGCCACGGAGGACTTGCAACGAGTTCATTTAAATAACAAATTGAATAATCAGTCAAAATTCGTTTTAAATGTAAAAAATTCAACAAACTTCATGCAAATTGGAATATACATCTTGTTCAATGTTTACAGATCTCCTTTTCTTGATTAATGCCTAAGTTAATAGATAGATATGAAAAAAAGAGAGAATTTACTTTTCGCTCCCGGGTGGGCTCGAACCATCAACCTTTCGGTTAACAGCCGAACGCGCTAGCCGATTGCGCCACGGAGGCCTTGCAACAACTTCATTTAAATAACAAATTGAAAAATCAGTCAAAATTCGTTTTAAATGTAAAAAATTCAACAACCTTCATGCAAATTGGAATATACATCTTGTTCAATTTTTACAGATCTCCTTTTCTTGATTAAAGCCTAAGTTAATGGATAGATATGAAAAAAAAGAGAGAATTTACTGTTCGCCCCCGAGTGGGCTCGAACCACCAACCTTTCGGTTAACAGCCGAACGCGCTAGCCGATTGCGCCACGTAGGCCTTGCAACGAGTTCATTTAAATAACAAATTGAATAATCAGTCAAAATTCGTTTTAAATGTAAAAAATTCAACAACCTTCATGCAAATTGGAATATACATCTTGTTCAATGTTTACAGATCTCCTTTTCTTGATTAATGCCTAAGTTAATAGATAGATATGAAAAAAAGAGAGAATTTACTGTTCGCCCCCGGGTGGGCTCGAACCACCGACCTTTCGGTTAACAGCCGAACGCGCTAGCCGATTGCGCCACGGAGGCCTTGCAACGCTATCATTTAAATAACAACTTGAATAATCAGTCAAAATTCGTATTAAATGTAAAAAATTCAACAACCTTCATGCAAATTGGAATTACATCTTGTTCAATTGTTTACAGATCTCCTTTTCTTGATTAAAGCCTAAGTTAATGGATAGATATGAAAACAAGAACGAAAAATCATGCGTCAAGCATAGATTATGTAACAGTTTCCAACGCTTCTAAAATAATTTTACGAATCATACTCTTTTATAAGCTAAAAGATAACATCTAAGTAATCCGAATACTTTATTCAGCCCTGTATAGGATCTATAGATTTGTATATATACTACATAGGATGCTAAATTTTAGTTCAGTTAGGAAACACGTAGCACAGTTTAAAATTCTCCGTCTGGAGTTAAATAATACGGAAATGTGTTCCCGAACTTTTGTACTTCCCTGTATAGGATCTACAGAATTTATACACACCACGTAATATACAAAAAGCGATTTAAAATTAAAATCGCATTCAGTAACTTAAAACGCACTTCCAGGAATTATTGTTAACATACAGTAGAGAATTCTTTTGTGTGTCCCTGTAAATGAACGATGACTGCTATACACACAATATTCTGTAGTAAGTCTCTTGTAATGAAACTTATATAAATTTCAATGCGTTTAAAATAGTGAAACATTATTTAAATAAACCGCAGACGATTTTTCTCCATAGACGTAATGTAACGGAATTCTTTTGAGTGTCCCTGTAAAGTAAGTATAAGTGCTATGCACACCCTATTCCATATTAAGCTTCTTCTAATGCACCTTAGTGATATATATAAATTTCAATGCGTTTAAAGTATTGAAACATTATTTAAATAAACCGCATATGATTTTTCCCCATAGACCGCAATGTAACGGAATTCTTTTGAGTGTCCCTGTAAAAAAACTATAAGTGCTACACACTTCCGTTGAAATAGGGAACATGCTATAGATAACGATTATAACATATAAAATTTGCAGGGCAATCCGAGCATATTTACGGGAGTTAGAGCACGGACAGACGGCAGACGGCAGACGGCCAGACGGCCAGACAAACCGAAGTCATAAACACTTTTCAACTAGGTTGGAAAGTGTTAAAAAAGAGAGAATTTACTGTTCGCCCCCGAGTGGGCTCGAACCACCAACCTTTCGGTTAACAGCCGAACGCGCTAGCCGATTGCGCCACGGAGGCCTTGAAGTCATTTTATTTAAATATAAAATTTAGTAAAAATTCAAACTTCTTTTTAAATGTAAAAAATGCAACAACCTTCATGGAAATTGGAATATACATCTTGTTCAATTTTTACAGATCTCCTTTTCTTGATTAAAGCCTAAGTTAATGGATAGATATGAAAAAAAAGAGAAAATTTACTGTTCGCCCCCGAGTGGGCTCGAACCACCAACCTTTCGGTTAACAGCCGAACGCGTTTGCCGATTGCGCCACGGAGGCCTTGCAACGGCTTCATTTAAATAACAAATTGAATAATCAGTCAAAATTCGTTTTAAATGTAAAAAATTCAACAACCTTCATGCAAATTGGAATTACATCTTGTTCAATTGTTTACAGATCTCCTTTTCTTGATTAATGCCTAAGTTAATAGATAGATATGAAAAAAAAGAGAGAATTTACTGTTCGCCCCCGGGTGGGCTCGAACCACCAACATTTCGGTTAACAGCCGAACGCGCTAGCCGATTGCGCCACGGAGGCCTTGCAACAACTTCATTTAAATAATAGATTGAAAAATCAGTCAAAATTCGTTTTAAATGTAAAAAATTCAACAACCTTCATGCAAATCGGAATATACATCTTGTTCAATTTTTACAGATCTCCTTTTCTTGATTAAAGCCTAAGTTAATGGATAGATATGAAAAAAAGAGAGAATTTACTGTTCGCCCCCGGCTGGGCTCGAAACACCAACCTTTCTGTTTACAGCCGAACGCGCTAGCCGATTGCGCCACGGAGGCCTTGCAACGATTTCATTTAAATAACAAATTGAATAATCAGTCAAAATTCGTTTTAAATGTAAAAAATTCAACAACCTTCATGCAAATTGGGTTGGGTTGATTTACGACGGCCAATTATCAACACGAGGGATATAGGCCCGGGGGGAGTGCCCTCCGTGGGGGTCTTTCTAAGGGAACCTAACCCGTATTTACGCATGGAGAAATCCACGGCTCGAAGAAAACCACGAAAACTCCGAACGATTAGGCCGACGGGCGCGATTGGGATCGAACCGAGCACATCCCGTCTACCAGCTTCGAGAGCAGAACCTCTCAGCCACTGGTGGGGCTTCATGCAAATTGGAATATACATCTTGTTCAATGTTTACAGATCTCCTTTTCTTGATTAATGCCTAAGTTAATAGATAGATATGAAAAAAAAGAGAGAATTTACTGTTCGCCCCCGAGTGGGCTCGAACCACCAACCTTTCGGTTAACAGCCGAACGCGCTAGCCGATTGCGCCACGGAGGCCTTGCAACGGTTTCATTTAAATAACAACTTGAATAATCAGTCAAAATTCGTTTTAAATGTAAAAAATTCAACAACCTTCATGCAAATTGGAATTACATCTTGTTCAATTGTTTACAGATCTCCTTTTCTTGATTAAAGCCTAAGTTAATGGATAGATATGAAAAAAAGAGAGAATTTACTGTTCGCCCCCGAGTGGGCTCGAACCACCAACCTTTCGGTTAACAGCCGAACACGCTAGCCGATTGCGCCACGAAGGCCTTGCAACGGTTTCATTTAAATAACAAATTGAATAATCAGTCAAAATTCGTTTTAAATGTAAGAAATTCAACAACCTTCATGCAAATTGGAATATACATCTTGTTCAATGTTTACAGATCTCCTTTTCTTGATTAAAGCCTAATTTAATGGATAGATATGAAAAAAAAGAGAGAATTTACTGTTCGCACCCGGCTGTGCTCGAAACACCAACCTTTCTGTTTACAGCCGAACGCGCTAGCCGATTGCGCCACGGAGGCCTTGCAACGATTTCATTTAAATAACAAATTGAATAATCAGTCAAAATTCGTTTTAAATGTAAAAAATTCAACAACCTTCATGCAAATTGGGTTGGGTTGATTTACGACGGCCAATTATCAACACGAGGGATATAGGCCCGTGGGGAGTGCCCTCCGTGGGGGTCTTTCTAAGGGAACCTAACCCGTATTTACGCATGGAGAAATCCACGGCTCGAAGAAAACTCCGAACGATTAGGCCGACGGGCGCGATTGGGATCGAACCCAGCACATCCCGTCTACCAGCTTCGAGAGCAGAACCTCTCAGCCACTGGTGGGGCTTCATGCAAATTGGAATATACATCTTGTTCAATGTTTACAGATCTCCTTTTCTTGATTAAAGCCTAAGTTAATGGATAGATATGAAAAAAAAGAGAGAATTCACTGTCCGCCCCCGGCTGGGCTCGAACCACCAACCTTTCGGTTAACAGCCGAACGCGCTAGCCGATTGCGCCACGGAGGCCTTGCAACGGTTTCATTTAAATAACAACTTGAATAATCAGTCAAAATTCGTTTTAAATGTAAAAAATTCAACAACCTTCATGCAAATTGGAATTACATCTTGTTCAATTGTTTACAGATCTCCTTTTCTTGATTAATGCCTAAGTTAATAGATAGATATGAAAAAAAAGAGAGAATTTACTGTTCGCCCCCGGGTGGGCTCGAACCACCAACCTTTCGGTTAACAGCCGAACGCGCTAGCCGATTGCGCCACGGAGGCCTTGCAACGGTTTCATTTAAATAACAACTTGAATAATCAGTCAAAATTCGTTTTAAATGTAAAAAATTCAACAACCTTCATGCAAATTGGAATATACCTCTTCTTCAATGTTTACAGATCTTCTTTTCTTGATTAAAGCCTAAGTTAATGTATAGATATGAAAAAAAAGAGAAAATTTACTGTTCACCCCCGGGTGGGCTCGAAAAACTAACCTTTCGGTTAACAGCCGAACGCTCTAGCCGACTGCGCAACGGATGCCTTGCGACGACTTCATTTAAATAACAAATTGAATAATTAGTCAAACTTCTTTTTAAATGTAAAAAATTCAACACCCTTCATGCAAATTGGAATATACATCTTGTTCAATGTTTACAGATCTCCTTTTCTTGATTAATGCCTAAGTTAATAGATAGATATGAAAAAAAGAGAGAATTTACTGTTCGCCCCCGGGTTGCGCCACGGAGGCCTTGAAGTCATTTTATTTAAATATAAAATTTAGTAAAAATTCAAACTTCTTTTTAAATGTAAAAAATGCAACAACCTTCATGGAAATTGGAATATACATCTTGTTCAATGTTTACAGATCTCCTTTTCTTGATTAAAGCCTAAGTTAATGGATAGATATGAAAAAAAAGAGAGAATTTACTGTTCGCCCCCGAGTGGGCTCGAACCACCAACCCTTTGGTTAACAGCCGAACGCGCTAGCCGATTGCGCCACGGAGGCCTTGCAACAACTTCATTTAAATAACAAATTGAAAAATCAGTCAAAATTCGTTTTAAATGTAAAAAATTCAACAACCTTCATGCAAATTGGAATATACATCTTGTTCGATTTTTACAGATCTCCTTTTCTTGATTAAAGCCTAAGTTAATGGATAGATATGAAAAAAAGAGAGAATTTACTGTTCGCCCCCGGCTGGGCTCGAAACACCAACCTTTCTGTTTACAGCCGAACGCGCTAGCCGATTGCGCCACGGAAGCCTTGCAACGATTTCATTTAAATAACAAATTGAATAATCAGTCAAAATTCGTTTTAAATGTAAAAAATTCAACAACCTTCATGCAAATTGGAATATACATCTTGTTCAATGTTTACAGATCTCCTTTTCTTGATTAATGCCTAAGTTAATAGATAGATATGAAAAAAAGAGAGAATTTACTGTTCGCCCCCGAGTGGGCTCGAACCACCAACCTTTCGGTTAACAGCCGAACGCGCTAGCCGATTGCGCCACGGAGGCCTTGCAACGGTATCATTAAAATAACAACTTGAATAATCAGTCAAAATTCGTTTTAAATGTAAAAAATTCAACAACCTTCATGCAAATTGGAATTACATCTTGTTCAATTGTTTACAGATCTCCTTTTCTTGATTAATGCCTAAGTTAATAGACAGATATGAAAAAAAAGAGAGAATTTACTGTTCGCCCCCGGGTGGGCTCGAAACACCAACCTTTCGGTTAACAGCCGAAAGCGCTAGCCGATTGCGCCACGGAGGCCTTGCAAAGAGTTCATTTAAATAACAAATTGAATAATCAGTCAAAATTCGTTTTAAATGTAAAAAATTCAACAACCTTCATGCAAATTGGAATATACATCTTGTTCAATGTTTACAGATCTCCTTTTCTTGATTAAAGCCTAAGTTAATGGATAGATATGAAAAAAAAGAGAGAATTCACTGTCCGCCCCCGGCTGGGCTCGAACCACCAACCTTTCGGTTAACAGCCGAACGCGCTAGCCGATTGCACCACGGAGGCCTTGAAGTCATTTTATTTAAATATAAAATTTAGTAAAAATTCAAACTTCTTTTTAAATGTAAAAAATGCAACAACCTTCATGGAAATTGGAATATACATCTTGTTCAATGTTTACAGATCTCCTTTTCTTGATTAAAGCCTAAGTTAATGGATAGATATGAAAAAAAAGAGAGAATTTACTGTTCGCCCCCGAGTGGGCTCGAACCACCAACCTTTCGGTTAACAGCCGAACGCGCTAGCCGATTGCGCCACGGAGGCCTTGCAACGGTATCATGAAAAAAAAAACTTGAATAATCAGTCAAAATTCGTTTTAAATGTAAAAAATTCAACAACCTTCATGCAAATTGGAATTACATCTTGTTCAATTGTTTACAGATCTCCTTTTCTTGATTAATGCCTAAGTTAATAGATAGATATGAAAAAAAAAGAGAGAATTTACTGTTCGCCCCCGGGTGGGCTCGAACCACCAACCAAAATTCAACAACCTTCATGCAAATTCGAATATACATCTTGTTCAATTTTTACAGATCTCCTTTTCTTGATTAATACCTAAGTTAATGGATAGATATGAAAAAAAGAGAGAATTCACTATCCGCCCCCGGGTGGGCTCGAACCACCAACCTTTCGGTTAACAGCCGAACGCGCTAGCCGATTGCACCACGGAGGCCTTGAAGTCATTTTATTTAAATATAAAATTTAGTAAAAATTCAAACTTCTTTTTAAATGTAAAAAATGCAACAACCTTCATGGAAATTGGAATATACATCTTGTTCAATGTTTACAGATCTCCTTTTCTTGATTAAAGCCTAAGTTAATGGATAGATATGAAAAAAAAGAGAGAATTTACTGTTCGCCCCCGAGTGGGCTCGAACCACCAACCTTTCGGTTAACAGCCGAACGCGCTAGCCGATTGCGCCACGGAGGCCTTGCAACGGTATCATGAAAAAAAAAACTTGAATAATCAGTCAAAATTCGTTTTAAATGTAAAAAATTCAACAACCTTCATGCAAATTGGAATTACATCTTGTTCAATTGTTTACAGATCTCCTTTTCTTGATTAATGCCTAAGTTAATAGATAGATATGAAAAAAAAAGAGAGAATTTACTGTTCGCCCCCGGGTGGGCTCGAACCACCAACCTTTCGGTTAACAGCCGAACGCGCTATCCGATTGCGCCACGGAGGCCTTGCAACGAGTTCATTTAAATAACAAATTGAATAATCAGTCAAAATTCGTTTTAAATGTAAAAAATTCAACAACCTTCATGCAAATTGGAATATACATCTTGTTCAATGTTTACAGATCTCCGTTTCTTGATTAATGCCTAAGTTAATAGATAGATAAGAAGAAAAGAGAGAATTTACTGTTCGCCCCCGAGTGGGCTCGAACCACCAACCTTTCGGTTAACAGCCGAACGCGTTAGCCGATTGCGCCACGGAGGCCTTGCAACGGTTTCATTTAAATAACAAATTGAATAATCAGTCAAAATTCGTTTTAAATGTAAAAAATTCAACAACCTTCATGCAAATTGGGTTGGGTTGATTTACGACGGCCAATTATCAACACGAGGGATATAGGCCCGGGGGGAGTGCCCTCCGTGGGGGTCTTTCTAAGGGAACCTAACCCGTATTTACGCATGGAGAAATCCACGGCTCGAAGAAAACCACGAAAACTCCGAACGATTAGGCCGACGGGCGCGATTGGGATCGAACCCAGCACATCCCGTCTACCAGCTTCGAGAGCAGAACCTCTCAGCCACTGGTGGGGCTTCATGCATATTGGAATATACATCTTGTTCAATGTTTACAGATCTCCTTTTCTTGATTAAAGCCTAAGTTAATGGATAGATATGAAAAAAAAGAGAGAATTCACTGTCCGCCCCCGGCTGGGCTCTAACCACCAACCTTTCGGTTAACAGCCGAACGCGCTAGCCGATTGCACCACGGAGGCCTTGAAGCCATTTTATTTAAATATAAAATTTAGTAAAAATTCAAACTTCTTTTTAAATGTAAAAAATGCAACAACCTTCATGGAAATTGGAATATACATCTTGTTCAATGTTTACAGATCTCCTTTTCTTGATTAAAGCCTAAGTTAATGGATAGATATGAAAAAAAAGAGAGAATTTACTGTTCGCCCCCGAGTGGGCTCGAACCACCAAC
This sequence comes from Maratus michaelseni, assembly GCA_963931845.1. Classification (NCBI taxonomy): domain Eukaryota; kingdom Metazoa; phylum Arthropoda; class Arachnida; order Araneae; family Salticidae; genus Maratus; species Maratus michaelseni. Next base: position 228,399,012 of record OZ007586.1, read on the forward strand.
CTTTCGGTTAACAGCCGAACGCGCTAGCCGATTGCGCCACGGAGACCTTGCAACGGTATCATTAAAATAACAACTTGAATAATCAGTCAAAATTCGTTTTAAATGTAAAAAATTCAACAACCTTCATGCAAATTGGAATTACATCTTGTTCAATTGTTTACAGATCTCCTTTTCTTGATTAATGCCTAAGTTAATAGATAGATATGAAAAAAAAAGAGAGAATTTACTGTTCGCCCCCGGGTGGGCTCGAAACACCAACCTTTCGGTTAACAGCCGAACGCGCTAGCCGATTGCGCCACGGAGGACTTGCAACGAGTTCATTTAAATAACAAATTGAATAATCAGTCAAAATTCGTTTTAAATGTAAAAAATTCAACAAACTTCATGCAAATTGGAATATACATCTTGTTCAATGTTTACAGATCTCCTTTTCTTGATTAATGCCTAAGTTAATAGATAGATATGAAAAAAAGAGAGAATTTACTTTTCGCTCCCGGGTGGGCTCGAACCATCAACCTTTCGGTTAACAGCCGAACGCGCTAGCCGATTGCGCCACGGAGGCCTTGCAACAACTTCATTTAAATAACAAATTGAAAAATCAGTCAAAATTCGTTTTAAATGTAAAAAATTCAACAACCTTCATGCAAATTGGAATATACATCTTGTTCAATTTTTACAGATCTCCTTTTCTTGATTAAAGCCTAAGTTAATGGATAGATATGAAAAAAAAGAGAGAATTTACTGTTCGCCCCCGAGTGGGCTCGAACCACCAACCTTTCGGTTAACAGCCGAACGCGCTAGCCGATTGCGCCACGTAGGCCTTGCAACGAGTTCATTTAAATAACAAATTGAATAATCAGTCAAAATTCGTTTTAAATGTAAAAAATTCAACAACCTTCATGCAAATTGGAATATACATCTTGTTCAATGTTTACAGATCTCCTTTTCTTGATTAATGCCTAAGTTAATAGATAGATATGAAAAAAAGAGAGAATTTACTGTTCGCCCCCGGGTGGGCTCGAACCACCGACCTTTCGGTTAACAGCCGAACGCGCTAGCCGATTGCGCCACGGAGGCCTTGCAACGCTATCATTTAAATAACAACTTGAATAATCAGTCAAAATTCGTATTAAATGTAAAAAATTCAACAACCTTCATGCAAATTGGAATTACATCTTGTTCAATTGTTTACAGATCTCCTTTTCTTGATTAAAGCCTAAGTTAATGGATAGATATGAAAACAAGAACGAAAAATCATGCGTCAAGCATAGATTATGTAACAGTTTCCAACGCTTCTAAAATAATTTTACGAATCATACTCTTTTATAAGCTAAAAGATAACATCTAAGTAATCCGAATACTTTATTCAGCCCTGTATAGGATCTATAGATTTGTATATATACTACATAGGATGCTAAATTTTAGTTCAGTTAGGAAACACGTAGCACAGTTTAAAATTCTCCGTCTGGAGTTAAATAATACGGAAATGTGTTCCCGAACTTTTGTACTTCCCTGTATAGGATCTACAGAATTTATACACACCACGTAATATACAAAAAGCGATTTAAAATTAAAATCGCATTCAGTAACTTAAAACGCACTTCCAGGAATTATTGTTAACATACAGTAGAGAATTCTTTTGTGTGTCCCTGTAAATGAACGATGACTGCTATACACACAATATTCTGTAGTAAGTCTCTTGTAATGAAACTTATATAAATTTCAATGCGTTTAAAATAGTGAAACATTATTTAAATAAACCGCAGACGATTTTTCTCCATAGACGTAATGTAACGGAATTCTTTTGAGTGTCCCTGTAAAGTAAGTATAAGTGCTATGCACACCCTATTCCATATTAAGCTTCTTCTAATGCACCTTAGTGATATATATAAATTTCAATGCGTTTAAAGTATTGAAACATTATTTAAATAAACCGCATATGATTTTTCCCCATAGACCGCAATGTAACGGAATTCTTTTGAGTGTCCCTGTAAAAAAACTATAAGTGCTACACACTTCCGTTGAAATAGGGAACATGCTATAGATAACGATTATAACATATAAAATTTGCAGGGCAATCCGAGCATATTTACGGGAGTTAGAGCACGGACAGACGGCAGACGGCAGACGGCCAGACGGCCAGACAAACCGAAGTCATAAACACTTTTCAACTAGGTTGGAAAGTGTTAAAAAAGAGAGAATTTACTGTTCGCCCCCGAGTGGGCTCGAACCACCAACCTTTCGGTTAACAGCCGAACGCGCTAGCCGATTGCGCCACGGAGGCCTTGAAGTCATTTTATTTAAATATAAAATTTAGTAAAAATTCAAACTTCTTTTTAAATGTAAAAAATGCAACAACCTTCATGGAAATTGGAATATACATCTTGTTCAATTTTTACAGATCTCCTTTTCTTGATTAAAGCCTAAGTTAATGGATAGATATGAAAAAAAAGAGAAAATTTACTGTTCGCCCCCGGGTGGGCTCGAACTACCAACCTTTCGGTTAACAGCCGAACGCGCTAGCCGATTGCGCCACGGAGGCCTTGCAACAACTTCATTTAAATAACAAATTGAAAAATCAGTCAAAATTCGTTTTAAATGTAAAAAATTCAACAACCTTCATGCAAATTGGAATATACATCTTGTTCAATTTTTACAGATCTCCTTTTCTTGATTAATGCCTAAGTTAATAGATAGATATGAAAAAAAGAGAGAATTTACTGTTCGCCCCCGAGTGGGCTCGAACCACCAACCTTTCGGTTAACAGCCGAACGCGTTTGCCGATTGCGCCACGGAGGCCTTGCAACGGCTTCATTTAAATAACAAATTGAATAATCAGTCAAAATTCGTTTTAAATGTAAAAAATTCAACAACCTTCATGCAAATTGGAATTACATCTTGTTCAAGTGTTTACAGATCTCCTTTTCTTGATTAATGCCTAAGTTAATAGATAGATATGAAAAAAAAGAGAGAATTTACTGTTCGCCCCCGGGTGGGCTCGAACCACCAACATTTCGGTTAACAGCCGAACGCGCTAGCCGATTGCGCCACGGAGGCCTTGCAACAACTTCATTTAAATAATAGATTGAAAAATCAGTCAAAATTCGTTTTAAATGTAAAAAATTCAACAACCTTCATGCAAATCGGAATATACATCTTGTTCAATTTTTACAGATCTCCTTTTCTTGATTAAAGCCTAAGTTAATGGATAGATATGAAAAAAAGAGAGAATTTACTGTTCGCCCCCGGCTGGGCTCGAAACACCAACCTTTCTGTTTACAGCCGAACGCGCTAGCCGATTGCGCCACGGAGGCCTTGCAACGATTTCATTTAAATAACAAATTGAATAATCAGTCAAAATTCGTTTTAAATGTAAAAAATTCAACAACCTTCATGCAAATTGGGTTGGGTTGATTTACGACGGCCAATTATCAACACGAGGGATATAGGCCCGGGGGGAGTGCCCTCCGTGGGGGTCTTTCTAAGGGAACCTAACCCGTATTTACGCATGGAGAAATCCACGGCTCGAAGAAAACCACGAAAACTCCGAACGATTAGGCCGACGGGCGCGATTGGGATCGAACCGAGCACATCCCGTCTACCAGCTTCGAGAGCAGAACCTCTCAGCCACTGGTGGGGCTTCATGCAAATTGGAATATACATCTTGTTCAATGTTTACAGATCTCCTTTTCTTGATTAATGCCTAAGTTAATAGATAGATATGAAAAAAAAGAGAGAATTTACTGTTCGCCCCCGAGTGGGCTCGAACCACCAACCTTTCGGTTAACAGCCGAACGCGCTAGCCGATTGCGCCACGGACGCCTTGCAACGATTTCATTTAAATAACAAATTGAATAATCAGTCAAAATTCGTTTTAAATGTAAAAAATTCAACAACCTTCATGCAAATTGGAATATACATCTTGTTCAATGTTTACAGATCTCCTTTTCTTGATTAATGCCTAAGTTAATAGATAGATATGAAAAAAAGAGAGAATTTACTGTTCGCCCCCGGGTGGGCTTGAACCACCAACCTTTCGGTTAACAGCCTAACGCGCTAGCCGATTGCGCCACGGAGGCCTGTAAGTCATTTTATTTAAATATAAAATTTAGTAAAAATTCAAACTTCTTTTTAAATGTAAAAAATGCAACAACCTTCATGGAAATTGGAATATACATCTTGTTCAATGTTTACAGATCTCCTTTTCTTGATTAAAGCCTAAGTTAATGGATAGATATGAAAAAAAAGAGAGAATTTACTGTTCGCCCCCGAGTGGGCTCGAACCACCAACCTTTCGGTTAACAGCCGAACGCGCTAGCCGATTGCGCCACGGAGGCCTTGCAACGGTTTCATTTGAATAACAACTTGAATAATCAGTCAAAATTCGTTTTAAATGTAAAAAATTCAACAACCTTCATGCAAATTGGAATTACATCTTGTTCAATTGTTTACAGATCTCCTTTTCTTGATTAATGCCTAAGTTAATAGATAGATATGAAAAAAAAGAGAGAATTTACTGTTCGCCCCCGGGTGGGATCGAACCACCAACCTTTCGGTTAACAGCCGAACGCGCTAGCCGATTGCGCCTCGGAGGCCTTGAAGTCATTTTATTTAAATATAAAATTTAGTAAAAATTCAAACCTTGTTTAAATGTAAAAAATGCAACAACCTTCATGCAAATTGGAATATACATCTTGTTCAATGTTTACAGATCTCCTTTTCTTGATTAATGCCTAAGTAGATATGAAAAAAAGAGAGAATTTACTGTTCGCCCCCGGGTGGGCTCGAACCACCAACCTTTCGGTTAACAGCCGAACGCGCTAGCCGATTGCGCCACGGAGGCCTTGCAACAACTTCATTTAAATAACAAATTGAAAAATCAGTCAAAATTCGTTTTAAATGTAAAAAATTCAACAACCTTCATGCAAATTGGAATATACATCTTGTTCAATTTTTACAGATCTCCTTTTCTTGATTAAAGCCTAAGTTAATGGATAGATATGAAAACAAGAACGAAAACTCATGCGTCAAGCATAGATTATGTAACACTTTCCAACGCTTCCAAAATAATTTTACGAATCATACTCTTTTATAAGCTAAAAGATAACATCTAAGTAATCCGAATACTTTATTCAGCCCTGTATAGGATCTATAGATTTGTATATATACTACATAGGATGCTAAATTTTAGTTCAGTTAGGAAACACGTAGCACAGTTTAAAATTCTCCGTCTGGAGTTAAATAATACGGAAATGTGTTCCCGAACTTTTGTACTTCCCTGTATAGGATCTACAGAATTTATACACACCACGTAATATACAAAAAGCGATTTAAAATTAAAATCGCATTCAGTAACTTAAAACGCACTTCCAGGAATTATTGTTAACATACAGTAGAGAATTCTTTTGTGTGTCCCTGTAAATGAACGATGACTGCTATACACACAATATTCTGTAGTAAGTCTCTTGTAATGAACCTTATATAAATTTCAATGCGTTTAAAATAGTGAAACATTATTTAAATAAACCGCAGACGATTTTTCTCCATAGACGTAATGTAACGGAATTCTTTTGATTGTCCCTGTAAAGTAAGTATAAGTGCTATGCACACCCTATTCCATATTAAGCTTCTTCTAATGCACCTTAGTGATATATATAAATTTCAATGCGTTTAAAGTATTGAAACATTATTTAAATAAACCGCAAATGATTTTTCCCCATAGACCGCAATGTAACGGAATTCTTTTGAGTGTCCCTGTAAAAAAACTATAAGTGCTACACACTTCCGTTGAAATAGGGAACATGCTATAGATAACGATTATAACATATAAAATTTGCAGGGCAATCCGAGCATATTTACGGGAGTTAGAGCACGGACAGACGGCAGACGGCAGACGGCCAGACGGCCAGACGGCAGACGGCCAGACGGCCAGACGGCAGACGGCCAGACGGCCAGACAAACCGAAGTCATAAACACTTTTCAACTAGGTTGGAAAGTGTTAAAAAAGAGAGAATTTACTGTTCGCCCCCGAGTGGGCTCGAACCACCAACCTTTCGGTTAACAGCCGAACGCGCTAGCCGATTGCGCCACGGAGGCCTTGCAACGGTATCATTAAAATAACAACTTGAATAATCAGTCAAAATTCGTTTTAAATGTAAAAAATTCAACAACCTTCATGCAAATTGGAATATACATCTTGTTCAATTTTTACAGATCTCCTTTTCTTGATTAAAGCCTAAGTTAATGGATAGATATGAAAAAAAAGAGAGAATTTACTGTTCGCCCCCGAGTGGGCTCGAACCACCAACCTTTCGGTTAACAGCCGAACGCGCTAGCCGATTGCGCCACGGAGGCCTTGCAACGGTATCATTAAAATAACAACTTGAATAATCAGTCAAAATTCGTTTTAAATGTAAAAAATTCAACAAACTTCATGCAAATTGGAATTACATCTTGTTCAATTGTTTACAGATCTCCTTTTCTTGATTAATGCCTAAGTTAATGGATAGATATGAAAAAAAAGAGAGAATTTACTGTTCGCCCCCTGGTGGGCTCGAACCACCAACCTTTCGGTTAACAGCCGAACGCGCTAGCCGATTGCGCCACGGAGGCCTTGCAACGAGTTCATTTAAATAACAAATTGAATAATCAGTCAAAATTCGTTTTAAATGTAAAAAATTCAACAACCTTCATGCAAATTGGAATATACATCTTGTTCAAAGTTTACAGATCTCCTTTTCTTGATTAATGCCTAAGTTAATAGATAGATATGAAAAAAAGAGAGAATTTACTGTTCGCCCCCGGGTGGGCTCGAACCACCAACCTTTCGGTTAACAGCCGAACGCGCTAGCCGATTGCGCCACGGAGGCCTTGCAACGATTTCATTTAAATAACAAATTGAATAATCAGTCAAAATTCGTTTTAAATGAAAAAAATTCAACAACCTTCATGCAAATTGGAATATACATCTTGTTCAATTTTTACAGATCTCCTTTTCTTGATTAATGCCTAAGTTAATGGATAGATATGAAAAAAAGAGAGAATTCACTGTCCGCCCCCGGGTGGGCTCGAACCACCAACCTTTCGGTTAACAGCCGAACGCGCTAGCCGATTGCGCCACGGAGGCCTTGAAATCGTTTTATTTAAATATAAAATTTAGTAAAAATTCAAACTTCTTTTTAAATGTAAAAAATGCAACAACCTTCATGGAAATTGGAATATACATCTTGTTCAATGTTTACAGATCTCCTTTTCTTGATTAAAGCCTAAGTTAATGGATAGATATGAAAACAAAGAGAGAATTTACTGTTCGCCCCCGAGTGGGCTCGAACCACCAACCTTTCGGTTAACAGCCGAACGCGCTAGCCGATTGCGCCACGGAGGCCTTGCAACGCTTTCATTTAAATAACAACTTGAATAATCAGTCAAAATTTGTTTTAAATGTAAAAAATTCAACAACCTTCATGCAAATTGGGTTGGGTTGATTTACGACGGCCAATTATCAACACGAGGGATATAGGCCCGGGGGGAGTGCCCTCCGTGGGGGTCTTTCTAAGGGAACCTAACCCGTATTTACGCATGGAGAAATCCACGGCTCGAAGAAAACCACGAAAACTCCGAACGATTAGGCCGACGGGCGCGATTGGGATCGAACCCAGCACATCCCGTCTACCAGCTTCGAGAGCAGAACCTCTCAGCCACTGGTGGGGCTTCATGCAAATTGGAATATACATCTTGTTCAATGTTTACAGATCTCCTTTTCTTGATTAATGCCTAAGTTAATAGATAGATATGAAAAAAAGAGAGAATTTACTGTTCGCCCCCGGGTGGGCTCGAACCACCGACCTTTCGGTTAACAGCCGAACGCGCTAGCCGATTGCGCCACGGAGGCCTTGCAACGGTTTCATTTGAATAACAACTTGAATAATCAGTCAAAATTCGTTTTAAATGTAAAAAATTCAACAACCTTCATGCAAATTGGAATTACATCTTGTTCAATTGTTTACAGATCTCCTTTTCTTGATTAATGCCTAAGTTAATAGATAGATATGAAAAAAAAGAGAGAATTTACTGTTCGCCCCCGGGTGGGCTCGAACCACCAACCTTTCGGTTAACAGCCGAACGCGCTAGCCGATTGCGCCTCGGAGGCCTTGAAGTCATTTTATTTAAATATAAAATTTAGTAAAAATTCAAACCTTGTTTAAATGTAAAAAATGCAACAACCTTCATGCAAATTGGAATATACATCTTGTTCAATGTTTACAGATCTCCTTTTCTTGATTAATGCCTAAGTAGATATGAAAAAAAGAGAGAATTTACTGTTCGCCCCCGGGTGGGCTCGAACCACCAACCTTTCGGTTAACAGCCGAACGCGCTAGCCGATTGCGCCACGGAGGCCTTGCAACAACTTCATTTAAATAACAAATTGAAAAATCAGTCAAAATTCGTTTTAAATGTAAAAAATTCAACAACCTTCATGCAAATTGGAATATACATCTTGTTCAATTTTTACAGATCTCCTTTTCTTGATTAAAGCCTAAGTTAATGGATAGATATGAAAACAAGAACGAAAACTCATGCGTCAAGCATAGATTATGTAACACTTTCCAACGCTTCCAAAATAATTTTACGAATCATACTCTTTTATAAGCTAAAAGATAACATCTAAGTAATCCGAATACTTTATTCAGCCCTGTATAGGATCTATAGATTTGTATATATACTACATAGGATGCTAAATTTTAGTTCAGTTAGGAAACACGTAGCACAGTTTAAAATTCTCCGTCTGGAGTTAAATAATACGGAAATGTGTTCCCGAACTTTTGTACTTCCCTGTATAGGATCTACAGAATTTATACACACCACGTAATATACAAAAAGCGATTTAAAATTAAAATCGCATTCAGTAACTTAAAACGCACTTCCAGGAATTATTGTTAACATACAGTAGAGAATTCTTTTGTGTGTCCCTGTAAATGAACGATGACTGCTATACACACAATATTCTGTAGTAAGTCTCTTGTAATGAACCTTATATAAATTTCAATGCGTTTAAAATAGTGAAACATTATTTAAATAAACCGCAGACGATTTTTCTCCATAGACGTAATGTAACGGAATTCTTTTGAGTGTCCCTGTAAAGTAAGTATAAGTGCTATGCACACCCTATTCCATATTAAGCTTCTTCTAATGCACCTTAGTGATATATATAAATTTCAATGCGTTTAAAGTATTGAAACATTATTTAAATAAACCGCAAATGATTTTTCCCCATAGACCGCAATGTAACGGAATTCTTTTGAGTGTCCCTGTAAAAAAACTATAAGTGCTACACACTTCCGTTGAAATAGGGAACATGCTATAGATAACGATTATAACATATAAAATTTGCAGGGCAATCCGAGCATATTTACGGGAGTTAGAGCACGGACAGACGGCAGACGGCAGACGGCCAGACGGCCAGACGGCAGACGGCCAGACGGCCAGACAAACCGAAGTCATAAACACTTTTCAACTAGGTTGGAAAGTGTTAAAAAAGAGAGAATTTACTGTTCGCCCCCGAGTGGGCTCGAACCACCAACCTTTCGGTTAACAGCCGAACGCGCTAGCCGATTGCGCCACGGAGGCCTTGCAACGGTATCATTAAAATAACAACTTGAATAATCAGTCAAAATTCGTTTTAAATGTAAAAAATTCAACAACCTTCATGCAAATTGGAATATACATCTTGTTCAATTTTTACAGATCTCCTTTTCTTGATTAAAGCCTAAGTTAATGGATAGATATGAAAAAAAAGAGAGAATTTACTGTTCGCCCCCGAGTGGGCTCGAACCACCAACCTTTCGGTTAACAGCCGAACGCGCTAGCCGATTGCGCCACGGAGGCCTTGCAACGGTATCATTAAAATAACAACTTGAATAATCAGTCAAAATTCGTTTTAAATGTAAAAAATTCAACAAACTTCATGCAAATTGGAATTACATCTTGTTCAATTGTTTACAGATCTCCTTTTCTTGATTAATGCCTAAGTTAATGGATAGATATGAAAAAAAAGAGAGAATTTACTGTTCGCCCCCTGGTGGGCTCGAACCACCAACCTTTCGGTTAACAGCCGAACGCGCTAGCCGATTGCGCCACGGAGGCCTTGCAACGAGTTCATTTAAATAACAAATTGAATAATCAGTCAAAATTCGTTTTAAATGTAAAAAATTCAACAACCTTCATGCAAATTGGAATATACATCTTGTTCAAAGTTTACAGATCTCCTTTTCTTGATTAATGCCTAAGTTAATAGATAGATATGAAAAAAAGAGAGAATTTACTGTTCGCCCCCGGGTGGGCTCGAACCACCAACCTTTCGGTTAACAGCCGAACGCGCTAGCCGATTGCGCCACGGAGGCCTTGCAACGATTTCATTTAAATAACAAATTGAATAATCAGTCAAAATTCGTTTTAAATGAAAAAAATTCAACAACCTTCATGCAAATTGGAATATACATCTTGTTCAATTTTTACAGATCTCCTTTTCTTGATTAATGCCTAAGTTAATGGATAGATATGAAAAAAAGAGAGAATTCACTGTCCGCCCCCGGGTGGGCTCGAACCACCAACCTTTCGGTTAACAGCCGAACGCGCTAGCCGATTGCGCCACGGAGGCCTTGAAATCGTTTTATTTAAATATAAAATTTAGTAAAAATTCAAACTTCTTTTTAAATGTAAAAAATGCAACAACCTTCATGGAAATTGGAATATACATCTTGTTCAATGTTTACAGATCTCCTTTTCTTGATTAAAGCCTAAGTTAATGGATAGATATGAAAACAAAGAGAGAATTTACTGTTCGCCCCCGAGTGGGCTCGAACCACCAACCTTTCGGTTAACAGCCGAACGCGCTAGCCGATTGCGCCACGGAGGCCTTGCAACGCTATCATTTAAATAACAACTTGAATAATCAGTCAAAATTTGTTTTAAATGTAAAAAATTCAACAACCTTCATGCAAATTGGGTTGGGTTGATTTACGACGGCCAATTATCAACACGAGGGATATAGGCCCGGGGGGAGTGCCCTCCGTGGGGGTCTTTCTAAGGGAACCTAACCCGTATTTACGCATGGAGAAATCCACGGCTCGAAGAAAACCACGAAAACTCCGAACGATTAGGCCGACGGGCGCGATTGGGATCGAACCCAGCACATCCCGTCTACCAGCTTCGAGAGCAGAACCTCTCAGCCACTGGTGGGGCTTCATGCAAATTGGAATATACATCTTGTTCAATGTTTACAGATCTCCTTTTCTTGATTAAAGCCTAAGTTAATGGATAGATATGAAAAAAAAGAGAGAATTCACTGTCCGCCCCCGGCTGGGCTCGAACCACCAACCTTTCGGTTAACAGCCGAACGCGCTAGCCTATTGCACCACGGAGGCCTTGAAGTCATTTTATTTAAATATAAAATTTAGTAAAAATTCAAACTTCTTTTTAAATGTAAAAAATGCAACAACCTTCATGGAAATTGAAATATACATCTTGTTCAATGTTTACAGATATCCTTTTCTTGATTAAAGCCTAAGTTAATGGATAGATATGAAAAAAAAGAGAGAATTTACTGTTCGCCCCCGAGTGGGCTCGAACCCCCAACCTTTCGGTTAACAGCCGAACGCGGTAGCCGATTGCGCCACGGAGGCCTCGCAACGGTATCATTAAAATAACAACTTGAATAATCAGTCAAAATTCGTTTTAAATGTAAAAAATTCAACAACCTTCATGCAAATTGGAATTACATCTTGTTCAATTGTTTACAGATCTCCTTTTCTTGATTAATGCCTAAGTTAATAGATAGATATGAAAAAAAAGAGAGAATTTACTGTTCGCCCCCGGGTGGGCTCGAACCACCAACCTTTCGGTTAACAGCCGAACGCGTTAGCCGATTGCGCCACGGAGGTCTGGCAACTACTTCATTTAAATAACAAATTGAAAAATCAGTCAAAATTCGTTTTAAATGTAAAAAATTCAACAACCTTCATGCAAATTGGAATATACATCTTGTTCAATTTTTACAGATCTCCTTTTCTTGATTAAAGCCTAAGTTAATGGATAGATATGAAAAAAAGAGAGAATTTACTGTTCGCCCCCGGATGGGCTCGAAACACCAACCTTTCTGTTTACAGCCGAACGCGCTAGCCGATTGCGCCACGGAAGCCTTTCAACGGTTTCATTTAAATAACAAATTGAATAATCAGTCAAAATTCGTTTTAAATGTAAAAAATTCAACAACCTTCATGCAAATTGGAATTACATCTTGTTCAATTGTTTACAGATCTCCTTTTCTTGATTAATGCCTAAGTTAATAGATAGATATGAAAAAAAAGAGAGAATTTACTGTTCGCCCCCGGGTGGGCTCGAACCACCAACATTTCGGTTAACAGCAGAACGCGCTAGCCGATTGCGCCACGGAGGCCTTGCAACAACTTCATTTAAATAATAGATTGAAAAATCAGTCAAAATTCGTTTTAAATGTAAAAAATTCAACAACCTTCATGCAAATTGGAATATACATCTTGTTCAATGTTTACAGATCTCCTTTTCTTGATTAAAGCCTAAGTTAATGGATAGATATGAAAAAAAGAGAGAATTTACTGTTCGCCCCCGGCTGGGCTCGAAACACCAACCTTTCTGTTTACAGCCGAACGCGCTAGCCGATTGCGCCACGGAGGCCTTGCAACGATTTCATTTAAATAACAAATTGAATAATCAGTCAAAATTCGTTTTAAATGTAAAAAATTCAACAACCTTCATGCAAATTGGGTTGGGTTGATTTACGACGGCCAATTATCAACACGACGGATATAGGCCCGGGGGGAGTGCCCTCCGTGGGGGTCTTTCTAAGGGAACCTAACCCGTATTTACGCATGGAGAAATCCACGGCTCGAAGAAAACCACGAAAACTCCGAACGATTAGGCCGACGGGCGCGATTGGGATCGAACCCAGCACATCCCGTCTACCAGCTTCGAGAGCAGAACCTCTCAGCCACTGGTGGGGCTTCATGCAAATTGGAATTACATCTTGTTCAATTGTTTACAGATCTCCTTTTCTTGATTAATGCCTAAGTTAATGGATAGATATGAAAAAAAGAGAGAATTCACTGTCCGCCCCCGGGTGGGCTCGAACCACCAACCTTTCGGTTAACAGCCGAACGCGCTAGCCGATTGCGCCACGGAGGCCTTGAAATCGTTTTATTTAAATATAAAATTTAGTAAAAATTCAAACTTCTTTTTAAATGTAAAAAATGCAACAACCTTCATGGAAATTGGAATATACATCTTGTTCAATGTTTACAGATCTCCTTTTCTTGATTAAAGCCTAAGTTAATGGATAGATATGAAAACAAAGAGAGAATTTACTGTTCGCCCCCGAGTGGGCTCGAACCACCAACCTTTCGGTTAACAGCCGAACGCGCTAGCCGATTGCGCCACGGAGGCCTTGCAACGCTATCATTTAAATAACAACTTGAATAATCAGTCAAAATTTGTTTTAAATGTAAAAAATTCAACAACCTTCATGCAAATTGGGTTGGGTTGATTTACGACGGCCAATTATCAACACGAGGGATATAGGCCCGGGGGGAGTGCCCTCCGTGGGGGTCTTTCTAAGGGAACCTAACCCGTATTTACGCATGGAGAAATCCACGGCTCGAAGAAAACCACGAAAACTCCGAACGATTAGGCCGACGGGCGCGATTGGGATCGAACCCAGCACATCCCGTCTACCAGCTTCGAGAGCAGAACCTCTCAGCCACTGGTGGGGCTTCATGCAAATTGGAATTACATCTTGTTCAATTGTTTACAGATCTCCTTTTCTTGATTAAAGCCTAAGTTAATGGATAGATATGAAAAAAAAGAGAGAATTCACTGTCCGCCCCCGGCTGGGCTCGAACCACCAACCTTTCGGTTAACAGCCGAACGCGCTAGCCTATTGCACCACGGAGGCCTTGAAGTCATTTTATTTAAATATAAAATTTAGTAAAAATTCAAACTTCTTTTTAAATGTAAAAAATGCAACAACCTTCATGGAAATTGAAATATACATCTTGTTCAATGTTTACAGATATCCTTTTCTTGATTAAAGCCTAAGTTAATGGATAGATATGAAAAAAAAGTGAGAATTTACTGTTCGCCCCCGAGTGGGCTCGAACCCCCAACCTTTCGGTTAACAGCCGAACGCGCTAGCCGATTGCGCCACGGAGGCCTCGCAACGGTATCATTAAAATAACAACTTGAATAATCAGTCAAAATTCGTTTTAAATGTAAAAAATTCAACAACCTTCATGCAAATTGGAATTACATCTTGTTCAATTGTTTACAGATCTCCTTTTCTTGATTAATGCCTAAGTTAATAGATAGATATGAAAAAAAAGAGAGAATTTACTGTTCGCCCCCGGGTGGGCTCGAACCACCAACCTTTCGGTTAACAGCCGAACGCGCTAGCCGATTGCGCCACGGAGGCCTCGCAACGGTATCATTAAAATAACAACTTGAATAATCAGTCAAAATTCGTTTTAAATGTAAAAAATGCAACAACCTTCATGGAAATTGGAATATACATCTTGTTCAATTTTTACAGATCTCCTTTTCTTGATTAAATCCTAAGTTAATGGATAGATATGAAAAAAAAGAGAGAATTTACTGTTCGCCCCCGGGTGGGCTCGAACCACCAACCTTTCGGTTAACAGCCGAACGCGTTAGCCGATTGCGCCACGGAGGTCTGGCAACTACTTCATTTAAATAACAAATTGAAAAATCAGTCAAAATTCGTTTTAAATGTAAAAAATTCAACAACCTTCATGCAAATTGGAATATACATCTTGTTCAATTTTTACAGATCTCCTTTTCTTGATTAAAGCCTAAGTTAATGGATAGATATGAAAAAAAGAGAGAATTTACTGTTCGCCCCCGGCTGGGCTCGAAACACCAACCTTTCTGTTTACAGCCGAACGCGCTAGCCGATTGCGCCACGGAAGCCTTGCAACGATTTCATTTAAATAACAAATTGAATAATCAGTCAAAATTCGTTTTAAATGTAAAAAATTCAACAACCTTCATGCAAATTGGAATATACATCTTGTTCAATGTTTACAGATCTCCTTTTCTTGATTAATGCCTAAGTTAAAAGATAGATATGAAAAAAAGAAAGAATTTACTGTTCGCCCCCGAGTGGGCTCGAACCACCAACCTTTCGGTTAACAGCCGAGCGCGTTAGCCGATTGCGCCACGGAGGCCTTTCAACGGTTTCATTTAAATAACAAATTGAATAATCAGTCAAAATTCGTTTTAAATGTAAAAAATTCAACAACCTTCATGCAAATTGGAATTACATCTTGTTCAATTGTTTACAGATCTCCTTTTCTTGATTAATGCCTAAGTTAATAGATAGGTATGAAAAAAAAGAGAGAATTTACTGTTCGCCCCCGGGTGGGCTCGAACCACCAACATTTCGGTTAACAGCAGAACGCGCTAGCCGATTGCGCCACGGAGGCCTTGCAACAACTTCATTTAAATAATAGATTGAAAAATCAGTCAAAATTCGTTTTAAATGTAAAAAATTCAACAACCTTCATGCAAATTGGAATATACATCTTGTTCAATGTTTACAGATCTCCTTTTCTTGATTAAAGCCTAAGTTAATGGATAGATATGAAAAAAAGAGAGAATTTACTGTTCGCCCCCGGCTGGGCTCGAAACACCAACCTTTCTGTTTACAGCCGAACGCGCTAGCCGATTGCGCCACGGAGGCCTTGCAACGATTTCATTTAAATAACAAATTGAATAATCAGTCAAAATTCGTTTTAAATGTAAAAAATTCAACAACCTTCATGCAAATTGGGTTGGGTTGATTTACGACGGCCAATTATCAACACGAGGGATATAGGCCCGGGGGGAGTGCCCTCCGTGGGGGTCTTTCTAAGGGAACCTAACCCGTATTTACGCATGGAGAAATCCACGGCTCGAAGAAAACCACGAAAACTCCGAACGATTAGGCCGACGGGCGCGATTGGGATCGAACCCAGCACATCCCGTCTACCAGCTTCGAGAGCAGAACCCCTCAGCCACTGGTGGGGCTTCATGCAAATTGGAATATACATCTTGTTCAATGTTTACAGATCTCCTTTTCTTGATTAAAGCCTAAGTTAATGGATAGATATGAAAAAAAAGAGAGAATTTACTGTTCGCCCCCGAGTGGGCTCGAACCACCAACCTTTCGGTTAACAGCCGAACGCGCTAGCCGATTGCGCAACGGAGGCCTTGCAACGTTATCATTTAAATAACAACTTGAATAATCAGTCAAAATTCGTTTTAAATGTAAAAAATTCAACAACCTTCATGCAAATTGGAATTACATCTTGTTCAATTGTTTACAGATCTCCTTTTCTTGATTAATGCCTAAGTTAATAGATAGATATGAAAAAAAAGAGAGAATTTACTGTTCGCCCCCGGGTGGGTTCGAACCACCAACCTTTCTGTTAACAGCCGAACGCGCTAGCCGATTGCGCCACGGAGGCCTGTAAGTCATTTTATTTAAATATAAAATTTAGTAAAAATTCAAACTTCTTTTTAAATGTAAAAAATGCAACAACCTGAATGGAATTTGGAATATACATCTTGTTCAATGTTTACAGATCTCCTTTTCTTGATTAAAGCCTAAGTTAATGGATAGATATGAAAAAAAAGAGAGAATTTACTGTTCGCCCCCGAGTGGGCTCGAACCACCAACCTTTCGGTTAACAGCCGAACGCGCTAGCCGATTGCGCCACGGAGGCCTTGCAACGATTTCATTTAAATAACAAATTGAATAATCAGTCAAAATTCGTTTTAAATGTAAAAAATTCAACAACCTTCATGCAAATTGGAATATACATCTTGTTCAATTTTTACAGATCTCCTTTTCTTGATTAATGCCTAAGTTAATGGATAGATATGAAAAAAAGAGAGAATTCGCTGTCCGCCCCCGGGTGGGCTCGAACCACCAACCTTTCGGTTAACAGCCGAACGCGCTAGCCGATTGCGCCACGGAGGCCTTGAAATCGTTTTATTTAAATATAAAATTTAGTAAAAATTCAAACTTCTTTTTAAATGTAAAAAATGCAACAACCTTCATGGAAATTGGAATATACATCTTGTTCAATGTTTACAGATCTCCTTTTCTTGATTAAAGCCTAAGTTAATGGATAGATATGAAAAAAAAGAGAGAATTTACTGTTCGCCCCCGAGTGGGCTCGAACCACCAACCTTTCGGTTAACAGCCGAACGCGCTAGCCGATTGCGCCACGGAGGCCTTGCAACGCTATCATTTAAATAACAACTTGAATAATCGGTCAAAATTCGTTTTAAATGTAAAAAATTCAACAACCTTCATGCAAATTGGAATTACATCTTGTTCAATTGTTTACAGATCTCCTTTTCTTGATTAATGCCTAAGTTAATAGATAGATATGAAAAAAAAAGAGAGAATTTACTGTTCGCCCCTGGGTGGGCTCGAACCACCAACCTTTCGGTTAACAGCCGAACGCGCTAGCCGATTGCGCCACGGAGGCCTTGAAGTAATTTTATTTAAATATAAAATTTAGTAAAAATTCAAACTTCTTTTTAAATGTAAAAAATGCAACAACCTGAATGGAAATTGGAATATACATCTTGTTCAATGTTTACAGATCTCCTTTTCTTGATTAAAGCCTAAGTTAATGGATAGATATTAAAAAAAAAGAGAGAATTTACTGTTCGCCCCCGAGTGGGCTCGAACCACCAACCTTTCGGTTAACAGCCGAACGCGCTAGCCGATTGCGCCACGGAGGCCTTGCAACGGTTTCATTTAAATAACAAATTGAATAATCAGTCAAAATTCGTTTTAAATGGAAAAAATTCAACAACCTTCATGCAAATTGGAATTACATCTTGTTCAATTGTTTACAGATCTCCTTTTCTTGATTAATGCCTAAGTTAATAGATAGATATGAAAAAAAAGAGAGAATTTACTGTTCGCCCCCTGGTGGGCTCGAACCACCAACCTTTCGGTTAACAGCCGAGCGCGCTAGCCGATTGCGCCACGGAGGCCTTGCAACAACTTCATTTAAATAACAAATTGAATAATCAGTCAAAATTCGTTTTAAATGTAAAAAATTCAACAACCTTCATGCAAATTGGAATATACATCTTGTTCAATTTTTACAGATCTCCTTTTCTTGATTAATGCCTAAGTTAATAGATAGATATGAAAAAAAGAGAGAATTTACTGTTCGCCCCCGAGTGGGCTCGAACCACCAACATTTCGGTTAACAGCCGCACGCGTTAGCCGATTGCGCCACGGAGGCCTTGCAACGGTTTCCTTTAAATAACAAATTGAATAATCAGTCAAAATTCGTTTTAAATGTAAAAAATTCAACAACCTTCATGCAAATTGGGTTGGGTTGATTTACGACGGCCAATTATCAACACGAGGGATATAGGCCCGGGGGGAGTGCCCTCCGTGGGGGTCTTTCTAAGGGAACCTAACCCGTATTTACGCATGGAGAAATCCACGGCTCGAAGAAAACCACGAAAACTCCGAACGATTAGGCCGACGGGCGCGATTGGGATCGAACCCAGCACAACCCGTCTACCAGCTTCGAGAGCAGAACCACTCAGCCACTGGTGGGGCTTCATGCAAATTGGAATATACATCTTGTTCAATGTTTACAGATCTCCTTTTCTTGATTAAAGCTTAAGTTAATGGATAGATATGAAAAAAAAGAGAGAATTCACTGTCCGCCCCCGGCTGGGCTCGAACCACCAACCTTTCGGTTAACAGCCGAACGCGCTAGCCGATTGCACCACGGAGGCCTTGAAGTCATTTTATTTAAATATAAAATTTAGTAAAAATTCAAACTTCTTTTTAAATGTAAAAAATGCAACAACCTTCATGGAAATTGGAATATACATCTTGTTCAATGTTTACAGATCTCCTTTTCTTGATTAAAGCCTAAGTTAATGGATAGATATGAAAAAAAGAGGGAATTTACTGTTCGCCCCCGAGTGGGCTCGAACCACCAACCTTTCGGTTAACAGCCGATTGCGCCACGGAGGCCTTGCAACGGTTTCATTTAAATAACAAATTGAATAATCAGTCAAAATCCGTTTTAAATGTAAGAAATTCAACAACCTTCATGCAAATTGGAATTACATCTTGTTCAATTGTTTACAGATCTCCTTTTCTTGATTAATGCCTAAGTTAATAGATAGATATGAAAAAAAAGAGAGAATTTACTGTTCGCCCCCGGGTGGGCTCGAACCACCAACCTTTCGGTTAACAGCCGAACGCGCTAGCCGATTGCGCCTCGGAGGCCTTGAAGTCATTTTATTTAAATATAAAATTTAGTAAAAATTCAAACCTTGTTTAAATGTAAAAAATGCAACAACCTTCATGCAAATTGGAATATACATCTTGTTCAATGTTTACAGATCTCCTTTTCTTGATTAATGCCTAAGTAGATATGAAAAAAAGAGAGAATTTACTGTTCGCCCCCGGGTGGGCTCGAACCACCAACCTTTCGGTTAACAGCCGAACGCGCTAGCCGATTGCGCCACGGAGGCCTTGCAACAACTTCATTTAAATAACAAATTGAAAAATCAGTCAAAATTCGTTTTAAATGTAAAAAATTCAACAACCTTCATGCAAATTGGAATATACATCTTGTTCAATTTTTACAGATCTCCTTTTCTTGATTAAAGCCTAAGTTAATGGATAGATATGAAAACAAG
This sequence comes from Maratus michaelseni, assembly GCA_963931845.1. Taxonomy (NCBI): domain Eukaryota; kingdom Metazoa; phylum Arthropoda; class Arachnida; order Araneae; family Salticidae; genus Maratus; species Maratus michaelseni. The sequence continues at coordinate 228,418,797 of OZ007586.1, forward strand.
AACGAAAACTCATGCGTCAAGCATAGATTATGTAACACTTTCCAACGCTTCCAAAATAATTTTACGAATCATACTCTTTTATAAGCTAAAAGATAACATCTAAGTAATCCGAATACTTTATTCAGCCCTGTATAGGATCTATAGATTTGTATATATACTACATAGGATGCTAAATTTTAGTTCAGTTAGGAAACACGTAGCACAGTTTAAAATTCTCCGTCTGGAGTTAAATAATACGGAAATGTGTTCCCGAACTTTTGTACTTCCCTGTATAGGATCTACAGAATTTATACACACCACGTAATATACAAAAAGCGATTTAAAATTAAAATCGCATTCAGTAACTTAAAACGCACTTCCAGGAATTATTGTTAACATACAGTAGAGAATTCTTTTGTGTGTCCCTGTAAATGAACGATGACTGCTATACACACAATATTCTGTAGTAAGTCTCTTGTAATGAACCTTATATAAATTTCAATGCGTTTAAAATAGTGAAACATTATTTAAATAAACCGCAGACGATTTTTCTCCATAGACGTAATGTAACGGAATTCTTTTGAGTGTCCCTGTAAAGTAAGTATAAGTGCTATGCACACCCTATTCCATATTAAGCTTCTTCTAATGCACCTTAGTGATATATATAAATTTCAATGCGTTTAAAGTATTGAAACATTATTTAAATAAACCGCAAATGATTTTTCCCCATAGACCGCAATGTAACGGAATTCTTTTGAGTGTCCCTGTAAAAAAACTATAAGTGCTACACACTTCCGTTGAAATAGGGAACATGCTATAGATAACGATTATAACATATAAAATTTGCAGGGCAATCCGAGCATATTTACGGGAGTTAGAGCACGGACAGACGGCAGACGGCAGACGGCCAGACGGCCAGACGGCCAGACAAACCGAAGTCATAAAGACTTTTCAACTAGGTTGGAAAGTGTTAAAAAAGAGAGAATTTACTGTTCGCCCCCGAGTGGGCTCGAACCACCAACCTTTCGGTTAACAGCCGAACGCGCTAGCCGATTGCGCCACGGAGGCCTTGCAACGGTATCATTAAAATAACAACTTGAATAATCAGTCAAAATTCGTTTTAAATGTAAAAAATTCAACAACCTTCATGCAAATTGGAATATACATCTTGTTCAATTTTTACAGATCTCCTTTTCTTGATTAAAGCCTAAGTTAATGGATAGATATGAAAAAAAAGAGAGAATTTACTGTTCGCCCCCGAGTGGGCTCGAACCACCAACCTTTCGGTTAACAGCCGAACGCGCTAGCCGATTGCGCCACGGAGGCCTTGCAACGGTATCATTAAAATAACAACTTGAATAATCAGTCAAAATTCGTTTTAAATTTAAAAAATTCAACAAACTTCATGCAAATTGGAATTACATCTTGTTCAATTGTTTACAGATCTCCTTTTCTTGATTAATGCCTAAGTTAATGGATAGATATGAAAAAAAAGAGAGAATTTACTGTTCGCCCCCTGGTGGGCTCGAACCACCAACCTTTCGGTTAACAGCCGAACGCGCTAGCCGATTGCGCCACGGAGGCCTTGCAACGAGTTCATTTAAATAACAAATTGAATAATCAGTCAAAATTCGTTTTAAATGTAAAAAATTCAACAACCTTCATGCAAATTGGAATATACATCTTGTTCAAAGTTTACAGATCTCCTTTTCTTGATTAATGCCTAAGTTAATAGATAGATATGAAAAAAAGAGAGAATTTACTGTTCGCCCCCGGGTGGGCTCGAACCACCAACCTTTCGGTTAACAGCCGAACGCGCTAGCCGATTGCGCCACGGAGGCCTTGCAACGATTTCATTTAAATAACAAATTGAATAATCAGTCAAAATTCGTTTTAAATGAAAAAAATTCAACAACCTTCATGCAAATTGGAATATACATCTTGTTCAATTTTTACAGATCTCCTTTTCTTGATTAATGCCTAAGTTAATGGATAGATATGAAAAAAAGAGAGAATTCACTGTCCGCCCCCGGGTGGGCTCGAACCACCAACCTTTCGGTTAACAGCCGAACGCGCTAGCCGATTGCGCCACGGAGGCCTTGAAATCGTTTTATTTAAATATAAAATTTAGTAAAAATTCAAACTTCTTTTTAAATGTAAAAAATGCAACAACCTTCATGGAAATTGGAATATACATCTTGTTCAATGTTTACAGATCTCCTTTTCTTGATTAAAGCCTAAGTTAATGGATAGATATGAAAACAAAGAGAGAATTTACTGTTCGCCCCCGAGTGGGCTCGAACCACCAACCTTTCGGTTAACAGCCGAACGCGCTAGCCGATTGCGCCACGGAGGCCTTGCAACGCTATCATTTAAATAACAACTTGAATAATCAGTCAAAATTTGTTTTAAATGTAAAAAATTCAACAACCTTCATGCAAATTGGGTTGGGTTGATTTACGACGGCCAATTATCAACACGAGGGATATAGGCCCGGGGGGAGTGCCCTCCGTGGGGGTCTTTCTAAGGGAACCTAACCCGTATTTACGCATGGAGAAATCCACGGCTCGAAGAAAACCACGAAAACTCCGAACGATTAGGCCGACGGGCGCGATTGGGATCGAACCCAGCACATCCCGTCTACCAGCTTCGAGAGCAGAACCTCTCAGCCACTGGTGGGGCTTCATGCAAATTAGAATATACATCTTGTTCAATGTTTACAGATCTCCTTTTCTTGATTAAAGCCTAAGTTAATGGATAGATATGAAAAAAAAGAGAGAATTCACTGTCCGCCCCCGGCTGGGCTCGAACCACCAACCTTTCGGTTAACAGCCGAACGCGCTAGCCTATTGCACCACGGAGGCCTTGAAGTCATTTTATTTAAATATAAAATTTAGTAAAAATTCAAACTTCTTTTTAAATGTAAAAAATGCAACAACCTTCATGGAAATTGAAATATACATCTTGTTCAATGTTTACAGATATCCTTTTCTTGATTAAAGCCTAAGTTAATGGATAGATATGAAAAAAAAGAGAGAATTTACTGTTCGCCCCCGAGTGGGCTCGAACCCCCAACCTTTCGGTTAACAGCCGAACGCGCTAGCCGATTGCGCCACGGAGGCCTCGCAACGGTATCATTAAAATAACAACTTGAATAATCAGTCAAAATTCGTTTTAAATGTAAAAAATTCAACAACCTTCATGCAAATTGGAATTACATCTTGTTCAATTGTTTACAGATCTCCTTTTCTTGATTAATGCCTAAGTTAATAGATAGATATGAAAAAAAAGAGAGAATTTACTGTTCGCCCCCGGGTGGGCTCGAACCACCAACATTTCGGTTAACAGCCGAACGCGCTAGCCGATTGCGCCACGGAGGCCTTGAAGTCATTTTATTTAAATATAAAATTTAGTAAAAATTCAAACTTCTTTTTAAATGTAAAAAATGCAACAACCTTCATGGAAATTGGAATATACATCTTGTTCAATTTTTACAGATCTCCTTTTCTTGATTAAATCCTAAGTTAATGGATAGATATGAAAAAAAAGAGAGAATTTACTGTTCGCCCCCGGGTGGGCTCGAACCACCAACCTTTCGGTTAACAGCCGAACGCGTTAGCCGATTGCGCCACGGAGGTCTGGCAACTACTTCATTTAAATAACAAATTGAAAAATCAGTCAAAATTCGTTTTAAATGTAAAAAATTCAACAACCTTCATGCAAATTGGAATATACATCTTGTTCAATTTTTACAGATCTCCTTTTCTTGATTAAAGCCTAAGTTAATGGATAGATATGAAAAAAAGAGAGAATTTACTGTTCGCCCCCGGATGGGCTCGAAACACCAACCTTTCTGTTTACAGCCGAACGCGCTAGCCGATTGCGCCACGGAAGCCTTTCAACGGTTTCATTTAAATAACAAATTGAATAATCAGTCAAAATTCGTTTTAAATGTAAAAAATTCAACAACCTTCATGCAAATTGGAATTACATCTTGTTCAATTGTTTACAGATCTCCTTTTCTTGATTAATGCCTAAGTTAATAGATAGATATGAAAAAAAAGAGAGAATTTACTGTTCGCCCCCGGGTGGGCTCGAACCACCAACATTTCGGTTAACAGCAGAACGCGCTAGCCGATTGCGCCACGGAGGCCTTGCAACAACTTCATTTAAATAATAGATTGAAAAATCAGTCAAAATTCGTTTTAAATGTAAAAAATTCAACAACCTTCATGCAAATTGGAATATACATCTTGTTCAATGTTTACAGATCTCCTTTTCTTGATTAATGCCTAAGTTAATAGATAGATATGAAAAAAAGAGAGAATTTACTGTTCGCCCCCGGGTGGGCTCGAACCACCAACCTTTCGGTTAACAGCCGAACGCGCTAGCCGATTGCGCCACGGAGGCCTTGCAACGATTTCATTTAAATAACAAATTGAATAATCAGTCAAAATTCGTTTTAAATGAAAAAAATTCAACAACCTTCATGCAAATTGGAATATACATCTTGTTCAATTTTTACAGATCTCCTTTTCTTGATTAATGCCTAAGTTAATGGATAGATATGAAAAAAAGAGAGAATTCACTGTCCGCCCCCGGGTGGGCTCGAACCACCAACCTTTCGGTTAACAGCCGAACGCGCTAGCCGATTGCGCCACGGAGGCCTTGAAATCGTTTTATTTAAATATAAAATTTAGTAAAAATTCAAACTTCTTTTTAAATGTAAAAAATGCAACAACCTTCATGGAAATTGGAATATACATCTTGTTCAATGTTTACAGATCTCCTTTTCTTGATTAAAGCCTAAGTTAATGGATAGATATGAAAACAAAGAGAGAATTTACTGTTCGCCCCCGAGTGGGCTCGAACCACCAACCTTTCGGTTAACAGCCGAACGCGCTAGCCGATTGCGCCACGGAGGCCTTGCAACGCTATCATTTAAATAACAACTTGAATAATCAGTCAAAATTTGTTTTAAATGTAAAAAATTCAACAACCTTCATGCAAATTGGGTTGGGTTGATTTACGACGGCCAATTATCAACACGAGGGATATAGGCCCGGGGGGAGTGCCCTCCGTGGGGGTCTTTCTAAGGGAACCTAACCCGTATTTACGCATGGAGAAATCCACGGCTCGAAGAAAACCACGAAAACTCCGAACGATTAGGCCGACGGGCGCGATTGGGATCGAACCCAGCACATCCCGTCTACCAGCTTCGAGAGCAGAACCTCTCAGCCACTGGTGGGGCTTCATGCAAATTAGAATATACATCTTGTTCAATTTTTACAGATCTCCTTTTCTTGATTAAAGCCTAAGTTAATGGATAGATATGAAAAAAAGAGAGAATTTACTGTTCGCCCCCGGCTGGGCTCGAAACACCAACCTTTCTGTTTACAGCCGAACGCGCTAGCCGATTGCGCCACGGAGGCCTTGCAACGAGTTCATTTAAATAACAAATTGAATAATCAGTCAAAATTCGTTTTAAATGTAAAAAATTCAACAACCTTCATGCAAATTGGAATATACATCTTGTTCAAAGTTTACAGATCTCCTTTTCTTGATTAATGCCTAAGTTAATAGATAGATATGAAAAAAAGAGAGAATTTACTGTTCGCCCCCGGGTGGGCTCGAACCACCAACCTTTCGGTTAACAGCCGAACGCGCTAGCCGATTGCGCCACGGAGGCCTTGCAACGATTTCATTTAAATAACAAATTGAATAATCAGTCAAAATTCGTTTTAAATGAAAAAAATTCAACAACCTTCATGCAAATTGGAATATACATCTTGTTCAATTTTTACAGATCTCCTTTTCTTGATTAATGCCTAAGTTAATGGATAGATATGAAAAAAAGAGAGAATTCACTGTCCGCCCCCGGGTGGGCTCGAACCACCAACCTTTCGGTTAACAGCCGAACGCGCTAGCCGATTGCGCCACGGAGGCCTTGAAATCGTTTTATTTAAATATAAAATTTAGTAAAAATTCAAACTTCTTTTTAAATGTAAAAAATGCAACAACCTTCATGGAAATTGGAATATACATCTTGTTCAATGTTTACAGATCTCCTTTTCTTGATTAAAGCCTAAGTTAATGGATAGATATGAAAACAAAGAGAGAATTTACTGTTCGCCCCCGAGTGGGCTCGAACCACCAACCTTTCGGTTAACAGCCGAACGCGCTAGCCGATTGCGCCACGGAGGCCTTGCAACGCTATCATTTAAATAACAACTTGAATAATCAGTCAAAATTTGTTTTAAATGTAAAAAATTCAACAACCTTCATGCAAATTGGGTTGGGTTGATTTACGACGGCCAATTATCAACACGAGGGATATAGGCCCGGGGGGAGTGCCCTCCGTGGGGGTCTTTCTAAGGGAACCTAACCCGTATTTACGCATGGAGAAATCCACGGCTCGAAGAAAACCACGAAAACTCCGAACGATTAGGCCGACGGGCGCGATTGGGATCGAACCCAGCACATCCCGTCTACCAGCTTCGAGAGCAGAACCTCTCAGCCACTGGTGGGGCTTCATGCAAATTAGAATATACATCTTGTTCAATGTTTACAGATCTCCTTTTCTTGATTAAAGCCTAAGTTAATGGATAGATATGAAAAAAAAGAGAGAATTCACTGTCCGCCCCCGGCTGGGCTCGAACCACCAACCTTTCGGTTAACAGCCGAACGCGCTAGCCTATTGCACCACGGAGGCCTTGAAGTCATTTTATTTAAATATAAAATTTAGTAAAAATTCAAACTTCTTTTTAAATGTAAAAAATGCAACAACCTTCATGGAAATTGAAATATACATCTTGTTCAATGTTTACAGATATCCTTTTCTTGATTAAAGCCTAAGTTAATGGATAGATATGAAAAAAAAGAGAGAATTTACTGTTCGCCCCCGAGTGGGCTCGAACCCCCAACCTTTCGGTTAACAGCCGAACGCGCTAGCCGATTGCGCCACGGAGGCCTCGCAACGGTATCATTAAAATAACAACTTGAATAATCAGTCAAAATTCGTTTTAAATGTAAAAAATTCAACAACCTTCATGCAAATTGGAATTACATCTTGTTCAATTGTTTACAGATCTCCTTTTCTTGATTAATGCCTAAGTTAATAGATAGATATGAAAAAAAAGAGAGAATTTACTGTTCGCCCCCGGGTGGGCTCGAACCACCAACATTTCGGTTAACAGCCGAACGCGCTAGCCGATTGCGCCACGGAGGCCTTGAAGTCATTTTATTTAAATATAAAATTTAGTAAAAATTCAAACTTCTTTTTAAATGTAAAAAATGCAACAACCTTCATGGAAATTGGAATATACATCTTGTTCAATTTTTACAGATCTCCTTTTCTTGATTAAATCCTAAGTTAATGGATAGATATGAAAAAAAAGAGAGAATTTACTGTTCGCCCCCGGGTGGGCTCGAACCACCAACCTTTCGGTTAACAGCCGAACGCGTTAGCCGATTGCGCCACGGAGGTCTGGCAACTACTTCATTTAAATAACAAATTGAAAAATCAGTCAAAATTCGTTTTAAATGTAAAAAATTCAACAACCTTCATGCAAATTGGAATATACATCTTGTTCAATTTTTACAGATCTCCTTTTCTTGATTAAAGCCTAAGTTAATGGATAGATATGAAAAAAAGAGAGAATTTACTGTTCGCCCCCGGATGGGCTCGAAACACCAACCTTTCTGTTTACAGCCGAACGCGCTAGCCGATTGCGCCACGGAAGCCTTTCAACGGTTTCATTTAAATAACAAATTGAATAATCAGTCAAAATTCGTTTTAAATGTAAAAAATTCAACAACCTTCATGCAAATTGGAATTACATCTTGTTCAATTGTTTACAGATCTCCTTTTCTTGATTAATGCCTAAGTTAATAGATAGATATGAAAAAAAAGAGAGAATTTACTGTTCGCCCCCGGGTGGGCTCGAACCACCAACATTTCGGTTAACAGCAGAACGCGCTAGCCGATTGCGCCACGGAGGCCTTGCAACAACTTCATTTAAATAATAGATTGAAAAATCAGTCAAAATTCGTTTTAAATGTAAAAAATTCAACAACCTTCATGCAAATTGGAATATACATCTTGTTCAATGTTTACAGATCTCCTTTTCTTGATTAAAGCCTAAGTTAATGGATAGATATGAAAAAAAGAGAGAATTTACTGTTCGCCCCCGGCTGGGCTCGAAACACCAACCTTTCTGTTTACAGCCGAACGCGCTAGCCGATTGCGCCACGGAGGCCTTGCAACGATTTCATTTAAATAACAAATTGAATAATCAGTCAAAATTCGTTTTAAATGTAAAAAATTCAACAACCTTCATGCAAATTGGGTTGGGTTGATTTACGACGGCCAATTATCAACACGACGGATATAGGCCCGGGGGGAGTGCCCTCCGTGGGGGTCTTTCTAAGGGAACCTAACCCGTATTTACGCATGGAGAAATCCACGGCTCGAAGAAAACCACGAAAACTCCGAACGATTAGGCCGACGGGCGCGATTGGGATCGAACCCAGCACATCCCGTCTACCAGCTTCGAGAGCAGAACCTCTCAGCCACTGGTGGGGCTTCATGCAAATTGGAATTACATCTTGTTCAATTGTTTACAGATCTCCTTTTCTTGATTAATGCCTAAGTTAATGGATAGATATGAAAAAAAGAGAGAATTCACTGTCCGCCCCCGGGTGGGCTCGAACCACCAACCTTTCGGTTAACAGCCGAACGCGCTAGCCGATTGCGCCACGGAGGCCTTGAAATCGTTTTATTTAAATATAAAATTTAGTAAAAATTCAAACTTCTTTTTAAATGTAAAAAATGCAACAACCTTCATGGAAATTGGAATATACATCTTGTTCAATGTTTACAGATCTCCTTTTCTTGATTAAAGCCTAAGTTAATGGATAGATATGAAAACAAAGAGAGAATTTACTGTTCGCCCCCGAGTGGGCTCGAACCACCAACCTTTCGGTTAACAGCCGAACGCGCTAGCCGATTGCGCCACGGAGGCCTTGCAACGCTATCATTTAAATAACAACTTGAATAATCAGTCAAAATTTGTTTTAAATGTAAAAAATTCAACAACCTTCATGCAAATTGGGTTGGGTTGATTTACGACGGCCAATTATCAACACGAGGGATATAGGCCCGGGGGGAGTGCCCTCCGTGGGGGTCTTTCTAAGGGAACCTAACCCGTATTTACGCATGGAGAAATCCACGGCTCGAAGAAAACCACGAAAACTCCGAACGATTAGGCCGACGGGCGCGATTGGGATCGAACCCAGCACATCCCGTCTACCAGCTTCGAGAGCAGAACCTCTCAGCCACTGGTGGGGCTTCATGCAAATTGAAATATACATCTTGTTCAATGTTTACAGATATCCTTTTCTTGATTAAAGCCTAAGTTAATGGATAGATATGAAAAAAAAGAGAGAATTTACTGTTCGCCCCCGAGTGGGCTCGAACCCCCAACCTTTCGGTTAACAGCCGAACGCGCTAGCCGATTGCGCCACGGAGGCCTCGCAACGGTATCATTAAAATAACAACTTGAATAATCAGTCAAAATTCGTTTTAAATGTAAAAAATTCAACAACCTTCATGCAAATTGGAATTACATCTTGTTCAATTGTTTACAGATCTCCTTTTCTTGATTAATGCCTAAGTTAATAGATAGATATGAAAAAAAAGAGAGAATTTACTGTTCGCCCCCGGGTGGGCTCGAACCACCAACCTTTCGGTTAACAGCCGAACGCGCTAGCCGATTGCGCCACGGAGGCCTCGCAACGGTATCATTAAAATAACAACTTGAATAATCAGTCAAAATTCGTTTTAAATGTAAAAAATGCAACAACCTTCATGGAAATTGGAATATACATCTTGTTCAATTTTTACAGATCTCCTTTTCTTGATTAAATCCTAAGTTAATGGATAGATATGAAAAAAAAGAGAGAATTTACTGTTCGCCCCCGGGTGGGCTCGAACCACCAACCTTTCGGTTAACAGCCGAACGCGTTAGCCGATTGCGCCACGGAGGTCTGGCAACTACTTCATTTAAATAACAAATTGAAAAATCAGTCAAAATTCGTTTTAAATGTAAAAAATTCAACAACCTTCATGCAAATTGGAATATACATCTTGTTCAATTTTTACAGATCTCCTTTTCTTGATTAAAGCCTAAGTTAATGGATAGATATGAAAAAAAGAGAGAATTTACTGTTCGCCCCCGGCTGGGCTCGAAACACCAACCTTTCTGTTTACAGCCGAACGCGCTAGCCGATTGCGCCACGGAAGCCTTGCAACGATTTCATTTAAATAACAAATTGAATAATCAGTCAAAATTCGTTTTAAATGTAAAAAATTCAACAACCTTCATGCAAATTGGAATATACATCTTGTTCAATGTTTACAGATCTCCTTTTCTTGATTAATGCCTAAGTTAAAAGATAGATATGAAAAAAAGAGAGAATTTACTGTTCGCCCCCGAGTGGGCTCGAACCACCAACCTTTCGGTTAACAGCCGAGCGCGTTAGCCGATTGCGCCACGGAGGCCTTTCAACGGTTTCATTTAAATAACAAATTGAATAATCAGTCAAAATTCGTTTTAAATGTAAAAAATTCAACAACCTTCATGCAAATTGGGTTGGGTTGATTTACGACGGCCAATTATCAACACGAGGGATATAGGCCCGGGGGGAGTGCCCTCCGTGGGGGTCTTTCTAAGGGAACCTAACCCGTATTTACGCATGGAGAAATCCACGGCTCGAAGAAAACCACGAAAACTCCGAACGATTAGGCCGACGGGCGCGATTGGGATCGAACCCAGCACATCCCGTCTACCAGCTTCGAGAGCAGAACCCCTCAGCCACTGGTGGGGCTTCATGCAAATTGGAATATACATCTTGTTCAATGTTTACAGACCTCCTTTTCTTGATTAAAGCCTAAGTTAATGGATAGATATGAAAAAAAAGAGAGAATTTACTGTTCGCCCCCGAGTAGGCTCGAACCACCAACCTTTCGGTTAACAGCCGAACGCGCTAGCCGATTGCGCAACGGAGGCCTTGCAACGTTATCATTTAAATAACAACTTGAATAATCAGTCAAAATTCGTTTTAAATGTAAAAAATTCAACAACCTTCATGCAAATTGGAATTACATCTTGTTCAATTGTTTACAGATCTCCTTTTCTTGATTAATGCCTAAGTTAATAGATAGATATGAAAAAAAAGAGAGAATTTACTGTTCGCCCCCGGGTGGGCTCGAACCACCAACCTTTCTGTTAACAGCCGAACGCGCTAGCCGATTGCGCCACGGAGGCCTGTAAGTCATTTTATTTAAATATAAAATTTAGTAAAAATTCAAACTTCTTTTTAAATGTAAAAAATGCAACAACCTGAATGGAATTTGGAATATACATCTTGTTCAATGTTTACAGATCTCCTTTTCTTGATTAAAGCCTAAGTTAATGGATAGATATGAAAAAAAAGAGAGAATTTACTGTTCGCCCCCGAGTGGGCTCGAACCACCAACCTTTCGGTTAACAGCCGAACGCGCTAGCCGATTGCGCCACGGAGGCCTTGCAACGATTTCATTTAAATAACAAATTGAATAATCAGTCAAAATTCGTTTTAAATGTAAAAAATTCAACAACCTTCATGCAAATTGGAATATACATCTTGTTCAATTTTTACAGATCTCCTTTTCTTGATTAATGCCTAAGTTAATGGATAGATATGAAAAAAAGAGAGAATTCGCTGTCCGCCCCCGGGTGGGCTCGAACCACCAACCTTTCGGTTAACAGCCGAACGCGCTAGCCGATTGCGCCACGGAGGCCTTGAAATCGTTTTATTTAAATATAAAATTTAGTAAAAATTCAAACTTCTTTTTAAATGTAAAAAATGCAACAACCTTCATGGAAATTGGAATATACATCTTGTTCAATGTTTACAGATCTCCTTTTCTTGATTAAAGCCTAAGTTAATGGATAGATATGAAAAAAAAGAGAGAATTTACTGTTCGCCCCCGAGTGGGCTCGAACCACCAACCTTTCGGTTAACAGCCGAACGCGCTAGCCGATTGCGCCACGGAGGCCTTGCAACGCTATCATTTAAATAACAACTTGAATAATCGGTCAAAATTCGTTTTAAATGTAAAAAATTCAACAACCTTCATGCAAATTGGAATTACATCTTGTTCAATTGTTTACAGATCTCCTTTTCTTGATTAATGCCTAAGTTAATAGATAGATATGAAAAAAAAAGAGAGAATTTACTGTTCGCCCCTGGGTGGGCTCGAACCACCAACCTTTCGGTTAACAGCCGAACGCGCTAGCCGATTGCGCCACGGAGGCCTTGAAGTAATTTTATTTAAATATAAAATTTAGTAAAAATTCAAACTTCTTTTTAAATGTAAAAAATGCAACAACCTGAATGGAAATTGGAATATACATCTTGTTCAATGTTTACAGATCTCCTTTTCTTGATTAAAGCCTAAGTTAATGGATAGATATTAAAAAAAAAGAGAGAATTTACTGTTCGCCCCCGAGTGGGCTCGAACCACCAACCTTTCGGTTAACAGCCGAACGCGCTAGCCGATTGCGCCACGGAGGCCTTGCAACGGTTTCATTTAAATAACAAATTGAATAATCAGTCAAAATTCGTTTTAAATGGAAAAAATTCAACAACCTTCATGCAAATTGGAATTACATCTTGTTCAATTGTTTACAGATCTCCTTTTCTTGATTAATGCCTAAGTTAATAGATAGATATGAAAAAAAAGAGAGAATTTACTGTTCGCCCCCTGGTGGGCTCGAACCACCAACCTTTCGGTTAACAGCCGAGCGCGCTAGCCGATTGCGCCACGGAGGCCTTGCAACAACTTCATTTAAATAACAAATTGAATAATCAGTCAAAATTCGTTTTAAATGTAAAAAATTCAACAACCTTCATGCAAATTGGAATATACATCTTGTTCAATTTTTACAGATCTCCTTTTCTTGATTAATGCCTAAGTTAATAGATAGATATGAAAAAAAGAGAGATTTTACTGTTCGCCCCCGAGTGGGCTCGAACCACCAACATTTCGGTTAACAGCCGCACGCGTTAGCCGATTGCGCCACGGAGGCCTTGCAACGGTTTCCTTTAAATAACAAATTGAATAATCAGTCAAAATTCGTTTTAAATGTAAAAAATTCAACAACCTTCATGCAAATTGGGTTGGGTTGATTTACGACGGCCAATTATCAACACGAGGGATATAGGCCCGGGGGGAGTGCCCTCCGTGGGGGTCTTTCTAAGGGAACCTAACCCGTATTTACGCATGGAGAAATCCACGGCTCGAAGAAAACCACGAAAACTCCGAACGATTAGGCCGACGGGCGCGATTGGGATCGAACCCAGCACATCCCGTCTACCAGCTTCGAGAGCAGAACCACTCAGCCACTGGTGGGGCTTCATGCAAATTGGAATATACATCTTGTTCAATGTTTACAGATCTACTTTTCTTGATTAAAGCTTAAGTTAATGGATAGATATGAAAAAAAAGAGAGAATTCACTGTCCGCCCCCGGCTGGGCTCGAACCACCAACCTTTCGGTTAACAGCCGAACGCGCTAGCCGATTGCACCACGGAGGCCTTGAAGTCATTTTATTTAAATATAAAATTTAGTAAAAATTCAAACTTCTTTTTAAATGTAAAAAATGCAACAACCTTCATGGAAATTGGAATATACATCTTGTTCAATGTTTACAGATCTCCTTTTCTTGATTAAAGCCTAAGTTAATGGATAGATATGAAAAAAAGAGGGAATTTACTGTTCGCCCCCGAGTGGGCTCGAACCACCAACCTTTCGGTTAACAGCCGATTGCGCCACGGAGGCCTTGCAACGGTTTCATTTAAATAACAAATTGAATAATCAGTCAAAATCCGTTTTAAATGTAAGAAATTCAACAACCTTCATGCAAATTGGAATTACATCTTGTTCAATTGTTTACAGATCTCCTTTTCTTGATTAATGCCTAAGTTAATAGATAGATATGAAAAAAAGAGAGAATTTACTGTTCGCCCCCGGGTGGGCTCGAACCACCAACCTTTCGGTTAACAGCCGAACGCGCTAGCCGATTGCGCCACGGAGGCCTTGAAGTCATTTTATTTAAATATAAAATTTAGTAAAAATTCAAACTTCTTTTTAAATGTAAAAAATGCAACAACCTTCATGGAAATTGGAATATACATCTTGTTCAATGTTTACAGATCTCCTTTTCTTGATTAAAGCCTAAGTTAATGGATCGATATGAAATAAAAGAGAGAATCTACTGTTCGCCCCCGAGTGGGCTCGAACCACCAACCTTTCGGTTAACAGCCGAACGCGCTAGCCGATTGCGCCACGGAGGCCTTGCAACGGTTCCATTTAAATAACAAATTGAATAATCAGTCAAAATTCGTTTTAAATGTAAAAAATTCAACAACCTTCATGCAAATTGGAATATACATCTTGTTCAATTTTTACAGATCTCCTTTTCTTGATTAAAGCCTAAGTTAATGGATAGATATGAAAAAAAAGAGAGAATTCACTGTCCGCCCCCTGCTGGGCTCGAACCACCAACCTTTCGGTTAACAGCCGAACGCGCTAGCCGATTGCACCACGGAGGCCTTGAAGTCATTTTATTTAAATATAAAATTTAGTAAAAATTCAAACTTCTTTTTAAATGTAAAAAATGCAACAACCTTCATGGAAATTGGAATATACATCTTGTTCAATGTTTACAGATCTCCTTTTCTTGATTAAAGCCTAAGTTAATGGATAGATATGAAAAAAAAGAGAGAATTTACTGTTCGCCCCCGAGTGGGCTCGAACCACCAACCTCTCGGTTAACAGCCGAACGCGCTAGCCGATTGCGCCACGGAGGCCTTGCAACGAGTTCATTTAAATAACAAATTGAATAATCAGTCAAAATTCGTTTTAAATGTAAAAAATTCAACAACCTTCATGCAAATTGGAATTACATCTTGTTCAATTGTTTACAGATCTCCTTTTCTTGATTAAAGCCTAAGTTAATGGATAGATATGAAAACAAGAACGAAAAATCATGCGTCAAGCATAGATTATGTAACAGTTTCCAACGCTTCTAAAATAATTTTACGAATCATACTCTTTTATAAGCTAAAAGATAACATCTAAGTAATCCGAATACTTTATTCAGCCCTGTATAGGATCTATAGATTTGTATATATACTACATAGGATGCTAAATTTTAGTTCAGTTAGGAAACACGTAGCACAGTTTAAAATTCTCCGTCTGGAGTTAAATAATACGGAAATGTGTTCCCGAACTTTTGTACTTCCCTGTATAGGATCTACAGAATTTATACACACCACGTAATATACAAAAAGCGATTTAAAATTAAAATCGCATTCAGTAACTTAAAACGCACTTCCAGGAATTATTGTTAACATACAGTAGAGAATTCTTTTGTGTGTCCCTGTAAATGAACGATGACTGCTATACACACAATATTCTGTAGTAAGTCTCTTGTAATGAACCTTATATAAATTTCAATGCGTTTAAAATAGTGAAACATTATTTAAATAAACCGCAGACGATTTTTCTCCATAGACGTAATGTAACGGAATTCTTTTGAGTGTCCCTGTAAAGTAAGTATAAGTGCTATGCACACCCTATTCCATATTAAGCTTCTTCTAATGCACCTTAGTGATATATATAAATTTCAATGCGTTTAAAGTATTGAAACATTATTTAAATAAACCGCATATGATTTTTCCCCATAGACCGCAATGTAACGGAATTCTTTTGAGTGTCCCTGTAAAAAAACTATAAGTGCAACACACTTCCGTTGAAATAGGGAACATGCTATAGATAACAATTATAACATATAAAATTTGCAGGGCAATCCGAGCATATTTACGGGAGTTAGAGCACGGAGAGACGGCAGACGGCAGACGGCCAGACGGCCAGACAAACCGAAGTCATAAACACTTTTCAACTAGGTTGGAAAGTGTTAAAAAAGAGAGAATTTACTGTTCGCCCCCGAGTGGGCTCGAACCACCAACCTTTCGGTTAACAGCCGAACGCGCTAGCCGATTGCGCCACGGAGGCCTTGAAGTCATTTTATTTAAATATAAAATTTAGTAAAAATTCAAACTTCTTTTTAAATGTAAAAAATGCAACAACCTTCATGCAAATTGGAATATACATCTTGTTCAATTTTTACAGATCTCCTTTTCTTGATTAATGCCTAAGTTAATAGATAGATATGAAAAAAAGAGAGAATTTACTGTTCGCCCCCGAGTGGGCTCGAACCACCAACCTTTCGGTTAACAGCCGAACTCGTTAGCCGATTGCGCCACGGAGGCCTTGCAACGGTTTCATTTAAATAACAAATTGAATAATCAGTCAAAATTCGTTTTAAATGTAAAAAATTCAACAACCTTCATGCAAATTGGAATTACATCTTGTTCAATTGTTTACAGATCTCCTTTTCTTGATTAATGCCTAAGTTAATAGATAGATATGAAAAAAAAGAGAGAATTTACTGTTCGCCCCCGGGTGGGCTCGAACCACCAACATTTCGGTTAACAGCCGAACGCGCTAGCCGATTGCGCCACGGAGGCCTTGCAACAACTTCATTTAAATAATAGATTGAAAAATCAGTCAAAATTCGTTTTAAATGTAAAAAATTCAACAACCTTCATGCAAATCGGAATATACATCTTGTTCAAATTTTACAGATCTCCTTTTCTTGATTAAAGCCTAAGTTAATGGATAGATATGAAAAAAAGAGAGAATTCACTGTCCGCCCCCGGGTGGGCTCGAACCACCAACCTTTCGGTTAACAGCCGAACGCGCTAGCCGATTGCGCCACGGAGGCCTTGAAATCGTTTTATTTAAATATAAAATTTAGTAAAAATTCAAACTTCTTTTTAAATGTAAAAAATGCAACAACCTTCATGGAAATTGGAATATACATCTTTTTCAATGTTTACAGATCTCCTTTTCTTGATTAAAGCCTAAGTTAATGGATAGATATGAAAAAAAAGAGGGAATTTACTGTTCGCCCCCGAGTGGGCTCGAACCACCAACCTTTCGGTTAACAGCCGAACACGCTAGCCGATTGCGCCACGGAGGCCTTGCAACGGTTTCATTTAAATAACAACTTGAATAATCAGTCAAAATTCGTTTTAAATGTAAAAAATTCAACAACCTTCATGCAAATTGGAATATACATCTTGTTCAATGTTTACAGATCTCCTTTTCTTGATTAATGCCTAAGTTAATAGATAGATACGAAAAAAAGAGAGAATTTACTGTTCGCCCCCGGGTGGGCTCGAACCACCAACCTTTCGGTTAACAGCCGAGCGCGCTAGCCGATTGCGCCACGGAGGCCTTGCAACGAGTTCATTTAAATAACAAATTGAATAATCAGTCAAAATTCGTTTTAAATGTAAAAAATTCAACAACCTTCATGCAAATTGGAATTACATCTTGTTCAATTGTTTACAGATCTCCTTTTCTTGATTAAAGCCTAAGTTAATGGATAGATATGAAAACAAGAACGAAAAATCATGCGTCAAGCATAGATTATGTAACAGTTTCCAACGCTTCTAAAATAATTTTACGAATCATACTCTTTTATAAGCTAAAAGATAACATCTAAGTAATCCGAATACTTTATTCAGCCCTGTATAGGATCTATAGATTTGTATATATACTACATAGGATGCTAAATTTTAGTTCAGTTAGGAAACACGTAGCACAGTTTAAAATTCTCCGTCTGGAGTTAAATAATACGGAAATGTGTTCCCGAACTTTTGTACTTCCCTGTATAGGATCTACAGAATTTATACACACCACGTAATATACAAAAAGCGATTTAAAATTAAAATCGCATTCAGTAACTTAAAACGCACTTCCAGGAATTATTGTTAACATACAGTAGAGAATTCTTTTGTGTGTCCCTGTAAATGAACGATGACTGCTATACACACAATATTCTGTAGTAAGTCTCTTGTAATGAACCTTATATAAATTTCAATGCGTTTAAAATAGTGAAACATTATTTAAATAAACCGCAGACGATTTTTCTCCATAGACGTAATGTAACGGAATTCTTTTGAGTGTCCCTGTAAAGTAAGTATAAGTGCTATGCACACCCTATTCCATATTAAGCTTCTTCTAATGCACCTTAGTGATATATATAAATTTCAATGCGTTTAAAGTATTGAAACATTATTTAAATAAACCGCATATGATTTTTCCCCATAGACCGCAATGTAACGGAATTCTTTTGAGTGTCCCTGTAAAAAAACTATAAGTGCTACACACTTCCGTTGAAATAGGGAACATGCTATAGATAACGATTATAACATATAAAATTTGCAGGGCAATCCGAGCATATTTACGGGAGTTAGAGCACGGACAGACGGCAGACGGCAGACGGCCAGACGGCCAGACAAACCGAAGTCATAAACACTTTTCAACTAGGTTGGAAAGTGTTAAAAAGAGAGAATTTACTGTTCGCCCCCGAGTGGGCTCGAACCACCAACCTTTCGGTTAACAGCCGAACGCGCTAGCCGATTGCGCCACGGAGGCCTTGAAGTCATTTTATTTAAATATAAAATTTAGTAAAAATTCAAACTTCTTTTTAAATGTAAAAAATGCAACAACCTTCATGGAAATTGGAATATACATCTTGTTCAATTTTTACAGATCTCCTTTTCTTGATTAAAGCCTAAGTTAATGGATAGATATGAAAAAAAAGAGAAAATATACTGTTCGCCCCCGGGTGGGCTCGAACCACCAACCTTTCGGTTAACAGCCGAACGCGCTAGCCGATTGCGCCACGGAGGCCTTGCAACAACTTCATTTAAATAACAAATTGAAAAATCAGTCAAAATTCGTTTTAAATGTAAAAAATTCAACAACCTTCATGCAAATTGGAATATATATCTTGTTCAATTTTTACAGATCTCCTTTTCTTGATTAATGCCTAAGTTAATAGATAGATATGAAAAAAAGAGAGAATTTACTGTTCGCCCCCGAGTGGGCTCGAACCACCAACCTTTCGGTTAACAGCCGAACGCGTTAGCCGATTGCGCCACGGAGGCCTTGCAACGGTTTCATTTAAATAACAAATTGAATAATCAGTCAAAATTCGTTTTAAATGTAAAAAATTCAACAACCTTCATGCAAATTGGAATTACATCTTGTTCAATTGTTTACAGATCTCCTTTTCTTGATTAATGCCTAAGTTAATAGATAGATATGAAAAAAAAGAGAGAATTTACTGTTCGCCCCCGGGTGGGCTCGAATCACCAACATTTCGGTTAACAGCCGAACGCGCTAGCCGATTGCGCCACGGAGGCCTTGCAACAACTTCATTTAAATAATAGATTGAAAAATCAGTCAAAATTCGTTTTAAATGTAAAAAATTCAACAACCTTCATGCAAATCGGAATATACATCTTGTTCAATTTTTACAGATCTCCTTTTCTTGATTAAAGCCTAAGTTAATGGATAGATATAAAAAAAAGAGAGAATTTACTGTTCGCCCCCGGCTGGGCTCGAAACACCAACCTTTCTGTTTACAGCCGAACGCGCTAGCCGATTGCGCCACGGAGGCCTTGCAACGATTTCATTTAAATAACAAATTGAATAATCAGTCAAAATTCGTTTTAAATGTAAAAAATTCAACAACCTTCATGCAAATTGGGTTGGGTTGATTTACGACGGCCAATTATCAACACGAGGGATATAGGCCCGGGGGGAGTGCCCTCCGTGGGGGTCTTTCTAAGGGAACCTAACCCGTATTTACGCATGGAGAAATCCACGGCTCGAAGAAAACCACGAAAACTCCGAACGATTAGGCCGACGGGCGCGATTGGGATCGAACCGAGCACATCCCGTCTACCAGCTTCGAGAGCAGAACCTCTCAGCCACTGGTGGGGCTTCATGCAAATTGGAATATACATCTTGTTCAATGTTTACAGATCTCCTTTTCTTGATTAATGCCTAAGTTAATAGATAGATATGAAAAAAAAGAGAGAATTTACTGTTCGCCCCCGGGTGGGCTCGAACCACCAACCTTTCTGTTAACAGCCGACCGCGCTAGCCGATTGCGCCACGGAGGCCTTTAAGTCATTTTATTTAAATATAAAATTTAGTAAAAATTCAAACTTCTTTTTAAATGTAAAAAATGCAACAACCTGAATGGAAATTGGAATATACATCTTGTTCAATGTTTACAGATCTCCTTTTCTTGATTAAAGCCTAAGTTAATGGATAGATATGAAAAAAAAGAGAGAATTTACTGTTCGCCCCCGAGTGGGCTCGAACCACCAACCTTTCGGTTAACAGCCGAACGCGCTAGCCGATTGCGCCACGGAGGCCTTGCAACGATTTCATTTAAATAACAAATTGAATAATCAGTCAAAATTCGTTTTAAATGTAAAAAATTCAACAACCTTCATGCAAATTGGAATATACATCTTGTTCAATTTTTACAGATCTCCTTTTCTTGATTAATGCCTAAGTTAATGGATAGATATGAAAAAAAGACAGAATTCACTGTCCGCCCCCGGGTGGGCTCGAACCACCAACCTTTCGGTTAACAGCCGAACGCGCTAGCCGATTGCGCCACGGAGGCCTTGAAGTCATTTTATTTAAATATAAAATTTAGTAAAAATTCAAACTTTTTTTAAATGTAAAAAATGCAACAACCTTCATGGAAATTGGAATATACATCTTGTTCAATGTTTACAGATCTCCTTTTCTTGATTAAAGCCTAAGTTAATGGATAGATATGAAAAAAAGAGGGAATTTACTGTTCGCCCCCGAGTGGGCTCGAACCACCAACCTTTCGGTTAACAGCCGAACGCACTAGCCGATTGCGCCACGGAGGTCTTGAAGTCATTTTATTTAAATATAAAATTTAGTAAAAATTCAAACTTCTTTTTAAATGTAAAAAATGCAACAACCTTCATGGAAATTGGAATATACATCTTGTTCAATGTTTACAGATCTCCTTTTCTTGATTAAAGCCTAAGTTAATGGATAGATATGAAATAAAAGAGAGAATCTACTGTTCGCCCCCGAGTGGGCTCGAACCACCAACCTTTCGGTTAACAGCCGAACGCGCTAGCCGATTGCGCCACGGAGGCCTTGCAACGGTTTCATTTAAATAACAAATTGAATAATCAGTCAAAATTCGTTTTAAATGTAAAAAATTCAACAACCTTCATGCAAATTGGAATATACATCTTGTTCAATTTTTACAGATCTCCTTTTCTTGATTAATGCCTAAGTTAATAGATAGATATGAAAAAAAGAGAGAATTTACTGTTCGCCCCCGAGTGGGCTCGAACCACCAACCTTTCGGTTAACAGCCGAACGCGTTAGCCGATTGCGCCACGGAGGCCTTGCAACGGTTTCATTTAAATAACAAATTGAATAATCAGTCAAAATTCGTTTTAAATGTAAAAAATTCAACAACCTTCATGCAAATTGGAATTACATCTTGTTCAATTGTTTACAGATCTCCTTTTCTTGATTAATGCCTAAGTTAATAGATAGATATGAAAAAAAAGAGAGAATTTACTGTTCGCCCCCGGGTGGGCTCGAACCACCAACATTTCGGTTAACAGCCGAACGCGCTAGCCGATTGCGCCACGGAGGCCTTGCAACAACTTCATTTAAATAATAGATTGAAAAATCAGTCAAAATTCGTTTTAAATGTAAAAAATTCAACAACCTTCATGCAAATCGGAATATACATCTTGTTCAATTTTTACAGATCTCCTTTTCTTGATTAAAGCCTAAGTTAATGGATAGATATGAAAAAAAGAGAGAATTTACTGTTCGCCCCCGGCAGGGCTCGAAACACAAATCCTTTCTGTTTACAGCCGAACGCGCTAGCCGATTGCGCCACGGAGGCCTTGCAACGATTTCATTTAAATAACAAATTGAATAATCAGTCAAAATTCGTTTTAAATGTAAAAAATTCAACAACCTTCATGCAAATTGGGTTGGGTTGATTTACGACGGCCAATTATCAACACGAGGGATATAGGCCCGGTGGGAGTGCCCTCCGTGGGGGTCTTTCTAAGGGAACCTAACCCGTATTTACGCATGGAGAAATCCACGGCTCGAAGAAAACCACGAAAACTCCGAACGATTAGGCCGACGGGCGCGATTGGGATCGAACCGAGCACATCCCGTCTACCAGCTTCGAGAGCAGAACCTCTCAGCCACTGGTGGGGCTTCATGCAAATTGGAATATACATCTTGTTCAATGTTTACAGATCTCCTTTTCTTGATTAATGCCTAAGTTAATAGATAGATATGAAAAAAAAGAGAGAATTTACTGTTCGCCCCCGGGTGGGCTCGAACCACCAACCTTTCTGTTAACAGCCGAACGCGCTAGCCGATTGCGCCACGGAGGCCTTTAAGTCATTTTATTTAAATATAAAATTTAGTAAAAATTCAAACTTCTTTTTAAATGTAAAAAATGCAACAACCTGAATGGAAATTGGAATATACATCTTGTTCAATGTTTACAGATCTCCTTTTCTTGATTAAAGCCTAAGTTAATGGATAGATATGAAAAAAAAGAGAGAATTTACTGTTCGCCCCCGAGTGGGCTCGAACCACCAACCTTTCGGTTAACAGCCGAACGCGCTAGCCGATTGCGCCACGGAGGCCTTGCAACGATTTCATTTAAATAACAAATTGAATAATCAGTCAAAATTCGTTTTAAATGTAAAAAATGCAACAACCTTCATGGAAATTGGAATATACATCTTTTTCAATGTTTACAGATCTCCTTTTCTTGATTAAAGCCTAAGTTAATGGATAGATATGAAAAAAAAGAGAGAATTTACTGTTTGCCCCCGAGTGGGCCCGAACCACCAACCTTTCGGTTAACAGCCGAACGCACTAGCCGATTGCGCCACGGAGGTCTTGAAGTCATTATATTTAAATATAAAATTTAGTAAAAATTCAAACTTCTTTTTAAATGTAAAAAATGCAACAACCTTCATGGAAATTGGAATATACATCTTGTTCAATGTTTACAGATCTCCTTTTCTTGATTAAAGCCTAAGTTAATGGATAGATATGAAATAAAAGAGAGAATCTACTGTTCGCCCCCGAGTGGGCTCGAACCACCAACCTTTCGGTTAACAGCCGAACGCGCTAGCCGATTGCGCCACGGAGGCCTTGCAACGGTTCCATTTAAATAACAAATTGAATAATCAGTCAAAATTCGTTTTAAATGTAAAAAATTCAACAACCTTCATGCAAATTGGAATTACATCTTGTTCAATTGTTTACAGATCTCCTTTTCTTGATTAATGCCTAAGTTAATAGATAGATATGAAAAAAAAGAGAGAATTTACTATTCGCCCCCGGGTGGGCTCTAACCACCAACCTTTCGGTTAACAGCCGAACGCGCTAGCCGATTGCGCCACGGAGGCCTTGCAACAACTTCATTTAAATAACAAATTGAAAAATCAGTCAAAATTCGTTTTAAATGTAAAAAATTCAACAACCTTCATGCAAATTGGAATATACATCTTGTTCAATTTTTACAGATCTCCTTTTCTTGATTAAAGCCTAAGTTAATGGATAGATATGAAAAAAAAGAGAGAATTCACTGTCCGCCCCCTGCTGGGCTCGAACCACCAACCTTTCGGTTAACAGCCGAACGCGCTAGCCGATTGCACCACGGAGGCCTTGAAGTCATTTTATTTAAATATAAAATTTAGTAAAAATTCAAACTTCTTTTTAAATGTAAAAAATGCAACAACCTTCATGGAAATTGGAATATACATCTTGTTCAATTTTTACAGATCTCCTTTTCTTGATTAAAGCCTAAGTTAATGGATAGATATGAAAAAAAAGAGAAAATTTACTGTTCGCCCCCGGGTGGGCTCGAACCACCAACCTTTCGGTTAACAGCCGAACGCGCTAGCCGATTGCGCCACGGAGGCCTTGCAACAACTTCATTTAAATAATAGATTGAAAAATCAGTCAAAATTCGTTTTAAATGTAAAAAATTCAACAACCTTCATGCAAATCGGAATATACATCTTGTTCAATTTTTACAGATCTCCTTTTCTTGATTAAAGCCTAAGTTAATGGATAGATATGAAAAAAAGAGAGAATTTACTGTTCGCCCCCGGCTGGGCTCGAAACACCAACCTTTCTGTTTACAGCCGAACGCGCTAGCCGATTGCGCCACGGAGGCCTTGCAACGATTTCATTTAAATAACAAATTGAATAATCAGTCACAATTCGTTTTAAATGTAAAAAATTCAACAACCTTCATGCAAATTGGGTTGGGTTGATTTACGACGGCCAATTATCAACACGAGGGATATAGGCCCGGGGGGAGTGCCCTCCGTGGGGGTCTTTCTAAGGGAACCTAACCCGTATTTACGCATGGAGAAATCCACGGCTCGAAGAAAACCACGAAAACTCCGAACGATTAGGCCGACGGGCGCGATTGGGATCGAACCGAGCACATCCCGTCTACCAGCTTCGAGAGCAGAACCTCTCAGCCACTGGTGGGGCTTCATGCAAATTGGAATATACATCTTGTTCAATGTTTACAGATCTCCTTTTCTTGATTAATGCCTAAGTTAATAGATAGATATGAAAAAAAAGAGAGAATTTACTGTTCGCCCCCGGGTGGGCTCGAACCACCAACCTTTCTGTTAACAGCCGAACGCGCTAGCCGATTGCGCCACGGAGGCCTTTAAGTCATTTTATTTAAATATAAAATTTATTAAAAATTCAAACTCCTTTTTAAATGTAAAAAATGCAACAACCTGAATGGAAATTGGAATATACATCTTGTTCAATGTTTACAGATCTCCTTTTCTTGATTAAAGCCTAAGTTAATGGATAGATATGAAAAAAAAGAGAGAATTTACTGTTCGCCCCCGAGTGGGCTCGAACCACCAACCTTTCGGTTAACAGCCGAACGCGCTAGCCGATTGCGCCACGGAGGCCTTGCAACGGTTCCATTTAAATAACAAATTGAATAATCAGTCAAAATTCGTTTTAAATGTAAAAAATTCAACAACCTTCATGCAAATTGGAATTACATCTTGTTCAATTGTTTACAGATCTCCTTTTCTTGATTAATGCCTAAGTTAATAGATAGATATGAAAAAAAAGAGAGAATTTACTGTTCGCCCCCGGGTGGGCTCTAACCACCAACCTTTCGGTTAACAGCCGAACGCGCTAGCCGATTGCGCCACGGAGGCCTTGCAACAACTTCATTTAAATAACAAATTGAAAAATCAGTCAAAATTCGTTTTAAATGTAAAAAATTCAACAACCTTCATGCAAATTGGAATATACATCTTGTTCAATTTTTACAGATCTCCTTTTCTTGATTAAAGCCTAAGTTAATGGATAGATATGAAAAAAAAGAGAGAATTCACTGTCCGCCCCCTGCTGGGCTCGAACCACCAACCTTTCGGTTAACAGCCGAACGCGCTAGCCGATTGCACCACGGAGGCCTTGAAGTCATTTTATTTAAATATAAAATTTAGTAAAAATTCAAACTTCTTTTTAAATGTAAAAAATGCAACAACCTTCATGGAAATTGGAATATACATCTTGTTCAATGTTTACAGATCTCCTTTTCTTGATTAAAGCCTAAGTTAATGGATAGATATGAAAAAAAAGAGAGAATTTACTGTTCGCCCCCGAGTGGGCTCGAACCACCAACCTTTCGGTTAACAGCCGAACGCGCTAGCCGACTGCGCCACGGAGGCCTTGCAACGAGTTCATTTAAATAACAAATTGAATAATCAGTCAAAATTCGTTTTAAATGTAAAAAATTCAACAACCTTCATGCAAATTGGAATTACATCTTGTTCAATTGTTTACAGATCTCCTTTTCTTGATTAAAGCCTAAGTTAATGGATAGATATGAAAACAAGAACGAAAAATCATGCGTCAAGCATAGATTATGTAACAGTTTCCAACGCTTCTAAAATAATTTTACGAATCATACTCTTTTATAAGCTAAAAGATAACATCTAAGTAATCCGAATACTTTATTCAGCCCTGTATAGGATCTATAGATTTGTATATATACTACATAGGATGCTAAATTTTAGTTCAGTTAGGAAACACGTAGCACAGTTTAAAATTCTCCGTCTGGAGTTAAATAATACGGAAATGTGTTCCCGAACTTTTGTACTTCCCTGTATAGGATCTACAGAATTTATACACACCACGTAATATACAAAAAGCGATTTAAAATTAAAATCGCATTCAGTAACTTAAAACGCACTTCCAGGAATTATTGTTAACATACAGTAGAGAATTCTTTTGTGTGTCCCTGTAAATGAACGATGACTGCTATACACACAATATTCTGTAGTAAGTCTCTTGTAATGAACCTTATATAAATTTCAATGCGTTTAAAATAGTGAAACATTATTTAAATAAACCGCAGACGATTTTTCTCCATAGACGTAATGTAACGGAATTCTTTTGAGTGTCCCTGTAAAGTAAGTATAAGTGCTATGCACACCCTATTCCATATTAAGCTTCTTCAAATGCACCTTAGTGATATATATAAATTTCAATGCGTTTAAAGTATTGAAACATTATTTAAATAAACCGCATATGATTTTTCCCCATAGACCGCAATGTAACGGAATTCTTTTGAGTGTCCCTGAAAAAAAACTATAAGTGCTACACACTTCCGTTGAAATAGGGAACATGCTATAGATAACGATTATAACATATAAAATTTGCAGGGCAATCCGAGCATATTTACGGGAGTTAGAGCACGGACAGACGGCAGACGGCAGACGGCCAGACGGCCAGACAAACCGAAGTCATAAACACTTTTCAACTAGGTTGGAAAGTGTTAAAAAAGAGAGAATTTACTGTTCGCCCCTGAGTGGGCTCGAACCACCAACCTTTCGGTTAACAGCCGAACGCGCTAGCCGATTGCGCCACGGAGGCCTTGAAGTCATTTTATTTAAATATAAAATTTAGTAAAAATTCAAACTTCTTTTTAAATGTAAAAAATGCAACAACCTTCATGGAAATTGGAGTATACATCTTGTTCAATTTTTACAGATCTCCTTTTCTTGATTAAAGCCTAAGTTAATGGATAGATATGAAAAAAAAGAGAAAATTTACTGTTCGCCCCCGGGTGGGCTCGAACCACCAACCTTTCGGTTAACAGCCGAACGCGCTAGCCGATTGCGCCACGGAGGCCTTGCAACAACTTCATTTAAATAACAAATTGAAAAATCAGTCAAAATTCGTTTTAAATGTAAAAAATTCAACAACCTTCATGCAAATTGGAATATACATCTTGTTCAATTTTTACAGATCTCCTTTTCTTGATTAATGCCTAAGTTAATAGATAGATATGAAAAAAAGAGAGAATTTACTGTTCGCCCCCGAGTGGGCTCGAACCACCAACCTTTCGGTTAACAGCCGAACGCGTTAGCCGATTGCGCCACGGAGGCCTTGCAACGGTTTCATTTAAATAACAAATTGAATAATCAGTCAAAATTCGTTTTAAATGTAAAAAATTCAACAACCTTCATGCAAATTGGAATTACATCTTGTTCAATTGTTTACAGATCTCCTTTTCTTGATTAATGCCTAAGTTAATAGATAGATATGAAAAAAAAGAGAGAATTTACTGTTCGCCCCCGGGTGGGCTCGAACCACCAACATTTTGGTTAACAGCCGAACGCGCTAGCCGATTGCGCCACGGAGGCCTTGCAACAACTTCATTTAAATAATAGATTGAAAAATCAGTCAAAATTCGTTTTAAATGTAAAAAATTCAACAACCTTCATGCAAATTGGGTTGGGTTGATTTACGACGGCCAATTATCAACACGAGGGATATAGGCCCGGGGGGAGTGCCCTCCGTGGGGGTCTTTCTAAGGGAACCTAACCCGTATTTACGCATGGAGAAATCCACGGCTCGAAGAAAACCACGAAAACTCCGAACGATTAGGCCAACGGGCGCGATTGGGATCGAACCGAGCACATCCCGTCTACCAGCTTCGAGAGCAGAACCTCTCAGCCACTGGTGGGGCTTCATGCAAATTGGAATATACATCTTGTTCAATGTTTACAGATCTCCTTTTCTTGATTAATGCCTAAGTTAATAAATAGATATGAAAAAAAAGAGAGAATTTACTGTTCGCCCCCGGGTGGGCTCGAACCACCAACCTTTCTGTTAACAGCCGAACGCGCTAGCCGATTGCGCCACGGACGCCTTTAAGTCATTTTATTTAAATATAAAATTTAGTAAAAATTCAAACTTCTTTTTAAATGTAAAAAATGCAACAACCTGAATGGAAATTGGAATATACATCTTGTTCAATGTTTACAGATCTCCTTTTCTTGATTAAAGCCTAAGTTAATGGATAGATATGAAAAAAAAGAGAGAATTTACTGTTCGCCCCCGAGTGGGCTCGAACCACCAACCTTTCGGTTAACAGCCGAACGCGCTAGCCGATTGCGCCACGGAGGCCTTGCAACGATTTCATTTAAATAACAAATTGAATAATCAGTCAAAATTCGTTTTAAATGTAAAAAATTCAACAACCTTCATGCAAATTGGAATATACATCTTGTTCAATTTTTACAGATCTCCTTTTCTTGATTAATGCCTAAGTTAATGGATAGATATGAAAAAAAGAGAGAATTCACTGTCCGCCCCCGGGTGGGCTCGAACCACCAACCTTTCGGTTAACAGCCGAACGCGCTAGCCGATTGCGCCACGGAGGCCTTGAAATCGTTTTATTTAAATATAAAATTTAGTAAAAATTCAAACTTCTTTTTAAATGTAAAAAATGCAACAACCTTCATGGAAATTGGAATATACATCTTGTTCAATGTTTACAGATCTCCTTTTCTTGATTAAAGCCTAAGTTAATGGATAGATATGAAAAAAAAGAGAGAATTTACTGTTCGCCCCCGAGTGGGCTCGAACCACCAACCTTTCGGTTAACAGCCGAACGCGCTAGCCGATTGCGCCACGGAGGCCTTGCAACGCTATCATTTAAATAACAACTTGAATAATCAGTCAAAATTCGTTTTAAATGTAAAAAATTCAACAACCTTCATGCAAATTGGGTTGGGTTGATTTACGACGGCCAATTATCTACACTAGGGATAGGCCCGGGGGGAGTGCCCTTCGTGGGGGTCTTTCTAAGGGAACCTAACCCGTATTTACGCATGGAGAAATCCACGGCTCGAAGAAAACCACGAAAACTCCGAACGATTAGGCCGACGGGCGCGATTGGGATCGAACCGAGCACATCCCGTCTACCAGCTTCGAGAGCAGAACCTCTCAGCCACTGGTGGGGCTTCATGCAAATTGGAATATACATCTTGTTCAATGTTTACAGATCTCCTTTTCTTGATTAATGCCTAAGTTAATAGATAGATATGAAAAAAAAGAGAGAATTTACTGTTCGCCCCCGGGTGGGCTCGAACCACCAACCTTTCTGTTAACAGCCGAACGCGCTAGCCGATTGCGCCACGGAGGCCTTTAAGTCATTTTATTTAAATATAAAATTTAGTAAAAATTCAAACTCCTTTTTAAATGTAAAAAATGCAACAACCTGAATGGAAATTGGAATATACATCTTGTTCAATGTTTACAGATCTCCTTTTCTTGATTAAAGCCTAAGTTAATGGATAGATATGAAAAAAAAGAGAGAATTTACTGTTCGCCCCCGAGTGGGCTCGAACCACCAACCTTTCGGTTAACAGCCGAACGCGCTAGCCGATTGCGCCACGGAGGCCTTGCAACGGTTCCATTTAAATAACAAATTGAATAATCAGTCAAAATTCGTTTTAAATGTAAAAAATTCAACAACCTTCATGCAAATTGGAATTACATCTTGTTCAATTGTTTACAGATCTCCTTTTCTTGATTAATGCCTAAGTTAATAGATAGATATGAAAAAAAAGAGAGAATTTACTATTCGCCCCCGGGTGGGCTCTAACCACCAACCTTTCGGTTAACAGCCGAACGCGCTAGCCGATTGCGCCACGGAGGCCTTGCAACAACTTCATTTAAATAACAAATTGAAAAATCAGTCAAAATTCGTTTTAAATGTAAAAAATTCAACAACCTTCATGCAAATTGGAATATACATCTTGTTCAATTTTTACAGATCTCCTTTTCTTGATTAAAGCCTAAGTTAATGGATAGATATGAAAAAAAAGAGAGAATTCACTGCCCGCCCCCTGCTGGGCTCGAACCACCAACCTTTCGGTTAACAGCCGAACGCGCTAGCCGATTGCACCACGGAGGCCTTGAAGTCATTTTATTTAAATATAAAATTTAGTAAAAATTCAAACTTCTTTTTAAATGTAAAAAATGCAACAACCTTCATGGAAATTGGAATATACATCTTGTTCAATGTTTACAGATCTCCTTTTCTTGATTAAAGCCTAAGTTAATGGATAGATATGAAAAAAAAGAGAGAATCTACTGTTCGCCCCCGAGTGGGCTCGAACCACCAACCTTTCGGTTAACAGCCGAACGCGCTAGCCGATTGCGCCACGGAGGCCTTGCAACGGTTCCATTTAAATAACAAATTGAATAATCAGTCAAAATTCGTTTTAAATGTAAAAAATTCAACAACCTTCATGCAAATTGGAATTACATCTTGTTCAATTGTTTACAGATCTCCTTTTCTTGATTAATGCCTAAGTTAATAGATAGATATGAAAAAAAAGAGAGAATTTACTGTTCGCCCCCGGGTGGGCTCTAACCACCAACCTTTCGGTTAACAGCCGAACGCGCTAGCCGATTGCGCCACGGAGGCCTTGCAACAACTTCATTTAAATAACAAATTGAAAAATCAGTCAAAATTCGTTTTAAATGTAAAAAATTCAACAACCTTCATGCAAATTGGAATATACATCTTGTTCAATTTTTACAGATCTCCTTTTCTTGATTAAAGCCTAAGTTAATGGATAGATATGAAAAAAAAGAGAGAATTCACTGTCCGCCCCCTGCTGGGCTCGAACCACCAACCTTTCGGTTAACAGCCGAACGCGCTAGCCGATTGCACCACGGAGGCCTTGAAGTCATTTTATTTAAATATAAAATTTAGTAAAAATTCAAACTTCTTTTTAAATGTAAAAAATGCAACAACCTTCATGGAAATTGGAATATACATCTTGTTCAATGTTTACAGATCTCCTTTTCTTGATTAAAGCCTAAGTTAATGGATAGATATGAAAAAAAAGAGAGAATTTACTGTTCGCCCCCGAGTGGGCTCGAACCACCAACCTTTCGGTTAACAGCCGAACGCGCTAGCCGACTGCGCCACGGAGGCCTTGCAACGAGTTCATTTAAATAACAAATTGAATAATCAGTCAAAATTCGTTTTAAATGTAAAAAATTCAACAACCTTCATGCAAATTGGAATTACATCTTGTTCAATTGTTTACAGATCTCCTTTTCTTGATTAAAGCCTAAGTTAATGGATAGATATGAAAACAAGAACGAAAAATCATGCGTCAAGCATAGATTATGTAACAGTTTCCAACGCTTCTAAAATAATTTTACGAATCATACTCTTTTATAAGCTAAAAGATAACATCTAAGTAATCCGAATACTTTATTCAGCCCTGTATAGGATCTATAGATTTGTATATATACTACATAGGATGCTAAATTTTAGTTCAGTTAGGAAACACGTAGCACAGTTTAAAATTCTCCGTCTGGAGTTAAATAATACGGAAATGTGTTCCCGAACTTTTGTACTTCCCTGTATAGGATCTACAGAATTTATACACACCACGTAATATACAAAAAGCGATTTAAAATTAAAATCGCATTCAGTAACTTAAAACGCACTTCCAGGAATTATTGTTAACATACAGTAGAGAATTCTTTTGTGTGTCCCTGTAAATGAACGATGACTGCTATACACACAATATTCTGTAGTAAGTCTCTTGTAATGAACCTTATATAAATTTCAATGCGTTTAAAATAGTGAAACATTATTTAAATAAACCGCAGACGATTTTTCTCCATAGACGTAATGTAACGGAATTCTTTTGAGTGTCCCTGTAAAGTAAGTATAAGTGCTATGCACACCCTATTCCATATTAAGCTTCTTCAAATGCACCTTAGTGATATATATAAATTTCAATGCGTTTAAAGTATTGAAACATTATTTAAATAAACCGCATATGATTTTTCCCCATAGACCGCAATGTAACGGAATTCTTTTGAGTGTCCCTGAAAAAAAACTATAAGTGCTACACACTTCCGTTGAAATAGGGAACATGCTATAGATAACGATTATAACATATAAAATTTGCAGGGCAATCCGAGCATATTTACGGGAGTTAGAGCACGGACAGACGGCAGACGGCAGACGGCCAGACGGCCAGACAAACCGAAGTCATAAACACTTTTCAACTAGGTTGGAAAGTGTTAAAAAAGAGAGAATTTACTGTTCGCCCCTGAGTGGGCTCGAACCACCAACCTTTCGGTTAACAGCCGAACGCGCTAGCCGATTGCGCCACGGAGGCCTTGAAGTCATTTTATTTAAATATAAAATTTAGTAAAAATTCAAACTTCTTTTTAAATGTAAAAAATGCAACAACCTTCATGGAAATTGGAGTATACATCTTGTTCAATTTTTACAGATCTCCTTTTCTTGATTAAAGCCTAAGTTAATGGATAGATATGAAAAAAAAGAGAAAATTTACTGTTCGCCCCCGGGTGGGCTCGAACCACCAACCTTTCGGTTAACAGCCGAACGCGCTAGCCGATTGCGCCACGGAGGCCTTGCAACAACTTCATTTAAATAACAAATTGAAAAATCAGTCAAAATTCGTTTTAAATGTAAAAAATTCAACAACCTTCATGCAAATTGGAATATACATCTTGTTCAATTTTTACAGATCTCCTTTTCTTGATTAATGCCTAAGTTAATAGATAGATATGAAAAAAAGAGAGAATTTACTGTTCGCCCCCGAGTGGGCTCGAACCACCAACCTTTCGGTTAACAGCCGAACGCGTTAGCCGATTGCGCCACGGAGGCCTTGCAACGGTTTCATTTAAATAACAAATTGAATAATCAGTCAAAATTCGTTTTAAATGTAAAAAATTCAACAACCTTCATGCAAATTGGAATTACATCTTGTTCAATTGTTTACAGATCTCCTTTTCTTGATTAATGCCTAAGTTAATAGATAGATATGAAAAAAAAGAGAGAATTTACTGTTCGCCCCCGGGTGGGCTCGAACCACCAACATTTTGGTTAACAGCCGAACGCGCTAGCCGATTGCGCCACGGAGGCCTTGCAACAACTTCATTTAAATAATAGATTGAAAAATCAGTCAAAATTCGTTTTAAATGTAAAAAATTCAACAACCTTCATGCAAATTGGGTTGGGTTGATTTACGACGGCCAATTATCAACACGAGGGATATAGGCCCGGGGGGAGTGCCCTCCGTGGGGGTCTTTCTAAGGGAACCTAACCCGTATTTACGCATGGAGAAATCCACGGCTCGAAGAAAACCACGAAAACTCCGAACGATTAGGCCAACGGGCGCGATTGGGATCGAACCGAGCACATCCCGTCTACCAGCTTCGAGAGCAGAACCTCTCAGCCACTGGTGGGGCTTCATGCAAATTGGAATATACATCTTGTTCAATGTTTACAGATCTCCTTTTCTTGATTAATGCCTAAGTTAATAAATAGATATGAAAAAAAAGAGAGAATTTACTGTTCGCCCCCGGGTGGGCTCGAACCACCAACCTTTCTGTTAACAGCCGAACGCGCTAGCCGATTGCGCCACGGACGCCTTTAAGTCATTTTATTTAAATATAAAATTTAGTAAAAATTCAAACTTCTTTTTAAATGTAAAAAATGCAACAACCTGAATGGAAATTGGAATATACATCTTGTTCAATGTTTACAGATCTCCTTTTCTTGATTAAAGCCTAAGTTAATGGATAGATATGAAAAAAAAGAGAGAATTTACTGTTCGCCCCCGAGTGGGCTCGAACCACCAACCTTTCGGTTAACAGCCGAACGCGCTAGCCGATTGCGCCACGGAGGCCTTGCAACGATTTCATTTAAATAACAAATTGAATAATCAGTCAAAATTCGTTTTAAATGTAAAAAATTCAACAACCTTCATGCAAATTGGAATATACATCTTGTTCAATTTTTACAGATCTCCTTTTCTTGATTAATGCCTAAGTTAATGGATAGATATGAAAAAAAGAGAGAATTCACTGTCCGCCCCCGGGTGGGCTCGAACCACCAACCTTTCGGTTAACAGCCGAACGCGCTAGCCGATTGCGCCACGGAGGCCTTGAAATCGTTTTATTTAAATATAAAATTTAGTAAAAATTCAAACTTCTTTTTAAATGTAAAAAATGCAACAACCTTCATGGAAATTGGAATATACATCTTGTTCAATGTTTACAGATCTCCTTTTCTTGATTAAAGCCTAAGTTAATGGATAGATATGAAAAAAAAGAGAGAATTTACTGTTCGCCCCCGAGTGGGCTCGAACCACCAACCTTTCGGTTAACAGCCGAACGCGCTAGCCGATTGCGCCACGGAGGCCTTGCAACGCTATCATTTAAATAACAACTTGAATAATCAGTCAAAATTCGTTTTAAATGTAAAAAATTCAACAACCTTCATGCAAATTGGGTTGGGTTGATTTACGACGGCCAATTATCAACACGAGGGATATAGGCCCGGGGGGAGTGCCCTCCGTGGGGGTCTTTCTAAGGGAACCTAACCCGTATTTACGCATGGAGAAATCCACGGCTCGAAGAAAACCACGAAAACTCCGAACGATTAGGCCGACGGGCGCGATTGGGATCGAACCCAGCACATCCCGTCTACCAGCTTCGAGAGCAGAACTTCTCAGCCACTGGTGGGGCTTCATGCAAATTGGAATATACATCTTGTTCAATGTTTACAGATCTCCTTTTCTTGATTAAAGCCTAAGTTAATGGATAGATATGAAAAAAAAGAGAGAATTCACTGTCCGCCCCCGGCTGGGCTCGAACCACCAACCTTTCGGTTAACAGCCGAACGCGCTAGCCGATTGCACCACGGAGGCCTTGAAGTCATTTTATTTAAATATAAAATTTAGTAAAAATTCAAACTTCTTTTTAAATGTAAAAAATGCAACAACCTTCATGGAAATTGGAATATACATCTTGTTCAATGTTTACAGATCTCCTTTTCTTGATTAAAGCCTAAGTTAATGGATAGATATGAAAAAAAAGAGAGAATCTACTGTTCGCCCCCGAGTGGGCTCGAACCACCAACCTTTCTGTTTACAGCCGAACGCGCTAGCCGATTGCGCCACGGAGGCCTTGCAACGATTTCATTTAAATAACAAATTGAATAATCAGTCAAAATCCGTTTTAAATGTAAGAAATTCAACAACCTTCATGCAAATTGGAATTACATCTTGTTCAATTGTTTACAGATCTCCTTTTCTTGATTAATGCCTAAGTTAATAGATAGATATGAAAAAAAAGAGAGAATTTACTGTTCGCCCCCGGGTGGGCTCTAACCACCAACCTTTCGGTTAACAGCCGAACGCGCTAGCCGATTGCGCCACGGAGGCCTTGCAACAACTTCATTTAAATAACAAATTGAAAAATCAGTCAAAATTCGTTTTAAATGTAAAAAATTCAACAACCTTCATGCAAATTGGAATATACATCTTGTTCAATTTTTACAGATCTCCTTTTCTTGATTAAAGCCTAAGTTAATGGATAGATATGAAAAAAAAGAGAGAATTTACTGTTCGCCCCCGAGTGGGCTCGAACCACCAACCTTTCGGTTAACAGCCGAACGCGCTAGCCGATTGCGCCACGGAGGCCTTGCAACGAGTTCATTTAAATAACAAATTGAATAATCAGTCAAAATTCGTTTTAAATGTAAAAAATTCAACAACCTTCATGCAAATTGGAATTACATCTTGTTCAATTGTTTACAGATCTCCTTTTCTTGATTAAAGCCTAAGTTAATGGATAGATATGAAAACAAGAACGAAAAATCATGCGTCAAGCATAGATTATGTAACAGTTTCCAACGCTTCTAAAATAATTTTACGAATCATACTCTTTTATAAGCTAAAAGATAACATCTAAGTAATCCGAATACTTTATTCAGCCCTGTATAGGATCTATAGATTTGTATATATACTACATAGGATGCTAAATTTTAGTTCAGTTAGGAAACACGTAGCACAGTTTAAAATTCTCCGTCTGGAGTTAAATAATACGGAAATGTGTTCCCGAACTTTTGTACTTCCCTGTATAGGATCTACAGAATTTATACACACCACGTAATATACAAAAAGCGATTTAAAATTAAAATCGCATTCAGTAACTTAAAACGCACTTCCAGGAATTATTGTTAACATACAGTAGAGAATTCTTTTGTGTGTCCCTGTAAATGAACGATGACTGCTATACACACAATATTCTGTAGTAAGTCTCTTGTAATGAACCTTATATAAATTTCAATGCGTTTAAAATAGTGAAACATTATTTAAATAAACCGCAGACGATTTTTCTCCATAGACGTAATGTAACGGAATTCTTTTGAGTGTCCCTGTAAAGTAAGTATAAGTGCTATGCACACCCTATTCCATATTAAGCTTCTTCTAATGCACCTTAGTGATATATATAAATTTCAATGCGTTTAAAGTATTGAAACATTATTTAAATAAACCGCATATGATTTTTCCCCATAGACCGCAATGTAACGGAATTCTTTTGAGTGTCCCTGTAAAAAAACTATAAGTGCTACACACTTCCGTTGAAATAGGGAACATGCTATAGATAACGATTATAACATATAAAATTTGCAGGGCAATCCGAGCATATTTACGGGAGTTAGAGCATGGACAGACGGCAGACGGCAGACGGCCAGACGGCCAGACAAACCGAAGTCATAAACACTTTTCAACTAGGTTGGAAAGTGTTAAAAAAGAGAGAATTTACTGTTCGCCCCCGAGTGGGCTCGAACCACCAACCTTTCGGTTAACAGCCGAACGCGCTAGCCGATTGCGCCACGGAGGCCTTGAAGTCATTTTATTTAAATATAAAATTTAGTAAAAATTCAAACTTCTTTTTAAATATAAACAAGAACGAAAAATCATGCGTCAAGCATAGATTATGTAACACTTTCCAACGCTTCCAAAATAATTTTACGAATCATACTCTTCAATAAGCTAAAAGATAACATCTAAGTAATCCAAATACTTTTATTCAGCCCTGTATAGGATCTATAGATTTGTATATATACTACATAGGATGCTAAATTTTAGTTCAGTTAGGAAACACGTAGCACAGTTTAAAATTCTCCGTCTGGAGTTAAATAATACGGAAATGTTTTCCCGAACTTTTGTGCTTCCCTGTATAGGATCTACAGAATTTATACACACCACGTAATAGACAAAAAGCGATTTAAAATTAAAATCGCGTTTAGTAACTTAAAACGCACTTCCAGGAATTATTGTTAACATACAGTAGAGAATTCTTTTGTGTGTCCCTGTAAATGAACGATGACTGCTATACACACAATATTCTGTAGTAAGTCTCTTGTAATGAACCTTATATAAATTTCAATGCGTTTAAAATAGGGAAACATTGTTTAAATAAAGCGCAGACGATTTTTCTCCATAGACGTAATGTAACGGAATTCTTTTGACTGTCCCTGTAAAGTAAGTATAAGTGCTATGCACACCCTAATCCATATTAAGCTTCTTCTAATGCACCTTAGTGATATATATAAATTTCAATGCGTTTAAAATAGTGAAACATTATTTAAATAAACCGCAAATGATTTTTCCCCATAGACCACAATGTAACGGAATTCTTTTGAGTGTCCCTGTAAAAAAACTATAAGTGCTACATACTTCCGTTGAAATAGGGAACATGCTATAGATAATGATTATAACATATAAAAATTGCAGGGCAATCCGAGCATATTTACGGGAGTTAGAGCACGGACAGACGGCAGACGGCAGACGGCAGACGGCCAGACGGCCAGACGGCAGACGGCCAGACGGCCAGACGGCAGACGGCCAGACAAACCGAAGTCATAAACACTTTTCAACTAGGTTGGAAAGTGTTAAAAATGCAACAACCTTCATGGAAATTGGAATATACATCTTGTTCAATTTTTACAGATCTCCTTTTCTTGATTAAAGCCTAAGTTAATGGATAGATATGAAAAAAAAGAGAAAATTTACTGTTCGCCCCCGGGTGGGCTCGAACCACCAACCTTTCGGTTAACAGCCGAACGCGCTAGCCGATTGCGCCACGGAGGCCTTGCAACAACTTCATTTAAATAACAAATTGAAAAATCAGTCAAAATTC
The DNA here is from genome assembly GCA_963931845.1 of Maratus michaelseni. Classification (NCBI taxonomy): domain Eukaryota; kingdom Metazoa; phylum Arthropoda; class Arachnida; order Araneae; family Salticidae; genus Maratus; species Maratus michaelseni. The sequence continues at coordinate 228,457,210 of OZ007586.1, forward strand.
GTTTTAAATGTAAAAAATTCAACAACCTTCATGCAAATTGGAATTACATCTTGTTCAATTGTTTACAGATCTCCTTTTCTTGATTAATGCCTAAGTTAATAGATAGATATGAAAAAAAAGAGAGAATTTACTGTTCGCCCCCGGGTGGGCTCGAACCACCAACATTTCGGTTAACAGCCGAACGCGCTAGCCGATTGCGCCACGGAGGCCTTGCAACAACTTCATTTAAATAATAGATTGAAAAATCAGTCAAAATTCGTTTTAAATGTAAAAAATTCAACAACCTTCATGCAAATCGGAATATACATCTTGTTCAATTTTTACAGATCTCCTTTTCTTGATTAATGCCTAAGTTAATGGATAGATATGAAAAAAAGAGAGAATTCACTGTCCGCCCCCGGGTGGGCTCGAACCACCAACCTTTCGGTTAACAGCCGAACGCGCTAGCCGATTGCGCCACGGAGGCCTTGAAATCGTTTTATTTAAATATAAAATTTAGTAAAAATTCAAACTTCTTTTTAAATGTAAAAAATGCAACAACCTTCATGGAAATTGGAATATACATCTTGTTCAATGTTTACAGATCTCCTTTTCTGGATTAAAGCCTAAGTTAATGGATAGATATGAAAAAAAAGAGAGAATTTACTGTTCGCCCCCGAGTGGGCTCGAACCACCAACCTTTCGGTTAACAGCCGAACGCGCTAGCCGATTGCGCCACGGAGGCCTTGCAACGCTAACATTTAAATAACAACTTGAATAATCAGTAAAAATTCGTTTTAAATGTAAAAAATTCAACAACCTTCATGCAAATTGGGTTGGGTTGATTTACGACGGCCAATTATCAACACGAGGGATATAGGCCCGGGGGGAGTGCCCTCCGTGGGGGTCTTTCTAAGGGAACCTAACCCGTATTTACGCATGGAGAAATCCACGGCTCGAAGAAAACCACGAAAACTCCGAACGATTAGGCCGACGGGCGCGATTGGGATCGAACCCAGCACATCCCGTCTACCAGCTTCGAGAGCAGAACCTCTCAGCCACTGGTGGGGCTTCATGCAAATTGGAATATACATCTTGTTCAATGTTTACAGATCTCCTTTTCTTGATTAAATCCTAAGTTAATGGATAGATATGAAAAAAAAGAGAGAATTCACTGTCCGCCCCCGGCTGGGCTCGAACCACCAACCTTTCGGTTAACAGCCGAACGCGCTAGCCGATTGCACCACGGAGGCCTTGAAGTCATTTTATTTAAATATAAAATTTAGTAAAAATTCAAACTTCTTTTTAAATGTAAAAAATGCAACAACCTTCATGGAAATTGGAATATACATCTTGTTCAATGTTTACAGATCTCCTTTTCTTGATTAAAGCCTAAGTTAATGGATAGATATGAAAAAAAGAGAGAATCTACTGTTCGCCCCCGAGTGGGCTCGAACCACCAACCTTTCTGTTTACAGCCGAACGCGCTAGCCGATTGCGCCACGGAGGCCTTGCAACGATTTCATTTAAATAACAAATTGAATAATCAGTCAAAATTCGTTTTAAATGTAAAAAATTCAACAACCTTCATGCAAATTGGAATATACATCTTGTTCAATGTTTACAGATCTCCTTTTCTTGATTAATGCCTAAGTTAATAGATAGATACGAAAAAAAGAGAGAATTTACTGTTCGCCCCCGGGTGGGCTCGAACCACCAACCTTTCGGTTAACAGCCGAGCGCGCTAGCCGATTGCGCCACGGAGGCCTTGCAACAACTTCATTTAAATAACAAATTGAATAATCAGTCAAAATTCGTTTTAAATGTAAAAAATTCAACAACCTTCATGCAAATTGGGTTGGGTTGATTTACGACGGCCAATTATCAACACGAGGGATATAGGCCCGGGGGAGTGCCCTCCGTGGGGGTCTTTCTAAGGGAACCTAACCCGTATTTACGCATGGAGAAATCTACGGTTCGAAGAAAACCACGAAAACTCCGAACGATTAGGCCGACGGGCGCGATTGGGATCGAACCCAGCACATCCCGTCTACCAGCTTCGAGAGCAGAACCTCTCAGCCACTGGTGGGCCTTCATGCAAATTGGAATATACATCTTGTTCAATGTTTACAGATCTCCTTTTCTTGATTAAAGCCTAAGTTAATGGATAGATATGAAAAAAAAGAGAGAATTCACTGTCCGCCCCCAGCTGGGCTCGAACCACCAACCTTTCGGTTAACAGCCGAACGCGCTAGCCGATTGCACCAAGGAGACCTTGAAGTCATTTTATTTAAATATAAAATTTAGTAAAAATTCAAACTTCTTTTTAAATGTAAAAAATGCAACAACCTTCATGGAAATTGGAATATACATCTTGTTCAATGTTTACAGATCTCCTTTTCTTGATTAAAGCCTAAGTTAATGGATAGATATGAAAAAAAAGAGAGAATTTACTGTTCGCCCCCGGGTGGGCTCGAACCACCAACCTTTCGGTTAACAGCCGAACGCGCTAGCCGATTGCGCCACGGAGGCCTTGAAGTCATTTGATTTAAATATAAAATTTAGTAAAAATTCAAACTTTTTTTAAATGTAAAAAATGCAACAACCTTCATGGAAATTGGAATATACATCTTTTTCAATGTTTACAGATCTCCTTTTCTTGATTAAAGCCTAAGTTAATGGATAGATATGAAAAAAAAGAGGGAATTTACTGTTCGCCCCCGAGTGGGCTCGAACCACCAACCTTTCGGTTAACAGCCGAACACGCTAGCCGATTGCGCCACGGAGGCCTTGCAACGGTTTCATTTAAATAACAACTTGAATAATCAGTCAAAATTCGTTTTAAATGTAAAAAATTCAACAACCTTCATGCAAATTGGAATATACATCTTGTTCAATGTTTACAGATCTCCTTTTCTTGTTTAATGCCTAAGTTAATAGATAGATACGAAAAAAAGAGAGAATTTACTGTTCGCCCCCGGGTGGGCTCGAACCACCAACATTTCGGTTAACAGCCGAATGCGCCACGGTGGCCTTGCAACAACTTCATTTAAATAATAGATTGAAAAATCAGTCAAAATTCGTTTTAAATGTAAAAAATTCAACAACCTTCATGCAAATCGGAATATACATCTTGTTCAATTTTTACAGATCTCCTTTTCTTGATTAAAGCCTAAGTTAATGGATAGATATGAAAAAAAGAGAGAATTTACTGTTCGCCCCCGGCTGGGCTCGAAACACCAACCTTTCTGTTTACAGCCGAACGCGCTAGCCGATTGCGCCACGGAGGCCTTGCAACGATTTCATTTAAATAACAAATTGAATAATCAGTCAAAATTCGTTTTAAATGTAAAAAATTCAACAACCTTCATGCAAATTGGAATATACATCTTGTTCAATTTTTACAGATCTCCTTTTCTTGATTAAAGCCTAAGTTAATGGATAGATATGAAAAAAAAGAGAGAATTTACTGTTCGCCCCCGGCTGGGCTCGAAACACCAACCTTTCTGTTTACCGCCGAACGCGCTAGCCGATTGCGCCACGGAGGCCTTGCAACGATTTCATTTAAATAACAAATTGAATAATCAGTCAAAATTCGTTTTAAATGTAATAAATTCAACAACCTTCATGCAAATTGGAATATACATCTTGTTCAATGTTTACAGATCTCCTTTTCTTGATTAAAGCCTAAGTTAATGGATGATATGAAAAAAAAGAGAGAATTTACTGTTCGCCCACGAGTGGGCTCGAACCCCCAACCTTTCGGTTAACAGCCGAACGCGCTAGCCGATTGCGCCACGGAGGCCTTGCAACGGTATCATTAAAATAACAACTTGAATAATCAGTCAAAATTCGTTTTAAATGTAAAAAATTCAACAACCTTCATGCAAATTGGAATTACATCTTGTTCAATTGTTTACAGATCTCCTTTTCTTGATTAATGCCTAAGTTAATAGATAGATATGAAAAAAAAGAGAGAATTTACTGTTCGCCCCCGGGTGGGCTCGAACCACCAACCTTTCGGTTAACAGCCGAACGCGCTAGCCGATTGCGCCACGGAGGCCTTGCAACGCACTCATTTAAATAACAAGTTGAATAATCAGTCAAAATTCGTTTTAAATGTAAAAAATTCAACAACCTTCATGCAAATTGGAATTACATCTTGTTCAATTGTTTACAGATCTCCTTTTCTTGATTAATGCCTAAGTTAATAGATAGATATGAAAAAAAAGAGAGAATTTACTGTTCGCCCCCGGGTGGGCTCGAACCACCAACATTTCGGTTAACAGCCGAACGCGCTAGCCGATTGCGCCACGGAGGCCTTGAAGTCATTTTATTTAAATATAAAATTTAGTAAAAATTCAAACTTCTTTTTAAATGTAAAAAATGCAACAATCTTCATGGAAATTGGAATATACATCTTGTTCAATTTTTACAGATCTCCTTTTCTTGAAGTGGCTGAGAGGTTGTACTCTCGAAGCTGGTAGACGGGAGGTGCTGGGTTCGATCCCAATCGCGCCCGTCGGCCTAATCGTTCGGAGTTTTCGTGGTTTTCTTCGAGCCGTGGATTTATCCATGCGTAAATACGGATTAGGTTCCCTTAGAAAGACCCCCACGAAGGGCACTCCCCCCGGGCCTATATCCCTAGTGTAGATAATTGGCCGTCAATAATCAACCCAACCCAACCCTTTTCTTGATTAAAGCCTAAGTTAATGGATAGATATGAAAAAAAAGAGAAAATTTACTGTTCGCCCCCGGGTGGGCTCGAACCACCAACCTTTCGGTTAACAGCCGAACGCGCTAGCCGATTGCGCCACGGAGGCCTTGCAACGGTTTCATTTAAATAACAAATTGAATAATCAGTCAAAATTCGTTTTAAATGTAAAAAATTCAACAACCTTCATGCAAATTGGAATTACATCTTGTTCAATTGTTTACAGATCTCCTTTTCTTGATTAAAGCCTAAGTTAATGGATAGATATGAAAACAAGAACGAAAACTCATGCGTCAAGCATAGATTATGTAACACTTTCCAACGCTTCCAAAATAATTTTACGAATCATACTCTTTTATAAGCTAAAAGATAACATCTAAGTAATCCGAATACTTTATTCAGCCCTGTATAGGATCTATAGATTTGTATATATACTACATAGGATGCTAAATTTTAGTTCAGTTAGGAAACACGTAGCACAGTTTAAAATTCTCCGTCTGGAGTTAAATAATACGGAAATGTGTTCCCGAACTTTTGTACTTCCCTGTATAGGATCTACAGAATTTATACACACCACGTAATATACAAAAAGCGATTTAAAATTAAAATCGCATTCAGTAACTTAAAACGCACTTCCAGGAATTATTGTTAACATACAGTAGAGAATTCTTTTGTGTGTCCCTGTAAATGAACGATGACTGCTATACACACAATATTCTGTAGTAAGTCTCTTGTAATGAACCTTATATAAATTTCAATGCGTTTAAAATAGTGAAACATTATTTAAATAAACCGCAGACGATTTTTCTCCATAGACGTAATGTAACGGAATTCTTTTGAGTGTCCCTGTAAAGTAAGTATAAGTGCTATGCACACCCTATTCCATATTAAGCTTCTTCTAATGCACCTTAGTGATATATATAAATTTCAATGCGTTTAAAGTATTGAAACATTATTTAAATAAACCGCAAATGATTTTTCCCCATAGACCGCAATGTAACGGAATTCTTTTGAGTGTCCCTGTAAAAAAACTATAAGTGCTACACACTTCCGTTGAAATAGGGAACATGCTATAGATAACGATTATAACATATAAAATTTGCAGGGCAATCCGAGCATATTTACGGGAGTTAGAGCACGGACAGACGGCAGACGGCCAGACGGCCAGACAAACCGAAGTCATAAACACTTTTCAACTAGGTTGGAAAGTGTTAAAAAAGAGAGAATTTACTGTTCGCCCCCGAGTGGGCTCGAACCACCAACCTTTCGGTTAACAGCCGAACGCGCTAGCCGATTGCGCCACGGAGGCCTTGCAACGGTATCATTAAAATAACAACTTGAATAATCAGTCAAAATTCGTTTTAAATGTAAAAAATTCAACAACCTTCATGCAAATTGGAATATACATCTTGTTCAATTTTTACAGATCTCCTTTTCTTGATTAAAGCCTAAGTTAATGGATAGATATGAAAAAAAAAGAGAGATTTTACTGTTCGCCCCCGAGTGGGCTCGAACCACCAACCTTTCGGTTAACAGCCGAACGCGCTAGCCGATTGCGCCACGGAGGCCTTGCAACGGTATCATTAAAATAACAACTTGAATAATCAGTCAAAATTCGTTTTAAATGTAAAAAATTCAACAAACTTCATGCAAATTGGAATTACATCTTGTTCAATTGTTTACAGATCTCCTTTTCTTGATTAATGCCTAAGTTAATAGATAGATATGAAAAAAAAAGAGAGAATTTACTGTTCGCCCCTGGTGGGCTCGAACAACCAACCTTTCGGTTAACAGCCGAACGCGCTAGCCGATTGCGCCACGGAGGCCTTGCAACGAGTTCATTTAAATAACAAATTGAATAATCAGTCAAAATTCGTTTTAAATGTAAAAAATTCAACAACCTTCATGCAAATTGGAATATACATCTTGTTCAAAGTTTACAGATCTCCTTTTCTTGATTAATGCCTAAGTTAATAGATAGATATGAAAAAAAGAGAGAATTTACTGTTCGCCCCCGGGTGGGCTCGAACCACCAACCTTTCGGTTAACAGCCGAACGCGCTAGCCGATTGCGCCACGGAGGCCTTGCAACGCTATCATTTAAATAACAACTTGAATAATCAGTCAAAATTCGTTTTAAATGTAAAAAATTCAACAACCTTCATGCAAATTGGGTTGGGTTGATTTACGACGGCCAATTATCAACACGAGGGATATAGGCCCGGGGGGAGTGCCCTCCGTGGGGGTCTTTCTAAGGGAACCTAACCCGTATTTACGCATGGAGAAATCCACGGCTCGAAGAAAACCACGAAAACTCCGAACGATTAGGCCGACGGGCGCGATTGGGATCGAACCCAGCACATCCCGTCTACCAGCTTCGAGAGCAGAACCTCTCAGCCACTGGTGGGGCTTCATGCAAATTGGAATATACATCTTGTTCAATGTTTACAGATCTCCTTTTCTTGATTAAAGCCTAAGTTAATGGATAGATATGAAAAAAAAGAGAGAATTCACTGTCCGCCCCCGGCTGGGCTCGAACCACCAACCTTTCGGTTAACAGCCGAACGCGCTAGCCTATTGCACCACGGAGGCCTTGAAGTCATTTTATTTAAATATAAAATTTAGTAAAAATTCAAACTTCTTTTTAAATGTAAAAAATGCAACAACCTTCATGGAAATTGAAATATACATCTTGTTCAATGTTTACAGATATCCTTCTCTTGATTAAAGCCTAAGTTAATGGATAGATATGAAAAAAAAGAGAGAATTTACTGTTCGCCCCCGGGTGGGCTCGAACCACCAACCTTTCGGTTAACAGCCGAACGCGTTAGCCGATTGCGCCACGGAGGCCTTGCAACGGTTTCCTTTAAATAACAAATTGAATAATCAGTCAAAATTCGTTTTAAATGTAAAAAATTCAACAACCTTCATGCAAATTGGAATTACATCTTGTTCAATTGTTTACAGATCTCCTTTTCTTGATTAATGCCTAAGTTAATAGATAGATATGAAAAAAAAGAGAGAATTTACTGTTCGCCCCCGGGTGGGCTCGAACCACCAACATTTCGGTTAACAGCAGAACGCGCTAGCCGATTGCGCCACGGAGGCCTTGCAACAACTTCATTTAAATAATAGATTGAAAAATCAGTCAAAATTCGTTTTAAATGTAAAAAATTCAACAACCTTCATGCAAATTGGAATATACACCTTGTTCAATGTTTACAGATCTCCTTTTCTTGATTAAAGCCTAAGTTAATGGATAGATATGAAAAAAAGAGAGAATTTACTGTTCGCCCCCGGCTGGGCTCGAAACACCAACCTTTCTGTTTACAGCCGAACGCGCTAGCCGATTGCGCCACGGAGGCCTTGCAACGATTTCATTTAAATAACAAATTGAATAATCAGTCAAAATTCGTTTTAAATGTAAAAAATTCAACAACCTTCATGCAAATTGGGTTGGGTTGATTTACGACGGCCAATTATCAACACGAGGGATATAGGCCCGGGGGGAGTGCCCTCCGTGGGGGTCTTTCTAAGGGAACCTAACCCGTATTTACGCATGGAGAAATCCACGGCTCGAAGAAAACCACGAAAACTCCGAACGATTAGGCCGACGGGCGCGATTGGGATCGAACCCAGCACATCCCGTCTACCAGCTTCGAGAGCAGAACCCCTCAGCCACTGGTGGGGCTTCATGCAAATTGGAATATACATCTTGTTCAATGTTTACAGATCTCCTTTTCTTGATTAAAGCCTAAGTTAATGGATAGATATGAAAAAAAAAGAGAGAATTTACTGTTCGCCCCCGAGTGGGCTCGAACCACCAACCTTTCGGTTAACAGCCGAACGCGCTAGCCGATTGCGCCACGGAGGCCTTGCAACGGTATCATTTAAATAACAACTTGAATAATCAGTCAAAATTCGTTTTAAATGTAAAAAATTCAACAACCTTCATGCAAATTGGAATTACATCTTGTTCAATTGTTTACAGATCTCCTTTTCTTGATTAATGCCTAAGTTAATAGATAGATATGAAAAAAAAGAGAGAATTTACTGTTCGCCCCCGGGTGGGCTCGAACCACCAACCTTTCTGTTAACAGCCGAACGCGCTAGCCGATTGCGCCACGGAGGCCTTTAAGTCATTTTATTTAAATATAAAATTTAGTAAAAATTCAAACTTCTTTTTAAATGTAAAAAATGCAACAACCTGAATGGAAATTGGAATATACATCTTGTTCAATGTTTACAGATCTCCTTTTCTTGATTAAAGCCTAAGTTAATGGATAGATATGAAAAAAAAGAGAGAATTTACTGTTCGCCCCCGAGTGGGCTCGAACCACCAACCTTTCGGTTAACAGCCGAACGCGCTAGCCGATTGCGCCACGGAGGCCTTGCAACGATTTCATTTAAATAGCAAATTGAATAATCAGTCAAAATTCGTTTTAAATGTAAAAAATTCAACAACCTTCATGCAAATTGGAATATACATCTTGTTCAATTTTTACAGATCTCCTTTTCTTGATTAATGCCTAAGTTAATGGATAGATATGAAAAAAAGAGAGAATTCACTGTCCGCCCCCGGGTGGGCTCGAACCACCAACCTTTCGGTTAACAGCCGAACGCGCTAGCCGATTGCGCCACGGAGGCCTTGAAATCGTTTTATTTAAATATAAAATTTAGTAAAAATTCAAACTTCTTTTTAAATGTAAAAAATGCAACAACCTTCATGGAAATTGGAATATACATCTTGTTCAATGTTTACAGATCTCCATTTCTTGATTAAAGCCTAAGTTAATGGATAGATATGAAAAAAAAGAGAGAATTTACTGTTCGCCCCCGAGTGGGCTCGAACCACCAACCTTTCGGTTAACAGCCGAACGCGCTAGCCGATCGCGCCACGGAGGCCTTGCAACGCTGTCATTTAAATAACAACTTGAATAATCAGTCAAAATTCGTTTTAAATGTAAAAAATTCAACAACCTTCATGCAAATTGGAATTACATCTTGTTCAATTGTTTACAGATCTCCTTTTCTTGATTAATGCCTAAGTTAATAGATAGATATGAAAAAAAAGAGAGAATTTACTGTTCGCCCCTGGGTGGGCTCGAACCACCAACCTTTCGGTTAACAGCCGAACGCGCTAGCCGATTGCGCCACGGAGGACTTGATGTCATTTTATTTAAATATAAAATTTAGTAAAAATTCAAACTTCTTTTTAAATGTAAAAAATGCAACAACCTGAATGGAAATTGGAATATACATCTTGTTCAATGTTTACAGATCTCCTTTTCTTGATTAAAGCCTAAGTTAATGGATAGATATTAAAAAAAAGAGAGAATTTACTGTTCGCCCCCGAGTGGGCTCGAACCACCAACCTTTCGGTTAACAGCCGAACGCGCTAGCCGATTGCGCCACGGAGGCCTTGCAACGGTTTCATTTAAATAACAAATTGAATAATCAGTCAAAATTCGTTTTAAATGGAAAAAATTCAACAACCTTCATGCAAATTGGAATTACATCTTGTTCAATTGTTTACAGATCTCCTTTTCTTGATTAATGCCTAAGTTAATAGATAGGAAAAAAAAGAGAGAATTTACTGTTCGCCCCCGGGTGGGCTCGAACCACCAACCTTTCGGTTAACAGCCGAGCGCGCTAGCCGATTGCGCCACGGACGCCTTTCAACAACTTCATTTAAATAACAAATTGAATAATCAGTCAAAATTCGTTTTAAATGTAAAAAATTCAACAACCTTCATGCAAATTGGAATATACATGTTGTTCAATTTTTACAGATCTCCTTTTCTTGATTAATGCCTAAGTTAATAGATAGATATGAAAAAAAGAGAGAATTTACTGTTCGCCCCCGAGTGGGCTCGAACCACCAACATTTCGGTTAACAGCCGCACGCGTTAGCCGATTGCGCCACGGAGGCCTTGCAACGGTTTCCTTTAAATAACAAATTGAATAATCAGTCAAAATTCGTTTTAAATGTAAAAAATTCAACAACCTTCATGCAAATTGGGTTGGGTTGATTTACGACGGCCAATTATCAACACGAGGGATATAGGCCCGGGGGGAGTGCCCTCCGTGGGGGTCTTTCTAAGGGAACCTAACCCGTATTTACGCATGGAGAAATCCACGGCTCGAAGAAAACCACGAAAACTCCGAACGATTAGGCCGACGGGCGCGATTGGGATCGAACCCAGCACATCCCGTCTACCAGCTTCGAGAGCAGAACCTCTCAGCCACTGGTGGGGTTTCATGCAAATTGGAATATACATCTTGTTCAATGTTTACAGATCTCCTTTTCTTGATTAAAGCCTAAGTTAATGGATAGATATGAAAAAAAAGAGAGAATTCACTGTCCGCCCCCGGCTGGGCTCGAACCACCAACCTTTCGGTTAACAGCCGAACGCGCTAGCCGATTGCACCTCGGAGGCCTTGAAGTCATTTTATTTAAATATAAAATTTAGTAAAAATTCAAACTTCTTTTTAAATGTAAAAAATGCAACAACCTTCATGGAAATTGGAATATACATCTTGTTCAATGTTTACAGATCTCCTTTTCTTGATTAAAGCCTAAGTTAATGGATAGATATGAAAAAAAGAGGGAATTTACTGTTCGCCCCCGAGTGGGCTCGAACCACCAACCTTTCGGTTAACAGCCGAACACGCTAGCCGATTGCGCCACGGAGGCCTTGCAACGGTTTCATTTAAATAACAAATTGAATAATCAGTCAAAATCCGTTTTAAATGTAAGAAATTCAACAACCTTCATGCAAATTGGAATTACATCTTGTTCAATTGTTTACAGATCTCCTTTTCTTGATTAATGCCTAAGTTAATAGATAGATATGAAAAAAAGAGAGAATTTACTGTTTGCCCCCGAGTGGGCTCGAACCACCAACCTTTCGGTTAACAGCCGAACGCACTAGCCGATTGCGCCACGGAGGCCTTGAAGTCATTTTATTTAAATATAAAATTTAGTAAAAATTCAAACTTCTTTTTAAATGTAAAAAATGCAACAACCTTCATGGAAATTGGAATATACATCTTGTTCAATGTTTACAGATCTCCTTTTCTTGATTAAAGCCTAAGTTAATGGATAGATATGAAAAAAAAGAGAGAATCTACTGTTCGCCCCCGAGTGGGCTCGAACCACCAACCTTCCTGTTTACAGCCGAACGCGCTAGCCGATTGCGCCACGGAGGCCTTGTAACGATTTCATTTAAATAACAAATTGAATAATCAGTCAAAATTCGTTTTAAATGTAAAAAATTCAACAACCTTCATGCAAATTGGGTTGGGTTGATTTACGACGGCCAATTATCAACACGAGGGATATAGGCCCGGGGGGAGTGCCCTCCGTGGGGGTCTTTCTAAGGGAACCTAACCCGTATTTACGCATGGAGAAATCCACGGCTCGAAGAAAACCACGAAAACTCCGAACGATTAGGCCGACGGGCGCGATTGGGATCGAACCCAGCACATCCCGTCTACCAGCTTCGAGAGCAGAACCTCTCAGCCACTGGTGGGGTTTCATGCAAATTGGAATATACATCTTGTTCAATGTTTACAGATCTCCTTTTCTTGATTAAAGCCTAAGTTAATGGATAGATATGAAAAAAAAGAGAGAATTCACTGTCCGCCCCCGGCTGGGCTCGAACCACCAACCTTTCGGTTAACAGCCGAACGCGCTAGCCGATTGCACCTCGGAGGCCTTGAAGTCATTTTATTTAAATATAAAATTTAGTAAAAATTCAAACTTCTTTTTAAATGTAAAAAATGCAACAACCTTCATGGAAATTGGAATATACATCTTGTTCAATGTTTACAGATCTCCTTTTCTTGATTAAAGCCTAAGTTAATGGATAGATATGAAAAAAAGAGGGAATTTACTGTTCGCCCCCGAGTGGGCTCGAACCACTAACCTTTCGGTTAACAGCCGAACACGCTAGCCGATTGCGCCACGGAGGCCTTGCAACGGTTTCATTTAAATAACAAATTGAATAATCAGTCAAAATCCGTTTTAAATGTAAGAAATTCAACAACCTTCATGCAAATTGGAATTACATCTTGTTCAATTGTTTACAGATCTCCTTTTCTTGATTAATGCCTAAGTTAATAGATAGATATGAAAAAAAGAGAGAATTTACTGTTTGCCCCCGAGTGGGCTCGAACCACCAACCTTTCGGTTAACAGCCGAACGCACTAGCCGATTGCGCCACGGAGGCCTTGAAGTCATTTTATTTAAATATAAAATTTAGTAAAAATTCAAACTTCTTTTTAAATGTAAAAAATGCAACAACCTTCATGGAAATTGGAATATACATCTTGTTCAATGTTTACAGATCTCCTTTTCTTGATTAAAGCCTAAGTTAATGGATAGATATGAAAAAAAAGAGAGAATCTACTGTTCGCCCCCGAGTGGGCTCGAACCACCAACCTTCCTGTTTACAGCCGAACGCGCTAGCCGATTGCGCCACGGAGGCCTTGCAACGATTTCATTTAAATAACAAATTGAATAATCAGTCAAAATTCGTTTTAAATGTAAAAAATTCAACAACCTTCATGCAAATTGGGTTGGGTTGATTTACGACGGCCAATTATCAACACGAGGGATATAGGCTCGGGGGGAGTGCCCTCCGTGGGGGTCTTTCTAAGGGAACCTAACCCGTATTTACGCATGGAGAAATCCACGGCTCGAAGAAAACCACGAAAACTCCGAACGATTAGGCCGACGGGCGCGATTGGGATCGAACCCAGCACATCCCGTCTACCAGCTTCGAGAGCAGAACCTCTCAGCCACTGGTGGGGCTTCATGCAAATTGGAATATACATCTTGTTCAATGTTTACAGATCTCCTTTTCTTGATTAAAGCCTAAGTTAATGGATAGATATGAAAAAAAAGAGAGAATTCACTGTCCGCCCCCAGCTGGGCTCGAACCACCAACCTTTCGGTTAACAGCCGAACGCGCTAGCCGATTGCGCCACTGAGTCCTTGAAGTCATTTTATTTAAATATAAAATTTAGTAAAAATTCAAACTTCTTTTTAAATGTAAAAAATGCAACAACCTTCATGGAAATTGGAATATACATCTTGTTCAATGTTTACAGATCTCCTTTTCTTGATTAAAGCCTAAGTTAATGGATAGATATGAAAAAAAAGAGAGAATTTACTGTTCGCCCCCGAGTGGGCTCGAACCACCAAGCTTTCGGTTAACAGGCGAACGCGCTAGCCGATTGCGCCACGGAGGCCTTGCAACGGTTTCATTTAAATAACAACTTGAATAATCAGTCAAAATTCGTTTTAAATGTAAAAAATTCAACAACCTTCATGCAAATTGGAATTACATCTTGTCCAATTGTTTACAGATCTCCTTTTCTTGATTAATGCCTAAGTTAATAGATAGATATGAAAAAAAAAGAGAGAATTTACTGTTCGCCCCCGGGTGGGCTCGAACCACCAACCTTTCGGTTAACAGCCGAACGCGCTAGCCGATTGCGCCACGGAGGCCTTGAAGTCATTTTATTTAAATATAAAATTTAGTAAAAATTCAAACTTTTTTTAAATGTAAAAAATGCAACAACCTTCATGGAAATTGGAATATACATCTTGTTCAATGTTTACAGATCTCCTTTTCTTGATTAAAGCCTAAGTTAATGGATAGATATGAAAAAAAGAGGGAATTTACTGTTCGCCCCCGAGTGGGCTCGAACCACCAACCTTTCGGTTAACAGCCGAACATGCTAGCCGATTGCGCCACGGAGGCCTTGCAACGGTTTCATTTAAATAACAAATTGAATAATCAGTCAAAATCCGTTTTAAATGTAAGAAATTCAACAACCTTCATGCAAATTGGATTTACATCTTGTTCAATTGTTTACAGATCTCCTTTTCTTGATTAATGCCTAAGTTAATAGATAGATATGAAAAAAAAGAGAGAATTTACTGTTCGCCCCCTGGTGGGCTCTAACCACCAACCTTTCGGTTAACAGCCGAACGCGCTAGCCGATTGCGCCACGGAGGCCTTGCAACAACTTCATTTAAATAACAAATTGAAAAATCAGTCAAAATTCGTTTTAAATGTAAAAAATTCAACAACCTTCATGCAAATTGGAATATACATCTTGTTCAATTTTTACAGATCTCCTTTTCTTGATTAAAGCCTAAGTTAATGGATAGATATGAAAAAAAGAGAGAATTTACTGTTCGCCTCCGGCTGGGCTCGAAACACCAACCTTTCTGTTTACAGCCGAACGCGCTAGCCGATTGCGCCACGGAGGCCTTGCAACGATTTCATTTAAATAACAAATTGAATAATCAGTCAAAATTCGTTTTAAATGTAAAAAATTCAACAACCTTCATGCAAATTGGAATATACATCTTTGTTCAATGTTTACAGATCTCCTTTTCTTGATTAATGCCTAAGTTAATAGATAGATACGAAAAAAAGAGAGAATTTACTGTTCGCCCCTGGGTGGGCTCGAACCACCAACCTTTCGGTTAACAGCCGAGCGCGCTAGCCGATTGCGCCACGGAGGCCTTGCAACAACTTCATTTAAATAACAAATTGAATAATCAGTCAAAATTCGTTTTAAATGTAAAAAATTCAACAACCTTCATGCAAATTGGGTTGGGTTGATTTACGACGGCCAATTATCAACACGAGGGATATAGGCCCGGGGGGAGTGCCCTCCGTGGGGGTCTTTCTAAGGGAACCTAACCCGTATTTACGCATGGAGAAATCCACGGCTCGAAGAAAACCACGAAAACTCCGAACGATTAGGCCGACGGGCGCGATTGGGATCGAACCCAGCACATCCCGTCTACCAGCTTCGAGAGCAGAACCTCTCAGCCACTGGTGGGGCTTCATGCAAATTGGAATATACATCTTGTTCAATGTTTACAGATCTCCTTTTCTTGATTAAAGCCTAAGTTAATGGATAGATATGAAAAAAAAGAGAGAATTCACTGTCCGCCCCCAGCTGGGCTCGAACCACCAACCTTTCGGTTAACAGCCGAACGCGCTAGCCGATTGCACCACGGAGGCCTTGAAGTCATTTTATTTAAATATAAAATTTAGTAAAAATTCAAACTTCTTTTTAAATGTAAAAAATGCAACAACCTTCATGGAAATTGGAATATACATCTTGTTCAATGTTTACAGATCTCCTTTTCTTGATTAAAGCCTAAGTTAATGGATAGATATGAAAAAAAAGAGGGAATTTACTGTTCGCCCCCGAGTGGGCTCGAACCACCAACCTTTCGGTTAACAGCCGAACGCGCTAGCCGATTGCGCCACGGAGGCCTTGAAGTCATTTTATTTAAATATAAAATTTAGTAAAAATTCAAACTTCTTTTTAAATGTAAAAAATGCAACAACCTTCATGGAAATTGCAATATACATCTTGTTCAATGTTTACAGATCTCCTTTTCTTGATTAAAGCCTAAGTTAATGGATAGATATGAAAAAAAAGAGAGAATTTACTGTTTGCCCCCGAGTGGGCTCGAACCACCAACCTTTCGGTTAACAGACGAACGCGCCAGCCGATTGCGCCACGGAGGCCTTGAAGTCATTTTATTTAAATATAAAATTTAGTAAAAATTCAAACTTCTTTTTAAATGTAAAAAATGCAACAACCTTCATGGAAATTGGAATATACATCTTGTTCAATGTTTACAGATCTCCTTTTCTTGATTAAAGCCTAAGTTAATGGATAGATATGAAAAAAAAAGAGAGAATTTACTGTTCGCCCCCGAGTGGGCTCGAACCACCAATCTTTCGGTTAACAGCCGAACGCGCTAGCCGATTGCGCCACGGAGGCCTTGCAACGGGTCCATTTAAATAACAAATTGAATAATCAGTCAAAATTCGTTTTAAATGTAAAAAATTCAACAACCTTCATGCAAATTGGAATATACATCTTGTTCAATGTTTACAGATCTCCTTTTCTTGATTAATGCCTAAGTTAATAGATAGATACGAAAAAAAGAGAGAATTTACTGTTCGCCCCCGGGTGGGCTCGAACCACCAACCTTTCGGTTAACAGCCGAGCGCGCTAGCCGATTGCGCCACGGAGGCCTTGCAACAACTTCATTTAAATAACAAATTGAATAATCAGTCAAAATTCGTTTTAAATGTAAAAAATTCAACAACCTTCATGCAAATTGGAATATACATCTTGTTCAATGTTTACAGATCTCCTTTTCTTGATTAATGCCTAAGTTAATAGATAGATATGAAAAAAAGAGAGAATTTACTGTTCGCCCTCGAGTGGGCTCGAACCACCAACATTTCGGTTAACAGCCGCATGCGTTAGCCGATTGCGCCACGGAGGCCTTGCAACGGTTTCCTTTAAATAACAAATTGAATAATCAGTCAAAATTCGTTTTAAATGTAAAAAATTCAACAACCTTCATGCAAATTGGGTTGGGTTGATTTACGACGGCCAATTATCAACACGAGGGATATAGGCCCGGGGGGAGTGCCCTCCGTGGGGGTCTTTCTAAGGGAACCTAACCCGTATTTACGCATGGAGAAATCCACGGCTCGAAGAAAACCACGAAAACTCCGAACGATTAGGGCGACGGGCGCGATTGGGATCGAACCCAGCACATCCCGTCTACCAGCTTCGAGAGCAGAACCTCTCAGCCACTGGTGTGGCTTCATGCAAATTGGAATATACATCTTGTTCAATGTTTACAGATCTCCTTTTCTTGATTAAAGCCTAAGTTAATGGATAGATATGAAAAAAAAGAGAGAATTCACTGTCCGCCCCCGGCTGGGCTCGAACCACCAACCTTTCGGTTAACAGCCGAACGCGCTAGCCGATTGCACCACGGAGGCCTTGAAGTCATTTTATTTAAATATAAAATTTAGTAAAAATTCAAACTTCTTTTTAAATGTAAAAAATGCAACAACCTTCATGGAAATTGGAATATACATCTTGTTCAATGTTTACAGATCTCCTTTTCTTGATTAAAGCCTAAGTTAATGGATAGATATGAAAAAAAAGAGAGAATTCACTGTCCGCCCCCGGCTGGGCTCGAACCACCAACCTTTCGGTTAACAGCCGAACGCGCTAGCCGATTGCACCACGGAGGCCTTGAAGTCATTTTATTTAAATATAAAATTTAGTAAAAATTCAAACTTCTTTTTAAATGTAAAAAATACAACAACCTTCATGGAAATTGGAATATACATCTTGTCCAATGTTTACAGATCTCCTTTTCTTGATTAAAGCCTAAGTTAATGGATAGATATGAAAAGAAAGAGAGAATTTACTGTTCGCCCCCGAGTGGGCTCGAACCACCCACCTTTCGGTTAACAGCCGAACACGCTAGCCGATTTCGCCACGGAGGCTTTGCAACGGTTTCATTTAAATAACAAATTGAATAATCAGTCAAAATCCGTTTTAAATGTAAGAAATTCAACAACCTTCATGCAAATTGGAATATACATCTTGTTCAATGTTTACAGATCTCCTTTTCTTGATTAAAGCCTAATTTAATGGATAGATATGAAAAAAAAGAGAGAATTTACTGTTCGCACCCGGCTGGGCTCGAAACACCAACCTTTCTGTTTACAGCCGAACTGCGCTAGCCGATTGCGCCACGGAGGCCTTGCAACGATTTCATTTAAATAACAAATTGAATAATCAGTCAAAATTCGTTTTAAATGTAAAAAATTCAACAACCTTCATGCTAATTGGAATATACATCTTGTTCAATGTTTACAGATCTCCTTTTCTTGATTAAAGCCTAAGTTAATGGATAGATATGAAAAAAAAGAGAGAATTTACTGTTCGCCCCCGGCTGGGCTCGAAACACCAACCTTTCTGTTTACAGCCGAACGCGTTAGCCGATTGCGCCACGGAGGCCTTGAAAACATTTTATTTAAATATAAAATTTAGTAAAAATTCAAACCTCTTTTTAAATGTCAAAAATGCAACAACCTTCATGCAAATTGGAATATACATCTTGTTCAATTTTTACAGATCTCCTTTTCTTGATTAAAGCTTAAGTTAATGGATAGATATGAAAAAAAAGAGAGAATTTACTGTTCGCCCCCGGCTGGGCTCGAACCACCAACCTTTCGGTTAACAGCCGAACGCGCTAGCCGATTGCGCCACGGAGGCCTTGCAACGGTTTCATTTAAATAACAAATTGAATAATCAGTCAAAATTCGTTTTAAATGTAAAAAATTCAACAACCTTCATGCAAATTGGAATATACATCTTGTTCAATGTTTACAGATCTACTTTTCTTGATTAAAGCCTAAGTTAGTAGATAGATATGAAAAAAAGACAGAATTTGCGGTTCGCCCCCGGGTGGGCTCGAACCACCAACCTTTCGGTTAACAGCCGAACGCGCTAGCCGATTGCGCCACGGAGGCCTTGGTGTCATTTTATTTAAATATAAAATTTAGTAAAAATTCAAACTTCTTTTTAAATGTAAAAAATGCAACAACCTTCATTGAAATTGACATCTTGTTCAATTTTTACAGATCTCCTTTTCTTGATTAATGCCTAAGTTAATAGATAGATATGAAAAAAAGAGAGAATTTACTGTTCGCCCCTGCGAGGGCTCGAACCACCAACCTTTCGGTTAACAGCCGAACGCGCTAGCCGATTGCGCCACGGAGGCCTTGAAGTCATTTTATTTAAATATAAAATTTAGTAAAAATTCAAACTTCTTTTTAAATGTAAAAAATGCAACAACCTTCATGGAAATTGGAATATACATCTTGTTCAATGTTTACAGATCTCCTTTTCTTGATTAAAGCCTAAGTTAATGGATAGATATGAAAAAAAAGAGAGAATTTACTGTTCGCCCCCGAGTGGGCTCGAACCACCAACCTTTCGGTTAACAGCCGAACGCGCTAGCCGATTGCGCCACGGAGGCCTTGCAACGATTTCATTTAAATAACAAATTGAATAATCAGTCAAAATTCGTTTTAAATGTAAAAAATTCAACAACCTTCATGCTAATTGGAATATACATCTTGTTCAATGTTTACAGATCTCCTTTTCTTGATTAATGCCTAAGTTAATAGATAGATATGAAAAAAAGAGAGAATTTACTGTCCGCCCCCGGGTGGGCTCGAACCACCAACCTTTCGGTTAACAACCGAACGCGCTAGCCGATTGCGCCACGGAGGCCTTGAAGTCATTTTATTTAAATATAAAATTTAGTAAAAATTCAAACTTCTTTTTAAATGTAAAAAATGCAACAACCTTCATGGAAATTGCAATATACATCTTGTTCAATGTTTACAGATCTCCTTTTCTTGATTAAAGCCTAAGTTAATGGATAGATATGAAAAAAAAAGAGAGAATTTACTGTTTGCCCCCGAGTGGGCTCGAACCACCAACCTTTCGGTTAACAGCCGAACGCGCTAGCCGATTGCGCCACGGAGGCCTTGAAGTCATTTTATTTAAATATAAAATTTAGTAAAAATTCAAACTTCTTTTTAAATGTAAAAAATGCAACAACCTTCATGGAAATTGGAATATACATCTTGTTCAATGTTTACAGATCTCCTTTTCTTGATTAAAGCCTAAGTTAATGGATAGATATGAAAAAAAAAGAGAGAATTTACTGTTCGCCCCCGAGTGGGCTCGAACCACCAACCTTTCGGTTAACAGCCGAACGCGCTAGCCGATTGCGCCACGGAGGCCTTGCAACGGTTCCATTTAAATAACAAATTGAATAATCAGTCAAAATTCGTTTTAAATGTAAAAAATTCAACAACCTTCATGCAAATTGGAATTACATCTTGTTCAATTGTTTACAGATCTCCTTTTCTTGATTAATGCCTAAGTTAATAGATAGATATGAAAAAAAAGAGAGAATTTACTGTTCGCCCCCGGGTGGCCTCGAACCACCAACCTTTCGGTTAACAGCCGAACGCGCTAGCCGATTGCGCCACGGAGGCCTTGCAACAACTTCATTTAAATAACAAATTGAAAAATCAGTCAAAATTCGTTTTAAATGTAAAAAATTCAACAACCTTCATGCAAATTGGAATATACATCTTGTTCAATTTTTACAGATCTCCTTTTCTTGATTAAAGCCTAAGTTAATGGATAGATATGAAAAAAAGAGAGAATTTACTGTTCGCCTCCGGCTGGGCTCGAAACACCAACCTTTCTGTTTACAGCCGAACGCGCTAGCCGATTGCGCCACGGAGGCCTTGCAACGATTTCATTTAAATAACAAATTGAATAATCAGTCAAAATTCGTTTTAAATGTAAAAAATTCAACAACCTTCATGCAAATTGGAATATACATCTTGTTCAATGTTTACAGATCTCCTTTTCTTGATTAATGCCTAAGTTAATAGATAGATACGAAAAAAAGAGAGAATTTACTGTTCGCCCTCGGGTGGGCTCAAACCACCAACCTTTCGGTTAACAGCCGAGCGCGCTAGCCGATTGCGCCACGGAGGCCTTGCAACAACTTCATTTAAATAACAAATTGAATAATCAGTCAAAATTCGTTTTAAATGTAAAAAATTCAACAACCTACATGCAAATTGGAATATACATCTTGTTCAATGTTTACAGATCTCCTTTTCTTGATTAAAGCCTAAGTTAATGGATAGATATGAAAAAAAGAGAGAATTTACTGTTCGCCCCCGGCTGGGCTCGAAACACCAACCTTTCGGTTAACAGCCGAACGCGCTAGCCGATTGCGCCACGGAGGCCTTGCAACAACTTCATTTAAATAACAAATTGAATAATCAGTCAAAATTCGTTTTAAATGTAAAAAATTCAACAACCTTCATGCAAATTGGAATATACATCTTGTTCAATTTTTACAGATCTCCTTTTCTTGACTAAAGCCTAAGTTAATGGATAGATATGAAAAAAAAGAGAGAATTTACTGTTCGCCCCCGGCTGGGCTCGAAACACCAAACTTTCTGTTTACATCCGAACGCGCTAGCCGATTGCGCCACGGAGGCCTTGCAACGATTTCATTTAAATAACAAATTGAATAATCAGTCAAAATTCGTTTTAAATGTAAAAAATTCAACAACCTTCATGCAAATTGGGTTGGTTGGGTTGATTATTGACGGCCAATTATCTACACTAGGGATATAGGCCCGGGGGGAGTGTCCTTCGTGGGGGTCTTTCTAAGGGAACCTAACCCGTATTTACGCATGGATAAATCCACGGCTCGAAGAAAACCACGAAAACTCCGAACGATTAGGCCGACGGGCGCGATTGGGATCGAACCCAGCACCTCCCGTCTACCAGCTTCGAGAGCACAACCTCTCAGCCACTGGTGGGGCTTCATGCAAATTGGAATATACATCTTGTTCAATTTTTACAGATCTCCTTTTCTTGATTAATGCCTAAGTTAATAGATAGATATGAAAAAAAGAGAGAATTTACTGTTCGCCCCCGGGTGGGCTCGAACCACCAACCTTTCGGTTAACAGCCGAACGCGCTAGCCGATTGCGCCACGGAGGCCTTGCAGTCATTTTATTTAAATATAAAATTTAGTAAAAATTCAAACTTTTTTTGTAAATGTAAAAAATGCAACAACCTTCATGGAAATTGGAATATACATCTTGTTCAATGTTTACAGATCTCCTTTTCTTGATTAATGCCTAAGTTAATGGATAGATATGAAAAAAGAGAGAATTCACTGTCCGCCCCCGGGTGGGCTCGAACCACCAACCTTTCGGTTAACAGCCGATTGCGCCACGGAGGCCTTGCAGTCATTTTATTTAAATATAAAATTTAGTAAAAATTCAAACTTCTTTTTAAATGTAAAAAATGCAACAACCTTCATGCAAATTGGAATATACCTCTTGTTCAATGTTTACAGATCTCCTTTTCCTCATTAAAGCCTAAGTTAATGGATATATGAAAAAAAAGATAGAATTTACTGCTCGCCACCGGGTGGGCTCGAACCACCAACCTTTCGGTTAACAGCCGAACGCGCTAGCCGATTGCGCCACGGAGGCCTTGAAGTCATTTTATTTAAATATAAAATTTAGTAAAAATTCAAACTTCTTTTTAAATGTAAAAAATGCAACAACCTTCATGCAAATTGGAATATACCTCTTGTTCAATGTTTACAGATCTCCTTTTCCTCATTAAAGCCTAAGTTAATGTATATATGAAAAAAAAGATAGAATTTACTGCTCGCCACCGGGTGGGCTCGAACCACCAACCTTTCGGTTATTAGCCAAACGCGCTAGCCGATTGCGCCACGGAGACCTTGCAACGATTTCATTTAAATAACAAATTGAATAATCAGTCAAAATTCGTTTTAAATGTAAAAAATTCAACAACCTTCATGCAAATTGGAATATACATCTTGTTCAATTTTTACAGATCTCCTTTTCTTGATTAATGCCTAAGTTAATAGATAGATATGAAAAAAAGAGAGAATTTAATGTTCGCCCCCGGGTGGGCTCGAACCACCAAACTTTCGGTTAACAGCCGATTGCGCCACGGAGGCCTTGCAGTCATTTTATTTAAATATAAAATTTAGTAAAAATTCAAACTTCTTTTTAAATGTAAAAAATGCAACAACCTTCATGCAAATTGGAATATACCTCTTGTTCAATGTTTACAGATCTCCTTTTCCTCATTAAAGCCTAAGTTAATGGATATATATGAAAAAAAAGATAGAATTTACTGCTCGCCCACGGGTGGGCTCGAACAACCAACCTTTCGGTTAACAGCCGAACGCGCTAGCCGATTGCGCCACGAAGGCCTTGCCGTCATTTTATTTAAATATAAAATTTAGTAAAAATTCAAACTTCTTTTTAAATGTAAAAAATGCAACAACCTTCATGCAAATTGGAATATACCTCTTGTTCAATGTTTACAGATCTCCTTTTCTTGATTAATGCCTAAGTTAATAGATAGATATGAAAAAAAGAGAGAATTTACTGTTCGCCCCCGGGTGGGCTCGAACCACCAACCTTTCGGTTAACAGCCGAACGCGCTAGCCGATTGCGCCACGGGGGCCTTGCAACGACTTCATTTAAATAACAAATTGAATAATCAGTCAAAATTCGTTTTAAATGTAAAAAATTCAACAACCTTCATGCAAATTGGAATATACATCTTGTTCAATTTTTACAGATCTCCTTTTCTTGATTAATGCCTAAGTTAATAGATAGATATGAAAAAAAGAGAGAATTTACTGTTCGCCCCCGGGTGGGCTCGAACCACCAACCTTTCGGTTAACAGCCGATTGCGCCACGGAGGCCTTGCAGTCATTTTATTTAAATATAAAATTTAGTAAAAATTCAAACTTCTTTTTAAATGTAAAAAATGCAACAACCTTCATGCAAATTGGAATATACCTCTTGTTCAATGTTTACAGATCTCCTTTTCCTGATTAAAGCCTAAGTTAATGGATAGATATGAAAAAAAAGATAGAATTTACTGCTCGTCCCCGGGTGGGCTCGAACCACCAACCTTTCGGTTAACAGCCGAACGCGCTAGCCGATTGCGCCACGGAGGTCTGGTAACGACTTCATTTATATAACAAATTGAATAATCAGTCAAAATTCGTTTTAAATGTAAAAAATTCAACAACCTTCATGCAAATTGGAATATACATCTTGTTCAATTTTTACAGATCTCCTTTCCTTGATTAATGCCTAAGTTAATAGATAGATATGAAAAAAAGAGAGAATTTACTGTTCGCCCACGGGTGGGCTCGAACCACCAACCTTTCGGTTAACAGCCGATTGCGCCACGAAAGCCTTGCAGTCATTTTATTTAAATATAAAATTTAGTAAATATTCAAACTTCTATTTAAATGTAAAAAATGCAACAACCTTCATGGAAATTGGAATATACCTCTTGTTCAATGTTTACAGATCTCCTTTTCTTGATTAAAGCCTAAGTTAATGGATTGATATGAAAAAAAAGAGAGAATTTACTATTCGCCCCCGGGTGGGCTCGAACCACCAACCTTTCGGTTAACAGCCGAACGCACTAGCCGATTGCGCCACGCAGGACTTGCAACGACTTCATTTAAATAACAAATTGAATAATCAGTCAAAATTCGTTTTAAATGTAAAAAATTCAACAACCTTCATGCAAATTGGAATATACATCTTGTTCAATTTTTACAGATCGCCTTTTCTTGATTAATGCCTAAGTTAATAGACAGATATGAAAAAAAGAGAGAATTTACTGTTCGCCCCCGGGTGGGCTCGAACCACCAACCTTTCGGTTAACAGCCGATTGCGCCACGGAGGCCTTGCAGTCATTTTATTTAAATATAAAATTTAGTAAAAATTCAAACTTATTTTTAAATGTAAAAAATGCAACAACATTCATGCAAATTGGAATATACCTCTTGTTCAATGTTTACAGATCTCCTTTTCTTGATTAAAGCATAAGTTAATAGATAGATATGAAAAAAAAGAGAGAATTTACTGTTCGCATCCGTGTGGGCTCGAACCACCAACCTTACGGTTAAGAGACGAACGCGATAGCCGATTACGCCACGGAGGCCTTGCAATTATTTTATTTAAATATAAAATTTACTAAAAATTCAAACCTCTTTTTAAATGTAAGAAATTCAACAATCTTCATGCAAATTGGGTTGTGTTGGGTCGATTTTTGACGGCCAATTATCTACACTAGGGTTGGGTTGGGTTGATTATTGACGGCCAATTATCTACACTAGGGATATAGGCCCGGGGGGGAGTGCCCTTCGTGGGGGTCTTTCTAAGGGAACCTAATCCGTATTTACGCATGAATAAATCCACGGCTCGAAGAAAACCACGAAAACTCCGAACGATCAGGCGGACGGTGCGAATGGGATCGAACCCAGCACCTCCCGTCTACCAGCTTCGAGCGCAGAAAATCTCAGCCACTGGTGGGGCCCCATGCAAATTGGGTTGGGTTGGGCCGATTGCGCCACGGAGGACTTGGTGACATTTTTTTTAAATAAAAAATTTAGTAAAAATTCATACCTCTTTTTAAATGTAAAATATCTTCATGCAAATTGGAATACACCTCTTGTTCAATGTTTACAGATCTTCTTTTCTTGCTTAATGCCTAAGTTAACAGATAGATATGAAAAAAGAGATAATTTACTGTTCGCCCCCGGGTGGGCTCGAATCACCAACCTTTCGGTTAACAAACGAACGCAATAGCCGATTGCGCCACGGAAGCCGTGCAACGATTTCATTTAAATAAAAAATTAAATAATCAGTCAAACTTCTTTTTAAATGTAAAAAATTCAACAACCTTCATGCAAATTGGAATATACATCTTGTTCAATTTTTACAGATCACCTTTTCTTGATTAAAGCTTAAGTTAATGGATAGATATGAAAAAAAAGAGAGAATTTACTGTTCGCCCCCGGCTGGGCTCGAACCACCAACCTTTCGGTTAACAGCCGAACGCGCTAGCCGATTGCGCCACGGAGGCCTTGCAACGGTTTCATTTAAATAACAAATTGAATAATCAGTCAAAATTCGTTTTAAATGTAAAAAATTCAACAACCTTCATGCAAATTGGAATATACATCTTGTTCAATGTTTACAGATCTACTTTTCTTGGTTAAAGCCTAAGTTAGTAGATAGATATGAAAAAAAGAGAGAATTTACGGTTCGCCCCCGGGTGGGCTCGAACCACCAACCTTTCGGTTAACAGCCGAACGCGCTAGCCGATTGCGCCACGGTGGCCTTGGTGTCATTTTATTTAAATATAAAATTTAGTAAAAATTCAAACTTCTTTTTAAATGTAAAAAATGCAACAACCTTCATTGAAATTGACATCTTGTTCAATTGGAATATACATCTAATTTGGAATATACATTCAATTGGAATATACATCTTGTTCAATGTTTACAGATCTCCTTTTCTTGATTAATGCCTAAGTTAATAGATAGATATGAAAAAAAGAGAGAATTTACTGTCCGCCCCCGGGTGGGCTCGAACCACCAACCTTTCGGTTAACAGCCGAACACGCTAGCCGATTGCGCCACGGAGGCCTTGCAACGATTTCATTTAAATAACAAATTGAATAATCAGTCAAAATTCGTTTTAAATGTAAAAAATTCAACAACCTTCATGCAAATTGGAATATACATCTTGTTCAATTTTTACAGATCTCCTTTTCTTGATTAATGCCTAAGTTAATAGATAGATATGAAAAAAAGAGAGAATTTACTGTTCGCCCCCGGGTGGGCTCGAACCACCAACCTTTCGGTTAACAGCCGAACGCGCTAGCCGATTGCGCCACGGAGGCCTTGCAGTCATTTTATTTAAATATAAAATTTAGTAAAAATTCAAACTTTTTTTGTAAATGTAAAAAATGCAACAACCTTCATGGAAATTGGAATATACATCTTGTTCAATGTTTACAGATCTCCTTTTCTTGATTAATGCCTAAGTTAATGGATAGATATGAAAAAAGAGAGAATTCACTGTCCGCCCCCGGGTGGGCTCGAACCACCAACCTTTCGGTTAACAGCCGATTGCGCCACGGAGGCCTTGCAGTCATTTTATTTAAATATAAAATTTAGTAAAAATTCAAACTTTTTTTTTAAATGTAAAAAATGCAACAACCTTCATGCAAATTGGAATATACCTCTTGTTCAATGTTTACAGATCTCCTTTTCCTCATTAAAGCCTAAGTTAATGGATATATGAAAAAAAAGATAGAATTTACTGCTCGCCACCGGG
This sequence comes from Maratus michaelseni, assembly GCA_963931845.1. Classification (NCBI taxonomy): domain Eukaryota; kingdom Metazoa; phylum Arthropoda; class Arachnida; order Araneae; family Salticidae; genus Maratus; species Maratus michaelseni. The sequence goes on from OZ007586.1 coordinate 228,484,587, forward strand.
TGGGCTCGAACCACCAACCTTTCGGTTATTAGCCAAACGCGCTAGCCGATTGCGCCACGGAGACCTTGCAACGATTTCATTTAAATAACAAATTGAATAATCAGTCAAAATTCGTTTTAAATGTAAAAAATTCAACAACCTTCATGCAAATTGGAATATACATCTTGTTCAATTTTTACAGATCTCCTTTTCCTCATTAAAGCCTAAGTTAATGGATATATATGAAAAAAAAGATAGAATTTACTGCTCGCCCACGGGTGGGCTCGAACAACCAACCTTTCGGTTAACAGCCGAACGCGCTAGCCGATTGCGCCACGAAGGCCTTGCCGTCATTTTATTTAAATATAAAATTTAGTAAAAATTCAAACTTCTTTTTAAATGTAAAAAATGCAACAACCTTCATGCAAATTGGAATATACCTCTTGTTCAATGTTTACAGATCTCCTTTTCTTGATTAATGCCTAAGTTAATAGATAGATATGAAAAAAAGAGAGAATTTACTGTTCGCCCCCGGGTGGGCTCGAACCACCAACCTTTCGGTTAACAGCCGAACGCGCTAGCCGATTGCGCCACGGGGGCCTTGCAACGACTTCATTTAAATAACAAATTGAATAATCAGTCAAAATTCGTTTTAAATGTAAAAAATTCAACAACCTTCATGCAAATTGGAATATACATCTTGTTCAATTTTTACAGATCTCCTTTTCTTGATTAATGCCTAAGTTAATAGATAGATATGAAAAAAAGAGAGAATTTACTGTTCGCCCCCGGGTGGGCTCGAACCACCAACCTTTCGGTTAACAGCCGATTGCGCCACGGAGGCCTTGCAGTCATTTTATTTAAATATAAAATTTAGTAAAAATTCAAACTTCTTTTTAAATGTAAAAAATGCAACAACCTTCATGCAAATTGGAATATACCTCTTGTTCAATGTTTACAGATCTCCTTTTCCTGATTAAAGCCTAAGTTAATGGATAGATATGAAAAAAAAGATAGAATTTACTGCTCGTCCCCGGGTGGGCTCGAACCACCAACCTTTCGGTTAACAGCCGAACGCGCTAGCCGATTGCGCCACGGAGGTCTTGTAACGACTTCATTTATATAACAAATTGAATAATCAGTCAAAATTCGTTTTAAATGTAAAAAATTCAACAACCTTCATGCAAATTGGGTTGGGTTGGGTTGATTATTGACGGCCAATTATCTACACTTGGGATATAGGCCCGGGGGGAGTGCCCTTCGTGGGGGTCTTTCTAAGGGAACCTAACCCGTATTTACGCATGGATAAATCCACGGCTCGAAGAAAACCACGAAAACTCCGAACGATTAGGCCGACGGGCGCGATTGGGATCGAACCCAGCACCTCCCGTCTACCAGCTTCGAGAGCACAACCTCTCAGCCACTTCATGCAAATTGGAATATACATCTTGTTCAATTTTTACAGATCTCCTTTCCTTGATTAATGCCTAAGTTAATAGATAGATATGAAAAAAAGAGAGAATTTACTGTTCGCCCACGGGTGGGCTCGAACCACCAACCTTTCGGTTAACAGCCGATTGCGCCACGAAAGCCTTGCAGTCATTTTATTTAAATATAAAATTTAGTAAATATTCAAACTTCTATTTAAATGTAAAAAATGCAACAACCTTCATGGAAATTGGAATATACCTCTTGTTCAATGTTTACAGATCTCCTTTTCTTGATTAAAGCCTAAGTTAATGGATTGATATGAAAAAAAAGAGAGAATTTACTATTCGCCCCCGGGTGGGCTCGAACCACCAACCTTTCGGTTAACAGCCGAACGCACTAGCCGATTGCGCCACGCAGGACTTGCAACGACTTCATTTAAATAACAAATTGAATAATCAGTCAAAATTCGTTTTAAATGTAAAAAATTCAACAACCTTCATGCAAATTGGAATATACATCTTGTTCAATTTTTACAGATCGCCTTTTCTTGATTAATGCCTAAGTTAATAGATAGATATGAAAAAAAGAGAGAATTTACTGTTCGCCCCCGGGTGGGCTCGAACCACCAACCTTTCGGTTAACAGCCGATTGCGCCACGGAGGCCTTGCAGTCATTTTATTTAAATATAAAATTTAGTAAAAATTCAAACTTATTTTTAAATGTAAAAAATGCAACAACATTCATGCAAATTGGAATATACCTCTTGTTCAATGTTTACAGATCTCCTTTTCTTGATTAAAGCATAAGTTAATAGATAGATATGAAAAAAAAGAGAGAATTTACTGTTCGCATCCGTGTGGGCTCGAACCACCAACCTTACGGTTAAGAGACGAACGCGATAGCCGATTACGCCACGGAGGCCTTGCAATTATTTTATTTAAATATAAAATTTACTAAAAATTCAAACCTCTTTTTAAATGTAAGAAATTCAACAATCTTCATGCAAATTGGGTTGTGTTGGGTCGATTTTTGACGGCCAATTATCTACACTAGGGTTGGGTTGGGTTGATTATTGACGGCCAATTATCTACACTAGGGATATAGGCCCGGGGGGGAGTGCCCTTCGTGGGGGTCTTTCTAAGGGAACCTAATCCGTATTTACGCATGGATAAATCCACGGCTCGAAGAAAACCACGAAAACTCCGAACGATCAGGCGGACGGTGCGAATGGGATCGAACCCAGCACCTCCCGTCTACCAGCTTCGAGCGCAGAAAATCTCAGCCACTGGTGGGGCCCCATGCAAATTGGGTTGGGTTGGGCCGATTGCGCCACGGAGGACTTGGTGACATTTTTTTTAAATAAAAAATTTAGTAAAAATTCATACCTCTTTTTAAATGTAAAATATCTTCATGCAAATTGGAATACACCTCTTGTTCAATGTTTACAGATCTTCTTTTCTTGCTTAATGCCTAAGTTAACAGATAGATATGAAAAAAGAGATAATTTACTGTTCGCCCCCGGGTGGGCTCGAATCACCAACCTTTCGGTTAACAAACGAACGCAATAGCCGATTGCGCCACGGAAGCCGTGCAACGATTTCATTTAAATAAAAAATTAAATAATCAGTCAAACTTCTTTTTAAATGTAAAAAATTCAACAACCTTCATGCAAATTGGAATATACATCTTGTTCAATTTTTACAGATCACCTTTTCTTGATTAAAGCTTAAGTTAATGGATAGATATGAAAAAAAAGAGAGAATTTACTGTTCGCCCCCGGCTGGGCTCGAACCACCAACCTTTCGGTTAACAGCCGAACGCGCTAGCCGATTGCGCCACGGAGGCCTTGCAACGGTTTCATTTAAATAACAAATTGAATAATCAGTCAAAATTCGTTTTAAATGTAAAAAATTCAACAACCTTCATGCAAATTGGAATATACATCTTGTTCAATGTTTACAGATCTACTTTTCTTGGTTAAAGCCTAAGTTAGTAGATAGATATGAAAAAAAGAGAGAATTTACGGTTCGCCCCCGGGTGGGCTCGAACCACCAACCTTTCGGTTAACAGCCGAACGCGCTAGCCGATTGCGCCACGGTGGCCTTGGTGTCATTTTATTTAAATATAAAATTTAGTAAAAATTCAAACTTCTTTTTAAATGTAAAAAATGCAACAACCTTCATTGAAATTGACATCTTGTTCAATTGGAATATACATCTAATTTGGAATATACATTCAATTGGAATATACATCTTGTTCAATGTTTACAGATCTCCTTTTCTTGATTAATGCCTAAGTTAATAGATAGATATGAAAAAAAGAGAGAATTTACTGTCCGCCCCCGGGTGGGCTCGAACCACCAACCTTTCGGTTAACAGCCGAACACGCTAGCCAATTGCGCCACGGAGGCCTTGTAACGACGTCATTTATATAACAAATTGAATAATCAGTCAAAAGTCGTTTTAAATGTAAAAAATTCAACAACCTACATGCAAATTGGAACATACATCTTGTTCAATGTTTACAGATCTCCTTTTCTTGATTAAAGCCTAAGTTAATGGATAGATATGAAAAAAACAGAGAATTCACTGTCCGCCCCCGGGTGGGCTCGAACCACCAACCTTTCGGTTAACAGCCGAACACGCTAGCCAATTGCGCCACGGAGGCCTTGTAACGACCTCATTTATATAACAAATTGAATAATCAGTCAAAATTCGTTTTAAATGTAAAAAATTCAACAACCTTCATGCAAATTGGAATATACGTCTTGTTCAATTTTTACAGATCTCCTTTTCTTGATTAAAGAATAAGTTAATGGATAGATATGAAAAAAAAGAGAGAATTTACTGTTCGCCCCCGAGTGGGCTCGAACCACCAACCTTTCGGTTAACAGCCGAACGCGCTAGCCGATTGCGCCACGGAGGCCTTGCTGTCATTTTATTTAAATATAAAATTTAGTAAAAATTCAAACCTCTTTTTAAATGTAAAAAATGCAACAACCTTCATGCAAATTGGAATATACATCTTGTTCAATGTTTGCAGATATCCTTTTCTTGATTAAAGCCTAAGTTAATGGATAGATATGAAAAAAACAGAGAATTCACTGTCCGCCCCCGGGTGGGCTCGAACCACCAACCTTTCGTTTAACAGCCGAACACGCTAGCCAATTGCGCCACGGAGGCCTTGTAACGACTTCATTTATATAACAAATTGAATAATCAGTCAAAATTCGTTTTAAATGTAAAAAATTCAACAACCTACATGCAAATTGGAATATACATCTTGTTCAATGTTTACAGATCTCCTTTTCTTGATTAAAGCCTAAGTTAATGGATAGATATGAAAAAAAGAGAGAATTTACTGTTCGCCACCGGCTGGGCTCGAAACACCAACCTTTCGGTTAACAGCCGAACGCGCTAGCCGATTGCGCCACGGAGGCCTTGCAACAACTTCATTTAAATAACAAATTGAATAATCAGTCAAAATTCGTTTTAAATGTAAAAAAATCAACAACCTTCATGCAAATTGGAATATACATCTTGTTCAATTTTTAAAGATCTCCTTTTCTTGATTAAAGAATAAGTTAATGGATAGATATGAAAAAAAAGAGAGAATTTACTGTTCGCCCCCGGCTGGGCTCGAAACACCAACCTTTCTGTTTACAGCCGAACGCGTTAGCCGATTGCGCCACGGAGGCCTTGAAGTCATTTTATTTAAATATAAAATTTAGTAAAAATTCAAACCTCTTTTTAAATGTAAAAAATGCAACAACCTTCATGCAAATTGGAATATACATCTTGTTCAATTTTTACAGATCTCCTTTTCTTGACTAAAGCCTAAGTTAATGGATAGATATGAAAAAAAAGAGAGAATTTACTGTTCGCCCCCGGCTGGGCTCGAAACACCAAACTTTCTGTTTACATCCGAACGCGCTAGCCGATTGCGCCACGGAGGCCTTGCAACGATTTCATTTAAATAACAAATTGAATAATCAGTCAAAATTCGTTTTAAATGTAAAAAATTCAACAACCTTCATGCAAATTGGAATATACATCTTGTTCAATGTTTACAGATCTACTTTTCTTGATTAAAGCCTAAGTTAGTAGATAGATATGAAAAAAAAGAGAGAATTTACTGTTCGCCCCCGAGTGGGCTCGAACCACCAACCTTTCGGTTAACAGCCGAACGCGCTAGCCGATTGCGCCACGGAGGCCTTGCTGTCATTTTATTTAAATATAAAATTTAGTAAAAATTCAAACTTCTTTTTAAATGTAAAAAATGCAACAACCTTCATGCAAATTGGAATATACCTCTTGTTCAATGTTTACAGATCTCCTTTTCTTGATTAATGCCTAAGTTAATAGATAGATATGAAAAAAAGAGAGAATTTACTGTTCGCCCCCGGGTGGGCTCGAACCACCAACCTTTCGGTTAACAGCCGAACGCGCTAGCCGATTGCGCCACGGAGGTCTTGTAACGACTTCATTTATATAACAAATTGAATAATCAGTCAAAATTCGTTTTAAATGTAAAAAATTCAACAACCTTCATGCAAATTGGAATATACATCTTGTTCAATTTTTACAGATCTCCTTTCCTTGATTAATGCCTAAGTTAATAGATAGATATGAAAAAAAGAGAGAATTTACTGTTCGCCCACGGGTGGGCTCGAACCACCAACCTTTCGGTTAACAGCCGATTGCGCCACGAAAGCCTTGCAGTCATTTTATTTAAATATAAAATTTAGTAAATATTCAAACTTCTATTTAAATGTAAAAAATGCAACAACCTTCATGGAAATTGGAATATACCTCTTGTTCAATGTTTACAGATCTCCTTTTCTTGATTAAAGCCTAAGTTAATGGATTGATATGAAAAAAAAGAGAGAATTTACTATTCGCCCCCGGGTGGGCTCGAACCACCAACCTTTCGGTTAACAGCCGAACGCACTAGCCGATTGCGCCACGCAGGACTTGCAACGACTTCATTTAAATAACAAATTGAATAATCAGTCAAAATTCGTTTTAAATGTAAAAAATTCAACAACCTTCATGCAAATTGGAATATACATCTTGTTCAATTTTTACAGATCGCCTTTTCTTGATTAATGCCTAAGTTAATAGATAGATATGAAAAAAAGAGAGAATTTACTGTTCGCCCCCGGGTGGGCTCGAACCACCAACCTTTCGGTTAACAGCCGATTGCGCCACGGAGGCCTTGCAGTCATTTTATTTAAATATAAAATTTAGTAAAAATTCAAACTTATTTTTAAATGTAAAAAATGCAACAACATTCATGCAAATTGGAATATACCTCTTGTTCAATGTTTACAGATCTCCTTTTCTTGATTAAAGCATAAGTTAATAGATAGATATGAAAAAAAAGAGAGAATTTACTGTTCGCATCCGTGTGGGCTCGAACCACCAACCTTACGGTTAAGAGACGAACGCGATAGCCGATTACGCCACGGAGGCCTTGCAATTATTTTATTTAAATATAAAATTTACTAAAAATTCAAACCTCTTTTTAAATGTAAGAAATTCAACAATCTTCATGCAAATTGGGTTGTGTTGGGTCGATTTTTGACGGCCAATTATCTACACTAGGGTTGGGTTGGGTTGATTATTGACGGCCAATTATCTACACTAGGGATATAGGCCCGGGGGTGAGTGCCCTTCGTGGGGGTCTTTCTAAGGGAACCTAATCCGTATTTACGCATGGATAAATCCACGGCTCGAAGAAAACCACGAAAACTCCGAACGATCAGGCGGACGGTGCGAATGGGATCGAACCCAGCACCTCCCGTCTACCAGCTTCGAGCGCAGAAAATCTCAGCCACTGGTGGGGCCCCATGCAAATTGGGTTGGGTTGGGCCGATTGCGCCACGGAGGACTTGGTGACATTTTTTTTAAATAAAAAATTTAGTAAAAATTCATACCTCTTTTTAAATGTAAAATATCTTCATGCAAATTGGAATACACCTCTTGTTCAATGTTTACAGATCTCCTTTTCCTCATTAAAGCCTAAGTTAATGGATATATGAAAAAAAAGATAGAATTTACTGCTCGCCACCGGGTGGGCTCGAACCACCAACCTTTCGGTTATTAGCCAAACGCGCTAGCCGATTGCGCCACGGAGACCTTGCAACGATTTCATTTAAATAACAAATTGAATAATCAGTCAAAATTCGTTTTAAATGTAAAAAATTCAACAACCTTCATGCAAATTGGAATATACATCTTGTTCAATTTTTACAGATCTCCTTTTCTTGATTAATGCCTAAGTTAATAGATAGATATGAAAAAAAGAGAGAATTTAATGTTCGCCCCCGGGTGGGCTCGAACCACCAAACTTTCGGTTAACAGCCGATTGCGCCACGGAGGCCTTGCAGTCATTTTATTTAAATATAAAATTTAGTAAAAATTCAAACTTCTTTTTAAATGTAAAAAATGCAACAACCTTCATGCAAATTGGAATATACCTCTTGTTCAATGTTTACAGATCTCCTTTTCCTCATTAAAGCCTAAGTTAATGGATATATGAAAAAAAAGATAGAATTTACTGCTCGCCACCGGGTGGGCTCGAACCACCAACCTTTCGGTTATTAGCCAAACGCGCTAGCCGATTGCGCCACGGAGACCTTGCAACGATTTCATTTAAATAACAAATTGAATAATCAGTCAAAATTCGTTTTAAATGTAAAAAATTCAACAACCTTCATGCAAATTGGAATATACATCTTGTTCAATTTTTACAGATCTCCTTTTCTTGATTAATGCCTAAGTTAATAGATAGATATGAAAAAAAGAGAGAATTTAATGTTCGCCCCCGGGTGGGCTCGAACCACCAAACTTTCGGTTAACAGCCGATTGCGCCACGGAGGCCTTGCAGTCATTTTATTTAAATATAAAATTTAGTAAAAATTCAAACTTCTTTTTAAATGTAAAAAATGCAACAACCTTCATGCAAATTGGAATATACCTCTTGTTCAATGTTTACAGATCTCCTTTTCCTCATTAAAGCCTAAGTTAATGGATATATATGAAAAAAAAGATAGAATTTACTGCTCGCCCACGGGTGGGCTCGAACAACCAACCTTTCGGTTAACAGCCGAACGCGCTAGCCGATTGCGCCACGAAGGCCTTGCCGTCATTTTATTTAAATATAAAATTTAGTAAAAATTCAAACTTCTTTTTAAATGTAAAAAATGCAACAACCTTCATGCAAATTGGAATATACCTCTTGTTCAATGTTTACAGATCTCCTTTTCTTGATTAATGCCTAAGTTAATAGATAGATATGAAAAAAAGAGAGAATTTACTGTTCGCCCCCGGGTGGGCTCGAACCACCAACCTTTCGGTTAACAGCCGAACGCGCTAGCCGATTGCGCCACGGGGGCCTTGCAACGACTTCATTTAAATAACAAATTGAATAATCAGTCAAAATTCGTTTTAAATGTAAAAAATTCAACAACCTTCATGCAAATTGGAATATACATCTTGTTCAATTTTTACAGATCTCCTTTTCTTGATTAATGCCTAAGTTAATAGATAGATATGAAAAAAAGAGAGAATTTACTGTTCGCCCCCGGGTGGGCTCGAACCACCAACCTTTCGGTTAACAGCCGATTGCGCCACGGAGGCCTTGCAGTCATTTTATTTAAATATAAAATTTAGTAAAAATTCAAACTTCTTTTTAAATGTAAAAAATGCAACAACCTTCATGCAAATTGGAATATACCTCTTGTTCAATGTTTACAGATCTCCTTTTCCTGATTAAAGCCTAAGTTAATGGATAGATATGAAAAAAAAGATAGAATTTACTGCTCGTCCCCGGGTGGGCTCGAACCACCAACCTTTCGGTTAACAGCCGAACGCGCTAGCCGATTGCGCCACGGAGGTCTGGTAACGACTTCATTTATATAACAAATTGAATAATCAGTCAAAATTCGTTTTAAATGTAAAAAATTCAACAACCTTCATGCAAATTGGAATATACATCTTGTTCAATTTTTACAGATCTCCTTTCCTTGATTAATGCCTAAGTTAATAGATAGATATGAAAAAAAGAGAGAATTTACTGTTCGCCCACGGGTGGGCTCGAACCACCAACCTTTCGGTTAACAGCCGATTGCGCCACGAAAGCCTTGCAGTCATTTTATTTAAATATAAAATTTAGTAAATATTCAAACTTCTATTTAAATGTAAAAAATGCAACAACCTTCATGGAAATTGGAATATACCTCTTGTTCAATGTTTACAGATCTCCTTTTCTTGATTAAAGCCTAAGTTAATGGATTGATATGAAAAAAAAGAGAGAATTTACTATTCGCCCCCGGGTGGGCTCGAACCACCAACCTTTCGGTTAACAGCCGAACGCACTAGCCGATTGCGCCACGCAGGACTTGCAACGACTTCATTTAAATAACAAATTGAATAATCAGTCAAAATTCGTTTTAAATGTAAAAAATTCAACAACCTTCATGCAAATTGGAATATACATCTTGTTCAATTTTTACAGATCGCCTTTTCTTGATTAATGCCTAAGTTAATAGACAGATATGAAAAAAAGAGAGAATTTACTGTTCGCCCCCGGGTGGGCTCGAACCACCAACCTTTCGGTTAACAGCCGATTGCGCCACGGAGGCCTTGCAGTCATTTTATTTAAATATAAAATTTAGTAAAAATTCAAACTTATTTTTAAATGTAAAAAATGCAACAACATTCATGCAAATTGGAATATACCTCTTGTTCAATGTTTACAGATCTCCTTTTCTTGATTAAAGCATAAGTTAATAGATAGATATGAAAAAAAAGAGAGAATTTACTGTTCGCATCCGTGTGGGCTCGAACCACCAACCTTACGGTTAAGAGACGAACGCGATAGCCGATTACGCCACGGAGGCCTTGCAATTATTTTATTTAAATATAAAATTTACTAAAAATTCAAACCTCTTTTTAAATGTAAGAAATTCAACAATCTTCATGCAAATTGGGTTGTGTTGGGTCGATTTTTGACGGCCAATTATCTACACTAGGGTTGGGTTGGGTTGATTATTGACGGCCAATTATCTACACTAGGGATATAGGCCCGGGGGGGAGTGCCCTTCGTGGGGGTCTTTCTAAGGGAACCTAATCCGTATTTACGCATGAATAAATCCACGGCTCGAAGAAAACCACGAAAACTCCGAACGATCAGGCGGACGGTGCGAATGGGATCGAACCCAGCACCTCCCGTCTACCAGCTTCGAGCGCAGAAAATCTCAGCCACTGGTGGGGCCCCATGCAAATTGGGTTGGGTTGGGCCGATTGCGCCACGGAGGACTTGGTGACATTTTTTTTAAATAAAAAATTTAGTAAAAATTCATACCTCTTTTTAAATATAAAATATCTTCATGCAAATTGGAATACACCTCTTGTTCAATGTTTACAGATCTTCTTTTCTTGCTTAATGCCTAAGTTAACAGATAGATATGAAAAAAGAGATAATTTACTGTTCGCCCCCGGGTGGGCTCGAATCACCAACCTTTCGGTTAACAAACGAACGCAATAGCCGATTGCGCCACGGAAGCCGTGCAACGATTTCATTTAAATAAAAAATTAAATAATCAGTCAAACTTCTTTTTAAATGTAAAAAATTCAACAACCTTCATGCAAATTGGAATATACATCTTGTTCAATTTTTACAGATCACCTTTTCTTGATTAAAGCTTAAGTTAATGGATAGATATGAAAAAAAAGAGAGAATTTACTGTTCGCCCCCGGCTGGGCTCGAACCACCAACCTTTCGGTTAACAGCCGAACGCGCTAGCCGATTGCGCCACGGAGGCCTTGCAACGGTTTCATTTAAATAACAAATTGAATAATCAGTCAAAATTCGTTTTAAATGTAAAAAATTCAACAACCTTCATGCAAATTGGAATATACATCTTGTTCAATGTTTACAGATCTACTTTTCTTGGTTAAAGCCTAAGTTAGTAGATAGATATGAAAAAAAGAGAGAATTTACGGTTCGCCCCCGGGTGGGCTCGAACCACCAACCTTTCGGTTAACAGCCGAACGCGCTAGCCGATTGCGCCACGGTGGCCTTGGTGTCATTTTATTTAAATATAAAATTTAGTAAAAATTCAAACTTCTTTTTAAATGTAAAAAATGCAACAACCTTCATTGAAATTGACATCTTGTTCAATTGGAATATACATCTAATTTGGAATATACATTCAATTGGAATATACATCTTGTTCAATGTTTACAGATCTCCTTTTCTTGATTAATGCCTAAGTTAATAGATAGATATGAAAAAAAGAGAGAATTTACTGTCCGCCCCCGGGTGGGCTCGAACCACCAACCTTTCGGTTAACAGCCGAACACGCTAGCCGATTGCGCCACGGAGGCCTTGCAACGATTTCATTTAAATAACAAATTGAATAATCAGTCAAAATTCGTTTTAAATGTAAAAAATTCAACAACCTTCATGCAAATTGGAATATACATCTTGTTCAATTTTTACAGATCTCCTTTTCTTGATTAATGCCTAAGTTAATAGATAGATATGAAAAAAAGAGAGAATTTACTGTTCGCCCCCGGGTGGGCTCGAACCACCAACCTTTCGGTTAACAGCCGAACGCGCTAGCCGATTGCGCCACGGAGGCCTTGCAGTCATTTTATTTAAATATAAAATTTAGTAAAAATTCAAACTTTTTTTGTAAATGTAAAAAATGCAACAACCTTCATGGAAATTGGAATATACATCTTGTTCAATGTTTACAGATCTCCTTTTCTTGATTAATGCCTAAGTTAATGGATAGATATGAAAAAAGAGAGAATTCACTGTCCGCCCCCGGGTGGGCTCGAACCACCAACCTTTCGGTTAACAGCCGATTGCGCCACGGAGGCCTTGCAGTCATTTTATTTAAATATAAAATTTAGTAAAAATTCAAACTTTTTTTTTAAATGTAAAAAATGCAACAACCTTCATGCAAATTGGAATATACCTCTTGTTCAATGTTTACAGATCTCCTTTTCCTCATTAAAGCCTAAGTTAATGGATATATGAAAAAAAAGATAGAATTTACTGCTCGCCACCGGGTGGGCTCGAACCACCAACCTTTCGGTTATTAGCCAAACGCGCTAGCCGATTGCGCCACGGAGACCTTGCAACGATTTCATTTAAATAACAAATTGAATAATCAGTCAAAATTCGTTTTAAATGTAAAAAATTCAACAACCTTCATGCAAATTGGAATATACATCTTGTTCAATTTTTACAGATCTCCTTTTCCTCATTAAAGCCTAAGTTAATGGATATATATGAAAAAAAAGATAGAATTTACTGCTCGCCCACGGGTGGGCTCGAACAACCAACCTTTCGGTTAACAGCCGAACGCGCTAGCCGATTGCGCCACGAAGGCCTTGCCGTCATTTTATTTAAATATAAAATTTAGTAAAAATTCAAACTTCTTTTTAAATGTAAAAAATGCAACAACCTTCATGCAAATTGGAATATACCTCTTGTTCAATGTTTACAGATCTCCTTTTCTTGATTAATGCCTAAGTTAATAGATAGATATGAAAAAAAGAGAGAATTTACTGTTCGCCCCCGGGTGGGCTCGAACCACCAACCTTTCGGTTAACAGCCGAACGCGCTAGCCGATTGCGCCACGGGGGCCTTGCAACGACTTCATTTAAATAACAAATTGAATAATCAGTCAAAATTCGTTTTAAATGTAAAAAATTCAACAACCTTCATGCAAATTGGAATATACATCTTGTTCAATTTTTACAGATCTCCTTTTCTTGATTAATGCCTAAGTTAATAGATAGATATGAAAAAAAGAGAGAATTTACTGTTCGCCCCCGGGTGGGCTCGAACCACCAACCTTTCGGTTAACAGCCGATTGCGCCACGGAGGCCTTGCAGTCATTTTATTTAAATATAAAATTTAGTAAAAATTCAAACTTCTTTTTAAATGTAAAAAATGCAACAACCTTCATGCAAATTGGAATATACCTCTTGTTCAATGTTTACAGATCTCCTTTTCCTGATTAAAGCCTAAGTTAATGGATAGATATGAAAAAAAAGATAGAATTTACTGCTCGTCCCCGGGTGGGCTCGAACCACCAACCTTTCGGTTAACAGCCGAACGCGCTAGCCGATTGCGCCACGGAGGTCTTGTAACGACTTCATTTATATAACAAATTGAATAATCAGTCAAAATTCGTTTTAAATGTAAAAAATTCAACAACCTTCATGCAAATTGGGTTGGGTTGGGTTGATTATTGACGGCCAATTATCTACACTTGGGATATAGGCCCGGGGGGAGTGCCCTTCGTGGGGGTCTTTCTAAGGGAACCTAACCCGTATTTACGCATGGATAAATCCACGGCTCGAAGAAAACCACGAAAACTCCGAACGATTAGGCCGACGGGCGCGATTGGGATCGAACCCAGCACCTCCCGTCTACCAGCTTCGAGAGCACAACCTCTCAGCCACTTCATGCAAATTGGAATATACATCTTGTTCAATTTTTACAGATCTCCTTTCCTTGATTAATGCCTAAGTTAATAGATAGATATGAAAAAAAGAGAGAATTTACTGTTCGCCCACGGGTGGGCTCGAACCACCAACCTTTCGGTTAACAGCCGATTGCGCCACGAAAGCCTTGCAGTCATTTTATTTAAATATAAAATTTAGTAAATATTCAAACTTCTATTTAAATGTAAAAAATGCAACAACCTTCATGGAAATTGGAATATACCTCTTGTTCAATGTTTACAGATCTCCTTTTCTTGATTAAAGCCTAAGTTAATGGATTGATATGAAAAAAAAGAGAGAATTTACTATTCGCCCCCGGGTGGGCTCGAACCACCAACCTTTCGGTTAACAGCCGAACGCACTAGCCGATTGCGCCACGCAGGACTTGCAACGACTTCATTTAAATAACAAATTGAATAATCAGTCAAAATTCGTTTTAAATGTAAAAAATTCAACAACCTTCATGCAAATTGGAATATACATCTTGTTCAATTTTTACAGATCGCCTTTTCTTGATTAATGCCTAAGTTAATAGATAGATATGAAAAAAAGAGAGAATTTACTGTTCGCCCCCGGGTGGGCTCGAACCACCAACCTTTCGGTTAACAGCCGATTGCGCCACGGAGGCCTTGCAGTCATTTTATTTAAATATAAAATTTAGTAAAAATTCAAACTTATTTTTAAATGTAAAAAATGCAACAACATTCATGCAAATTGGAATATACCTCTTGTTCAATGTTTACAGATCTCCTTTTCTTGATTAAAGCATAAGTTAATAGATAGATATGAAAAAAAAGAGAGAATTTACTGTTCGCATCCGTGTGGGCTCGAACCACCAACCTTACGGTTAAGAGACGAACGCGATAGCCGATTACGCCACGGAGGCCTTGCAATTATTTTATTTAAATATAAAATTTACTAAAAATTCAAACCTCTTTTTAAATGTAAGAAATTCAACAATCTTCATGCAAATTGGGTTGTGTTGGGTCGATTTTTGACGGCCAATTATCTACACTAGGGTTGGGTTGGGTTGATTATTGACGGCCAATTATCTACACTAGGGATATAGGCCCGGGGGGGAGTGCCCTTCGTGGGGGTCTTTCTAAGGGAACCTAATCCGTATTTACGCATGGATAAATCCACGGCTCGAAGAAAACCACGAAAACTCCGAACGATCAGGCGGACGGTGCGAATGGGATCGAACCCAGCACCTCCCGTCTACCAGCTTCGAGCGCAGAAAATCTCAGCCACTGGTGGGGCCCCATGCAAATTGGGTTGGGTTGGGCCGATTGCGCCACGGAGGACTTGGTGACATTTTTTTTAAATAAAAAATTTAGTAAAAATTCATACCTCTTTTTAAATGTAAAATATCTTCATGCAAATTGGAATACACCTCTTGTTCAATGTTTACAGATCTTCTTTTCTTGCTTAATGCCTAAGTTAACAGATAGATATGAAAAAAGAGATAATTTACTGTTCGCCCCCGGGTGGGCTCGAATCACCAACCTTTCGGTTAACAAACGAACGCAATAGCCGATTGCGCCACGGAAGCCGTGCAACGATTTCATTTAAATAAAAAATTAAATAATCAGTCAAACTTCTTTTTAAATGTAAAAAATTCAACAACCTTCATGCAAATTGGAATATACATCTTGTTCAATTTTTACAGATCACCTTTTCTTGATTAAAGCTTAAGTTAATGGATAGATATGAAAAAAAAGAGAGAATTTACTGTTCGCCCCCGGCTGGGCTCGAACCACCAACCTTTCGGTTAACAGCCGAACGCGCTAGCCGATTGCGCCACGGAGGCCTTGCAACGGTTTCATTTAAATAACAAATTGAATAATCAGTCAAAATTCGTTTTAAATGTAAAAAATTCAACAACCTTCATGCAAATTGGAATATACATCTTGTTCAATGTTTACAGATCTACTTTTCTTGGTTAAAGCCTAAGTTAGTAGATAGATATGAAAAAAAGAGAGAATTTACGGTTCGCCCCCGGGTGGGCTCGAACCACCAACCTTTCGGTTAACAGCCGAACGCGCTAGCCGATTGCGCCACGGTGGCCTTGGTGTCATTTTATTTAAATATAAAATTTAGTAAAAATTCAAACTTCTTTTTAAATGTAAAAAATGCAACAACCTTCATTGAAATTGACATCTTGTTCAATTGGAATATACATCTAATTTGGAATATACATTCAATTGGAATATACATCTTGTTCAATGTTTACAGATCTCCTTTTCTTGATTAATGCCTAAGTTAATAGATAGATATGAAAAAAAGAGAGAATTTACTGTCCGCCCCCGGGTGGGCTCGAACCACCAACCTTTCGGTTAACAGCCGAACACGCTAGCCAATTGCGCCACGGATGCCTTGTAACGACGTCATTTATATAACAAATTGAATAATCAGTCAAAAGTCGTTTTAAATGTAAAAAATTCAACAACCTACATGCAAATTGGAACATACATCTTGTTCAATGTTTACAGATCTCCTTTTCTTGATTAAAGCCTAAGTTAATGGATAGATATGAAAAAAACAGAGAATTCACTGTCCGGCCCCGGGTGGGCTCGAACCACCAACCTTTCGGTTAACAGCCGAACACGCTAGCCAATTGCGCCACGGAGGCCTTGTAACGACCTCATTTATATAACAAATTGAATAATCAGTCAAAATTCGTTTTAAATGTAAAAAATTCAACAACCTTCATGCAAATTGGAATATACGTCTTGTTCAATTTTTACAGATCTCCTTTTCTTGATTAAAGAATAAGTTAATGGATAGATATGAAAAAAAAGAGAGAATTTACTGTTCGCCCCCGAGTGGGCTCGAACCACCAACCTTTCGGTTAACAGCCGAACGCGCTAGCCGATTGCGCCACGGAGGCCTTGCTGTCATTTTATTTAAATATAAAATTTAGTAAAAATTCAAACCTCTTTTTAAATGTAAAAAATGCAACAACCTTCATGCAAATTGGAATATACATCTTGTTCAATGTTTGCAGATATCCTTTTCTTGATTAAAGCCTAAGTTAATGGATAGATATGAAAAAAACAGAGAATTCACTGTCCGCCCCCGGGTGGGCTCGAACCACCAACCTTTCGTTTAACAGCCGAACACGCTAGCCAATTGCGCCACGGAGGCCTTGTAACGACTTCATTTATATAACAAATTGAATAATCAGTCAAAATTCGTTTTAAATGTAAAAAATTCAACAACCTACATGCAAATTGGAATATACATCTTGTTCAATGTTTACAGATCTCCTTTTCTTGATTAAAGCCTAAGTTAATGGATAGATATGAAAAAAAGAGAGAATTTACTGTTCGCCACCGGCTGGGCTCGAAACACCAACCTTTCGGTTAACAGCCGAACGCGCTAGCCGATTGCGCCACGGAGGCCTTGCAACAACTTCATTTAAATAACAAATTGAATAATCAGTCAAAATTCGTTTTAAATGTAAAAAAATCAACAACCTTCATGCAAATTGGAATATACATCTTGTTCAATTTTTAAAGATCTCCTTTTCTTGATTAAAGAATAAGTTAATGGATAGATATGAAAAAAAAGAGAGAATTTACTGTTCGCCCCCGGCTGGGCTCGAAACACCAACCTTTCTGTTTACAGCCGAACGCGTTAGCCGATTGCGCCACGGAGGCCTTGAAGTCATTTTATTTAAATATAAAATTTAGTAAAAATTCAAACCTCTTTTTAAATGTAAAAAATGCAACAACCTTCATGCAAATTGGAATATACATCTTGTTCAATTTTTACAGATCTCCTTTTCTTGACTAAAGCCTAAGTTAATGGATAGATATGAAAAAAAAGAGAGAATTTACTGTTCGCCCCCGGCTGGGCTCGAAACACCAAACTTTCTGTTTACATCCGAACGCGCTAGCCGATTGCGCCACGGAGGCCTTGCAACGATTTCATTTAAATAACAAATTGAATAATCAGTCAAAATTCGTTTTAAATGTAAAAAATTCAACAACCTTCATGCAAATTGGAATATACATCTTGTTCAATGTTTACAGATCTACTTTTCTTGATTAAAGCCTAAGTTAGTAGATAGATATGAAAAAAAAGAGAGAATTTACTGTTCGCCCCCGAGTGGGCTCGAACCACCAACCTTTCGGTTAACAGCCGAACGCGCTAGCCGATTGCGCCACGGAGGCCTTGCTGTCATTTTATTTAAATATAAAATTTAGTAAAAATTCAAACTTCTTTTTAAATGTAAAAAATGCAACAACCTTCATGCAAATTGGAATATACCTCTTGTTCAATGTTTACAGATCTCCTTTTCTTGATTAATGCCTAAGTTAATAGATAGATATGAAAAAAAGAGAGAATTTACTGTTCGCCCCCGGGTGGGCTCGAACCACCAACCTTTCGGTTAACAGCCGAACGCGCTAGCCGATTGCGCCACGGAGGTCTTGTAACGACTTCATTTATATAACAAATTGAATAATCAGTCAAAATTCGTTTTAAATGTAAAAAATTCAACAACCTTCATGCAAATTGGAATATACATCTTGTTCAATTTTTACAGATCTCCTTTCCTTGATTAATGCCTAAGTTAATAGATAGATATGAAAAAAAGAGAGAATTTACTGTTCGCCCACGGGTGGGCTCGAACCACCAACCTTTCGGTTAACAGCCGATTGCGCCACGGAGGCCTTGCAGTCATTTTATTTAAATATAAAATTTAGTAAAAATTCAAACTTATTTTTAAATGTAAAAAATGCAACAACATTCATGCAAATTGGAATATACCTCTTGTTCAATGTTTACAGATCTCCTTTTCTTGATTAAAGCATAAGTTAATAGATAGATATGAAAAAAAAGAGAGAATTTACTGTTCGCATCCGTGTGGGCTCGAACCACCAACCTTACGGTTAAGAGACGAACGCGATAGCCGATTACGCCACGGAGGCCTTGCAATTATTTTATTTAAATATAAAATTTACTAAAAATTCAAACCTCTTTTTAAATGTAAGAAATTCAACAATCTTCATGCAAATTGGGTTGTGTTGGGTCGATTTTTGACGGCCAATTATCTACACTAGGGTTGGGTTGGGTTGATTATTGACGGCCAATTATCTACACTAGGGATATAGGCCCGGGGGGGAGTGCCCTTCGTGGGGGTCTTTCTAAGGGAACCTAATCCGTATTTACGCATGGATAAATCCACGGCTCGAAGAAAACCACGAAAACTCCGAACGATCAGGCGGACGGTGCGAATGGGATCGAACCCAGCACCTCCCGTCTACCAGCTTCGAGCGCAGAAAATCTCAGCCACTGGTGGGGCCCCATGCAAATTGGGTTGGGTTGGGCCGATTGCGCCACGGAGGACTTGGTGACATTTTTTTTAAATAAAAAATTTAGTAAAAATTCATACCTCTTTTTAAATGTAAAATATCTTCATGCAAATTGGAATACACCTCTTGTTCAATGTTTACAGATCTTCTTTTCTTGCTTAATGCCTAAGTTAACAGATAGATATGAAAAAAGAGATAATTTACTGTTCGCCCCCGGGTGGGCTCGAATCACCAACCTTTCGGTTAACAAACGAACGCAATAGCCGATTGCGCCACGGAAGCCGTGCAACGATTTCATTTAAATAAAAAATTAAATAATCAGTCAAACTTCTTTTTAAATGTAAAAAATTCAACAACCTTCATGCAAATTGGAATATACATCTTGTTCAATTTTTACAGATCACCTTTTCTTGATTAAAGCTTAAGTTAATGGATAGATATGAAAAAAAAGAGAGAATTTACTGTTCGCCCCCGGCTGGGCTCGAACCACCAACCTTTCGGTTAACAGCCGAACGCGCTAGCCGATTGCGCCACGGAGGCCTTGCAACGGTTTCATCTAATAACAAATTGAATAATCAGTCAAAATTCGTTTTAAATGTAAAAAATTCAACAACCTTCATGCAAATTGGAATATACATCTTGTTCAATGTTTACAGATCTACTTTTCTTGGTTAAAGCCTAAGTTAGTAGATAGATATGAAAAAAAGAGAGAATTAACTGTTCGCCCCCGGGTGGGCTCGAACCACCAACCTTTCGGTTAACAGCCGATTGCGCCACGGAGGCCTTGCAGTCATTTTATTTAAATATAAAATTTAGTAAAAATTCAAACTTCTTTTTAAATGTAAAAAATGCAACAACCTTCATGGAAATTGGAATTACATCTTGTTCAATTGTTTACAGATCTCCTTTTCTTGATTAATGCCTAAGTTAATAGATAGATATGAAAAAAAGAGAGAATTTACTGCTCGACCCCGGGTGAACTCGAACCACCAAACTGTCGGTTAACAGCCGAACGCGCTAGCCGATTGCGCCACGAAGGCCTTGCCGTCATTTTATTTAAATATAAAATTGAATAATCAGTCAAAATTCGTTTTAAATGTAAAAAATTCAACAACCTTCATGCAAATTGGAATATACATCTTGTTCAATGTTTACAGATCTCCTTTTCTTGATTAAAGCCTAAGTTAATGGATAGATATGAAAAAAAGAGAGAATTTACTGTTCGCCCCCGGCTGGGCTCTAAACACCAACCTTTCTGTTTACAGCCGAACGCGCTAGCCGATTGCGCCACAGAGGCCTTGCAACGATTTCATTTAAATAACAAATTAATTAATCCGTCAAAATTCGTTTTAAATGTAAAAAATTGAACAACCTTCATGCAAATTGGGTTGGTTGGATTGATTATTGACGGCCAATTATCTACACTAGGGATATAGGCCCGGGGGGAGTGCCCTTCGTGGGGGTCTTTCTAAGGGAACCTAACCCGTATTTACGCATGGATAAATCCACGGCTCGAAGAAAACCACGAAAACTCCGAACGATTAGGCCGACGGGCGCGATTGGGATCGAACCCAGCACCTCCCGTCTACCAGCTTCGAGAGCACAACCTCTCAGCCACTGGTGGGGCTTCATGCAAATTGGAATATACATCTTGTTCAATTTTTACAGATCTCCTTTTCTTGATTAATGCCTAAGTTAATAGATAGATTTGAAAAAAAGAGAGAGAATTTACTGTTCGCCCCCGGGTGGGCTCGAACCACCAACCTTTCGGTTAACAGCCGATTGCGCCACGGAGGCCTTGCAGTCATTTTATTTAAATATAAAATTTAGTTAAAAATTCAAACTTCTTTTTAAATGTAAAAAATGCAACAACCTTCATGCAAATTGGGTTGGGTTGATTATTGACGGCCAATTATCGACACTAGGGATATAGGCCCGGGGGGAGTGCCCTTCGTGGGGGTCTTTCTAAGGGAACCAAATTCGTATTTACGCATGGATAAATCCACGGCTCGAAGAAAACCACGAAAACTCCGAACGATTAGGCCGGCGGGCGCGATTGGGATCGAACCCAGCACCTCCCGTCTACCAGCTTCGAGAGCACAACCTCTCAGCCACTGGTGGGGCTCATGCAAATTGGAATATACCTCTTGTTCAATGTTTACAGATCTCCTTTTCCTGATTAAAGCCTAAGTTAATGGATAGATTTGAAAAAAAGAGAGAGAATTTACTGTTCGCCCCCGGGTGGGCTCGAACCACCAACCTTTCGGTTAACAGCCGAACGCGCTAGCCGATTGCGCCACGGAGGCCTTGCAACGATTTCATTTAAATAACAAATTGAATAATCAGTCAAAATTCGTTTTAAATGTAAAAAATTCAACAACCTTCATGCAAATTGGAATATACATCTTGTTCAATTTTTACAGATCTCCTTTTCTTGATTAATGCCTAAGTTAATAGATAGATATGAAAAAAAGAGAGAATTTACTGTTCGCCCCCGGGTGGGCTCGAACCACCAACCTTTCGGTTAACAGCCGAACGCGCTAGCCGATTGCGCCACGGAGGCCTTGCAGTCATTTTATTTAAATATAAAATTTAGTAAAAATTCAAACTTTTTTTGTAAATGTAAAAAATGCAACAACCTTCATGGAAATTGGAATATACATCTTGTTCAATGTTTACAGATCTCCTTTTCTTGATTAATGCCTAAGTTAATGGATAGATATGAAAAAAAGAGAGAATTCACTGTCCGCCCCCGGGTGGGCTCGAACCACCAACCTTTCGGTTAACAGCCGATTGCGCCACGGAGGCCTTGCAGTCATTTTATTTAAATATAAAATTTAGTAAAAATTCAAACTTCTTTTTAAATGTAAAAAATGCAACAACCTTCATGCAAATTGGAATATACCTCTTGTTCAATGTTTACAGATCTCCTTTTCCTCATTAAAGCCTAAGTTAATGGATATATGAAAAAAAAGATAGAATTTACTGCTCGCCACCGGGTGGGCTCGAACCACCAACCTTTCGGTTATTAGCCAAACGCGCTAGCCGATTGCGCCACGGAGACCTTGCAACGATTTCATTTAAATAAAAAATTGAATAATCAGTCAAAATTCGTTTTAAATGTAAAAAATTCAACAACCTTCATGCAAATTGGAATATACATCTTGTTCAATTTTTACAGATCTCCTTTTCTTGATTAATGCCTAAGTTAATAGATAGATATGAAAAAAAGAGAGAATTTAATGTTCGCCCCCGGGTGGGCTCGAACCACCAAACTTTCGGTTAACAGCCGATTGCGCCACGGAGGCCTTGCAGTCATTTTATTTAAATATAAAATTTAGTAAAAATTCAAACTTCTTTTTAAATGTAAAAAATGCAACAACCTTCATGCAAATTGGAATATACCTCTTGTTCAATGTTTACAGATCTCCTTTTCCTCATTAAAGCCTAAGTTAATGGATATATATGAAAAAAAAGATAGAATTTACTGCTCGCCCACGGGTGGGCTCGAACAACCAACCTTTCGGTTAACAGCCGAACGCGCTAGCCGATTGCGCCACGAAGGCCTTGCCGTCATTTTATTTAAATATAAAATTTAGTAAAAATTCAAACTTCTTTTTAAATGTAAAAAATGCAACAACCTTCATGCAAATTGGAATATACCTCTTGTTCAATGTTTACAGATCTCCTTTTCTTGATTAATGCCTAAGTTAATAGATAGATATGAAAAAAAGAGAGAATTTACTGTTCGCCCCCGGGTGGGCTCGAACCACCAACCTTTCGGTTAACAGCCGAACGCGCTAGCCGATTGCGCCACGGAGGCCTTGCAGTCATTTTATTTAAATATAAAATTTAGTAAAAATTCAAACTTCTTTTTAAATGTAAAAAATGCAACAACCTTCATGCAAATTGGAATATACCTCTTGTTCAATGTTTACAAATCTCCTTTTCCTGATTAAAGCCTAAGTTAATGGATAGATATGAAAAAAAAGATAGAATTTACTGCTCGTCCCCGGGTGGGCTCGAACCACCAACCTTTCGGTTAACAGCCGAACGCGCTAGCCGATTGCGCCACGGAGGCCTTGTAACGACTTCATTTATATAACAAATTGAATAATCAGTCAAAATTCGTTTTAAATGTAAAAAATTCAACAACCTTCATGCAAATTGGAATATACATCTTGTTCAATTTTTAGAGATCTCCTTTTCTTGATTAATGCCTAAGTTAATAGATAGATATGAAAAAAAGAGAGAATTTACTGTTCGCCCCCGGGTGGGCTCGAACCACCAACCTTTCGGTTAACAGCCGATTGTGCCACGGAGGGTTGGGTTGGGTTGATTATTGACGGCCAATTATCTACACTAGGGATATAGGCCCGGGGGGAGTGCCCTTCGTGGGGGTCTTTCTAAGGGAACCTAATCCGTATTTACGCATGGATAAATCCACGGCTCGAAGAAAACCACGAAAACTCCGAACGATTAGGCCGACGGGCGCGATTGGGATCGAACCAAGCACCTCCCGTCTACCAGCTTCGAGAGCACAACCTCTCAGCCACTGGTGGGGCTCATGGAAATTGGAATAGGTAAGTTTCAAAATTGAATCATATTTAAGTCATATCGAGCATATTTACTTTTATTATTATTCTTCTATTAATTATTTGTTTCTGATCTTTTTAAAAATTACATATATATTTATGTATTTTATTATTACATTTTCAACTAATTAATAATTTTATATTTATTGTCATTATCAAATCAATAATTTACTTTTAAGTCTAAATTATAACACCAACTTAAAGAGATTACATGCTCTATTGAAATGGCACATTTTGTTTTAAAAAATACAAACATACCCCCCCCCCCCCCTGAATAAGAGTTTTGCTTGAAAGATTTTTATTTAAAAATATACATTCTTACAAAATCGGGAATTATGTATGAATTTTTATGAAGCGTCTGTTCTGTTGGTTTTATCATATTAATTTTATTTTATTTTTTAAATACAAATTAGTTATTTTCTATTACCTCTTTAAAATTACGATACATGGTATATATTTTTTAATTCTTAATTATGAAGGTGAAATCTCAATTTAGTGAACTTAAGAAATATTAACAACACACAGATTCAGAAAATATAAATAAATATTTATCTTTCTAAATAACAAATAATGCTCCAGAATTTAAAACTGAGTTGTGTTTTGCTTTAGTTGTTAAAACTTTCATTTAAGAAACCTATTTTATATTTGGCAAACTTTTTAGTTTAGGATATTTATAAAAGATTATTTTTCGTGCAAATTCTTCAGTAATGTTTAAGCAAGGAAATACTTCTATCCAGATATCAAGAACGATTATATAATCATCTGCAAAAGTCCCATACTGCAAATATGTTTAGTCAGGTAAGGGTAGAATTTTAACTACAATAAGAACATGAATAGTACTGAGCAACCTCCAATTCCTTTTGATGAATGAAGAATGGATATGTATGCTTACTGGACTGCATGCAATACTTGCAAAGAAAAGTAGTTGAAAGCATGGAACTTAGTTCCATGGTTGAAAGGAGAGAAAAGTTCTTCTTCCCAGAATAAGGAGTAAGCTATTTCAAATTTAGCTTTGAGATAACTAAAATAAACAATTGTCGGTACAATAGAAAAAATAATCTTTAAAGCAGTCGACAAATGATTCTATAAAAGACAAAAGTATTGCTTTTAAAGGATTTCCTTGTTTAGAATTTTTACACAATACTTCGTTGACAATCATAACAAAGAATTCAAATTTTATGTAAAGTATCCGTACATTTAGGCATTTTAAATCTCCTGAAATATTAGTTTTGTTAGCTAAAATGAAATTATATTTCAATGAAAAATAGTGCATAATGAAATTTCTATGTATTGAATGTTTTCACACGATTTCAAAAGATCGCTAAATGGAGATTTAATTGTAAATTAGTTTATTTATTACAACAAGAAAAAAAATATTTTTGTTACAGACACAAATTTTATTAACAGTACTTTTTTTCATATTTAACTAGTTACAGATATAGAGTAGAAATGCCCGTACCTTAAAAATTAAGAGCTAAAGAAATATTATTGTCATTTTAAACAGCAGTTTCATGTAGGTAATTGAAAATTAAACGATGTATTTATGTATCTTAGGGTGTTTCTCAAATGATCTGCTCAACAACGCGAAACTTTCTGACACATCTTTTGACCTATTTTTAAACGCAAAGACATAAAATTGGCTGGCCTGACTATTGAATTGATTTGAGATCGAAATGAATTTTCCATTTTTTAATAAATAAATTACTTATCCGGTTATAAGTGATTCATGTTATATGACGACACGTTTTTATCCTTTCTCATGCTGCCCCACCAGTGGCTGAGAGGTTGTGCTCTCGAAGCTGGTAGACGGGAGGTGCTGGGTTCGATCCCAATCGCGCCCGTCGGCCTAATCGTTCGGAGTTTTCGTGGTTTTCTTCGAGCCGTGGATTTTTCCATGCGTAAATACGGATTAGGTTCCCTTAGAAAGACCCCCACGAAGGACACTCCCCCCGGGCCTATATCCCTAGTGTAGATAATTGGCCGTCAATAATCAACCCAACCCTTTCTCATGCTACGGCGTCGGAAATTCAGCTCAAAACCCCGACTTTGACGGTATTTTCTGAAAGATCTTCTGTCTTTACCAAAAAAATGGAAAACATCTTTTGATTACAAAGCTTATAAATAAGAACACCTGCCAATTTCAAGCGTTTCCGAACAAAAATGAACTAAAAAATATGTCATAAAGTAGCCAATTTGAATTTGAGAACAGCCTAGCATGCATAAACTCAGAAAAGCTTTTATAGATATATCGTTTAACAACTTGTAATATGGTAATATCAATATTAGAAATCAAATTGAGTTTTGCTTATTCTAATTCTAAATTTAAAATTATAATATTTCTAATTTTTAAAAAAGTGCATTTTGAATTTGTCTCAATTTTTGGTTCATAAAAACGTCAATTTTTCTCTTACTTTGCAACGACTTCATTTAAATAACAAATTGAATAATCAGTCAAAATTCGTTTTAAATGTAAAAAATTCAACAACCTTCATGCAAATTGGAATATACATCTTGTTCAATTTTTACAGATCTCCTTTCCTTGATTAATGCCTAAGTTAATAGATAGATATGAAAAAAAGAGAGAATTTACTGTTCGCCCACGGGTGGGCTCGAACCACCAACCTTTCGGTTAACAGCCGATTGCGCCACGAAAGCCTTGCAGTCATTTTATTTAAATATAAAATTTAGTAAATATTCAAACTTCTATTTAAATGTAAAAAATGCAACAACCTTCATGGAAATTGGAATATACCTCTTGTTCAATGTTTACAGATCTCCTTTTCTTGATTAAAGCCTAAGTTAATGGATTGATATGAAAAAAAAGAGAGAATTTACTATTCGCCCCCGGGTGGGCTCGAATCACCAACCTTTCGGTTAACAGCCGAACGCACTAGCCGATTGCGCCACGCAGGACTTGCAACGACTTCATTTAAATAACAAATTGAATAATCAGTCAAAATTCGTTTTAAATGTAAAAAATTCAACAACCTTCATGCAAATTGGGTTGGGTTGGGTTGATTATTGACGGCCAATTATCGACACTAGGGATATAGGCCCGGGGGGAGTGCCCTTCGTGGGGGTCTTTCTAAGGGAACCTAATCCGTATTTACGCATGGAGAAAATCCACGGCTCGAAAGAAAACCACGAAAACTCCGAGCGATTAGGCCGACGGGCGCGATTGGGATCGAACCCAGCACCTCCCGTCTACCAGCTTCGAGAGCACAACCTCTCAGCCACTGGTGGGGCTTCATGCAAATTGGAATATACATCTTGTTCAATTTTTACAGATCGCCTTTTCTTGATTAATGCCTAAGTTAATAGATAGATATGAAAAAAAGAGAGAATTTACTGTTCGCCCCCGGGTGGGCTCGAACCACCAACCTTTCGGTTAACAGCCGATTGCGCCACGGAGGCCTTGCAGTCATTTTATTTAAATATAAAATTTAGTAAAAATTCAAACTTATTTTTAAATGTAAAAAATGCAACAACATTCATGCAAATTGGAATATACCTCTTGTTCAATGTTTACAGATCTCCTTTTCTTGATTAAAGCATAAGTTAATAGATAGATATGAAAAAAAAGAGAGAATTTACTGTTCGCATCCGTGTGGGCTCGAACCACCAACCTTACGGTTAAGAGCCGAACGCGATAGCCGATTACGCCACGGAGGCCTTGCAATTATTTTATTTAAATATAAAATTTACTAAAAATTCAAACCTCTTTTTAAATGTAAGAAATTCAACAATCTTCATGCAAATTGGGTTGTGTTGGGTCGATTTTTGACGGCCAATTATCTACACTAGGGTTGGGTTGGGTTGATTATTGACGGCCAATTATCTACACTAGGGATATAGGCCCGGGGGGGAGTGCCCTTCGTGGGGGTCTTTCTAAGGGAACCTAATCCGTATTTACGCATGGATAAATCCACGGCTCGAAGAAAACCACGAAAACTCCGAACGATTAGGCGGACGGTGCGAATGGGATCGAACCCAGCACCTCCCGTCTACCAGCTTCGAGCGCAGAAAATCTCAGCCACTGGTGGGGCCCCATGCAAATTGGGTTGGGTTGGGCCGATTGCGCCACGGAGGACTTGGTGACATTTTTTTTAAATAAAAAATTTAGTAAAAATTCATACCTCTTTTTAAATGTAAAATATCTTCATGCAAATTGGAATACACCTCTTGTTCAATGTTTACAGATCTTCTTTTCTTGCTTAATGCCTAAGTTAACAGATAGATATGAAAAAAGAGATAATTTACTGTTCTCCCCCGGGTGGGCTCGAATCACCAACCTTTCGGTTAACAAACGAACGCAATAGCCGATTGCGCCACGGAAGCCGTGCAACGATTTCATTTAAATAAAAAATTAAATAATCAGTCAAACTTCTTTTTAAATGTAAAAAATTCAACAACCTTCATGCAAATTGGAATATACATCTTGTTCAATTTTTACAGATCTCCTTTTCTTGATTAAAGCTTAAGTTAATGGATAGATATGAAAAAAAAGAGAGAATTTACTGTTCGCCCCCGGCTGGGCTCGAACCACCAACCTTTCGGTTTACAGCCGAACGCGCTAGCCGATTGCCTCACGGAGGCCTTGCAACGGTTTCATTTAAATAACAAATTGAATAATCAGTCAAAATTCGTTTTAAATGTAAAAAATTCAACAACCTTCATGCAAATTGGAATATACATCTTGTTCAATTTTTACAGATCTCCTTTTCTTGATTAAAGAATAAGTTAATGGATAGATATGAAAAAAAAGAGAGAATTTACTGTTCGCCCCCGAGTGGGCTCGAACCACCAACCTTTCGGTTAACAGCCGAACGCGCTAGCCGATTGCGCCACGGAGGCCTTGCTGTCATTTTATTTAAATATAAAATTTAGTAAAAATTCAAACCTCTTTTTAAATGTAAAAAATGCAACAACCTTCATGCAAATTGGAATATACATCTTGTTCAATGTTTGCAGATCTCCTTTTCTTGATTAAAGCCTAAGTTAATGGATAGATATGAAAAAAACAGAGAATTCACTGTCCGCCCCCGGGTGGGCTCGAACCACCAACCTTTCGGTTAACAGCCGAACACGCTAGCCAATTGCGCCACGGAGGCCTTGTAACGACTTCATTTATATAACAAATTGAATAATCAGTCAAAATTCGTTTTAAATGTAAAAAATTCAACAACCTACATGCAAATTGGAATATACATCTTGTTCAATGTTTACAGATCTCCTTTTCTTGATTAAAGCCTAAGTTAATGGATAGATATGAAAAAAAGAGAGAATTTACTGTTCGCCACCGGCTGGGCTCGAAACACCAACCTTTCGGTTAACAGCCGAACGCGCTAGCCGATTGCGCCACGGAGGCCTTGCAACAACTTCATTTAAATAACAAATTGAATAATCAGTCAAAATTCGTTTTAAATGTAAAAAAATCAACAACCTTCATGCAAATTGGAATATACATCTTGTTCAATTTTTAAAGATCTCCTTTTCTTGATTAAAGAATAAGTTAATGGATAGATATGAAAAAAAAGAGAGAATTTACTGTTCGCCCCCGGCTGGGCTCGAAACACCAACCTTTCTGTTTACAGCCGAACGCGTTAGCCGATTGCGCCACGGAGGCCTTGAAGTCATTTTATTTAAATATAAAATTTAGTAAAAATTCAAACCTCTTTTTAAATGTAAAAAATGCAACAACCTTCATGCAAATTGGAATATACATCTTGTTCAATTTTTACAGATCTCCTTTTCTTGACTAAAGCCTAAGTTAATGGATAGATATGAAAAAAAAGAGAGAATTTACTGTTCGCCCCCGGCTGGTCTCGAAACACCAAACTTTCTGTTTACATCCGAACGCGCTAGCCGATTGCGCCACGGAGGCCT
The DNA here is from genome assembly GCA_963931845.1 of Maratus michaelseni. Lineage (NCBI taxonomy): Eukaryota > Metazoa > Arthropoda > Arachnida > Araneae > Salticidae > Maratus > Maratus michaelseni. The sequence goes on from OZ007586.1 coordinate 228,514,332, forward strand.
TGCAACGATTTCATTTAAATAACAAATTGAATAATCAGTCAAAATTCGTTTTAAATGTAAAAAATTCAACAACCTTCATGCAAATTGGAATATACATCTTGTTCAATGTTTACAGATCTCCTTTTCTTGATTAAAGCTTAAGTTAGTAGATAGATATGAAAAAAAAGAGAGAATTTACTGTTCGCCCCCGAGTGGGCTCGAACCACCAACCTTTCGGTTAACAGCCGAACGCGCTAGCCGATTGCGCCACGGAGGCCTTGCTGTCATTTTATTTAAATATAAAATTTAGTAAAAATTCAAACTTCTTTTTAAATGTAAAAAATGCAACAACCTTCATTGAAATTGGAATATACATCTTGTTCAATTTTTACAGATCTCCTTTTCTTGATTAATGCCTAAGTTAATGGATATATATGATAAACAGAGAGAATTAACTGTTCGCCCCCGGGTGGGCTCGAACCACCAACCTTTCGGTTAACAGCCGATTGCGCCACGGAGGCCTTGCAACGATTTCATTTAAATAACAAATTAATTAATCCGTCAAAATTCGTTTTAAATGTAAAAAATTCAACAACCTTCATGCAAATTGGGTTGGTTGGGTTGATTATTGACGGCCAATTATCTACACTAGGGATAGGCCCGGGGGGAGTGCCCTTCGTGGGGGTCTTTCTAAGGGAACCTAAACCGTATTTACGCATGGATAAATCCACGGCTCGAAGAAAACCACGAAAACTCCGAACGATTAGGCCGACGGGCGCGATTGGGATCGAACCCAGCACCTCCCGTCTACCAGCTTCGAGAGCACAACCTCTCAGCCACTGGTGGGGCTTCATGCAAATTGGAATATACATCTTGTTCAATTTTTACAGATCTCCTTTTCTTGATTAATGCCTAAGTTAATAGATAGATTTGAAAAAAAGAGAGAGAATTTACTGTTCGCCCCCGGGTGGGCTCGAACCACCAACCTTTCGGTTAACAGCCGAACGCGCTAGCCGATTGCGCCACGGAGGCCTTGCAACGATTTCATTTAAATAACAAATTGAATAATCAGTCAAAATTCGTTTTAAATGTAAAAAATTCAACAACCTTCATGCAAATTGGAATATACATCTTGTTCAATTTTTACAGATCTCCTTTTCTTGATTAATGCCTAAGTTAATAGATAGATATGAAAAAAAGAGAGAATTTACTGTTCGCCCCCGGGTGGGCTCGAACCACCAACCTTTCGGTTAACAGCCGAACGCGCTAGCCGATTGCGCCACGGAGGCCTTGCAGTCATTTTATTTAAATATAAAATTTAGTAAAAATTCAAACTTTTTTTGTAAATGTAAAAAATGCAACAACCTTCATGGAAATTGGAATATACATCTTGTTCAATGTTTACAGATCTCCTTTTCTTGATTAATGCCTAAGTTAATGGATAGATATGAAAAAAAGAGAGAATTCACTGTCCGCCCCCGGGTGGGCTCGAACCACCAACCTTTCGGTTAACAGCCGATTGCGCCACGGAGGCCTTGCAGTCATTTTATTTAAATATAAAATTTAGTAAAAATTCAAACTTCTTTTTAAATGTAAAAAATGCAACAACCTTCATGCAAATTGAAATATACCTCTTGTTCAATGTTTACAGATCTCCTTTTCCTCATTAAAGCCTAAGTTAATGGATATATGAAAAAAAAGATAGAATTTACTGCTCGCCACCGGGTGGGCTCGAACCACCAACCTTTCGGTTATTAGCCAAACGCGCTAGCCGATTGCGCCACGAAGGCCTTGCCGTCATTTTATTTAAATATAAAATTTAGTAAAAATTCAAACTTCTTTTTAAATGTAAAAAATGCAACAACCTTCATGCAAATTGGAATATACATCTTGTTCAATTTTTACAGATCTCCTTTTCTTGATTAATGCCTAAGTTAATAGATAGATATGAAAAAAAGAGAGAATTTACTGTTCGCCACCGGGTGGGCTCGAACCACCAACCTTTCGGTTAACAGCCGATTGCGCCACGGAGGCCTTGCAGTCATTTTATTTAAATATAAAATTTAGTAAAAATTCAAACTTCTTTTTAAATGTAAAAAATGCAACAACCTTCATGCAAATTGGAATATACCTCTTGTTCAATGTTTACAGATCTCCTTTTCCTGATTAAAGCCTAAGTTAATGGATAGATATGAAAAAAAAGATAGAATTTACTGCTCGTCCCCGGGTGGGCTCGAACCACCAACCTTTCGGTTAACAGCCGAACGCGCTAGCCGATTGCGCCACGGAGGCCTTGTAACGACTTCATTTATATAACAAATTGAATAATCAGTCAAAATTCGTTTTAAATGTAAAAAATTCAACAACCTTCATGCAAATTGGAATATACATCTTGTTCAATTTTTACAGATCTCCTTTTCTTGATTAATGCCTAAGTTAATAGATAGATATGAAAAAAAGAGAGAATTTACTGTTCGCCCCCGGGTGGGCTCGAACCACCAACCTTTCGGTTAACAGCCGATTGCGCCACGGAGGCCTTGCAGTCATTTTATTTAAATATAAAATTTAGTAAAAATTCAAACTTCTTTTTAAATGTAAAAAATGCAACAACCTTCATGCAAATTGGAATATACCTCTTGTTCAATGTTTACAGATCTCCTTTTCCTGATTAAAGCCTAAGTTAATGGATAGATATGAAAAAAAAGATAGAATTTACTGCTCGTCCCCGGGTAGGCTCGAACCACCAACCTTTCGGTTAACAGCCGAACGCGCTAGCCGATTGCGCCACGGAGGCCTTGTAACGACTTCATTTATATAACAAATTGAATAATCAGTCAAAATTCGTTTTAAATGTAAAAAATTCAACAACCTTCATGCAAATTGGAATATACATCTTGTTCAATTTTTACAGATCTCCTTTTCTTGATTAATGCCTAAGTTAATAGATAGATATGAAAAAAAGAGAGAATTTACTGTTCGCCCCCGGGTGGGCTCGAACCACCAACCTTTCGGTTAACAGCCGATTGCGCCACGGAGGCCTTGCAGTCATTTTATTTAAATATAAAATTTAGTAAAAATTCAAACTTCTTTTTAAATGTAAAAAATGCAACAACCTTCATGCAAATTGGAATATACCTCTTGTTCAATGTTTACAGATCTCCTTTTCTTGATTAAAGCCTAAGTTAATGGATAGATATGAAAAAAAAGAGAGAATTTACTGTTCGTCCACGGCTGGGCTCGAAACACCAAACTTACGGTTAACAGCCGAACGCGCTAGCCGATTGCGCCACGGAAGCCGTGCAACGATTTCATTTAAATAAAAAATTAAATAATCAGTCAAACTTCTTTTTAAATGTAAAAAATTCAACAACCTTCATGCAAATTGGAATATACCTCTTGTTGAATGTTTATTGATCTCCTTTTCTTGTTTAATGCCATGGAAAAAAAAGAGAGGAATTACTGTTCGCCTCCCGGTGAGCTAGAACCACCAAACTTTCGGTTAACAGCCGAACGCGATAGCCGATTGCGCCACGGCGGCCTTGAAACGATTTCATTTAAATAACAAATTGAATAATCAGTCAAAATTCGTTTTAAATGTAAAAAATTCAACAACCTTCATGCAAATTGGAATATACATCTTGTTCAATTTTTACAGATCGCCTTTTCTTGATTAATGCCTAAGTTAATAGATAGATATGAAAAAAAGAGAGAATTTACTGTTCGCCCCCGGGTGGGCTCGAACCACCAACCTTTCGGTTAACAAAATAATAGAAAAGTTAGAGTGGTGCTCCACCTAGAAATAACAGAGAAAGTGACTTGCTTAGGGCTTGTTTAAAAAGAAAAATGTCGGACTCAGATGATGATACCAACTTTAAGCTGAAACGTAATCGATATTATCCACTCTCCGACCAATATCCAGATCCAGATCCAGATTCATATCCATATCCAGATCCATATTATAGCACCTTACGAAAGAAAAAACCAAAACCTCTTGACGAACGTTCTTATATCGTAGATTCGGAAACAGACGAGGTCAATGCAAGATTTCTAAAGATCTTCCCTGGTGCTACGCCACTTCCGAGAAGGAAAAAGACATCAGACAAAGAAGTAGCAGACAAAGTAGACAAAGAAAAGGCAAACAAAGAAGACGCAGAAAAAGTAAACAAAGAAGACACATTGAAAAAGTGGTATGAAGCGAGTATCACTGAATTAATGGACGAATATGACAGATTACATAGAAAAAGACAAAAAGGAAGTGCAGAGGATATAAGGAACATGAGGGAAAAGATAGATAAAAGAATCCTGGATTTGGAGGAAACAAAGTCAAGAGAAAGACAAGAAAAATTAGACTGGGAAAAAGCCAAAGCTACTATTGAAGATCTAAGGAGGACAATAGAGCAAAAAGAAAAAGAAATAAAAGAACAATAAGACAAGCAAATATTGGAATTACAAAATAACACATTAGATGAAACTATAGAAGAAGAGAACGAAAATCCAGTTGAAACTATAGAAGCAGACTATTTAGGTAGAATATATCTGTCAACATCCATACAAGTAGTTAAAAAATTAGAAGAACTACTACAAAATTTAAGATGCATAATACAAGAGGAGAAAATAGATAAACAAGAAGAAGCTGAAGAAATAATTACTAACATCAGAGATAATATATACTTGTATCAGCAGAAGTACACAGAGGTAATGGAGGATAGAACAGAGTGGAGAATGGAGAGCAATACATATTCGAATTTCAGTGACGAATTTCAACTTTTTCAGAAAGAATTAGAGGAACAAAATGCAAGCGTAATGGAAAGACTGGAACGGTTTGAAAGAGTTCAACTGGAGCAACGAAACCAAGGAAACAGACAGTGTCTTGATGAGGAAGGAACGTATGCGGGGGCACTGTTGCGGGGACCTGCTTGGAAACCAGCAATTGTAGTAAAGCCAAAGGATCAATCTTACACAGTAAAAGACATGAGAGAGGCACTGACGAAGGAACTGAAAGCAGCAATCCCGGCAAAAGTCAGATGTCGCCAGACAAAGGTTGGAAATTTGGTCATATCCAGTGACAACGAGAAAGATATAGAGGACTTTAAACAGCAACTTGAGAACAATGAAAAATTAACAACAAAAATGAATATTCATAAAATTAAACCAAGGAAACAAAAAATAATTATTTTTGGCGCTCCACACACTGACATCATAGGAGAGGCACCTGACAGCGATCAACAAATTAAGGAGAATATATACTCTGAAACTATTCTGAAGCCAGCGATGCAGAGGGCACTCAAAACAGAAGACCCAGATTATGTTTTAAAAAAGATTCTAAACTCCAATAAAAACATGAACACAATTACTCTAGTTATTGAAATGATGCAGAGTGACTTTGATCAGCTGAAAACAAAACAACTTTACATAGGCTTTCACAGATGCAGAATTCAGAAATATATAGAAACGCCTCGTTGCTATCGTTGCCAAGGCTACGGCCACGTAGCGAGAGATTGTGTGAAAGAAGAAAACTGTGCAAAGTGTGCTGGATCGCACAATACAAGGAATTGTAAATCGGCGAAGATATGTTGCATTAATTGTTTAAATGCGAATAAGGAACACTCCAGCATGGACAAACAACTAGACCTCCAACATTATGCTTATGAAAACAAATGCTTAACCTACAAACAATACCAAAGACAGTGTTTTGCACAGCAAAACAAGTAACACATGAGGCAGTTAAGTGCCTCATGTTGTGGTACGAAGTTCGTAAAATTTTTGCGTTTCAATATCTGTGTTTCAAAGTTTGTGAAATATGTGTTTGTGATTCATGTTATGAAATCGTATTATAACAGACTTCTCATTGTTGTGCTTCAGTATCAGTGATAAGTCCATAGTTTGTGAAATATGTGACACGATGTGAGTGTTTATGTGCTTGTGAACCGAATTTAGTATCAGTGTTCCACTCAAATAACAATGAAATGGTCCATTTGTGAATTGGTCAGAGGGGTATATCAACAAAGGATCTATAGAACTATATCAACATAGACTGACTTTCTCACGACTTGAGCAGCATGACTACATTGTGATGTTAGATTCAGTCTGCCCCTCGGGATTGCACTACAACTCTAAGGCTAACGCCGGGTTTCCCGAGGTGGTCATCCCTGGATAAATCCACGGCTCGAAGAAAACCACGAAAACTCCGAACGATTAGGCCGACGGGCGCGATTGGGATCGAACCCAGCACCTCCCGTCTACCAGCTTCGAGAGCACAACCTCTCAGCCACTGGTGGGGCTTCATGCAAATTGGAATATACATCTTGATCAATGTTTACAGGTCTCCTTTCCTTGTTTACTGCCTAAGTTAATACATAGATATGAAAAAAAAGAGAGAATTTACTGTTTGCCCCCGGGTGGGCTCGAACCACCAACCTTTCGGTTAACAGCCGAACGCGTTAATCGATTGCGCCACGGAGGGCTGGCAGATGTCTTTTTTAAATAAAAAATTTAGTAAAAATTCAAACCTCTTTTTAAATTGAAAAAAATCCAACAATCTTCATGCGAATTGGAATATACCTCTTGTTCAATGTTTACAGACTTCCTTTTCTTGATTTATGCATAAGTTAACAGATAGATATGAAAAAAGAGAGAATTTACTATTCGCCCCGGGAGGACTCGAACTACCAACCTTTCGGTTAGCAGCCTAACGAGAAAGCCGATTGCGCCACGGAGGCCTTGCAACGACTTCATTTAAATAACAAATTGAATAATTAGTCAAAATTCGTTTTAAATGTAAAAAATTCAACAACCTTCATGCAAATAGGAATATACCTCTTGTTCATTGTTCACAGATCTCCTTTTCTTGTTTAATGCCATGGAAAAAAAGAGAGAATTTACTGTTCGCCCCCGTGTGGGCTCGAACAATTCAACCTTTCGGGTAACAGCCGAACGCACTAGCGCCCCACCAGTGGCTGAGAGATTGTACTCTCGAAGCTGGTAGACGGGAGGTGCTGGGTTCGATCCCAATCGCGCCCGTCGACCTAATCGTTCGGAGTTTTCGTGGTTTTCTTCGAACCGTGGATTTATCCATGCGTAAATACGGGTTAGGTTCCCTTAGAAAGACCCCCACGAAGGGCACTCCCCCCGGGCCTATATCCCTAGTGTAGATAATTGGCCGTCAATATTCAACCCAACCCAACCGAACGCACTAGCCGAATGCGCCACGGAGGCCTTAAGGTCGTTTTATTTAAATAAAAAATTTAGTAAAAATTCAAACCTCTTTTAAAATTCAACAATCTTCATGCAAATTGGAACATACCTCTTGTTCAATGTTTTCAGATGTCCTTTTCTTGATTAATGCCTAAGTTAATAGATAGATATGAGAAAAAGAGAGAAATCACTGTTCGCCCCCGTGTGGGCTCGAAAAACTAACCTTTCGGTTAACAGCCGAACGCGCTAGCCGACTGCGCAACGGACGCCTTGCGACGACTTCATTTAAATAACAAATTGAATAATTAGTCAAACTTCTTTTTAAATGTAAAAAATGCAACAACCTTCATGCGAATTGGAATATACCTCTTGTTCTATGTTTACAGATCTCCTTTGCTTGATTACTGCCTAAGTTAATAGATGGATATGAGAAACAGATAGAATTTACTGTTCTCCCCCGGATGGTCTCGAACCAACAACCTTTCGGTTAACAGCCGAACGCGTTAGCCGAACGCGTTAGCCGATTGCGCCACTGAGGCCTTCGAAGTTTTTCTTTAAATAACAAATTGAATAATTAGTCAAAATTCGTTTTAAATGTAAAAAATTCAACAACCTTCATGCAAATTGGAATATACATCTTGTAAAATGTTTCCAGATCTCCTTTCCTTGTTTACTGCCTAAATTAATAGATAGACCTGAAACAAAGAAAAGAATTTCCTGCTCGCCCCGGGTGGGCTCGAACCACCTACCTTTCGGTAATAGCCGAACTCGCTAGTCGATTGCACCACGGAGTACTTGTAACAACTGCATTTTAATAAAAAATTGAATAATCAGTCAAACTTCTTTTAAATGTAAAAAATGCAACAACCTTCATGCAAATTGGAATATACATCTTGTTCAATTTTTACAGATCTCCTTTTCTTGATTAATGCCTAAGTTAATAGATACAGATGAAAAAAAAGAGAGAATTAACTGATCGCCCCCGAGTGGACGCGAACCGCCAACCTTTTGGTTAACAGCCGAACGCGCTAGCCGATTGCGCCACGGAGGCCTTGCAACGATTTTATTTAAATAAAAAATTTAATAATAAGTCAAACTTCTTTTTTAAATGTAAAAAATGCAACAACCTTCATGCAAATTGGGTTGGGTTGATTATTGACGGCCAATTATCTACACTAGGGATATAGGCCCGGAGGGAGTGCCCTTCGTGGTGGTCTTTCTAAGGGAACCTAACCCGTATTTACGCAATGATAAACCCACTGCTCGAAGAAAACCTCGAAAACTCCGAACGATTAGGCCGACGGGCGCGATTGGGATCGAACCCAGCACCTCCCGTCTACCGGCTTCGAAAGCAGAACCCCTCAGCCACTGGTGGGGCTCATGCAAATTGGAATATACCTCTTGTTCAATGTTTACAGATCTACTTTTCTTGATTAATGCCTAAGTTAATACTTAGATATACAAAAAAAGAGAGAATTTACTGTTCGCCTCCGGGTGGGCTCTAGGGTGGAGCGAAATTTTTTTCCCTTCAAATGAAAATTGGACGGGGTGGGAAAGTTGCTCTATCAGATCCTCATTCTGAATATAAAATATCTTTGTAATAATATGAATATTAAATACTGCCCCATGGTCATTGAAAATTGAGAAAAATTGTAAAAGTTCTGCATTTTCCCATTTTCTTGGCAAACATATAAAATGCCCAAATATTATTAATGTTAAATTAATTTTAAAGTATTATTCTTAAATTATTATTATTATATGCTTATATTGAAACTATGTAATTCTTATATCAAATCCAGGTGTCTTATACAGCCCCAATGACTTCAAAATTTTGAAAAATGTATAAAAATTCGGTAATTGCAAAGCATAATCAAAACAACAAAATTGTGTTATATTTTATACTTCGTAAGAATATATTTTTAAAAATTATACTTGAAGATGGAGAATAACAAGAAAAAATTATTTATTATTACAATTTACAAGCATTATAAGCTTAATAAAGGAACCAAGTTCTGAGTATTTGGGGCAACTTTCGTTACAATCTGGAAGGGCATAAAGTGAAGAAATAAAAGTAAAGTATTTTAAGTGAAGAAATAAAAAAAAAAAACTGCAAAAAAATATTGATACCAGTAAGCTTGTTGCAATTGGCTGTGACTGAACTGCAGTTAGCACGGGTTACAAAGAAGGTATCATGCGATTTTTAGAAGAAAAAGAAGGAAAACCACTTCAACGGCTTATTTGCCAAATACATGCCAATGAGCTTATATTGAGCCATTTGCTCTAGCATCTTGACGGTACAACAAATGCGCCTCAAAGTTTTACAGGGTGTATTGGCAAACCTCTAAAAGATTGTGAACTTCTTCCTCTTGTACATTGTACGAGAATAAGCTGTGCTTTGCTAGAAATTACTAATAAAAAGGATTTAAGCACGGATCAACTCTATTTGCTTGAGATATGTGAAGCAATTTCTTCGAGATTGTGTCCTTGAAAAATTGTATAAAAGAAATCTTAGTAAAACTGTGCATTCTAGTGGGCTTACATTGGCAAATAAAATTCTTAGGCTATACGTTTCTTCAAGTGAACCGTCTGAAAATTTGTTAGTTCTGACAAATTTTATACTAAGAGTTTATTCAAATATATGGTTTCAAATTAAAACTAAGCCCTCATGCATTTACGGAGCTAAGCATTTGCATCAACCAGTTATGTTATCATGATATTTACCAAAGGAATTACAAACAATAATAGATCCCGCAATTCAACGAAATGGTTATTTTTGCCATCCAGAAAATATTTTGATTGCTATGTTGGCTGACGATAGGGACTATGTAAGAGTGTTGGCACTACGTAGAATAATAAAATCTCGAAAGTCAAGAAATTCTTTACGTATGTTCAAGTTACCTGAGATCAATTTTGAAGCCAAAGACTAAATCGATTTTAAAAATTGGGCTGAAGAGACCGTGACAGAACCACCATTAACTAAGTAATTAGATCATAATATTCTTACAAAGTGAATCCAAAGGCAATAGATGAAGACACCTTACCTAAGATTAAACTATTCCCTTGTCACAATCAAGCCACTGAAAGATGTGTGAAACTTGTTACGTAGGCTTCTTCAGCTATTTGTAGTTCTTTGAAACGCGATGGGTTCATTAAAACTTGTCTGGAGTCTCGGAAAAAAATGCCAGTTTTTGAACCCAAAAAACAGTATGGACTACTATAAAATGGTAACTTCATTGCTTGTAAATTGTAATAGTAAATTATTTTTACCTTATTACAATAGTTCTTTAAAAATAATTAGAAATTAAATTTCTTACATAGGTTAGGTAAAAAATATAAAACAATTACAATTACCCAAATTTCATATATTTAAAAAAAGTATAATCGTTGAGGTAGTATAATAAAAGCGAATTTGATATAAATATTACATAATTTTACTATAAATATATAATAATAATAGTAATAATTCGATGATTATCCTTTTAAATTAAATTATTATTAATAGTTTGTATATTTGAGGAAAAAAAGGGAAAATTGCACAACTTTTACGTTTTTTCTCAATATTCAATGACCTTGGGGCAGTATTTAGTATTAATATTTTTCAAATATATTTTATATTTAGAATGAGGATATGATAGAGCAACTTTCCCACACCACCCCATTTTGATTTGCTGAAAATATTTTTTTTTTCATAGGCGAGCGCTTCTCGTTTTTTCTCAATATTCAATGACCTTGGGGCAGTATTTAATTTTGATATTTTTAAAAGATATTTTATATTCAGAATGCAGATATGATAGAGCAACTTTCCCACACCGTCCCATTTTGATTTGGAGAAAAAAAATATCTTTCCATACGCGCGCGCTCCACCCTAGTGGGCTCGAACCACCAACCTTTCGGTTAACAGCCCAACGCGCTAGCCGATTGCGACACGGAGGCCTTGCAACGATTTCATTTAAATAAAAAATTGAATAATAAGTCAAACTTCTTTTGAAATGTAAAAAATGCAACAACCTTCCTGCAAATTGGAATATACCTCTTGTTCAATGTTTACAGATCTCCTTTCCTTGATTAATGCCTAAGTTAATAGATAGATATGAAAAAAAAAAAGAGAATACACTATTCGACCCGGGTGGGATCGAACCACCAACCTTTTGGTTAACAGCCAAACGCACTAGCCGATTGCGCCACGGAGGCCTTGCAAATATCTGTTTTAAATAAAACATTTAGTAAAAATTCAAACCTCCTTTTGAATGTAAAAAAATCAACAATCTTAATGCAAATTTGAATATACCTCTTGTTCAATGTTTACAGATCTCCTTTTCTTGATTAATGCCTGAGTTAACAGATAGATATGAACAAATAGAGAGAATTTACTGTTCGCCCCCGGGTGGGCTCGAACCACCAACCTTTCGTTTAACAGCCGAACGCGCCACGGAGGCCTTGTAGACATTTTATTTAAATAAAAAATTTAGTAAAAATTCAAACCTCCTTTTTAAATGTTAAAAATTCAACAATCTTCATGCAAATTGGAATATACCTCTTGTTCAATGTTTACAGATCTCCTTTTCTTGATTAATGCCTAAGTTAACAGATAGATATGAAAAAAACGATTTGCTGTTCGCCCCCGGGTTAGCTCGAAACACCAACCTTTCAGTTAACAGCCGAACGCGCTAGCCGATTGCGCCATGGAGGCCTTGCAGTCATTTTATTTAAATATAAAATTTAGTAATAATTCAAACCTCTTTTTAAATGTAAAAAATTCAACAACCTTTATGCAAATTGGAATATACCTCTTGTTCAATGTTTACAGGTCTCCTTTTCTTGATTAATGTCTAAGTTAATAGATAGATATGAGAAAAAGAGAGAATTCACTGTTCGCCCCCGGTTGGGCTCGAACCACCAACCGTTCGGCTAACAGCCGAACGCGCTAGCCGATTGCGCCACAGAGGCCACGTAACGGCAGCATTTAAATATAAATTGAATAATTAGTCAAACTTCTTTTTAAATGTAAAAGATTCAACAATCTTCATGCAAATTGGGTTGGGTTGATTATTGACGGCCAATTATCTACACTAGGGATATAGGCCCGGAGGGAGTGCCCTTCGTGGGGGTCTTTCTAAGGGAACCTAATCCGTATTTACGCATGGATAAATCCACGGCTCGAAGAAAACCACGAAAACTCCGAACGATTAGGCCGACGGGCGCGATTGGGATCGAACCCAGCACCTCCCATCTACCAGCTTCGAGAGCACAACCTCTCAGCCACTGGTGGGGCTCATGCAAATTGGAATATACCTCTTGTTTAATGTCTATAGATCTCCTTTTCATGATTAATGCTTAAGTTAATATATAGAGATGCAGGGCCGTATCTAAAAGGGTGCCAGGGGGGGGGGGGGGCTCAGCTATTCCAACGTATACAATATTCAGAAAAATATCCGAATACTTTTATTCAGCTCTGTATATGATCTATAGATTTGTATATATACTACATAGGATGCTAAATTTTAGTTCAGTTAAGAAACGCGTAGCACAGTTTAAAATTCTCCTTCTGGAGTTTCAATAAACGGAATCAATCAATAAAGTCAATAAACGGAAATGTGTTCGCAAACTTTTGTGCTTCCCTGTATATGATCTACAGAATTTATACACACCACGTAATAAACAAAAATAGAGTTAATTTTAAAATCGCGTTCAGTAACTTAAAACGCACTTCCAGGAATTATTGTCAGACAGAGAATTCTTTTGTGTGTCCCTGTAAATGAACGATGACTACTATACACACACTATTCTGTAGTAAGCCTCTTGTAATGCACCTTAGTGATATATATAATTTTCAATGCGTTTAAAATAGTGAAACATTATTTAAATAAACGGCAGACGATTATTCTCCATAGACGTAATGTAACGGAATTATTTTGACCGTCCCTGTAAACTAACTATAAGTGCTATGCACACCCTATTCCATATTAAGCTTCTTGTAATACACCTTAGTGATATATATCAATTACAATGTGGTTGCAATTGTGTAACATCATTAAAATAAACTGCAAATGATTTTTCACCATAGACCGTAATGTAACGGAATACTTTTGAGTGTCCCTGTAAAAAAACTATAAGTGCTACACACTTCAATTGAAATAGGGAACGTGCTATAGAAAACGACAATAACATATAAAAATTGCAAGGCAATCCGAGCATATTTACGGGGGTTAGAGCACGGACAGACGGCCGGACGGCAGACGGCAGACGGCCAGACGGCAGACGACCAGACAAACCGAAGTCATAAACACTTTTCAACTAGGTTGGAAAGTGTTAAAAAAGTTGAATAATCAGTCAAACTTCTTTTTAAATGTAAAAAATTCAACAACCTTCATGCAAATTGGAATATACCTCTTGTTCAATGTTTACAGATCTCATTTTATTGATTAATGCCTAAGTTAATAGATTGAGATGAAACAAAAAAAAATTTACTGTTCGCCCCCGGGTGGGATCGAACCACCAACCTTTCGGTTAACAGCCGAACGCGCAAGCCGATTGCGCAAAGGCGGCCACCATTGGCTAAGAGGTTGTGCACCCAAAGCTGGTAGACGTGAGGTGCTGGGTTCGATCCCAATCGCGCCCGTCGGCCTAATCGTTCGGAGTTTTCGTGGTTTTCTTTGAGCCGGGGATTTATCCATGCGTAAATACGGGTTAGGTTCCCTTAGAAAGACCCCCACGAAGGGCACTATCCCCGGGCCTATATCCCAAGTGTAGATAATTGGCCGACAATAATCAACCCAACTCTAAGTTAATAGATAGATATGAAAAAAAGAGAGAATTTACCGTTCGCCCCCGGGTGGGCTCGAACAACCAACCTTTCGGTTAACAGCCGAACGCGCTAGCCGATTGCGCGCCGGAGGCCTGGGAACGATTTCATTTAAATAAAACATTGAATAATCAGTCAAACTTCTTTTTAAATGTAAAAAATGCAACAACCTTCATGCAAATTGGAATATACCTCTTGTTCAATGTTTACAGATCTCCTTTTCTTGATTAATGCCTAAGTTAATAGATAAATATGAAAAAAAAGAGAGAATCTACTGCCCGCTCCCGGGTGGGCTCGAACAACCAACCTTTCGGTTAACAGCCGAACGCGCTAGCCGATTGCGTCACGGAGGCCTTGCAGTCATTTTATTAGAATAAAAAATTTTGTAAAAATTCAAAACTCTTTTTAAATGTAAAAAATTCAACAATCTTTATGCAAATTGGAATAGACCTCTTGTTCAATGTTTACTTGTCTCCTTTCCTTGTTTACTGCCTAAGTTAATAGATAGAGATGAAACAAAAGAGAGAATTTACTATTCGGCCGTTGGTCGGCTTGAACCACCAACCTTTCTATTAACAGCCGAACGCGCTAGCCGATTGCGCCCCCGCTGCCTTGTCATAATAATATTTAAATAAAAAATTGAATAATCAGTCAAACTTCTTTAAAATGTAAAAAATTCAACAATCTTCATGCAAATTGGAATATACCTCTTTTTTAATATTTACAGATCTCCTTTTCTTGTTTAATTTCTAAGTTAATAGACAGAGATGAAATAAAATAGAGAATTTACTATTCGCCCCCGGATGGGGTCGAATCACAAACCTTTCGGTTAACAGCCAAACGCGCTAGCCGATCGCACCACGTAGACCTTGCAGCCCTTTTATTTAAATAAAAAATTTAGTAATTATTCAAACTTCTTTTTAAATGTAAAAAATTCAACAATCTTCTTGCAAATTGGAATATATCTGTTGTTCAATGTTTACAGACGTCTCTTTCTGGATTAATGCCTTAGAGAATAGATAGCGTTAAAATATAACAGAAACTTTTGTGTTCGCCCTCGGGTGGGCTCGAACATACAAATTTTCGGTTAACAGCCGAACCCGCTAGCCGATTGGGCCACTGGTTGGGTTGGGTTGATTATTGACGGCCAATTATCTACACTAGGGATATAGGCCCGGGGGGAGTGCCCTCCGTGGGGGTCTTTCTAAGGGAACCTAACCCGTATTTACGCATGGATAAATCCACGGCTCGAAGAAAACCACGAAAACTCCGAACGATTAGGCCGACGGGCGCGATTGGGAACGAACCCAGCACCTCCCGTCTACCAGCTTCGAGAGCACAACCTCTCAGCCACTGGTTGGGCCTACATGCATATTGGAATATGCCTCTTGTTCAAGTTTTACAGATGTCTATTTGAGGATTAATGTCTTAGTGAATAGATAGAGATAAAATATGACAGAAACTTTCATGTTTGCCTCCGGGCGTGTTCAAACCATCAACCTTTCGGCTAACAGCCGAACGCGCTAGCCGGTTACTCCACGTAGCCCTTGCAATAGGATTAATTCAGGGATGACCACCTCAGGAAACCCAGCCTAAGCCTTAGAGCAAGGCCTCCTTATCATAGTATCAGGCCTCACAATCAGCAAGTTTCCTTTGACCGCTATATTCTCCTGCTACTAGCGCCATCAATCGTCAGTAATAGGAGTATTTTCGACATGAAATTTTTTCACAGCTCCATTTGTTCTATGCATTTGCTTATGAACTACACTGCTCAAAACAATTAAAGGATATTGCAGTTTTAGGTGGATTTTGTATCTGGGAAACTTTTTAGCTGATTGATACATGGTCGACAGACATAGTAGGTTATATGAGAATAAATTACACATGTTTGGCAGGAAAAAATGCATTTTATTGCGCATTTGTGTACAAAAGGAAAAAAACAGAATTTGTGCATATGAGAAAAAAGAATAAGAAAAGGTATTTTCTTCAAAGAAAATCATTTTCAGTAGGGGCTATGTTTTCCACGGGCGGCCAGCAACATTGAACCCCTTTGAGGCATGGACTCAATGAGGCTATTAATGACGAGTTGGGGTATTCTGCCCCACTGTTCCAGAAGAGCTCTTTCCAGTTCTTGGAGAGTTTGTGGGGGTTGTTGGCGGCCAGAAACTCGTCTTCCTAGAGCGTCCCAAACGTGCTCGATTGGATTCATGTCTGGAGAACACGCTGGCCATTCCATTCGAAAAGGAAATCCTCCACCAGGTTTGCACGATGTGGCCTGCAGTTATCGTCCATTAAAATGAAGTTATCTCCGATTGCTGCAGCGTAAGGGACTACAATAGGTCTGAGGATCTCATCCCTATATCGGCGACCAGTCAGAGCTCCATCTCGAATGATGTAGAGGTCAGTGCGCCCGTCAATGGAGATGCCACCATACACCAACACTCCTCCACCGCCAAATCTGACACTTTCGTGCACGAACGCAGGATTATTCCTACTGCCACGGTCCCTCCAGATGAAAATACGCCTATTATCCGGATGCACAGAAAAACGGGACTCGTCAGAAAACAGAATATTACTCCATTCATTTCTCCTCCAGTTGATATGCTCGGTTGCCCACTCCTTGCGGTCGCGACGATGCCTTGATGTTAATCTAACACATACCATCGGTCGGCGAGCATACAGACCTACAGCATGGAGCCGGTTTCGGACAGTCTAAGTTGAAATCGTGCTGCCTGTAGCCGAGCGAAGGTGTTGTTGGAGAAGAGTAGCGTTCATGTTTCGGTGTCTCCGAGCTGTTAACGCTAAATACCGATCTTCATTGGGCGTTGTTGCCCGTCTACGACCTTGCCCTGGTCTTCGGCCTGCACATCCACTCTCCAAAAAACGGTTCCAGATCCTGGAAATGACACTTTGTGACACTCCAATTGCTTGCGCTACTTCGGCTTGAGTTTGGCCCCCTTCTAACCTACCAACAATTTTCCAAGCTTCTGAATCTGTCAAATGACTTCGCTGAGACATCGTACTCATCGAAACAAAGCAATCACTGAATGCCGATCATCCTTGTCTTCATTCTCTTTTATCCAGTTTAAAGTCAAATTTCATTCGCTGCCGCTGAAGCGACGTTTTTGACGTCGAACTCAAAATTTGCATACTCCACAGTTTGAAAACCAGAAAAATTTGCATTTGTGATTCTCTTCTTCTATTTTCGGCAAAAAAAATTTCGTTTATATCTTTATTTTATATAAAACTTCAAATATCCTTTAATTGTTTTGAGCAGTGTAGTATCGGTAGCATAGCTGCCAACTTTTACGCTTAATTCCTCCCACTAAAATTTTATACTAAATTTTATCTTATTAAATTGACAAGATCGTGTGATTACATAACCAACAAAATTCTATTAAATTTTAGTGGTAAAAAAAAAGCGTAAAAGTTGGCAGCTATGCGGTAGCAGACCTGCTAGATTTTTCTATTCTCTTTTTGGATACCAGTTTTTTAGTACGGACAATTTTGTTTTGTTTGATCGGAGAATTCTGGGATTTAAAAGAACAATATTTTCTCTAAATACACTGCTCAAAACAATTAAAGGATATTTGAAGTTTTATATAAAATAAAGATATAAACGAAATTTTTTTTTGCCGAAAATAGAAGAAGAGAATCACAAATGCAAATTTTTCTGGTTTTCAAACTGTGGAGTATGCAAATTTTGAGTTCGACGTCAAAAACTTCGCTTCAGCGGCAGCGAATGAAATTTGACTTTCAACTGGATAAAAGAGAATGAAGACAAGGATGATCGGCATTCAGTGATTGCTTTGTTTCGATGAGTACGATGTCTCAGCGAAGTCATTAGACAGATTCAGAAGCTTGGAGAATCGTTGGTAGGTTAGAAGGGGGCCAAACTCAAGCCGAAGTAGCGCAAGCCATTGGAGTGTCACAAAGTGTCATTTCCAGGATCTGGAACCGTTTTTTGGAGAGTGGATGTGCAGGCCGAAGACCAGGGAAAGGTCGTAGACGGGCAACAACGCCCAATGAAGATCGGTATTTAGCGTTAACAGCTCGGAGACACCGAAACATGAACGCTACTCTTCTGCAACAACACCTTCGCTCGGCTACAGGCACCACGATTTCAACTCAGACTGTCCGAAACCGGCTCCATGCTGTAGGTCTGTATGCTCGCCGACCGATGGTATGTGTTAGATTAACATCAAGGCATCGCCGCGACCGCAGGGAGTGGGCAACCGAGCATGTCAACTGGAGGAGAAATGAAGGGAGCAATATTCTGTTTTCTGACGAGTCCCGTTTTTCTGTGCATCCAGATAATAGGCGTATTTTCATCTGGAGGGACCGTGGCAGTAGGAATAACCCTGCGTTCGTGCACGAAAGTGTCAGATTTGGCGGTGGAGGAGTGTTGGTGTATGGTGGCATCTCCATTGACGAGCGCACTGACCTCTACTTCATTCGAGATGGAGCTCTGACTGGTCGCCGATATAGGGATGAGATCCTCAGACCTATTGTAGTCCCTTACGCTGCAGCAATCGGAGATGACTTCATTTTAATGGACGATAACTGCAGGCCACATCGTGCAAACCTGGTGGAGGATTTCCTTTTCGAGGAAGGAATCGTTCGAATGGAATGTCCAGCGTGTTCTCCAGACATGAATCCAATCGAGCACGTTTGGGACGCTCTAGGAAGACGAGTTTCTGGCCGCCAACACCCCCCACAAACTCTCCAAGAACTGGAAAGAGCTCTTCTGGAAGAGTGGGGCAGAATACCCCAACTCGTCACTAATAGCCTCATTGAGTCCATGCCTCAAAGGTGTTCAACGTTGCTGGCCGCCCGTGGAAACCATACCCCCTACTAAAAATGATTTTCTTTGAAGAAAACACCTTTTCTTATTCTTTTTTTCTCATATGCACAAATTGTGTTTTTTTTCCTTTTGTACAAAAATGCGCAATAAAATGCATTTTTTTCTGCCAAACATGTGTAATTTATTCTCATATAACCTACTATGTCTGTCGACCATGTATCAATCAGCTAAAAAATTTCCCAAATACAAAATCCACCTAAAACTGCAATATCCTTTAATTGTTTTGAGCAGTGTATATACTGGTGTTCAAAAAGCCGGAGACTTGGCAATTCTGCGGTAGTATCCACCAGGCGGCGATACTTTCCGGGTTGGGTTGGGTTGATTATTGCCGGCCAATTATCTACTCTTGGGATATAGGCCCGGTGGGAGTGCCCTTCGTGGGGTCTTTCTAAGGGAACCTAACCCGTATTTACGCATGGATAAATCCACGGCTCGAAGAAAACCACGAAAACTCCGAACGATTAGGCCGACGGGCGCGATTGGGATCGAACCCAGCACCTCTCGTCTACCAGCTTCGAGAGCAGAACCTCTCAGCCACTGGTGGGGCCCGATGCTTTCCGGAGAAAATCAGTTAATAAGTGGCAATTACCGCGGACATTTTCTCCCATAGACTTTCTCCGGATTGTCAAGTCTTATCTATTAAGGGAGTCTTGCCTTAGAGTTTGTGTGCAATCCTGAGGGGCTGACACGCCTCTATCACCAGCGAGACCACAGTTACAGAATTACGTATGCAATTTTTACAATATAATATTACACATGAATTTTGTCTGATAATACAGTTATTGCTTCCATACATACGATTATTATTATTATTTCAATGTATGCAGAATATATAATTTCCGGATGAGCTATTTACAAATATTGTGCAGGCACCATGCCTAAAAGTATTATTGGTTAAATATGATGGGTTATTCTTTACTAGCATATTTTATTCAAATACTTTACTACAATTGATGTATATTGAAAAATATGATGCACACATACAGTTATTATAATTAATTCGATTATCAAGCAGGGCGGTCGCTCTGCCAAGCCAAGCTAAAAAAAAATCGCCAAACAAACAACGCCAAGAACTGGGTTGGGTTGTGTTGATTATTGACGGCCAATTATCGACACGAGGGATATAGGCCCGGGGGGAGTGACCTTCGTGGGGGACTTTCTAAGGGAACCTAATCCGTATTTACGCATGGAGAAGATCCACGGCTCGAAAGAAAACCACGAAAACTCCGAGCGATTAGGCCGACGGGCGCGATTGGGATCGAACCCAGCACCTCCCGTCTACCAGCTTCGAGAGCACAACCTCTCAGCCACTGGTGGGGCCCCGCCAAGAACTGGACTTTCGACCGCTACTTCTTACTTACAGCAATCAGTTTCGCAATGTTAAATCGACCAAACATGCCAGATTAAAATATCAGATATCAAATGAACCAAACGTCATAGAAAAAAAAACGAAAACTAAAAGAATCTAATGAAGAAATTCTTCAATTTGAGACCAAACTCATCTTCATAAGTGATTTATAAACAGAGATATAGATTTTTTTTAAAAACGTCGAGTTACTTAAAATGATCACTATTTTCTTCGTCAAACTTTTTTTTTCAAACAACCTACAGATTTAAATATAGGACATAAATGAAAAATGATTGCATTTTTGGACAAGTGATAACCTAATCTACGTGCTTTTATCAAATACAGTGAAAAAATAAATACATTTCTATCCTTAGTTAGCAAAAAACTGTTAATTAACTTGGCAACTAAAAAATTATGCCAAAACAGAGATAAAACCCCGCCAACGACCGTGTACCATCTGTATTATAATAGCACAAATCAGTTACGGGTTAATCATATCAAATTTCATCTGCAAGTCAGCCATTTTTTCTGAAGATATTTTTAAAAAAATAAAACTTCATAATTATAAGAACACACATTTTATCAGACAATTAAATGTGACTGCAAATTGTGGCCGAAGTCTGTTTCCAACAGGAATAAGAATGAGAAATTGCTGAGTTAGAATATCGATATGTGTGGCTTAGTGGTAAAACGTTAGCACGGTACGCTGAAGGTCCCAAGTTGGAGTCCTGGCGCAGGTCATTTTTTCACAAATGTTGGTTTAGTGCATTTAATTGTCTGATAAAATGTGTGTTCTTATAATATTGTAAAATAAAGTAATCAGACGTAGTGTTCATGCTTTTAATATACCGGGTGATTATAATTAAAGTTACGATTTCAAAAATCGATAATTTTAAAACTACTGGTCAGAATGACTTGATATTTTAGCAGAACAATCGTGAGGCAATGGAATTTTGTTTGGCGAAAGAAAAAAATAGTTCCAAATTGTGCCGATAGATGGCGTTGTCAGGGTTATGTCAGGGGAAAGACCAAAAATGTATTCTTGAACCCTTTCCGGCGCGGAGTAAATTTGTTTGCAAAATGATGAAATAATAGACTGACACCGGAATTTACAAACGAATCCATTAGTAAAAAGAAACTTGCTTATTTTTCTGGTTCTTAATGAAAGGAAAATTTTAATTAAATACCGGGTGATTATAATTAAAGTTACGATTTCAAAAATCGATAATTTTAATTAAAACTACTGGTCAGACTGACTTGATATTTTAGCAGAACAATCGTGAGGCAATGGAATTTTGTTTGGCGAAGGAAAAAAAAAAGTTTCAAAATGTGCCCATAGATGGCGCTGTCTGGGTTCACATTGTCTGAAGATATGCAAATTACTAATACGTGACATACGCACCGCAGACATAGCAACCATAAAAATGCAGAGCAGCAGCTCTTTGCCTGAATGCTTCATCATGACTCTGACTATGAAGGATCGCGCTCTGCTCTTGAAGCTTTTTTATAAGAACGATGACTGTGCACTTACAGCTATTAGGAAGTTTCGGACATTAAAATCGAGTTGCTACCTGCTGACCTGGAAGCACGTCAATCTTTTGCACTACAATTTCTTGCCCGGATGGAAGTGGACAACGGATGGCCATGGAACATTCTGTGGTCTGACGAAGCCCACTTTCATTTGCAAGGTTCTGTAAATACGCAAAATTGCAGGATATGGGCGACCGAGAATCCGTCCCAGCTACAGCCATTACCTCTTCAGTCTGAAAAGGTCACTATGTGGTGCGGAATAACGGCAGCGTTTATCGTCGGTCCATTTTTCTTCGAGGAGATCACACTTGCGGGTCCCGTTACCTGCACAGTTACTGGCAAGCGGTATGAAGCACTTTTGCGTAACCATGTTCTTCCGGCACTTCAACAGCGTCAGTGTGTGGATCGCATAATATTCATGCAAGATGGCGCTCCTCCGCACATTGCTACTACTGTGAAGCAGCTACTGAGTGATAATTTCGGAGATGATAGGATCATAAGCCGCCATTTTCCAACAACGTGGCCGCCACGTTCCCCCGACTTAAACCCGTGTGATTTCTGGCTTTGGGGGGTACCTGAAGAATGTTGTTTATAGCGGGCGGATTCAGAATCTAGCAGACTTGAAGGCAAGCATCACACAACACACCCATTGCATTAGTACAGATACCCTCCGATCTGTTGTGGAGCATGCCATTTTGCGCTTCCAATTAGTAGCGGAACAAGGCGGAGGGCATATTGAGCAACTTTTGCCTTAATAATCAGTAAGGTGTTTGTTCCATGAAGCTCTTTTTTTTTTTTCATTTTTTGTCATTATCGCTGTCGTCGCTGTAAACACGTAGTCTTGTCTTTTCGCTAATAAATTTTTAGTAAATCTCTGAACTCTATTTTTTTTCCTTTTGGCAACATCATTCCTATGTTTAACCCTTTAACGGGCGTTGGTCAAAAAAAGAACACCCAATTTTAATTCTAAAACTGACAAACGGCACCAAGAATATTTAATTAAAATTTTCCTTTCATTAAGAACCAGAAAATAAGCAAGTTTCTTTTTACTAATGGATCCGTTTGTAAATTCCGGTGTCAGTCTATTATCTCCTCATTTTGCAAACAAATTTACACCGCGCCGGAAAGGGTTCAAGAATACATTTTTGGTCTTTCCCCTGACATTACCCTGACAACGCCATTTATCGGCACAATTTGGAACTATTTTTTTTTCCTTCGCCAAACAAAATTCCATTGCCTCACGATTGTTCTGCTAAAATATCAAGTCATTCTGACCAGTAGTTTTAAAATTATTGATTTTTGAAATCGTAACTTTAATTATAATCACCCGGTATATAAAATTTACATTTTTAGAAAGATCCTTAAAAAGGAAAATTAATTTTGAGGGAAGCGAGGGATTTTTTGAGGGATATATTTTTTATATTATTTAGGGATATAAATTTTGAGGGATTATTCTACCTTCTGAAATGTATACATTAAGAGTTATCGGCATTTAAAATTTCTTTCCAAACGTAAACAAACTTTTCGAAATGGAATTGAATATGATTAATTTATTTCTATAAAACCACGGTAAAGGACAAGCATTTCGTTCGCAGGCTGAGATCCTTTGACGTCATTTTTCTATAAATTAATGGAATCCAGTTGTTAAATTGTTTTTGTTTTAGAAGTTAAGTTTCCATTTAAATTTATTGTAAGAGTACAGTGTTTAATTGAATAAAATAATGTAAATCTAAGAAATTGCTAAGATATTTTGCTACTTTTCACCATTAACTACGTTTTATAAAGATTCGCCAATCAATGGGAAATAATGCTAATAATAAAAGAGCACGATATCACGTTTGATTTCAAAAGCAGCGCTGACGCGCTATGTACATATTCCATTTTTACTCATCTCATTGATTAGTCAGTGATATTTTTTAACGAAGGATAACAAGTACTATAACAAGCCACATTTAGTATGTTGTTTTTAAGGGTTTAATTGAAAAATCTACTGGTATTTCTAGTTAACCCTTTAAACAATAACTGAAAGTAAAATGTAAATTTACATAACATTCTCATGTTAATTTCATAGAGTAGATTATTTATATTATGTATAATCTATTTAAAAAAAAAAGAAATGATATCTACAAAAAATAACTTTTCAAAAGTAAGAAAACAGCCAAGCTTAAAAAAAAAAAAAAAAAAAAAAAAAAAAAAAAAAAAAAAAGGCTAAAAAATGGTGTGATATCGAATTTCCAAGCTTTTATTATAGTACTTATTTAACTTTTTTCCATTAAATAAGTTATCATATATATAAGTCGAGTGCTACGTATATGTTAATAGAAATCGTTTTCTCCTGTACTAAATACATCCTAACGTGTTTCTGAAAATTCAATTTTTTTCAAATTATGCATGATGGGCTTGGCGGCCATCTTACAACTCTGATCCGCCAGTTCATTTCCAGCTACACCCGAATGACCCTTGACCCAATTAAAAAAGAAGATTTTGGATGATAGATTTATACGTACTAGAATTTCCTGAACTAAATAATTATCTATGTCAAATTTTGAAAGAGCCATTAAGCTTGATAAGCTATCCGATAAAATTAGAAAGTTGACCGAATCCTCTTCCATAGCCCAGCGCACAGCTTCTCCAATCGCAAGTAATTCGGCCTGGTAAACTGAATTACTCGAGTCTAGTCTTGCACGCCACGTGTGATGAATTATATTATTTTTATAAGCACAGAAAGCCGATGCTGTCCCTTCAGCTGTTTTTGAACCGTCTGTAAAGATATGGAACTCCCCATTGAATTTTGAACCCGGACAAGTTTTTATTTGATCTAGAGTTGGTGAAATTTTATATTTAGAGATCTTTGTGGCTATTGTTTGTGCATTAATACTTGTTGATGATATCCCCCATCTAGTGACTCTAGCAAATTCAGCCTCTGCTTCCAGTTGCAAGTCCAGGGGCGGGATACCCGTTAGGACCTGCAAAGCCGCTGTTGACGTATTTTTATACGCTCTTTAAATGAGTAGGAGTACTTTTCTCTGCGCTGCCAAGAGGTGACGCACACCATGCGACCGTGAACCAGACCCCACAGGCATAAGCGATTTGACGCTGTAGGATTGCCGAGTACCATATCTTAAAGAAATGAGTTGGCAACCTACCAGAAATTGACGAAAATTTATATAAATTTTGAGTAATTTTAGTAATTTCTTCCCTTTTTATTACTATGTTGGGTAGGAATGAAAGATGTTGGTCTATTGTAATTCCTAAGTATTTTAAGGTTTTGACTGATTGTAGATTTTGTCCTTTTAGTTTGAAGCTTGGGTCCCTTTTTAAGATTTTAGGTTTGCCAAATGTAATTGTTTTTGATTTATTCAATGATATTTCAATGTGGTTGCTCGTAGCCCAATTTTGAACATAATTCAGGGCAATCCTACCATTATGCTCTAGCGCAGCGCGTGTTGGACCCCAAATAATTAACAAGACATCATCCGCGTATGCCACAATCTCACAGTTCTCGAAGACAAAGTAACGCAGTAAGCCCTCCAAAAGTGACAACCAGAGAAAAGGACCAAAGCAGGAGCCCTGTGGAAAGCCTTTTGTGAAGAAATGCAAGATATTAGGGTTTTGCCAATCAACCTGAGCCCGCCTACTCGAAAGGAAGGAGATAATTGTATTGATATATTGCTGCGGGATGCCTAAGTCGGTTAGTGATGAAATCGTCTGGTCCCATGGAAGGTTGTCAAATGCCCCCATGAAATTCAGCGATATAAATGTCGTGTAATTTTTATTTTCTTTGTTGATGTCGATATATGATAGTGCATTTTGAAGAGCAGTTTCTGTTGATTTTAATTGTGTGAAACCGTGTTGTTTATTTGTTAAGCTATTGTTTAGCGTCAGTATATGATTAATTCTTCGCAGCAATAGTTTTTCAAAAATTTTGCCTATTATTGGAAGTAAAGTTATCGGTCTATAAGATGAATGTTCGTCATGTGGTTTACCTTCCTTTCTAAAGTAGATAAGCTCCCCCAGCTTCCAGGCCACCGGGAAATAGTTTAGGGAAAGTGCTGAGTTAAATAAGTCTTGTAGTGTATCTGGTATTATTGAAAATATCGCTCTTATCATACGATGATCGATTTCGTCTGGCCCTGGGGCCTTGTTTTTGTTGAAGCTATATATTGCATTTCTTAATTCTCCTTTTGTAAATTTTGGTTGGTCTGATTGAGGTTGTATGTTAAATGCCTGGGCGGGTTGCACTGGCATACCTGCCGAAGGCCCAAAAATTCTTTCTGTTAGGTTAGCTAATGAAGTGGACCTGGAAACCGGAAAAGATGAGTCCGGCAGAAAGCTAATTAATTTATCTTGGTAATCTTGGAATGCGAGTTTTTTTGAGATGCCAAAAGGGTCAGTTTGTTTTTTACAGAAATTGTCCCACGCTTTCTCTTTCGCACAGGGAATTTGTTTTTTATATTTGGTTTTTTCTTTTTTGTAATTTTGGTTGTATATTGGATCGAAATTAGAGTTTTTTGTTTTTTTATATAAAGCTTTTACTTTATTCCTCTGTGCCCTAAGGTCCGGCGACCACCAGGAAATTTTAGGTTTTCGAAATGAGGGTTTCTTTTTAAATGAAGTTTTTGCTGAATCTTTAATAATTTGGTAGAACTTTTCATAATGGATGTCCAGAGCTTGGGATGTTTTAATTGTTTTAAAATTAATATTATGTATTAAACATTTATGTTGAACCATTTTTTGAAATTTATAGGGGGGAATGTTTTTAGTTTTAAATCTGCGTTTTGGTAAATCCATTACTGTTAAAAATAGTTGTGTAATAATTGGCCTGTGGTTACCGAAAAGTTTCGGGACAACTTCCCAGTTACTGAAGTGTTGGAAGAGGGGTTGTGAACAGATTGATAAATCTGGTCGGCCCTCCCTTCCGCCCGACTCATAGGTTGGTTGGCAAGATGGTTCATTTAGTATTACAAGGTTATGTGCGAGCAAGAATTCAATAAGGAGTCTTCCCCTGGCATCCACCTGATTATACCCCCAAAGTGGGTCATGCGCATTAAAGTTCCCAATGACCAAACAGAAGTCGCTCAAATGTTTAGCAGATCTCCAATCCTGGAGGTCAGTTTCGAGTTCAGCCTTCGGAGGACAGTACAGGCTCCCAATGCTCAAAATTGCGTTTTGTGGGTCTAAATTTATAAATACAGAGTTGTTAAATTTTTCTGATAGACAATGTTTAAGATTTTGGTCTAAAATTAGGATGTGACTATTTAGTGAGCTGGAGCTGTAGCATGGCACACTCAGGGGCAAAGAAGCCGGACGGCCGTCGAAGATGTAAGCGTCTTGGAGGCATGCCAGTGAAAAATCCTCTTCAATTATAAAATTTACAAATGCTGCCGTATTACTTTTGGAACGTTGTAGATTGCACTGGATTACCTTGAACGTAATGCCATCTGAGTCCGGTGTTGATTGTAAGTTTTATGGTAATGTCGATACGTTTGGAAGCAGCTATCATAGCTATAGTGTTCTGTGTCCAAGTGTCTATCACTTCCTGTACGTTGTTTGTTTTCATCTAAACAGTTCAAACATCTTTTGTTGTTGGTTGTGCAGTCCGATGTATTGTGATTTTTGGCACATTTCGCGCACACTTCAGGATTTCGACATTCTCTTGACATGTGGCCTAGACTTTGGCATTTAAAGCACCTCGGTGTGATTATGTATTTGCGAACTCCACATCTGTTAAAACAACGGATGTTGACCTTTGTTTGTTCCAGGAGTGCTGCGGCCCTTTGTGGCAATTCCACGATGAGATTCGTTGATTCATTGTTTTGTGCAGATTTCATTTGAATCATGTAATCTGAAGTAAATTGACTTGTAATTTGAAGTTGGCTTTTTCCACCCTTAATATCCTGAGCAGTGCCGGGGTTAAAATATTCTCCGAATAATATTCTATGTCATCCTGGATTCCTTCGGTGCTTCTTGCTTCATCTACCTCGTGTTCTGTTATTGCAGGGGCTCCAAATATGATTATTTTTTGAGTTCGGGGTTTTATTTTGCTCACTGTTATCTTTGGTGCTAGTCTTGCATTATCTACTAGTTTTTGCTGTAGTTCTGTGAGGTCCTTCTCATCATTGCAGGTAACTACTAAGTTACCTGCTTTTGTTGACCTGCAACTGAGATTTGGCAATGTCGTTGAGTCGATTTCTTTGTTTAGTGTTCTGCGGATTTCCTGTACTGTCAGGCTTCTATCTTTTGGCGTCACCACCAGAGAAGGTTTCTGTGGGGGCCGCTGCTGCAGAACTTGAGAGTATGAGGATCCCTCACTTCCTTGTGTTTGTTTTTTGCTACTTTGTGGTATTGTTTGACTTCTCAGCGTTTTTTTCAGTGTATCTATTTCTTTTTTGTACTCTTGTAGCGCTGATTTGATATGTGCGCCCTGTTGTCCAAGTTTCCTGTCCACTGTTTCTCTTAATCTTTTTCCTTGCTCCTCCACGTTTTCGTACAGTTTTATTTCATTCCTTAGCCTTAGGCATTCTTCACTCCATTTTGTTCTGTCATCGTCATAGTCTTCAATCCACAGCATTAGCTCATCTATTTGTATTCGAAGTTTGTTCATTTGTTCTTGGTCGTCTACTGGGATTACGGCCTGTATGCCTTGTATCAACCTCTCAATTTCTTGTTTGTTCCGTTGTGGTGTTGATTGTTTTTGGTATCTTTGTGCTTCTTTTAGTTCCTTTTCCAATTCCTTCTGTTTTAATTTCAGTGCTGCTTATTCTTCTCTTCTTTCTTCTTGCTTTTCTACTATCTCCTTCAGCTTTTTCATCTCCGCATCATATCTTTGTAGTTTTTCCTTTTGTTGTTTTTCTTTCTCTTCTATTTCTGCTCGTAGTGTTTCTGTTTCTGGCAAACTGGTTTCTTTTAATTTCAACTGCGCTAGCTCCTCTCTAAGTTGCTCTGCTTCTTCATTGTGTTTCTCTGCTTCTGTGATTTTCTTGTCTAGCACCGTTCTTAACTTCTGCAATTTGTCTGTGTCCTTTTTCTGTTTGCTCTTATGCAGCTTGTCGTATTCTGTTAGCAATTCGACTATCGTCAGTTTCTCCCATTTTTGCTGTTGTGTTGTTCGTTGCATTTGCGGTGTTTGTGATTTTGGTGTGCTTTGTGGTTGAGAAGCCATATCGTAGTTTTTCCTCATTCTACTTCTGTCCTCGACTTTCTTTATGGTTGAGGGAGTTATTGTTTTTCCAGGATAGTCTTGTAATGAGATGTTTGATGTTGACTCGTCCGTCATTTATCATGTAACTCACTGTTTTAACTTTATCTTTTCTTTCGTACGCTATATTAGTTTTAATTATAGATTTTAATTTTAATCTTTTGGTTTCTGCTAGTTCCTCATC
Organism: Maratus michaelseni; assembly: GCA_963931845.1. Classification (NCBI taxonomy): domain Eukaryota; kingdom Metazoa; phylum Arthropoda; class Arachnida; order Araneae; family Salticidae; genus Maratus; species Maratus michaelseni. The sequence goes on from OZ007586.1 coordinate 228,543,431, forward strand.
TGACATTTATGGTTACACAAAATTTCTTTTCCTTCGTTCACTGTAAGGATTATAATTTTAAACTTTAGATTTAAACTTTTGAAATTTCGAATTAAGCTTTAGGTTTGTGGGGAGCTCTCTTCAGTCAAAACAGGGGGGATGATAATAATAAAAAACTGAATGTAATTAAAATGAAAAAAAAGCAAAAAAGTAGTACTATGGAAAAGGGCTGCTTTAGGGGCTTAAAAAAATAACTATAAATAAAAAAAATAAAAAAATAAAATAAAAAGTAATGAAATATTGAGACCAGCCGGAGTTGAATTGCAGCATTGTTAGAAACGTGAAAGATGAGAAATGTTATTATGAAAAAGGGAAAAGGGCATTGACTCTGGAGTAAACGTATTGAGCTGTGGGAAAATTTCCATAAACAATGACACTGGGAAAAATAAGTTTTACTAGAGTGAGAGAATACCCTTTTAACTAGAAATTTACAGTGTAAGGACTATTTGAGCTATGGAGCCAGAAGATACGTTATACTGTTATTTAATGATTTCACGAAATATTTAAGAGATCCGATGAATGGAGGTATGATTAAACATTTAAAGGTGGCTCCTATGGCAGAAGTTACTAGAAGTTAAATTTAAAATATTATGAACAAACAACCAAAAATAACTTTTAAAAGGTAAAATTTAGTATTATTCACCTATACAATCTAAGAACATAAAAGATGAGAGTTGTTGCAATTAAAAATGTCAAAAGGGCATTGACTTTGGAGTAAACTTATAGAACTGTGGGAGATTTTCCCTTTTACACTGATGCCGGATGTTATTAATTGTATTATGTGAGAAAATACCCTTATGACAAGAATTTTACAATGTATGGACTTTCTGCCATGAGGTGCACTTTCATACCTATTCAATTTATACCATGATTTTTTTAAAGACTATAATTTCTAAAGTAATTAAATTTTTGAATGGGGTTTCACTGGTGCAACAAAGAAAAATAAAATGATTTTAACTACGTTTAATACAGGTTTTGGTGGACATATGAAATATAAAAGGTTTTATGGTGTGATGTTGGGTCACCAGGCTTACTAGTGGGTATTATAAAGCAGGGAGGATTAAAATTTATGAGTGGGCCCTTTTAAGGGGCACATGGCCTAAAATAGAGGTCGTAACATGAAAATAGCCACGGAAACGGAACGTTCATTGGAAAATCTTTAAAATGAGGTATTATACTTATATAAATATGAAGTAACTTTGTAAGATAGGAAAAGTAAAACAAAGAGGATTAAAATTTATGAAAAGGCCCTTTTAAGGGCCTCAGGGCCCCCTGATGGAACCAGTGGAAGAAGAGGAGGCCGGAAATGGAATGCTCACACTGAGACCTTGTGAAACAGCTATTGGACTATGGGAAAGGTATGAAACAACCAGAATGCTTATAAATAGTGCCTCAATTAGGGGCTCGGGGCCTAACATAGAGGTCGAACCATGAAATTGGCCACGGAAACGGAGAGTCCATTGGAAGATCTTTAAAATGAGGTATTATACTTATATAAATATGGAGAAACTTTGTAAGATAGGAAAAGTGAAATCAACTTCAGGGGGGGTCCAGGGCCCAACCTTACCGGGCCAAAATCAGAAAGCCCATTTCAAGACCTTTAAAATGAGGTATTATGTATTAAGAATGGATTATAAATAAAGAATTTCAATAAAAATAAGCCCTAGGGCCTATCGTGAAAGCCTACGAAGATGCGTGTTATAGCAAGAAAAACCTTGCTGTCCCTATGCGACTATATATTATGAGAGAATTTACCCATTATGCAGTTGAAGTGTTTTATTTAACATTCCTTACTGCTATGGGTAAAGTGTAATGTGCTAAATTACTGAATTTATTTGTGGGCTGGTTGCCATATAACTATATGATCTACCACCCTTATGAAGGCAACCCAATTCTTATTGAGTTCGCCTACTCGAGTTTTACGCAGCGACGTGTTACAGTCAACCAACCAATCTTATGGAAATTTTGGCGTGAATGCCTTATAATGGTAGCCATTTTGAATAGAAAATGAAAGTTTCATTTTGAAGCAATAAAACATACACTTAAAAAATACTGAGAGAATAATGAATAGCATCAGTGTGTAGGAAATTTAATTGAGCATCTATAACATACAACGGAGATATAAAAAAGACATATTTAGTATTTTTTAAGAGGGATTGAAAAAGAAACACTTAGACGAAAATAGCGGCGATAATAACAAAACATAACAAGGTTTGGCAAAATGCTCATAAAAGGTCTTAAATTACACATTAATGATGCCAAAGTGCCCCATAGAGCTAAGTAAGACCTTTTACAAAGTCAAATGAACACTTAACGCTCTCGGGAACACTAAATTAATTAAAAAAATGGGAGCTAAATTGAAACTTACTAACATAAACAAAAATCCACGCCACGACTGCAAGTGAAGCACCTAATTTTAAGCAACAAAGCTGGTACGCCACCTTAAAATATTTCCACTGATCTAAGAATTTTTGAGAGGTTATTGGAACACTAAATACATGTGCTTGTAAATTTACAGGTCGGAATAAAATTTGGAAGTATTTTTTAAAAAAATAAACAAGTTGAAAAGTTGTTAAACGGGGGCCAGAATTGAAAAACTTATGGCCCAAAACCCAGCTTAAAATTCAGCCACAGTTCTATAAACTTTTGAGAGGTTACCGGAACACTATATATATGTACACACAAAATTACAGGGTGATATAAAAATTGGAAGTATTTTTTTAAAAAATTCGAGAATGCTGGAAAGTGGGGCAAAAAACGGGAGGAACTAATATTGGTAAGCCCACCACTTAACTTAAAATTAAGCCAGCCATTTAAAAATTTTTGAGGATGCATCGGAGTTTTATACATTTGAATACTCCAAAAATCTAAGAGATATGATGATTGAAAGATAGTTAAAAAAATTTCAAAATTGGCAAAAAATCCGGGCTTTTCAAAGAGTTGAATTTTAAAAATTAATTAAGCAAATATTATAGCTTAAAATGAATAATAAATGGTACTGCATGGCATCAAACTCATATACAATTAGGAATGCAATAATAATTTACACAAAATATGCAATTTACGTGTTTAGGAGACTCAGAAAAACATGGCGCACACTGACGCTCGAATGCCATGTATCGGCGCCATAGGGCCATTGATATTTTACTTAATTGGACTTAATTAATTTTACAGTTGACCGATTTGGTAGTGGCTGGTCTCATTTTGAAGAGAGTTACTTTATACAACTTTTAAAACCGGAGAGAGCATTCCCACTTACCTATAAATGCCTTTTTCTTAGCCAGACATTGGAGCAATTTTCAAATGTAACCACATGGTTTGAGAGCCAGATGGCAACACAGGATTAATTCAATAAAATATTTAGTAAACATTCAAACTTCTTTTTAAATGTAAAAACTTCAACAATTTTCATGCAAATTGGGTTGATTATTGACGGCCAATTATCGACACTTGGGATATAGGCCCGGGGGGAGTGCCCTTCGTGGGGGTCTTACTAAGTGAACCTAACCCGTATTTACGCATGGATAAATCCACGGCTCGAAGAAAACCCCGAAAACTCCAAACGATTAGGCCAAAGGGCGCGATTGGGATCGAACCCAGCACCTCCCGTCTACCAGCTTCTTGAGCAAAACCTCTCAGCCACATTCATGCAAATTGGAATATACTTCTTGTTCAAAGTTTACAGATGTCTCTTTCAGGAATAATGCCTTAGTGAAAAGATAGAGACAAAATGTTACAGAAACTCACGTGTTCGCCCCGAGTGAGTTCGAGCCACCAACCTTTCTGTTAACTGCCTAACGCGCTAGGCGATTGCGCCACGGAGGCCTTGTACTAGTTTTAATTAAATAAAACACTTAGTAAACATTCAAACTTCTTTTTAAATGTAAAACATTCAACAATCTTGAGGGAGTATTTATGAAATTAATTGTTTTTAATTATTCAAACTGCTTTTTTAATGTAAAATTTCAACAATATGTATGAACATTTGAATATACCTCTAATTCAATGTTTACAGATGTATTTTTCTTGGCAAATGCCTAAGTCATTAAACATACCAGAAAATTTCGCGTACGCCCCCAAGAGAACTCAAAGCACCAACTTTTCGAAAAACAGCCGACCGCGCTAGCCGATTGCGCCACGGAGGTCTTGCAGCGAGATTAATTAAATAAAAAATTTAGTAATCATTCAAACTTCTCTTTAAATGTAAAAAATAGACCAATCTTCATGGAAATTTGAATATAGCTTTTGATAAATTTTTACAGATATCTTTTTTATTAATGCCTAAATGAATAGATAGATACAAAACAAAACAGAGACATTAATTTTCGCCCCCTTGTGGGCTCGAACGACCAACTTTTCAATTAATAGCCGATTGCGCCACATACGACTTGCATGGGGAACCACTAAATAAAAAATTTAGTAATAATTCAAACTTCTTTTTCAATGTAAAATATACAACAATCTTCATGGAAATTTGAATATAGTTCTTGTTCACAGATGGCTTTTTTCCTGATTAATGTCTATGTGAATAGACAGAGTTAAAATATAACTAAAACTTTCCTGTTCGCTCCCGGTCTGTCTTGATCCACCAACCTTTCGGTTAACAGACAAACGCGCTAACCCATTCGGTAGGGAGACCTTGCCGCAGAATTTATTAATTTAATGATTTAGTAATCATTCAAACTGCTTTTTAAATGTAAAAATTCAACAATCTTCATGGAAATTTGAATGTACCTCTTCTTCATTGTTTACAGATGTATCTTTTTTTATTAATGCCTAAGTAAATAGATAGAGATAAAAAAAATAACAGAAACATTCGTATTCACCCCAGGTCGGGCACGAACCACCAACCTTTCGGTTAACAACCTAACGTGCTAGCCGGTTGCAAAATGGAGGCCTTGCAGCGTATTTAATTAAATAAAAAATTTAGTAATCATTCAATCTTTTTATTAATTGTACAAAATTCAACAATCTTCATGCTAATTTGAATATTCCTGCTGTTCAGTGTTTCCATATATCTTTTTCTTGATTAATGCCCAAGTTAATAGATAGAGAAAAAATATAACGGAATCTTTCATACTCGCCCCGTGTGGGTTCAAACCCCCAACATTCTGGTTAACAGTCGAACGTGCTTGCCAATGGCGCCACTGAGAACTTGTAAGGCGACATATTAAATAGAAAAATTAGTAATCATTCAAACTTCTATTTAAATGTAAAAATTACTACAATCTTCATGTAAATTTTAATATAGATTTTGTTCAATGTTTACAGAACTCTTTTTCTTGATTAATTCCTCAGTGAATAGATAGAGAAAAAATAAAATTCGCCCCTGGGTGGGCACGAACCACAAACCTTTTGGTTACCACTACATCGCGCTAGCCGATTGCGCCACGGTTCGGAGTTTTCCGTGGTTTTCTTCGAATCTTGCCGTAAATACGGTTTAGGATCCCTTAGAAAGACCCCCCCACGGAGGTCATTCCCCCATAGGGCCTTTATCCCAGGAGTAGATAATCGGCCGTTATAAATTAACCAACCTACTAACCAATCAACCAGCCGAATGCGCCACGGTGGCCTTCCGACAGGAATTAATAATTTAATGATTTAGTAATCATTCAAACTGATTTTTAAATGTAAAAAATTCAACAATCTTCATGGAAATTTTAATATAGTTATTTATTTATTGTTTACAGATATATTTTTCTTGATTAATGGCCAAGTGAAAAGATAGAGATAAAATATAATAGAAAATCTCGTGTGTGCCCCTGGGTGGGTACGAAGTACCAACCTATCGGATAACAACCGAACGCGCTAGCCGATTGCGCCATGTAGGACTTGCAGAGGGGTTAATTAAATAAAAAAATTAGTAATCAGTCAAACTTCTTTTTAAATGTACAAAATACCACAATCTTCATGGAAATTTGAATATAGTTCTTCTTCAATGTTTACAGATGTATTTTTCTTGATTAATGCCTAAATGATTAGATAGTAATAAAATAAAACAGAGAATTTCGTGTTCGCCCACTGGTGGGCTCGAACCACCAACTTTGCGGTTAACATCCAAACGCGCTAGCGCCCCACCAGTGGCTGAGAGGTTGTGCTCTCGAAGCTGGTAGACGGGAGGTGCTGGGTTCGATCCCAATCGCGCCCGTCGGCCTAATCGCTCGGAGTTTTCGTGGTTTTCTTTCGAGCCGTGGATTTTCTCCATGCGTAAATACGGATTAGGTTCCCTTAGAAAGACCCCCACGAAGGGCACTCCCCCTGGGCCTATATCCCTAGTGTCGATAATTGGCCGTCAATAATCAACCCAACCCAACCCAAACGCGCTAGCCGATTGCGCCACGTAGACTTGGCACGAGGATTTTCTAAATAACAAAATTAGTAATCATTCAAACTTTTTTTTAAATGTACAAAATACCACAATCTTCATGGAAATTTGAATATAGCTCTTGTTCATTGTTTACAGATCTCTTTTTCTTGATTAATGTATATATGAATAGATAGAGATAAAATAAAACATCACCTTTGCTGTTCACCCCAAAAGTGAGTTCGAACCACCGAACTTTCGATTTACAGACAAACGCGCTAGCCCATTGCGCCACAGACGTTTTGCGGTGGGTTTGATTAAGTTAATAATTTAGTAATCATTCAAACTGCTTTTTAAATATAAAAATTCATCAATCTTCATCGTAATTTGAATATAGCTCTTGTGCAATGTTTACAGATGTATTTTTCTTGATTAACCACTTAATCGTCGTGCCCGAGACATTCACGGGCAGTGTAGGCGACGTCTGTTTTATTCAGAATGTTTCATTCCCACCAGTTTTTTAAAATAGTATAATTGGGTTTATTCTTGCATTGCTTTATCTGGCTATTAAATAAGCCGAATATTTCTACTTAAAAAAACTGGTGGTAATCAAGCAATCTTAATTATTAAAAAGTAGCTTACACTTAAAGAGCGCGACGATTAAGGGGTTAATGTCTAAGTGAATAGGTAGGGATAAAACATAACAGAGAATTTAGTGTACGTTCCCTGGTGTGGTCGAGCCACCACCCTTTCTGTTAAATGTCCAATGTGCTAGCCAATTGCGCGAAGGAGGCCATGCAATAGGCTTCTTTAATTTAAAAATTTAGTAATCGTTCAAACGTCATTTTAAATGTAAAAAATATAACAATCTTCATGGAAATTTTAATACAGATTTAGTTATTTTTTTCAGATGCCTTTTTCTTGATTAAAGTCTAAAGAATAGGTAGATATAAAATAAAATAGAGACTCTCGTGTTTGATGCCGGGTGGTCGATTCAAATATCCATGAAGATCGTTGTATGTTTTACATCTAAAATGAAGTTTGAATGATTATTAAATTTTTCATTTAATGAAACCAACTGCATGTCCGACGTGGCTCATTCGCCTAGCACGTTCGTCTGTTAATTAAATGGTTTGTGGTTCTATCCGAACTGGGGGCGTACACGAAAGTCTCTGTTTTATTTTATCCCTACCTCTACACTTAAACATTAATAAAGAAAAAGTAATCTGCAAACATTGAACATGTTCTATATCCAAGATTCCATGAATATTGTTGTATTTTTTACATTTAAAAGGAAGTTTGAAAGATTATTATTATTTTTTTATTTAATGAAACCCACTACAAGTCATCCGTTTCGCAATCGGCTAGCGCGTTCGGTTATTAACGAAAAGATTGGTGCTTCTAGCCGCCTCGAGGGCAAACACGAATGTCTCTGTTTTATTTTATGCCTATCTATTCACTTAGACTACAGCGCCTAGAATACATAGTGTAGAAACCGGCTACAAAATAGCTTTAAAAAATTGAATCCGACAAATGTAGAACGATGCTGAAAAGATAACGGGTCGATCGCAGCGACATCTTCTAGCAGTAGCATAAACAGGGTGGAGATTTAGATGGTTTTGTTACCACTAATTAAAAACAATATTTTTGCCTTAACTAATCGGAGAATTTTCTGAGATATTGAAGGCGATATTGAAAACTTTATAATATTAGTGGTTTCCAGAGCATTTTGACGCCCCTTTCTGGCTACGCCACTGTCTGCTATCTCTTTTCAACGCAAACATTGTATAAGAATCGAACTGAGAAAAGCTTTCAGCTGGTGGTAATTAAAATAATTAAATTATACCCTATTTCCTTTGACTTGAATAGTGATTTTCCTAAGCTTTGAAAATATGAATTATATTGATCATGTCCAAAAAACTTGATACGCATTCTTTTGTGCCTGGTTGCAGTACTCGATACAAGACAGCAAACTAGAATCTATCCCTATTTAGCATACCAAAGGATGAATCTCTGCTAGAAGAGTGGAAAAGATTAATTCCCTGATATGATAGAAAAACAACTTCGAAATATACACTTACAAGAAGCTTTTATTAACAGAAATTATGTTCATGTTGTCAATAGTGAAACGTTTACTTTTGCTAGAGGTAAATCTATTTTAAAATCAGATGTCACATCGATCGCCCTATTATTGTACCGCATAGTTGCACGTTTAACGGCTAGAAATTTTTAGCACTTTTTAAAGCATTGCCAGTTTGGTTTTTTTAATATTCCGAAATTTCGCATTCATACCAGAAATTCCCTATAATGTTCTTTTCGTTTCTTAATGGCAGATATTTCGTGACTTCTTAAAGTAAAAATTCTTGTTTCAGAATTTCCAGTTTGAATTCGAAAATTTTGAATTAAAACACGGTGAAACCGTTTTCCACACTATGTATTCTAAGCGCTGTAGTATTATATTACACATTTGAAACTATAATTTCTTTCATTAATATGCTATGAATTAGACAAAATTTCAAATATAACCCATTGGAAAATGTTATGCTTAGACAAGGATTCCATGCCATCGTGAACCACTATTTCCGAAGAATAATATTAACTTTATTTATACAGAAATTCTTCGTTGAAACACGACGATTTCTACTCCGATATAGTGGTCCTCAAATTCTAAATAAAGATGTGACTTCTTAGATTTATTAATCTCTTAATTTTAAATCACATTCTAGATACACTTCTCAATTTGGAACCCTTGCTCCTCAAAACATTTCCTAATAGAAATTTCATGAAATGAATATTTTCATGATATTTTCGGCAGCCGAAAAACACAGTCACTCTAAAGAGAAGAAAAATACGTGCCTTAGCATGGGTGAGAAGCTGTAGAATAATAATAAACTATGGGGTATTCTCGAAAATTTCGATTCAGTTGTATTTTTGTCTGCTTTAGATTTTATGATTCAATTTCATATTAATTGCTTGTTTATGGTACCACAGTCAACGTGCTATGTGAAACGGTAATGATCTGAAACTGTGCTGTCAATTGTGCAGGTTTCTTTACTCAGAATAGTATCACTTTTTCTTAATAGTAATTTTCACGTTATTTAATGAGAGATTAAATAAGATGAATAATACTATTTGAAAATCCGCTCAACTGGTAACACTGATCTGAAGCAGTACATCTATGAAATAACACAATAAAACAGTGATAGCCATTATGAAGGCTATGGAACAGACCACTTTTTTAACACTTTCAAGTCAAAATACTTCTATTCAAAAATTCTGAAATGATTGACTGACACAAGACTTTACAAAAAATTATACAGGTAAAAGCTTTTGTTTTTGTACTTGCTTAATAAAAGGAAAACTTTCATTCCAAAATTCTGGGTAAATACGGGTTAGGATTCCTTAGAAGGACCTCCAAGGAGGGTATTTCCCCCTAGTGCCTATATCCCTCGTGTAGATAATCGGTCGTCATAAAATCAACTAACCAACCAACCAAGCTTCTGGTGCCAATGTGGCATTTCGGGATCAAAAGTTAGTGGTAAAAAATGAGCCACTGGCCTACAAGGTGATAGTAAAACCTTCATCTTTTTAACCGCATTATTTCTGTTATCAAATAAGGCGAATATTACGTTTCGGAAGCAATGATGTGAGAATACATTTCGAAAAAAATGTGAGCACCACTACCATAAAGTATTTTAATGTCTTCTGTAATCACCGCCAAGTACACAGGTAAGTTGAATGAGGTATGCGATGAAATAGGTATTCGGTGACCAGGTGAATCGCCACGCGTCCAGGTATTAACTCCTGAAGTTAGGTATTCATGTCCGGCAGATAGGTGCCTGGTCAGCGGAATTAAAGAAAAAAGATGAATGAACTTTTCAAACACCGTTTCAAAAGATTGAAGCGGATTGCCCAATATATTGATAGGTGACATCTGGATGGGAAGACCCGTCGTATAGGAGAAGTCAATCAATGTATATTACATTAAATTTACAGATATTTAAATCTGGTGCGGTAGTAATATGACATTAAATGGGTGGAAAGTTTGGCGAGCACATAATTAATCCAAGACATGTTTTTACATTTTTCGTTATACAAATATCATGATCGGGGAGGGGTCATTAAATGTAAAATCAAGAGAATAAAAAAAACGTGTTGAACAGTTTTTAATTTTTTCGAAATGTGGTAAGTGGCAACCACCGATTTATGAACTCCAAAACTTTTTCTTAGCACATTTATGCACCTTATATACAGTCCTTTATATACACCATTAACAAGCATAAAACATCATTTTGACCATTTTTAATAATGGTGTTAAACTTTTATGCGAGTTCGCATAATATTAAGAGAAGGTTAATTTCATTTGGAAGGTCATATAATGAAATTGTATTTGCATACAGAGGCATAGCGTCAGGGGGTGATGCTACGCTACTGTTTGCATCAACACATTGCCGACCTGCAACTTTTATTAAATCTGGGTTTTAAAACAGTAGAAGCAACTCCCTATTGTGAAAGTATTTCGTAAACTGTTTTCTAGATAGGTTTCTCAATTTTATACATTGATGAATAACTTTCAATGTACGGATTTAAAATAAAAATGTTTTAAAATCTAATTAAATATGGAAAATATTATATAAATGCACTGAATGTAAGGTAGAAGCCACGCATTTAGTCAATCATATTTGATTAAATAAAAACGAGAATTCTTGTACCCGGTCGGCAATGTGTTTAAATTTATGTTCAGCTTAATGGTTTTTGAAAAACTAGCCTCAGTTCATGAACTGCCATTTTTGTCACTTCAGAAGTTAAAATAAAAGGAAGCCCATTTTTTTAATTTTAATACATAGAAAAAAATAGGTAGTGGAGCAACAAAACTAAGCTAGTACTAGTAGTACAGCGCCAAGAATACATAGCGTCAAAAACTGCTACAAAATAGTACTAAAAAATTGAATCCAATAAATGTAAAACGAAGCTGAAAAGATAATGGGTAAATCTTAGCGACATCTTCTAGAAGTGGCGAAGACAAGCTGAGGTCCAGATGGTTTGGATACCACTAATTTTATAAAAATATTTTTGCCTTATTTAATCGCTGAATTTTCTGCGATATTGAAGGCGAAGGAAACGTTATAATATTACTGATTTCCAGAACATTTAGAACCCTCTCTCTGACTACGCCACTGTCTGCTAGCTGTTTAAAACGCAAACATTGTGTAAGAATAGAAATGATAAAATGTTTCAGCTGGTGGTAAATATTTTAAATAATTAAATTATACCCTATTTCCTTTGACTTGGATAGTGATTTTCATAAGCTTTGAAAATATGAATGATATTGATCATGGCCAAAAAACATGATACGTATTTTTTGTGCCTGGTTTCAATACTCGATACAAGACAACAAACTAGAAACTATACCTATTTAGCATACCAAAGGATGAATATCTGCTAGAAGAGTGGAAAAGATTAATTCCCTGATATGATAAAAAACTAACTTCAAAATAAGTTACATCTGAATAATACACTTACAAGAAGATTTTATTAACAGAAATTATGTTCTTGTTGTCAATAGTGAAACGATTACTTTTACTAGAGGTAAATATATTTCTAAAGATGTCGCTGCGATCGCCCTATTACTGTACCGCATGGTTGGATATTTATCGGCTACAATTTTTTAGCACTTTTTAAAGCGTTAACAGTTTGGCTTCTTTTTAATAATTTCGCATTCATACCAGATATTCCCTATAATGTTCTTTTCGTTACTTAATGGTGGATATTTCATGAGTTTTTAAAGTAAAAATTCTTGTTTAAGAATTTCCGGTGTCAATTCGAAAATTTTGAGTTTAAGAAACGGTAAAAACGTTTTCCACACTATGTATTGTAGGCACTGTAATTAGACATTAATCAAGAAAAAGACATCTGTAAACATTGAGCTAGAGCTATATTCAAATTTCCATGAAGATTGTTGCATTTTTTTTAATTTAAAATTAAGTTTGAATGATTATTAAATTTTTAATTTAATGAAAACTTGTCCAAGGTTTCCATGGCGCAATCGGCTAGCGCTCTCGGCTGTTAACCGAAAGGGTGGTGGTTCGATCCCACCCGGGGGTGAGCGCGACAGTCTCTCTGTAATTTTATCCCTACCTATTCGCTTATATATTAATAAACGTAGACATCTATGAACTTTGAACAAGCGCTGTATTCAAATTTCCCTGAAGATTGTTCTATTTTCTACATTTAAAAAGCAGTTTTAATGATGAAAATTTTTTTAACAAGGGCGAGGGCTCCGTGGTGCAATCGGGTATCGCGTACGGCAGTTAACTGAAACGTTTGGTTGTTCGAACCCGCACGCGGGCGAACGCGACCACATAGTTGCCAACCTCCCGATTTTTTCCATACCAGTATTTTTATGCAAAAACATTTGTTTTATGTAATCTTACAATTTCTTCAATTTAATAAAGCGATTTTTTTTGTAAGATTTTACTGGTATTAAAAAAATCGGGAGGTTGGCAACTATGCGACCATCTCTGTTTCATTTTATCTCTACCTATTCCCTTAGACAATAATAAAAAAAAGTCATTTGTAAACATTGAACAAGAGCTATATTCAAATTTCCATGAAGATTGCTGTATTTTTAAAATTTAAAAAGAGGTTTGAATGATTGCTAAATCTTTTATTTAATGAAATCCTCTTGTTCAATTAAGTGGACTTCATTAAATTGATGATTTAGTAATCATTCAAACTTCTATTTAAATGTAAAAAATACAACAATCTTCATGTAAATTTGAATATAGCTATTGTTCAATGTTTACAGATGACTTTTTCTTGATTAATTCATAAGGGAACAGGTAGCGATAAAATGAAACTATCTTTTTCGCCCCCGGGTGTTTTCTAGCCATCAGCCTTTCGGTTAACAGCCGAACGCCTTAGCCGATTGCGCCACGGAGGACTTGCAATGGGTTTCATTAAATTTAAAATTTAGTAATCATTCATACTTCATTTTAAATATAAAAAAAATCTTCATGTAAATTTTAATATTGGTCTTGTTCAATGTTTACCGATGTCTTTTTCTTGATTAATATCTAAGTAAACAGATAAAATTAGACAGAGACTATCGCGTTCGCACCCGAGTGGTTTCCAACCACCAACCGCTCGGTTACCAGCAGGACGCGCAAGCCGATTGCGCCAAGGAGGACTTACAATGCGTCGCATTAAATTAAAAATTTAGCAATCATTCAAACTTATTTTTAATGTAAAAATACAACAATCTTCACGGAAATTTTAATATAGCTGTAGTGCAATGTTTACACCAAGACCTCCTTATCATAGTATCAGACCTCTCAATCAGCAAGTTACCTTTGACCGCTATACTTGTCCTGCTACTAGCGCCATCAATCGTCAGTAATAGTTACGACACGAAATCACACGAAATTTTTTCACAACTCCATTTGTTCTATGCATTTGCTTATGAACTAGTAGTTTTCCTACCACTAAAATTTTATAGTAAATTTTATCTTATTAAATTGACAAGATCGTGTGATTACATGACGAAAAAAATTCTATTAAATTTTAGTGGTAAGAAAAAAGCGTAAGAGTTGGCAGCTATGCGGTAGCAGACCAGCTAGATTTTTCTATAGATTTTTCTATTATATTTTTGGATACCAGTTTTTTAGTAGAGACAATTTTGTTTTGTTTGATCGGAGAATTCTGGGATTTAAAAGAACAAAATTTTCTCTAAAAATATACTGGTGTTCAAAAAGCCCGAAACATGGCAACTGTGCGGTAGTATCCACCAGGCGGCGATACTTTCCGGAGAAAGTCAATTAATAAGTTGGCAATTACCGCGGACATTTTCTCCCATAGACTTTCTCCGGATTGTCACGTCTGATCTATGATAAGGGAGTCTTGGTTTACACATGTACTTTTCCTGATTGATTAGGGACGAGCGACACGTATATGTGACGTATAAGATGCTCAGAATCATTCATTATTCACACCAGTTAATTTTTATTGTAAGCTTTGCCTTATTTAATCCTAGCATTTCTGCGATTCAATTAGGCGAAAATTTCTGTCTTGAAAAACAGGTGGTAAAAGATTAAAATTTATGTAAAGGACGCTCGTCGCGAAGTGGTTAATGTCTAAGGTAAAATGAAACAAAGTCGTGCGTTTTAGCCCCCGAGTGGGCGCGAACCCCCAACCCTCCCGTTAACAGATGAACGCTCTGGCCGATTGCACTACGGGGGTTTTGCAGAGTGTTTCATTAAATTAAAAATTTCTTAATCATTCAA